>JAYMZC010000387.1:16956247-17556247 GCA_036346975.1 Drosophila prolongata | reverse complement strand
TCCACACACATTGTTTTGTCAAAGACAGTTCTCTTTTATTTATTTGTTGTATTTATTGGTGTATTATTGGTTTTCCAATTTCCAAAAGGGCCAAAAATTTATAAGTTGCCAAATGCAACGTATTGTAGAAAACACACAATAGGTGACGAGATCGGGAATTAATTTTTGGCAAGTAGTTGCGACAAAATCCACAAGATCAAGTGCCGAAAAGACGAAAATGCACTATATGTAGTTTAATTTTCCAAAGCGAATTTAAACGAAAACTGCTAGACGTAGTACCAGCTCGGGCGCCATGAAAATCCGGAATAGTTTTCCCGGACAATTTAAAACAAAAAAGGCGACTACAACTGGCGACCTGGTTGGGGATTTTCCAAGGCGATAGAAAAAAATGCAGCAGTCGATTCCAATATTTAATGATAATGAGCGACTGACTGACACGAGCAGTGCCAAATTTTACAACGGTCACGAAGTTACAAAAAAAGCTTATCAGGATAAGAGTTCGCCGTCGGTCTCCTTTGCCGAGATTACCAAAGATCGGGTCCTACTTGGACTTATAGATAGGGGAAATCCGGAGAACAGGATCCCCAGAAATAAATGGAAGGCGGTTGAGTCCAAGCTGTCTCTTATTTGCCTGCGTATGGTACGCGAGAAGCCCGGTTCAGCGCCTTGCTGTATGGACGCGGGCTGGTACCAGGGCAAAGCTACAAAAAGGAACTAGCCACATACAAAAAGGCCATCAGAAAAGAGAAGAGAACTGCGTGGCAGAACTTCTGCTCGGATATTGAAAAGACAACTGATGCCGCAAGGCTCAGAAAAATACTTTCTAAGACAGCCGTATCCTTGGGCTATCTCCAAAAGGCTGACGGATCACGGTCGGACTCTAGTGAAGAATCCCTAAACCTACTCCTAGACGCTCACTTCCCAGGGAGCCTGCAAACAGGACATCCCCCAGGAAGACACCCTGGAGAAGGAATAAACTTAAATCTCCTACTATCTCCTACTAATATAAACTGGTTCATTCATAGTTTTAAACCATACAAATCGCCGGGACCGGACAATATAACACCGGCACATATTCAGCAAGCAGGAGAGCTAGCTATAAACTGGCTGAGAAAAATCTTCCAGACCATTCTTGCAGTATGAGAACTACCTACAGCATGGCGGGAAACGAAAGTCGTGTTCATCCCTAAGGCAGGGAAAGCCACCCATACTACAGCGAAGGATTTCAGACCGATAAGTCTGACATCATTCCTGCTAAAAATCCTAGAAAGACTGATAGGTCTACACATTAGAGACATCATTGACCTGACGCAGATATCAAAGGCGCAACACGCATACACCAAAGGTAAGTCGACCGAATCGGCGCTACACTTGGTAGTAAGCAACATCGATAAATCACTCAGTATACAAGAATACACCTTGATCGCCTTCCTTGACATAGAAGGAGCTTTCAACAACGTGCTCCCCACGGCAATAACAGAATCCCTCTCTGAACTAGGGGTTGAGCCACCGCTGGTGGGGCTGATCCACAAATTGCTGATAAGCAGACTGGTCACGCGGTACCCGCGGTAAATAAACTACTGCGGATTCTTGAAGGAGGAGGCTGTAAAATAGTGGCATACGCAGACGATGTCGCTATCATCTTTAATGGTAAGTATCCACAAACGTTATGCGATCTTATGACCGCAAAACTAAAAACACTATCGGAATGGACTACAAAGAACGGACTTGGGGTAAATCCCTCAAAAACGGAACTAGTCCTTTTCACAAATAGATACAAAATCCCAAAACTTAACCCACCCACTTTAAACAACTGTAATTTCTCTTTTAGCGAGCACGCAAGATACTTGGGGTTAGTATTAGATAAGCGTCTTAAATTTGGCTTAAACAACCAAGAGAGAACCATGAAAGCGATGAAAGATGGGGTATGTCCTCTAAAATCGTCAATTGGATATACACAGCGGTAGTCAAGCCAATCCTACTATATGGAGTGGCTCTGTGGTGGACCGCTTTACACAAACAATGTATCTTAACTCCCCTTAACAAAGTACAGCGCATGGCGGCTTTGTGTATTAGTGGAGCCCTTCGAACTACCCCAAACGAAGCGCTGAATGTGATCTTGAACCTCCAGAGCCTGGACTTAGCAGGAATGGAAAGGGCGAAATCGGCAGCCATTCGACTCAGGGATACGGGGCAATGGAAAGCCCAACTGTATGGTCACGCTAAGATTCTTCAGCATGACAAATTGATCCCGCCAAAAACGGATCTATGTAAAACCCGTGAATACAATCACACGCCCTTCGAAGCTCTGATCCCAGGCAGGGAAGTATGGGATCGGGGCCGACCGGGCTCAATAGACGCAATCTGTTTATATACTGACGGCTCCAAACTAGACGGACACGTAGGTGGAGGCATATACTCCGAGCAATTAGAGATCAGGCAGTCATTCAGACTTCCTGACCACTGCAGTGTCTTCCAAGCGGAAGTGTATGCTATAATGGAAGCACTTGTCTGTTTAAGGGACTTAAACACCCATAACAGACACATAAACATATATAGTGATAGCCAAGCGGCTATTAAATCAATCTACTCGACGAATACAAACTCCCGAACAATAGCAGACTGTCGCAAATCTCTCCACGAGATGGCTGGTCAGTTTACTGTCAGCCTTATATGGGTTCCGGGTCACCGAGATATCGTAGGCAACTGTATAGCAGACGAGCTAGCCAGGCAAGGTACCACCATACCTCTCCTTCCAGGAAAGGAGAATGTTGGCATGCCTCTGGCTACTTGCAAGCTAATTATTAAAAACCAATTCAGCAAATTAGCCAACACTCATTGGCAAAACACACCGCAATGCAGAATCTCTCACCAGACATGGCCTGCAATAAACAATAAGAAAACATCAGAACTACTCAATTTCAGCCGCACTGAGTGCGGCATGCTAATTCGAGTACTCACAGGCCACTGGCTCGTTGGCGCACACGCCGGCAGGCTAAAAGCCCCAAAAAATGATTTTTGTAGAAGCTGCAGGGATGAGGAAGAAGAGGAAACGGTGGAACACCTACTCTGTTCATGCCCAGCCCTATGCAGGCTTAGACTGAAACACTTAGGATATATATTTTTTTTTTTTTCTTTCGCGCGGAGTCCCACGGCCCACATACCCGCCCAACCGACCGAGGGGCGCAGCCGTGTATCGTACGGCACGATTCGCGCTAAGATAGACGCGAGATAGGAAAATAAAGGTAAAGGTCCGGGGAAAAAAGTAATAGTTAGATCAATCTTGTGCCAATGAAGCAAGTATCAATCGTTTTAGGAGCGGCAGAGAGTCAAGATTTGATATTACAGGAAAAAGTCTATTATAGTCAGAACATAATACTCTGAAAGGCTCATGCAAGGCATAGTTAGATCTACAATGATTTAAAATTAGGGGAAAATAATTTCTAGTTAATCTACTTGGCACAGAAAAGTTTAGCCGACTTAACAAGTCGGGGCAGTCAATATCACCATGTATAAGGTTATAAATAAAGATAGTACCAAGCATCGTTCTACGGTTGGCTAGGGATGGTAAATTAATTAAAAGAAGTCTACTAGAATAAGAAGGTAAGATAAGATTTGCACCCCAGTTTAGGCGCCGTAAAGCAAAAAGAAGGAAGTTTTTTTGTACAGATTCAATACGACCAATATGTATTCCGTATTGTGGACTCCAGACGGGAGACCCATACTCCAGAATCGGACGGACTAGTAAATAAATAAAGTTTTAGTCAAATAAGGATCATCGAATTCTTTTGACCACCTTTTAATAAATCCTAGCACTCCTCTGGCTTTATTAACCATGGACGAAATGTGATTAGAAAATTTTAGTTTAGGGTCCAAGAGAACGCCAAGATCGTTTACAAGAGTTATTCTATCCAAAGAGCTGCCACATATCGGATTGGCCCGATAAAAAGTCATCAGCTTGCACTTGGAACCGTTTAAATTTAGTAAATTATCTCGGCACCAGTTTTGAAAATTATCTAGATCGGATTGCAAGTTTAAATGGCAGAAAATGTCCTTATACTGCAGGCACAACTTAACATCATCTGCGTACATAAGTACGCGAGAATGACTTATAATTGAGGGAAGATCGTTAATAAATAATGTAAAAAGTAACGGACCCAGATGGCTTCCTTGTGGGACACCGAAGGTAACACGGAGAATTTCAGAAATTGAATTTTTAAAAAGGACCCTTTGTGACCTGCCATTTAGATAACTTGAAATCCATTTAAGCAGATCAACTGGAAAACCTAAAAGGTCAAGTTTTTGAATAAGAAGTAAATGATTTACAGAGTCAAATGCTTTACTAAAGTCAGTGTAAATGACGTCTGTTTGAAAACTACTATTGAAGCCTTTTATCACAAATGAAGTAAGCTCTAGAAGGTTTGTGATTGTGGATCTACGTTTTATAAATCCGTGTTGACACGGAGAAATGATTGATCTGCAAAGGTGCTGCAAATGAGGAGTAATAATTTTTTCAAAAAGCTTAGGAATAGCTGACAACTTAGAAATACCTCTGTAGTTACTGGCTTCTAACTTGTTACCTTTCTTGAAAAGAGGAATAACAAATGATTCCTTCCAAATATTTGGGAATTGGGAGGTTTCTAGAGATAAGGAAAACAACTTGTGAAGAGGTTTGCACAGGGCCTTAGCGCAATACCTAAGCACGCACCCAGGAATACCATCGGGCCCTGGCGAATAAACAGGCTTAATACGAAGAAGATCCAAAAGAAGAGAGCTTTCTGTTAAAGTTGGACAGAATATGAGGTTTGACTTGGACATGGTGTAAGAATAAGGCTGTGATGAATAATCTAAAGTAGAGTAAGTCGTTTGAAAAAATTGGGCAAATAAATCGGCTATTGCCTGATCTGTGGTTGCCGTCATGTTTTCGAACGACAGCGAGGAAGGAAAAGAATTAGATTTACGCTTGGTGTTAACAAAATTATAAAACTGTTTCGGGTCCTGAGAGAAGTGGACCTTACAACGGTTTAAGTAACTATTATAACACTGAGCATTAAGCACGGTAAATCTTGACCGAGCACTTAAATATCTAGTAAAAACTGATTGAGAACCGGTATTTTTATATTTCCTAAAAAGTCTGGACTTTACATTTCTTAAGTGTGTCAACTCTTTGCTAAACCAAGGTGATTTATTGGAAGTTGACGGATAGTACCACGGAACACAGGAATTAAAAAATGAGTTTATTGCAGTGTAAAAAACATTAACTGCATCGGACATATTAATGCATAAGTAAAGATCAGACCAATTAAAGCCAGAAATAAAATTATTTAGCCTCAGAAAGTCTGCCTTGCGAAAACAATGCAATCGTTTGGATTTTTCTGATTTTTCTTCTATAACTCTGCCCGTATCAAATGAAAGTTCGATTGTTGGGTGATATGGATCTTCAGGTTGCGTGAGTGGTGCTACTCTGGACAGAAACACACCTTCAGGATTTGATACAAAACACAAATCAAGTAGGCGACCTAATGAATTTCGAACATGGTTTACTTGAGATAGAGATATGTCAAGCAGGCCATCAATAAAATCATGCTGTGCTATAGGTAGTAAGACATTCGATCCGTCCTCAGTGGACCAAGTAACTCCAGGTATATTAAAATCACCTAGGACTATCATCTGATCCCTATCGGAAAGCTTATTTGCAACGGACTTAATAACAGATAGGTGATTTAAATAATCAGGAAGTTCAGACAACGGCGGAATATATGAGCAAGTTATGTATATAAAGTTACCAGGAAGCGATAACTTTACGCAAATAAATTCAATGGTATTGAATTCATAAAAAAATAACTCCTCAGTCGGGAAGTTTGAATCAACTCCAATTAAGACTCCACCTCCCCGTCTAGAGGGACGGTCATACCTATATATTGTGTACTTACCTGGAAAAACTTCGGAGCTAAAGATCTCCGGCTTTAAACAGGTTTCTGTGAACACAATAATATGAGATGCAAAGGAAAGGCTATCAGAATACAATTTAGTAAGTTTGCTACGCAAACCTCTTGCATTCTGATAGGAAAGAAGGAGGTTAGAAGTTAGTTTTTTTAACTTCATAATTGACCTGACCGAAATATCGCAGACTAACCTGAAGAGTCTAAGCTCTTTTATTAAATCCTCCGGACCAACCTACAGGCTGACTCTTAACGGATAGGGGACCCAAAAATAGAGATCATACGGTATCACAATGGACCCACAGAGGTCTAAGTGTACCAGGCTATAGTCAGGCAGCCGTCCTAACCAAACCTAACCTAACCTAAGAGTTCGCCGCTCAGCTATATGGAAAGCTGGAGCGCACTCTAAGCTAAGCTTGTATTACATCTTGATTGTTTACATTTTTCTTATCTATAACTTCAGGTTTACATTCAACTTCATTTTTATTTATATTCTACGTATTTATTCTACTGCTCCAACACAACCAATCACGCCTTCGTCGCCAGCGACCGTATTGAGGGACGCGCAACCAGAATGCAGTCTTATTATACTGTTAGTTAAATTTTAATGTTAAGATTCGTAAACTTATTGTTAGTCTCAAAATTAAGAGAAGATTAAAAAAAAAAAACAGTTTTTATTTATTTATTTAAATCAGCAGCTACTGATTAAAATGCGATGAATTGCTGATTAAAATGTGATGAATTTCAGATTAAAATGTAATGAATTACTTATTAAAATGTGATGAATAAATTATAAAAATTTTATGAATTTAAACTCATTAATTAAAGGTGATTAACGGAACTGCAGGGAATTATTACTGCCACTGTTTTGGTTGTTGCATGGTATGTTCCGACAATGGGGAGTAAGTCATCGAGTGACGGCTGCAGCTTTTGCAATGCGGCTGTGCGAATTGCGTCGTTTGGAGTAGACACAAATATTTGATCGCTGATCATTTTATTTCCGTATTTAAATAAACACCAATCTGATTGGCAACCAAATTGAAACTCCAGAGCAATGCTACGTAGATCGGCGTAGATCCCTTGTGTGCTTGAGAGTCCCGCACCTAAGGTTAAAAATATTCATATCGAGCTGCAACAATATGACGCTTCTACTTGAAGTGCTCTGTTCAAATGTCTCTTGGTCCTAATTGTTGGTACCAAACAAATTTTTGACAAACTCATATGCGTGTCTTCGCTCAATTGGCTCGCAAACGTCGGCGAGTCTTCTTGCCTTATCGTGAACGAAAATTTAAATAAAACCAAAGCATAGTGCAGTGCAAGCTCGAAACAACAATACACAGTGGGCGAAAAGACGCTTAGTGCGATGAACTTCGTACTTTTTGTGTAAAATCTAAAACATTAAGCTATGAGTGAATTCGGCACTCATAAGGTGCTTCAACGTCAGCAAGACGAGCTTCAGCTCTCTCTGCAACGTAACAACGCATACCATTCAATCGTGTCAATGAAAGACCACGCAACCGCAAACCCAACAAAAACTAACCAACCGCGATCAATAACCCCAAGCCTGAGTAATGAACTCAATCCAACATCGGAAGCGCTCTTGCTCTCCAGCGCTCTTGTTGGATAAAACCCCATACCCTTAGCAACTGCGACGGCAACTTCTACAACAACTACAATAGTATCGACTGCTCGCGCAATACCATCTACTGTAACAACGAAATCTGCTGTGCAAGCAAATAATGCAGCACCTTACACCAGCGCGCTCTCTTAAAAACAATGTTCGACCGTACAGACTGGTATGGATCGGTACATACAAATAAAACGTAAGCTCAGCCAGCAGAACTCTAGACTTGGCAATTTTGATAAAATAACTCGCGGCCCCTCAAAACAATCTACAATAGAGAAGCCCATAGAAGCAAACAGATTTGCTATTTTGGCAGATAAATCCGATGATATACCTCCTGAATATATCGTAGGGGACAATAAAAAGCCTAAGCAGCCGCCGAGAGAAAAGTTCTAATGCTCTCGTAAACTCGATACTGAATCTAATCGAACCGGACAATTTCCACATCATTCCATTAACAAAGGGAAATATTCACGAATCAAAAGTTCAGACCAATACGGAAGTAAACTACAAAATTTTGTCGAAGTATTTAAACGACAATAATAAAAACTTCTACACGTACCAATTAAAAAGCAGTAAAGGCCAGCATGTAGTACTTAAATGTATTGAACCGGAAGTAACACCAGCTGAAATTACAGGCGCACTGAAGGAGAAAGGTTTTAATGAAAAAAATGTTATTAACATTTTGAATAGAGAAAGAGAGCCTCAACCTCTTTTCAAGGTAGAACTTGAACCCGAAACCAAATCCAAGCCACTGAAAAAAATGAAGTGCATCCAATTTTTACTCTCCAGTTTCTACTACACCGCAGAATAACTGTAGAAGATCCGCATAAAAGAAATGGGCCGGTGCAGTGTAATAATTGTCACGAATATGGCCACACAAGGTCTTATTGCACGCTTCGTCCAGTTTGCGTTGCTTGTGGAGACCTTCATGACTCCCACAAATGCCCAATAAATAAAGAGGATCCCAGCAGCAAAAAGTGTGGAAACTGTGGAGGTAACCATACGGCTAACTACAGGGGCTGTCCAGTCTACAAGGAACCGAAAAGTCATACACACCGCTCACATATAACACCTATGAAATCTACGCGTGATGTCTCCCCCCCTACAGCCGTTAAATCTTCAGCTAATAATGAGTTCACTGACAAACCCGAAAGCTTTGCAACTGCTCTAAAAATGGGTCTGAAAAGTACCGCTCCCACTAAGCCACAATAATCAGTTTCCCCTCATCCACCAGGAGAACAGTCTACGAACAAAATTGAAACAATGATATGTAATCTTCAACAAAGTATGATGGATTTCATGTCATTCATGCAGACAACTATGAAAGATCTTATGCGAAACCCGAACGTTTTGATTGAGCTGCTTGTTGCTCAAAAACATACTAAGTAATCAATGGCTCCACTCCGTATATCACTGTGGAACGCCAACGGCGTCTCACAGCGCAAACTCGAGTTAACACAATTTCTTAATAATAACCATATCGATGTAATGCTACTCGCAGAAACTCATCTTACAAATAAATATAATTTCCAAATTCGAGGCTACTTCTTCTACAACACGAATCACCCAGACGAGAAAGCACAAGGAGGCACTGGGAATCTGATTAGAAATCGCATTAGGCACTGCTTTCAGACTTGATAGATTTTGCAGTCACAAAAAACATTCTACGCAACCTGATAAGCGCCAACTCCTTATCTGATCACTCGCCTGTACTCCTTCAACAAAATCTACATCCAGTTGCGGTAGATAAACCATTCAGACTAACAACGAATAAAACTAATTGGCTTAAGGGGGTCTTCTAGGCTAGAAATTTGAGAAAATCGAAAACAATTTTTGTGTTCCAGGACCTTCGAGGGTACGCTAACATCAGAACACCAAGTCCTTCCGGGACGGAAAATCCCACGGGGATTAAGTAGGAGAATCAGGGGATCTTCCGCCTCACTACGCAGGCAGGTTAGTGGATGAAATTGAGAAGATCGAGATAACGTGTATGTATATGGTGCAAATAATTTACCGCTTCCAATTGGGTCATCAGTCACTAAAGGCCTGAATCACTCGGGGAACAAAGGGGTACTGGGCAAAAATAAAATGTATAAAAATATTACTGCGCCGATTACACTGATTCACTAACCTTATTTCCTACCGACCGCGTTTTCTTTCACACGTGTTTTCTTTGCTTATTTTATCCGCGTGCGCGACCGATCGCTTCCAAGTCCAAGAGCCGAGAGCGTCCCGGAAACCGCCGTGTGACCCTCTCATCCTTTTGGACCTTTCCTACCCAGGTTGGTTTGGTATTTTCTCTATTTTCCAATATTTTTCTCTATGGTTGCCACCTCGGGCGGGTGGTGCGGAACCAAACTTGTCCTATTTTGGTTTTATACCCAAAAATCCATATGATCGCTTAACCATTACTAAATTATAATACTTCATTTTATATCTCTTACATACTCTTACATATGAAACTTAGACAACTATTGCTTAAATATATATGGTGGCGGCCTAGCCGTCAGGCGGGATCGTCACACCCACCCCTTTCCTACCGGGGACTGATGATGAGCCGCCCGTCGCTCTTCACGGTGACGATGTAATGCCAATCCATCCCCTTAACGGCGAAGCGAACGCGGTGTCCTCGTCCGGCTTGTTCGGCCGCCCTCTCGGCGATCAGACGAATGGCCGATGTCGGCAATCGCCGTAGTTCGTCCGTCCCAGTCCAACCTTCAGGTAACGTGGCTAACTCGTCTCGAGGTACTTCCGGAGTTGCTATGGATGAGGTCAACTCCTCCATGAACGACCCGTCCCAACTGGTCCCCTGGATCTCGGTTAAGACCTGATTGAGAACTCCGTCCTCCCATTCGGTCAGTGGTGCTCCTGGCGGTGCGCAGATCAGGGATTTGTGTGACGTCGATTGGGCCGCAACGTCGTCCTCCTCGGCCTCGTCCGTTGGGTCCGGGTCTGCCGTACTGGCTTCTGCTGCCTCCGAGTTCTGGAATACCCGACGGAACAGGGGGCGATCCTCTACTCCGTCTTCGCTGTCGGTCGCCAATTCGCACTCCGTAAAATACTTCACGTGGTGAGTCCCGGTCTTCCGTGGTGAGCGCCGTAGTCCGACCGGGGATGTCTGGACCGCCTGGACGCGAGTCTCCCTCGGCGAGCGTTGTCGGCAAGTTGGCGACGTCTGGACAGACTGGGCACGGGTCTGCTTCGACGAACGCTGCCAGCAAGTCGGGGATGTCTGCGTTTCCTGTGTGCGGGTCTTCTTCGGCGAGCACGGCGGCCGACGGGGGGACGTCGGGACCTCTGCCAGGGGACGGAACGTCGCGCCCCAATCCAGAGCGGGGGGCAGCGGTGGTGATGGAGGTTCCTCTACGTAAGGACCTTCGGCGTGTATCCAGGGTGTCTTAAACACGACCGACTTGACCTCGACGCGCATCATCGCGACATGCCCTTCCTAGCGGCTGACTTGGTCTTCGACCGTACGATGACACGTGTGCTCAATAGAGGAACGTTGGTGCGACTCTGTGTATCGCGGGTGACCGCCTCGAGGATCTCGCCTGGTCCATGGCTGTTCGTCGTCTTCTCGCGGTGCGTAATACCCTGGCCCCTGTGAGCGACGACCTCTCGTGTAATCCCGAGGCTCGTCGCGTTCGTCGCTGTCGCTCGCATTGCTGGAGTCGTCCTCGGCGTTGAACGCTGCCGAAGGTCGATCGGGTCGTCGTGTCTCGCCGGGTTTAGGGCTCCACATGCCCGCAAACCGCGACCTTCCTGTACCCCCAGGCTCCTGGTCGTCGGAAGACTCAGCGCCGCCGTGTGTGTCTTCTTCACCTTGGCCATCGTCAGTAACCTGGTCCTCTGCGATCTCTCCCTCTTCGTCTTCCGATGTGTCTGAATCTCCTCCGCTGTATCCTTCCGCGACCCACTCGTCGCGATCGGAAAGGTCGTGATGAAAATATTCAGTATCGTCGAAACCATCCGACAACTCGAAGTCATCGAGTCATCCAACTGAAAGCGGGGACTAAACTTATAGATACGAGACCCTTATTGTTTAAGCTTCCTACCTATCGGTGCAGTGAAACCTCGACTTAGAATACATAGCTAATGACATAGGGCGTGTTAGTACAATTCAGCTAAGAAATTACCGTATGACCTTGTATCCTACTTAACCTCTCGTGTCGCCTCCCTGGGTAGCCTCGTCATCTTCTTCTGCGGCCGCATTCTCGAAGTCCTCTGAGTAATAGGGTTTCAGTTGGCTGATGTTGGCGGAGCGTGAACGTCTTTCTCCGGAGCGTCGCAACAGAACAAGGTTAGGGGATATGAACCTCATTACGGTGTAGGGACCGTCATATTTGGGGGCCAATTTGGCGGAGAAACCTTCGGCTGCCTTCGAGAGGGGATGTTGGCGTACCCACACTTTGTCACCGAGCTTCGGTCTCCACTCACGGCGTCGAAGGTTGTAATGACGTGCTTGCTCTTGGGAAGCACGTTGGAGGTTGGATCTGACGATGTCGAAGATAACTCTAAGTTCCCTGCGGGGTCCTTAGATATCACCGCCGATCCAGGGGTGACCTCGTCATATAACATAGTAGGGAGCCTGGGCTCGCGTCCTTGCGTCAGAAAGGCGGGACTGTATCCCGTAGAGTCCCATACGCTTGCGTTGATGGCGAGCGCTATTTCCGGTAACAGCTCGTCCCAGGAAGTTTGGTCACCCTCGGTGAGTTGGGCTATCATCGTCTTGACAGTCCGATTCGTCCTCTCGGTAGGGTTCTCTTCGCGTCTCTAAACATGCCGGGCCAGAAATAATTCTGAGATAATCGAGAAACGGTTTTTCGGACGCCCAGATGCCCAGCCGTGGGCGCGTCGTGGCATTCTCGGAGGACTCGGACCCTATTTGAACTAGGGACGCACAGCTTCCACGGGAAATAGTCCTCGTCATCCGCTCTGTGTCCCAAATTCCGGTATAGTTGTCCATTTTCCATCATGTAGTCTAAGAACCTCTCGGGGTACTCTCTTATCTTAACTTGCATACCTTGGATCCATTTACAGGGTGTCTCCACCTCGGCCATCTATTGCAAGACTTCACAGGGTTGTCGGGATAACGCGTCCGCCACCCCGTTCAATTTGCCTCGGCGGTACCGCACGGCGAACTGGAATTGTTGCAACTCCAGCGCCCATCTGGCTACCCGACCGGAGGGGTTTTCGATGGAGTTCAACCATTTGAGGGCTAGGTGGTCGGTAACCACTTCGAACCGATACCCTTCCAAGTAGCACCGCATTTTCCTAATGGCCCATATAATGGCCAGACACTCTTTTTCCGTCGTCGTATAATTGTCCTCCGTGGCCGTAAGTCGACGGCTGGCGTACGCTATGACCCTCTCCTGGCTTTCGATATCTTGCGACAAGACTGCTCCTAGTCCCACGTCGCTAGCGTTAGTTTGCAACACAAACGTCTTGTCGAAGTCGGGACACCCTAACACGGGGGCGGTGGTTAACCTCCTTTTCACCTCCTCCAGCGCACTCTGTTGTTCGGGACCCCACGACCACTTCCGGCCTTTCTTTAACAGGGCCGTCATCGGTTGTTCCACGGTTGCGAAGTTAGGGACGAACCGGCGATACCAAGATGCCATGCCTAGCCACTGGAGCTCCTTGAGACAGGTAGGGGACTAAAGATTGGTAATGGCCGTCACTTTCTCCGGGTCGGTTTGGACTCCTTCGGCACTAATCACGTGGCCTAGGTAAACGGAACGGTGAAGGCCGTGAATTCTCGGCTGTCCTTGGCCATGGGTATTTGCCAATAACCGTGCTTTAAGTCCAGCGTCGAAATGTATCGGGCTTGTCGTAGCTTCTCAGAATGTGGTTGATCCTGGGGACGGGGTACGCGTCGGGTACCGAGTGAGTGTTCAATTGTCTATAATCAACACACATGCGCCATTCACCCGTCTTCTTTTTGACCAACACTATGGGTGCGCTATGCGGACTCCGCGACGGTTCGATGGCGTCTTCGCGAAGTAGTTTGTCCACTTGGGTGTCGATCACGCTCTGCATTGCCGGATTCCTTGGGTAGTACCTTTGTTTCAAGGGTTTATCGTCTCGCATTATAATCCGATGCTCCGCCACGTGTGATACACCTTGAAGCTCCTTGAAAAGCGCCAACTCGCCGGTGATGAATTCCCGCTGGTCGGGTCTCAGGTCATCCTCTTCCGCCATTGGTTCTTCACCCTCTGCTTCGTCGATTTCATCCCGAAAGTCCTCCAAGGCCCTTCCCGGTCCGTCGTGCCTCCTGATCTCGTCTCCTCCGTCGTTCTTTAATTCTCTTGGTGGGGCCATCTGACGCATGATCCGGTTGTGTGCGTGGACCTCACTCTGCTCTGTATACATGGTGTCCTTATCGTCGGATTCCTGACCCCCTGAACCGTCATACTCCTTCATTCGAGTATTTCCGGGTTCTATCCTCTGATGATATCCGATCGACTTTACTCGGCGCAGTCGGGGGTCTTCCACCGCCGGCCTCAATTTTACCTTTAAGGTAGCTTCTCCGCACTGTATCCGTGTTCCCATTGCCGCCAAGAAATCCATACCTAATATCACGCGATCCAACATGGTTGGCATCACCAAGAATGGCATCCACACTCGCTAGCTTCTTCACTGCCAGGCTTAACCGATCCGCCAACGCTATCGTAGTGACGATCTCTTGCATCTCCTCAGGTCTTGCTACCATACGGGCGTACCCTTCATTCGCAAAGCTCCTCGACGCTCCCGTATCCACCGTGGCATCCACCCATCAGCCTCTGATCTGCACGGAAGCGGTGATCAGGCCGGGTGGGTTTCTTGGTGCCGGGCTGTTACTGCGTTCGTCTCCGCTGCGCCCGCATCTCGGCGAAGACGTTGTTCGTTTCCCGGGGCATCTCGGCGACAACAGTCGACGGTCAATGTGTCCCTTCGACCGCAGTCCCAACAACCCCGCCTAAAGTGACCGACTTCTCCACATCTACTACAAGCTAGTTACAGTCCAGTGTCCGAGGGAGTAGAGGTTTCATATGCCAGTAAGATTGTAGAAAATGCTAGAAGGAAGCTAGTGAACAAAACGACTATGTTGCGTGGAGAACAGAATAAGACTGACTATTATAAAAAGTATGTATGTGTGTGTATGTATGAGTGTACAAGGATGTGTGTGTTCGTCTGAGTTCCTGTATGTTGGCGATTTTTGTTGTTGTTGCATTAGGCTTGCAGTTGCCGGGTATGTTAACTTGCTTGCAGTTACCGGGTATGTTAACTGGATTGCAGTTGCCAGGTATGTTAACTCCTCCCCCCCCCCAGTCCGAAGAGAAGGCCATAGAGGGGAATGGCCAGATCGGAGAAGGGTGTCTCGGCGTGGTGTACGCCACGAACTCCGACGATATTTTGAATCCAACAATTTTGTATAAAAATGGGTGTCTTATTGCTAAACATGAGTGTAGTGTTGAAGGTATAACATGTTTTATATGTGTGTTTATCTAATATTACCGTTACATTTTGATTACTTATTAAATAACAATTTGGGGGTGATGTTTAGTTTATTGGCTAAAGGGTTATCAACTACGTGGTCTATTAGTGTGTCGGTGTCGATGTTTGTTGCTTCTTAACTGTTTTCCTAATTTTTTGTTTGTGTAGCTTTTGACCTCTAGTTGTTAGCAAGGTGACGCCTTGTTTCTACGGTTTTCTTTTCTAAATACTGTATCATTAGGTTCGACCTGGACTGGTGTCTCTCTGTCCTCGTTTAATTTAGCCAATCTTCTGTCTGTGTTCGCGTTTAAATGTTCCTGTACTTTTGGGTATATGTCTTTTCTAAATTCGTTTAATTTCTTAAGGTAGTCGTGGTGATTGTCGAATGTTATTGTTTTGTTAAATATGTGAGTTCTGCCGTGGAAAAGCTCGAAAGGGGTATAGGAAGTACTGGAGTGTATTGCATTGTTATATGTTGCAACTGCTTCTGTGAGTATTTGGTCATGCCCGCATTCTAGGCGTGCTTCCTTTCTTTTGGTCATGATTATTCTGCATAGTTCGGTTAAGGTGGAATGCAATCTTTCGACAGAAGCGTTGCCGGTTGATTGTTGGAATGAAGTTGTATGAGCTGTTATTTGGAATTGGGTTAATAGATCGTTGAATAGACTGCCCGAAAATTCCGAGCCCTGGTCGAAAATTATTTCCTTTGGTGCGCCGTAATGACTTATGAATTGTAATAGGGCATCGGCGACTTTTATTGAATTTCTATTGCTAAGGGGGTTGGATTGCGCTAGCTTCGTGAATTTGTCGATAATGGTGAGGTTACAAGTATTGTTAATGTAATATATGTCTATATGCACGACTGCCAATGGTCCTTCTGGTGCGGTTTGGGTTTGCAACAATGGTTTATGGGGGTGTCTATCATACTTGAGGGTTAAGCAGGTATCGCAATTTTTTATAATTTTTGTGATGATGTCTTTTAAATGCGGAAAATAAATGTCCCTTTTTAAATGGTTATAAGTTTCATCTATCCCCCTATGATTGGTATTAAAGTGGTATGCACGAATTTTGTTTTCCTGATCGTGGGGATTAGTGATTTCGGTTAGCCATATTTTGCAGCGCAAAATTTTGTATAATTCACTCTCGAAGAAATAGTTATTATAGGACTCTTCTATTATTTTGAAAATATCGTCCGGTGCTAATATTTCGAATATTTTATTCGGTTTCAGGATTGTTTCAGGGTGTTTGTAACGGAGTCAAAAGTATGCACGGGTTCTGTAATTATGTGTCTTGTTTTATGAACAAATGGTGTTTCTACTTGTCTTGAAGTTGTTGATCCTATACGGAATATAATTTGACTGTTAAAGTGATTTAGTGGTTGTGGAGCCAATTGTATAATTTGTGGGTTTTCGTTTATGTTCAAGTTTGGCTCAATTCGGCTGAGTGCGTCAGCGACTACGTTTTGCGACCCTTTTTTGTATACGACTTCATAGTCGTAAGCGGCCAGGATAGTTTTCCATCGAAGTAGTTTTGGATTTTGGCCTTTCAGATTTTCTAGCCAGATTAATGGCTTATGGTCCGTAACTATTTTGAATCTTCGCCCGAAGATGTATGGTCTAAAATGACTTATAGACCAAATAATAGCTAGCATTTCTTTTTCTATCGTAGAATAGAGTATTTCCGTGTCCGATAGTGTCCTGCTAGCGAAGGATATGGGTCTGTCATTAGTGTCTGGGCCTTGTGACAATACAGAGCCTATCGCATAATTACTTGCGTCTGTGGTCAACGTGAACGGTTTGTTGAAATCAGGGTATATGAGTATAGGATCATTACAAAGAAGATCTTTCGACATTTCGACTGCTTGCTTAAATTCATCGTCTATTATTATAGATTTATTTCCTTTTAACTGTCTCGTTATGGGCTTAGTTATTTTTGAGAAGTCTTTTAAAAATTTCCTGTAATACCCCAATAGTCTGTAACGAACTGTTTTTTTTTGTCTGCTCGCTACGAGTATCGTGCGGCTAGCTCAGAAGATTTGTGTTGTTCGTCCCACCAAATTTATATAAACGTGACCGCCCGATTGTGTAGTGAGAACGCACAGAAGGTTAGGATATTTAAAGGGATCTTTATTCGCCGACTTGTCCCTAGGCCTGGGACTAATGGTGACAGATGCTTGTCTCAACTCCTTCCTTGAAGACTTGTGGTCGTTCCACCGTCGTTCTCCGCTTCCTCGCTGCTCCGGAACGCCTCCGCTGTCGCTGGCTTCGGGGCTATGAGGGTCCAGGGATGCGTCACCGTTCCCAGACTAGGGTGAACAGGCACCGGGCTCTCAAAGCGTACGCCTTTCGCAGCCACAGCCTCCTGTCCCTGGATCTGTCCCGGCCGGTCACACCAGACGCCTACACAGTTTCTACCTGACGGTTCAAGCATACGCCGGAAGGCCGCCAATGCAGTCCCTGTGGCAGGACGCTAGGTTCAAGACGAACGCTTCCGCCCTCGCCTCTTAGCCGTAGACTGAATGTGTTGTAGTATGGCTTGGTTGCTGCTGGGCCTGCGATGACTGCTCGTTGCTCCTTGTGCCCTCGCTCTGCTCACGGTGCGAAGTCCTGGGGCGTGGTCTGCGTGCTCTAGTGAGACTAGGTGCAGCGGGTCTTTGGCTCTCGAGATTCGATCAGTTGCCTGTCTAGGACTCTGGCGGTGAATTACCGTGCTCTCGACGCATACGCCTCTCGAGACACCCGTGATTCAGACGCGCGTCCTTCGTGGCCAGTCGCACCAGGGCCTGCACAATTCTCGCCTGTCGGTTCAGGCGTACGCCGGAATTCGACAAGGCAATTTCTTTCGCACGGCCGCTAGTTCTGGACAACTTCTCTTTCGAGCCCACGGTTCCTTGTCGGAGGACTCTTTCTATTCACTTCTGTCGGATTCGCCGAGCAATACGCCAAGCTCAAATCGCGATCAGAATTAGAACAAAGCGCCTGAACTTAGCCGCGTGATGCCTTAAGGACCTCAGCTACCTGTTTCTCAGCTCGGAGACTTCAACTCTATGTCCCGAACGTCTTGATGTAGCGATCTTGCTCCTGTTGACTCGGCGCGGCTCTGCTTCCTCCTGATTGACTTGACTTGTTTTATTCACTGGTTTTCTGCTTGTCTACTGATCTTGCTGGATTGACTCCTTGTGATCGACTGATCCCGCTTCCTGCGCTCGGCCCGCTTATATAGGCCGGCGTATCCCGTTAATTCTCGGCTTCTCCTTTTTCGGTTTTGCGCACGGCACCATACTAGAGTCCAAAGTCCGCCGCCTTCTACCGTTACACGTTTTCTCCAAACTCTCTCCAGCCGTATTCTACAAACTCTCTTCTTGTTTTTCTCCAAACTCTCTGCAGCTGAATTCTCCAAACTCTCGCCAGCTATACTCTCCAAACTCTCTCCAGCTGTACTCTCCAAACTCTCATTTATTTGTGAGGAGTTATTTAACTCCTCATAAGTCCTAAAAATGACTTAATTTTCCTAGTTGTCTTTGGGCAGGGGAAGTCCTTGATGGCTTGAATCTTAAGTGGGTTTGGTTTGACTCCTTCCTCAGTGACGATGTGTCCCAGGAAGTCGATTTCCTTCCTTAAAAAACTACACTTGCTTGGTTGGATTTTTAGATTTGCGTTTTGTAGTCTTGTGAATACGGATTTAATATCTGCTATATGCTTCTGGAGTGAGGGTGAGAATACTATTATGTCGTCGAGATATACGAGACAGACGTTACCGACTAAGTCACCTAACACGTTGTCCATAACGAGTTGGAACGTGGCAGGAGCGTTTTTAAGACCGAAGAGCATTCTCGTGAACTCATAATGCCCATTTTCAACGGTGAATGCCGTCTTGTTTGCGTCGCGTGGGCTCATTTGAATTTGGTGAAAGCCACTTGCTAAGTCTATTGTTGTGAAATACATGGTCTTTCCTATGCTGTCTAGTATATCTGCAATGTTCGGGATAGGGTATCTATCAGAGACAGTTTTCTCATTTAGTTTCCGAAAATCGATTACCAAGCGCCACTTTTTTTCGCCTGTGATGTCACTTTTCTTAGGTACGACCCAGACGGGTGCATTCCAAGGAGAATGACTGCTTTTTATGATGTTTTGTTCGAGCATTTTTGAAATTTGTTTTCGAACTTCGTCTTTATGTACAAATGGGTAACGGTAAGATTTGGTGTGAATCGGTATATTATCTGTTGTTGGTATGGAGTGTTTGACGGCGTTAGAGAACGTTAGCTGATTATTTTCGTTGTGGAAGAGTCTTTTGAATGACTTGCATAGTTTGAGTATTTGTTGTTTTTCCTCGTTGTTAAGGTGTTCCGTTTGAATGTTTAATTGTTGATCGTGCGGTTGTTCTTTATCTGTTGATGCAGACATGCAGTTTAAGTATTGGTGGGTTCGTGGAGAGAACTCTTCTGCCTGTAAAGGTTCTTCGAGGTAAAGTGTTTGGATCTGGTCTGAGTTATTGCAGACTTCGAAATAGGCAGATCCAGCAACTGCGGTGTATAAGCCGCCTGTTATGGATATTTGATTATCCAAATTTGTGGTTTCATATATAAAGTCTCCCTCCATGAAGTTTACTGGGAGCGGTAATCGTATTTTGGTATTTTGTGGGAGGGTATGTAATGTGTCTACAGAGTTTGATCTTGTAAGGATTGGGATGGCGGTTTCTGGTGTTTCTAGTATGGAGTCGGCAAAGTTTATTTTTGCATTTAGGCCGGATAGGAAATCCATGCCTAGGAGACCATTGAAGTGGGGATGGAAATTGAATAGTAAAAACTTGAAATTGGGCATTTTTTTGAATTGTTTGAAGTTTATTCTATCTGTATATTCCTGAATTCTGAATGTACTGAGTACAGTGTGGATGTTAATATCGGAGATTAGTTTTTTGATGTGGTCTTTATTAATAAGTGCTGGATTTATAAATGAATAGGTAGATCCAGTGTCTATTAGGAATTTTAGAGGGTTCGACGCAATGAAGTTTGGTGATAGCAGGGAAGGTCCGTGAGTCTTCTTGCTTATGTACCCGACTGGCTTCCCGAGGCTTCTAGGAAAAAATTTGAATCATCGTTGATGTTACATAGAGGAGCGCTTGGATTATGGTTGTTCCTGTCTTGGGGGTTTGGGGTGTGATCTGATTTGTCGTTGTTGTGAAAGGGTTTCCTGCCCAAAGTTTGTTTATCGTGTCGACCATTATTATTGGAATCGTTATTGGAATTATGTTGACGGGAAAAGCGTCTATTATTATTGTTATTAAAGTTTTGTTGTCGCTGTGTAAAGCGACTATTATTGTCATTGTTGGGGTTATCATGTCGTGGTACATGACGATCGTTGTTGCCATTATAGTTCTGTTGACGTAGTATGTGTCGGCTATTGTAGTCACTATTGGTTGGTTGTCTTTTCGCGTATGGGTGATTCCTATACATCGAGCTGTCGTTTCGTTGGTGTCCTTGGTGTTTATTCAGATTTCTAGAGAAATTTAGTTCGATCTGTCCGTACTCATACTCGATCTGTCCGTTCTCGATTGTCTCTGGCCTTTGGTTCCTAATGGCTGACCTAAGTGGGTCCTTTAATCCAACTAGGAATGAATTTAAGCAGAATCTGTTATATTGGTCACGTTTGACCGTGAGGGAGTGTCCACTAGGGTCTGCTTCTTTGGCCAGTGACATTAATTCACTTCTTATTTTCGTGGCTGTGAAATATAGTTTTCCCATACTGAGTCCATCCGGAAGATTGTGTAGCTCTCTAACAAGCATTTCTTCTGTTTACTTGCTAGAGTATAGTCGCTTGAGATTTGATTTGATGTCATCCCAACTAAGGAGTACATCGCAGACACTCAGTGCCTCGTCTGCCCTGCCTATGATTTTGTCTCGGATAGTTCCGAGTAAGTACTGTCCGCATGTTGCTTGGTCCACTGATCCGGCTAACAAAAGTAGCTGTTCTCTCTACTTATAAATCTATCAAGATTGTCAGATGGACCTTCGTATGTGGGTAGTTGATGTACAAGGGCTATTAGTTGGTGTAGGTTCAGGCTAGTGTTAGTAGAAGTTGGTGTATTGATAATGGTGGGATTTAGTGGCGCTGATGCATTACCGGAATTCATATCGTTGTTGGAATTATTGTTTGTGTCCATCTCTTTCCTGTATTTAGGGCAGTGTTGATGTGTTTCTTTCCACTTTGGTGTTTTAGTGGATATTATCGGCTTCAACTGTAATGTATTAATTTAGTAAATATTCAATAGAGTGTATTTTGAGGTTAGTGAACATGTGACAGCAATAGATGTTAAGTTATTATGTTTTGTTTACATTTTTCTTTAATTGATTTTATTGCTTTTTTTTATTTTTTATTATCTAACGGGACTTTCTAAAAAAATAGGTTTAAAAGCATGAAAACGTGTTCATTTTGAATGAGGCTCGGAGCGCTGCAAAATATAGCAAAGCCCACTTCCAATTGAAATTGCTTCATTTTACAAATTTTAATTATTTTCAATAGATTTTAAAGTGAAAGTTATTACATCTTCTCAAATTAAATCAAAATATATTAGCTCTCGGCGGTAGCTAATGCACACTGACCCAGCAAGATTTTCGCAAGCGAAGGCAACACAAACACATACATATGTACATGTTTACTTGACATTTGCCAAAGGAACAAAATCACTGTGTGTAAAAATTTTTTTTGTTTTGTATAATATTTGTGAAGCTTTAATTTATTCATTTTTTTTCTTTTTTTTTTGTATTCTTGTTTTTGTGTATTTCATAATAGTAAATTAATGTTAATGTAATTAATAGTTAATGTAAATTGAGAAGTGGAAACGATCCCGGTGCCTTAACAGCGATTGTTGTACACATATACGGTCGTTAATCACACAACTTACATTTATTTTTTGTAAACCACTGTGTACGGATGGTCCCGGTGCTTTGTCGGCGATTGATGTGCACGTTGGTGTATAGGTGGTATTCGAGAGCACGTGGCTATTATTATTTGTTTCTTGCGCAGCGAGTTTTTGTCAAAAGGAAGTTTAATGTTCGACGTCTAACTGCTTACTGTCATTCTCCTGTGAATATGTAACAAACTACATTTTGTGACAGCGACGCCAGGTTATCGCCGCGACAAAACGGTTATTCTCCTAACTACAAAACTACAAGGACTACTTTCCTGTGAATATGTAACAAATCACACTTTGCCGCGACAAAACGGTTATTCTCAAAACTACAAAACCACAAGGACCACTCGCAATGCTTTTCGACACACACACACACACGGTCACCACACACAGTAGTTTCAGGTACCAAATTTACCATTTTTGTTGGTTTCTTTTTTATGAGTTTCTGTGTATGGATGATCCCGGTGCCTTATCAGCGATTGATGTACACATATACGGTCATCACACACTGTAACTCTTTAGTATAATTGTAGTAAATTGTCCCGCACAAGCGATCCCGGTGCCTTATCAGCGGTCGATGTACACATATACGGTCGCTTGCGTGGTAATTAAAATTTGATTTTGTTTGTTTCGTTTGATTTATTTGCACATTTTTGTGTTTCACCCCTTTTTGCGAACCTCCTGCCACGCTGCTTGTTGTGCCTTCCCTTTTAAACTCCCATTTCCACTTGCACGTCATTATGTTATTATTTGTTTTATGTAGTATTTCACTATTTACTACTAAAATTTTCACAAACGCCGCCGTCACCTGTTCACTCACCTCAGCCTACAAGGAAATTAGAACGGTAAGCGTAGTGGGCATGGTCAATCCCTTGTTCGAAGTTCGGCTGCGCCAGTTACAGTCCAGTGCCGAGGGAGAAGAGGTTTCATATGCCAGTAAGATTGTAGAAGATGCTAGAAGGAAGCTAGTGAACAAAACGACTGTGTTGCGTGGAGAACAGAATAAGACTGACTATTTATTATAAGAAGTATGTATGTGTGTGTATGTATGAGTGTACAAGGATGTGTGTGTTCGTCTGAGTTCCTGTATGTTGGCGATTTTTGTTGTTGTTGCATTAGACTTGCAGTTGCCGGGTATGTTAACTTGCTTGCAGTTACCGGGTATGTTAACTAGCTTGCAGTTGCCGGGTATGTTAACTAGCTCGCTGTACGTCGACGTTTGAGAGGGGCTGTCTGATCATTCGGTGAGTGCATTCCCTCCTTGAACGGGTACCCCGTAGCCTCGAAAGGGGTTCGGCGTCAGACGGGTGTTGGCCCTATCCCGGTCTGCAGTCACCGGGGAATGAGGGGATCTTCCGCCTCACTACGCAGGCAGGTTAGTGGATGAAATACAGAAGATCGAGATAAGGTGTATGTATATGGTGCAAATAATTTACCGCTTCCAATTGGGTCATCAGTCACTAATGGCCTGAATCACTCGGGGAACAAAGGGATACGGGCCAAAAATAAAATGTATAACAACCCGGCTTGACGTTTCTTTTCGTACGAGTTCACTCAGTTTAATTCGTTGTTTTAAATCGTCCCTGTGTTTCACTGCGCCGATTACACTGATTCACTAACCTTATTTCCTACCGACCTCGTTTTCTTTCACACGTGTTTTCTTTGCTTATTTTATTCGCGTGCGCGACCGATCGCTTCCAAGTCATAGAGCCGAGAGCGTCCCGAAAACCGCCGTGTGACCCTCTCATCCTTTTGGACCTTTCCTACCCAGGTTGGTTTGGTATTTTCTCTATTTTCCAGTATTTTTCTCTATGGTTGCCACCTTGGGCGGGTGGTGCGGAACCAAACTTGACTTATTTTGGTTTTATACCCAAAAATCCATATGATCGCTTAACCATTACTAAATTATAATACTTCATTTTTTATCTCTTACATACTAATGGTAATAATATGAAACTTAGACAACTATTGCTTAAATATATATTGTGGCGGCCTAGCCGTCAGGCGGGATCGTCACCCATTACATAGAGTAGTTATCCCCAATGAGCTCCAAGTTCCCACTTTGGAGAGCACACTCATCACTCTGCGCACCATTAGAATCAGAAATGCCATAAGGAGAGGTAACTGGTCGCGCAGCGACGGAGAAAGAGCCGACAGATTTGCAGAACATCTTCAAAATGTATTTCAGCCTAATACAGTATCAAACGGGATCTCACTGCCAGCAACATCAGATATCGACATGGTATTTAGGCCACATGAGTTACACAAAATCATAAATGAACAACTCAACCCAATAAAATCACCAGGATGCGACCTAATATCACCAAAAATGATTATTGAACTTCCTTCCTGTGCAGTTCGAGCTATTTGTCAACTCTTCAATGCAATATCAAGACATGGACATTTCCCAGAGAGATGGAAAAAGTCGATCATCATAATGATACCAAAACTTGGCAAAGACCGCACAACTGCTTCATCATATAGACCAATAGTTTACTAACGTGTCTATCAAAACTCTTCGAAAAATGTTTCTTCGCACATATTACCCCATATCTCAGAACACACTACAAAATCCCGACTCATCAATTCGGTTTTCGAGAAAAACATATAACCATCGAGCAAGTAAACCGCATAACTTCAGAAATGCGAAATGCATTCGAACAAAGGGAGTACTGCACTGCGATATTTCTGGACGTATCAAAAGCTTTCGACCGAGTTTGGTTAGATGGTTTAATGCACAAAATAACAGAAATGATTCCAACCAACACTCACAAACTTCTGAAGTCATACCTTTACAACAGGAAATTCTCACTAAGATGCAATGCTGCCATGTCCGATGACTACATCATCAGGGTCGGAGTTCCTCAAGGCAGCGTGCTCGGACCAAAACTTTACCTTATCTACACTGCGGACATCCCAACGAGCAGGCAACTAACCACATCTACTTTTGCTGATGACACGGCGATCCTAAGCCGCTCGAGATGCCCCAAGCAAGCAACGGCAACTTGGTAAACACCTGGTGGCAGTGGAGAAATGGCTATCCGACTGGCGAATCAAAGTTAAAGCCCAGTACTCAGATCGACAAAAACTGTCCGCCAGTCATGAGAGAGAGCGAGAGGCAAAAAGCTGGAGTTCACTTTTCGTTAACGTTTTTTTTTTCTCGATCGACGAAAAAAATACCAGACAATTGCATAGCGTTTCCAGTCTGCGGAAATGAACTTTGGGTGAACCCTAGCGAAAAGATTAAAAAATTTAATCTCTTGGCGTGCGCTTCTCACTGAACATTATAAGAAATGGAGGGAAAAACTCAAAAAACTGGCAAAAGTCGATTGCAGGAGTTTACATGTGAGGACAAAATAACATTAATACTATCTGGGGTGCCTCTTGTCAGAGCAAAATGTTTTTTAGGTCCAGAATGTACGAAAAAGCACAAAAAAAGTGCAGCTATGAACTTTAAATTAGCAAATAATTATCAGTAAATTAAAAAAAACAACTGTTAAATTTAAATTGTATTGTTTTTTAATTTCTTTGTACAGCGGCAGACTTGTCTTGCCAAGGTATTTGATAATATATTTTAAAGGCTCTTTCCCGCAAATACGATATTTGAATTTTAACTGCTTGTCAACAAACCCAGCTGATTGACAGTACGACCGTTGCACGCTTAAATCTGATGAACTCTCGAAATTTTGGTCACACTGGAAAGATTAAAGTTTTTCCGCTAGCATACTCGTTTGTCGATCTGAGTACTAGGCTTAACGGACAAAAATGCAAACACGTAACGTTCACACTTAACAGGCAAGACTGCCCTCCACTTACTCTAAACAACACAGTGGTTCCGATAGCAAATGAAGTAACATATCTTGGCGTACACCTCGATAGACGTCTTACTTGGCGCAGCCACATTGAAGCCAAAAGAACACATTTAAAGCTCAAAGCCAACAGCTTCCACTGGCTTATCAATAGCCGCTCGCCCCTCAGCCTGTACTATAAGGTACTTCTATACAACACCGTTTAGAAATCTGGATGTAAGGCTCTAAGTTGTAGGGGAATACCAGTAACAGCAGTGTGGATATAATGCAAAGAACTCAATCAAAAATTCTCAGAACCATCACCGGGGCACCGTGGTACGTTCGGAATGTAAACATTCACAGAGACCTTCACATTTCACTCGTCAGAAAAGAGATCAGTACATCCAAATCATCTCGCGAGAGCCTTCACGCGGGTTTCCAGCAGTTCTCGTCTTCGCCGCAACGACCTTCCAATCCAGCGCTAATTATTAGGACCATGTAGTCTCTATTCAGTTAAAATTAACTGTTAGATAATGTATTATTTAAAGATTTGCAACCTTATTGTTAGACTCATAAAGAGAAGATCCAATAAATAAAAAACCAAGCTTTAAAAAAAATACGTTCCAAAATAAATACGTTTTTTGCTTTGGGGATTGTACTCTATATAGGTTTCCCAGGTTTGATGATCCTTATTAAAATTTGGAAACGGCTGTCACACGGACATTCACTACGCTCACTTAACTGATTTGGGTGGGAATGGATTCCATCCATCTGTTGTTGTTGCATTAGCTGCTGCGCGAACTCTTGTTCAGTTAGTTTTTTAGTTATCTTTTCATATGTTTCTTGGTCCTAATTGTTGCTACCAAACAAATTTAAAAAATACGTTTTTTTCTTGAGGGACTGTACTGGAGATAGGTTTCCCAGGTTTGATGATCCTTATTAAAATTTGGAAACGGCTGTCACACGGACATTCACTACGCTCACTTAACTGATTTGGGTGGGTATGGTTCCATCCATCTGTTGTTGTTGCATTAGCTGCTGCGCGAACTCTTGCTGTTGAGCCAACAAGTTTTGAAAATTGATTTGATTGTCAGGCATGGTTTTTTTAATTTTTTTTATTTTTTTTGTTCGATCACCGTGATAAGACACGAAATATACAAAACAAAAGATTTGCGTTAAAAATATATTTATTACTCGTCGCCAGAAATAGTTGTGTTTCGATTAAGAAAATGATACGATCGGGATGAGGTCAAATATTCAACTGACTTTATTCTTTGCTAACAGCTTTCTTTTATACATGCGAAGTGTGTGTATCAGTATTACATATTATAATGGAAGGCGAATCACTTTATAGTCATATGCTACACAGAGCAGGCACTGAAGATGTCGTTGGAAACAAGGACTAAGGAAACCCTATAAGAAATTCATGACTCCACATCAGCTGGGCATGTCGGAAGTAGATAAGCCGAAGCACGGTTGGAAGCCCGGTACTACTGTCCAGGGATGCACAGATACAATCACCTTTAAGCGGCCGGCAAAATGCTGTAAGGAACTGACTTCGTTTATATTCTGCTCGCTACGAATGTCGTGCGGCTAGCTCAGTAGATGTGTGTGTTCGTCCCTCCACATCGGAACTCGTTGATGTGGGTCGCCTCGTTCTGGTGTTCCGATTTACTCCGTTGTCGTTGGCTTTGAGGCTGTGAGGGTGTAGGGATGCGTTACCGTTCCCAGACAGGCACTGCGCTCTCAAAGCTAGATCTAGCAACTAAAAAAAAAAATTTTTTTTTGCGATTTGCTATTTGTAACAAATTTAGCAACTTAAAATTTTTTTGTTACCAATTTTAGCACCTGTTTTACAAAACTAAACATTTTTTTATTTTCTTCATCACTTTGAAATTTTTTATACCTTTTCCAATTTACTGAACCTATTAGGATTAAAAATGGTTCACAAAGATATCGAAACTAGTTTTTAACTCAGTGGTTAAATCATATAAACACGTTTGATTAAGCCTAGTATACAGATCGACAAACGAGTACGCTAGCGTAAAAACTTTAATCTTTTCAGTGTTACCAACATTTCGAGAGTTCATCAGAATTAAGCGTGCTACGGTCGTACTGCCAATCAGCTGGGTTTGTCGACAAGCAGTTAAAATTCAAATATAGTATTTGCGGGAAAGAGCCTTTAAAATATATTATCAAGGTAGTTGGCAAGACAAGTCTGCCGCTGTACAAAGAAATTAAAAAACAATACAATTTAAGTTTAACAATTGTTTTGTTTTTAATTTACTGATAATTATTTGCAAATTTAAAGTTCATAGCTGCACTTTTTTTGTGTTTTTTCGTACATTTTATTGCAGTTGGAGTCGATAATGGGATGGGCTCTATCGATAGGTTAGGATGATAGAGCGACGTTTTCGGTGGCTCAGGGATTACTTTTCTTTGGCCTTGAATATGGCGACATAGCAATGATAGGGCAGATATTGGGATAGTCGCAGCCATATTGTCCATAAAGCTAGACGGAGTGGGAGTTAATAAATGTTTGTGCCGAAATCAAAAATAAAGTGAGTGTAATTAGCGTGTTAGGCTTATTAGTTTAATTTATTCACAAATAATTATCCGTAGGGCAACCGGGGACGCAACACTAAGGGCCCCGGGAGAATTAATTTGGAGATTAATTTTGAGATTTACCTTCGTGATTGGCGTATACATATATACACACCTTCGTTCGACCCAGCTACGAGATCTGGACAAGCACCACTCGCCTTCCTCGGACGCAGCCAACGCCATCCAACATTCCCCGGTGAGTCCGTTCCGGGCTATAAAGACCCACTCGCTTTGGGGTCGTCAGGCCACCAGGGTTCCATCGTGGTGTTCCAGGCCCTTATTGCTGCTGGCCTCCGGCAGAGTACTCTTCGGCCGGGGCATATCTTGCCCGGAGCCTAGCCCATAAGTGGCTGAAAATCATTAATATTAATTAAATGTGCACATTACTTAATTTATACTTACCATGTTGAACTGTGAATTTATCCGGACTTAGACCCAAAAACCTCAGTTGTCCTCGTTGTTGCCTGTAGAAAAGGGTCCCGTTTATTAGTTTTCGGCGTGATCGTTTACAACGCATATAACTTACCGTTTGGCCTTTCCCTTCTTTTCCCCAGGAGCTCCTCAGGATTAGGTGACCCGACACATACGTAGTGTGTGCCCTTTTTTTTGTGCGCCTCGTTCATTGTGAGTTCCACCAATACATGAGTGGTGGAACATAATTTCCGCGGCGCCTGTAGCCTTTGCCAAGGGAAGGTAATCTTCTTTGCTTTGACCGCGTAAATTTGAAGACGGTGGCCAAGTTTGGTCGTAAAGGCTAAGAAAGGATAAATTAGTTTATAGGAGAGCCATTATAGCAATGTATAGCATAGGTACTTACTGTGGATATTAAATGTACATATCTAGAAACTGAAATGTGCGAGTGAGTTGTCGTTGTGGGGGAGATGGAGCTGTCCTAGTCGCGAGGAGTGACTTGGACCAACTGGAATATGGGTGATGTCCCTGCAAAAACCTCCGGGGCATCCTTGGTTGGGTGGGCGTGCTTGGCTGGGTCAACAATAGCCACCAAAACATTTTCCCAGTCATCTATAATTATTTATGTTGTTTACATTTTGTTTGTTTTGTTTGTTAGTGATGAGCGATTAATTTGTGATGTGAGACAGTGTAGTCATCGACGTTTATGATGCGGGCTATGGCATTAGGGGGAATCCGCCCGGAGAGAAGACTGAGCTAGCGGCACTGCCAAAGAACAAAAAAGCAGTTCGTAACATAGTAGCGCCCAATTTAAACAATGAAATTGTCGAGGCGACGACGTCTCGCCCATTAATGGCCCTGACTCCCCTCGTCATCCCTAACGGTGGCTTGCAATATAGGTTGCAATTGCATCGGGAGTGATGACGGGGAAGTCAAACGGCAAACCGAAAAGCACAGAACGGGAGGCTGGTCAGCAAATATTGCCGACAAATTGCTCCTGGTCTCAGGTTTACCACTAAACCAGTGATGGTATCCCGGCAGAAGCCAGGTTTTGTATCACGGGGTACATCGTGATAGCGAGTACACTGAAATAAATCTGTGATAAGAGTAGGTTAAAAAGCTTGTTTTTTGTTGTTTATTTATGTAAAATGTTGTTTAGATTAGAATGTCTTTAATTCCTGGGTTTTTCTCCCCGTCCTGAATTTCTAATTTTATGTCGGTTATAAACTAAAATGGTAATCTTGACCCGTGGCAACGCCACGCGCTGCACGTTTTCCTCGATGTAAAATAGAAAATGCCGATGGGAAGGAAAAGCCAGCAGGAGTAAAAACCAGCCAAAGTCCTTAACTGGCGGCTATCACCACGAGTGATAGCCAGTTCAGTTGACGAACGGCTAGGAAGTGACGGGAAATATGGGTTTGGAGAAAGCGCAGGACGAGTTAGGTCGGAAGTCCACCGGCGAGGGTCAGTTCCATCTCCCCATGTTAAAAAAACTGAAAAGATAAATAGGAAATTTTGTATTGGTGGTGCGGGATTTGTGATTAGGGAAGTTTGAGTCATTGTTATATATTTTCACTGTTATTTATGATCATATTTATTTATTCTTATTTATTTATTTATTATATTATTTTCCCTATTTATCGGAAATTTAATTTATCGGTACGTTATAGTATTTATATTATATTATTTGTTAGTTACGGGTGACGCAGTTATTTAATAAAAAAAAAGGGGTGAAAGCAGGTCCATGGATAAAGATCCAGGGAATAGGCACGGCCACCAGCTAAGGTCGATGGGTCCTCCCGGCGACGAAGAAGACGCACTCTGGTCCACTGACGTAGAAGGTGCTGCAGGGCTCCCGCGGGTATCTCTGGCTGGGGGTTTACCCAGAACGCCAATAGGCGGTGGTCCAGTGGATCGGATTAGGGATCGACCGGCGGATCTCGCACAGCATCGGTCGCCCAGAACCCTCGATTTCCGGGCGATCGTCGAGGCGCAGGATAAATTGCTAATTCCGGAACAGAAGAATCCGGAGGAGGGCCAGGAACGAGATTCAGCAGCTGAGTCGGCGGCAAATGCCGCTCTGGCACAAGCGGCCCAGACCTATCGCGCGTCCCAGGAGTCGGGAGTTTGCCAGACGTTGAGGGAGGAGATCTGAAACGGCTTCATGGACATGATGAAGTTGCTGAACGACATCCTTAGGCCAGCCGAGAGCAGACCGCAGCCGCTACAGGAGAGCGAGAATCGCCAAGGATCGATGGTGCCCAGGCCGGCGCGTCCAGAAGCCGTTGCAAATGGTCCAGCGGGAGAAGTCCAACAGCGGCAGGAGACGGACAGAGGCATCCGAAGGCCTCCGGACCTGCCGCCCAGGCAGCGACCTCGGCCACCGGTGAACGACTCTCCGGGGATCGACAGCAGCCTGAGCCAAGAACCGGAGTACGATCCAGCAGGCCCGAGTGATCTCCACGGACGGCAATGGCGTATCGATGATCACAGAGCTACGGATTTCCGGGATGAGCACCAGCTATACGCCAATTCGAGAGCTGGCAACGGGAACCGATATATCCGAGTGGACCGCTGGAATGTTTCCTTCGACGGAGAGGACGACCGTAATTCCGTCGACGATTTCGTGTTCCGTCTGGAGTTCTTGCAGCGGCAACACCAGTGTCCGTGGAATGAAGTTCTGCGAAACTTCCACGCCCTCCTATCGGGCAGAGCAAAGGAGTGGTACTGGGTACATGTCCGCCAATCCATAGTAGACACTTGGGGCCAGCTGCGCAGGGCTTTGATGGATCGGTTCCGTGGTCACCAGACGGAACAAGAAAGAATGCACGAGCTACTACAGCGTGAGCAGCAGCCGGGTGGATAATTACATCCATGCAATGCAGCAACTAGTCTCCCGCCTAAAAAAACCAATGCCAGAGCGGCAGTTGGTGAAGGTGGTTAAGAAAGGCTTGAGGGATGGTATAGCCAGGTTTGTCTACGCGATGGATATACTCACGGTAGACGAACTTCGGGAGGAGTGCGTCGAAGTGGAGAAACACTTCGGTCGTCGAGGGCGCGCTGCTTACGGGCAGTTGAACAAGTTGCGGGTCAGCGAGGCGCGCATACCGGACGAAGTCGACGAGCTTCGTGGAGGGCCGAGAAATCCATTCAAGCCAGGCTGTTGGAATTGCGGTGCCGCGGAGCACGGATTCCGAGACTGCCCGTCCGCGGAGTGGAAAAGTTTTTGTTTTAAGTGCGGCAGAACGGACACAATCACTCCAAAATGCCCTGAGTGTGTGGAAAACGGCCGACTGGGCAGTCAAAAAGTGGGAGGGACTCGCCCAGATTGGAATCCCACGAGGTAGTTCCTAAAATAGATAACAATAATAACGTATATAGCAAATCTGTTAGGAATAAATGTTCATTAAGATACCTACCGGCGGAGGAACGGTTACGGCAATATATGGAGGCGCGAAATAGGATTTTTGCAGAACATCAGCTGAGCGGCATGCGTATGGTCTCACGGAGAGTCCAGAAGGCAAGGGAACGCTTCAGGATAAGGAGATCCCGGCGACGAGAGGTGGTGGCCGCCGTGAAGCGCATCGATTCCGGCGATCCTAGACCCTTTGCCGACGTGGAGGTCATGGGCCAGCTGCTCACAGGCTTGTTGGACACGGGGGCCAGTGTAAGCGTGCTGGGCAAAGGTTGCCAAGAGCTCGTGGAAACGCTGGGGGTGACTGCTCAACCGTATTTCTCAGTAGTCCGGACGGCTTCTGGTGAGGATCGTTCAATTATTGGACGCGCGGAGCTGCCTGTGAAATACAATGGCGTAAGTAAGATGGTCATGTTCTGCCTTTGCCCATACTTGGAACAAACAGCGTATTTCTGAGTCGACTTCTGGCGGGCGTTCGGACTGGCTCCAGCCGTCGTAGGAAACCCGGTGCCGAAAGACATCAAGGCAGCTGATGAAATCCATGCCAGCCAGATGGAGCACTACGCCGAACAGGAGGATGAGGACGAGATAAGAGAGGAACCCGAATCCTGGAGTCTTTCTGCGGAGCAAAAGGAGGCATTAGAAAAGGTCACGGAGGAATTTCTTACCTTTGAACGGGATGGCCTCGGAACCACCAGCGTGGAAAGGCATTCCATTGAGTTGATAGAGGGAGCCCGGGTGTTCAAAGATCGTCCGTATCCGATGTCTCCGGCGAAACAGAGAGTAGTCGAGGATGAAATCGATAAGATGCTGGAACTGGGTGTCATCGAAGAGAGCAAACGGTGGTGTCGAAGCCAGGGAAAGACCGGTTCTGTCTGGATGCCCGTAAGCTGAACGTACTGACTGTTAAGGATGCGTATCCTCTGCCTAGTATTGATGGGATCCTCTCCAGGATAGATCAGACGCATTACATCTCCAGCGTAGACCTCAAGTTTGCATTTTGGCAGATCGAACTGGAGGACAGGAGCAAGGAGTACACGGCGTTCACGGTTCCAGGCAGACCGTTGTACCAGTTTCGAATGATGCCATTTGGGCAGTGCAACGCGGCGCAACGCTTGGTGCGTCTTATGGATCGGGTGACACCAGCGGAGCTCAGATCCAACGTCTTCGTATACCTGGATGATCGGCTAATCCTCGCTGCAGATTTTCAGGCGCACTTGAGGTACTTGCTGCGCGTAACTCAAAGTCTAAAAGCAGCCGGTTTGACAATAGGGTTAAAAAAGTCGAAGTTTTGCTTCAAGTCTCTGACTTACCTGGGGTTTATAGTCGGAGGAGGTCTCCTGCGGATAGATCCTGGACGGGTTTCAGCAATTCAGAAGATGCCTTACCCGAAATCCATGAAGGAAGTTCGAGCCTTCCTCGGCACGGCTGGTGGTATCGACGGCCTTAAAGAAGACTGGAAACACCAGGTTTTCATTGAATCCCAGCGCCACACAAGCAGTCGGTGATCTAAAGCTGGCCTTGACGAGCGCGCAGGTCCTGGTTCATGCGGACTTCAAGAAGCATTTTTTTATCCAGTGCGACGCACACTCTCACGTTGGCGTCGGCGCAGTATTGTTTCAGCGGAACCAGGACGGGGACGAGCAACCCATCGCGTTCTTCTCAGCCAAGATGAACAAGCACCAGGTCCACTAGTCGGTCACTCAAAAAGGACGGCGGCGGCCATCCTAGCCATTCGGAAGTTCAGACCGTATGTGGAAGAGATGGCGTTCACATGCATAACCGATCACGCCAGCCTGAAATGGTTGATGACGATGAAGGATCTGTCAGGACGTCTCGCGAGGTGGTCTCTCCAGCTGCAGGGTTATGATTTCAGCATTGAGCATCGTAAAGGCAGCGAGCGTGCCCATTCGGACCCCAAGGCTGGCCATGGTGGAATGGCGAAAACATTGGAGACCCTGCGACGCCAGTTCTATTGGCCGGGGATGACGATACAGGTTCGTGAATACGTCCGGGCTTGCGAGGTGTGCAAGGAGTCCAAAGCGCCTAACTTCAGGATGCAGGTAGGAATCGGAAAAAGGGTTGAGACGGAAAGGCCGTTCCAGAAACTCTATATCTATTTCCTGGGCAAATATCCGAGGTCCAAGAATGGTCACGCGTGGATATTCATCGTAGTGGACCATTTCTCCAAGTATACCTTCCTGAAGGCCATGAAGGAGGCGACAACGTTGAACGTAGTACACTTTCTGGTAAATGAGGTATTTTACAAGTTCGGTGTGCCTGAAATAATACATTCGGCTTTTCACTGAACAGTTTAAAAAATGGAGGGAAAAAATCAAAAAATTCGCAAAAGTCGATTGCAGGAGTTTACATGTGAGTACAAATTAACATTAATACTATCTGGTGTGCCTCTTGTCAGAGCAAAGTGTTTCTTAGCATATAACTGTTAAATTTAAATTGTATTGTTTTTAAATTTAATGTACATCGGCAGACTTGTCTTGCCAAGGTAGTTGATAACATCTTTTAAAGGCTCTTTCCCGCAAATACGATATTTGAATTTTAACTGATTGTCAACAAACCCAGCTGATTGACAGTACGACCGTAGCACGCTTAATTCTGATGAACTCTCGAAATTTTTGTCCTCACTGGAAAGATTAAAGTTTTTACGCTAGCGTACTCCTTTTTTTGATCTTAGTACTAGGCTTTAAGAAGAAAAATATTCGGATTTAAGTGAACCTGACGAATTGGATAGTATTATAAGAAGTCTGTAATTAAGTTATGTATAATTGATAATATTCTGAAATCATGTTCCTTTTAATTATACCCGTTACTCGTAGAGTAAAAGGGTATATTGTATTCGTGCAAAAGTATGTAACAGGTAGAAGGAAGCGTTTCCGACCCTATAAAGTATATATATTCTTGTTCAGGCTCACTAGCCGAGTCGATCTAGCCATGTCCGTCTGTCTGTCCGTCTGTCTGTCCGTCTGTCTGTCCGTATGAACGCTGAGATCTCGGAAACTATAAAAGCTAGAAGATTGGCATTTTGCATGTAGATTTTAGGAGTTCCTACGCAGCGCAAGTTTGTTTCAAAATGGTGCCACGCCCCCTCTGACGCCCACAAGCCACAAGCTGTGGCCACAGTTTTTATGGTATTATGAAAATTTTAATTGATATGTATTTGTTTCGTCAATACCTATCGATTGGCCTAATAAAAGTTTGCCACGCCCACTCTAACGCTGGCCAAGGTGCTCAACAGAGTCAACGTTAATTCTCGATAAGGATTTCTATTAAAGGAAATTGCGATGGTTTTCATTTGTCAATACCGAACTATTTCCCAAGAACTATGCAAATCAAATCAAGTTAGCCAAATTGGAGGTCTGAGTCAAACAATGGCGTATGTGTGTATGTATGTAAGCATATACATATGTATGTATTTATATTGTACACAGTTGCAATTGCCCGGCAAAGATAACTCCTTTCAAAGAAAGCTATTCGCTATACCCGTTACTCGTGTTGTGCAAACATTTAGACTTTAATATACATAATATTATTTAATATTTAATCTTATATTAAGTTGTTTAGCTGAGTAACGGGTATCTAATAGTTTATTTTGAATTTTAGTTTCATATTTTAATGTTTATTTTCTTTAAAAATAAATATAAATATAATCATATTCATTAAGGCACGGAAAACTTGTTATTTATTTGTATATTAAATTTTTATATTTTCCTTAAATATATGCAAGTTATATGACACATTACTTAAGGGCTCTTACCCAATTTATAAACAACTTTGAACCGAGAGCCAAAGTTATATGACACATTACTTAGGGGCTCTTACCCGATTTATAAACAACTTTGAGCCGAGAGCCAATTTTCAATTAACTCTGACAAGACCCGAGAAAAATCCGTGGTCACCCAGATCAATTTCACGCAGTCCGCATCAAACGGATGCTGTAAACATCCAAGCCGATATTGTAAGCATCGGAGCCCCCAAGCGAGCCCTGAGTCCGCTAGTGCAAACAAAAGATTTCCAAAGTGATCCCTAAAGTCCGCTAATGTAAACACCAATTTCCAGCCAAATTTAGATTTCAAATTTAATTGGCAAATTGCATCATCCTATTTTCCGACTCTCTTGAGACATTCTCTTTATCAATTTTTTGAGATAAATCTCTTAAGCCGAGGTTGGATTATTGATCATTAAACTCAAGGAGTCCAGTCCGTTTTTGAGATCCGAACCGAGCACCAAAATCAAGTGAAAAGTAAAAGAGCAGTGAATAAATAAGTTCGACCTATGGAAAAATTTTAATAGTGAATAAGTGATAATAATAAATAAAATAAATTTTTTTAAACTAATTCACAAAAGAGAAAGTTAATTGGCGCACAACGTGGGGCCGTGCGATTAAAAAATATTCTAAAACCATGCTTTAAAATAAAAGTTAAAAAGTTTTAAAGTAAAAAAGGAATTTAGCGCGGCCAAAAACCCGATACAACCGACGAAAATAATAAGCTTGTGTTGATCAAAAAAAAATATGGTGAAATTAATATATGCAATAATCCCCTTAAAATCGATACAACCGGCAAAAAAAATAAAAAAGTTTGTGTTGATCAAAAAAACTAAGGGTAAAAATAATTAATGAAATAATCTCCTTAAATCTCAAATTACAAAATAGTGATCGTAACGGGAAATTCACTGCTCAGACATTATAAAAATTAAAAAGTGACAAAAAAATCATCATCGGAAAAACAATTTAATTTAAAAATATTTACAACAAAAATCATCAAAGTCATCATACAAAAAAAACATTCAAAGAAAACAGGCTGAAGGGCAATCCCTCGCAAAAAATAATTATTAAAAAGAAGGAAGACCCAAAGTCACCAATAAAGAAGGACGACCCCAAGCAGGATCAACAAAAAAAAGGAGGAAGACCCCAACAGGATCAGCAAGTAACTATAAGAAAAATAAAGAGGACAATTCGTGAGCGATAAAACCTTTTTTTTTTATTATTATATAAGAACTTAGTAAAAAAGGAAATAAAAAGAATCAAAGTGGAAGACTTAATTTCTGATTTCAATAAAGTTCTCAAAATGTCGGAACCCTCAACCAGCCAGACTGGAGTAAATAAAAGACTCCACATGAATACGCCTCAAAAAAAAATACGAACTATCCGGCGGTTACAAACAATACAATGTTAAATGTAGGAGATTTAACAAAACAAATTGTTAATTTTGAATTAAATCCATTAAAGGAGGAGATCGTAAATTTAAGATCGCAGCTTTCTCATAAAATAAAGACGATTGAAGATTATCAGATAGAGATTGTAGATCCAAATATTAAGTGCGAAACATCTTATGAGATCATCAGCTGAAATAGCCATGGGTCAGTATGCCAGAGGGAGTGAAAGGTTTTATTCTGCCTTATCTATATTAAGAAATAAAATAACAGGAATGGCAAACGATGCCTTAACCCATAATGGTACGGTGTTAAATTTCGATGCCATAATGGCCAGACTTGACTTTGTCTTTAGCGACAAACGTCCAATTCATATTATCGAACAGGAACTAAGTGTATTGAGTCAGGGAAAATTATCCATAATGGATTATTATGGTACAGTTAATAGAAAATTAACTCTACTAATTAACAAAACAATTATGACCTACGGTAGAAACAAACCAATCACAGCAGAAATAAATGAAAAACATAGGAAGACAGCTCTTAGAGTTTTCATCACCGGCCTCAAAGGCCAAATTTCAGATACCATTTTCGCAATGAATCCACCTGACCTACCAAATGCAATGGTCATAGTTCAGGAATTAGAAAGCAACAACATGAGAGCTCATTTCCAAATAGTTTCTCAACTACTCAGAGAAAACATAGTGAGCCAAACCCTGGTGGTAATGTACAAACATATTTCAATCAAAAGCCAAGACAACAAAACAATAATTATAATATTCATCGGAACAATAATAATCTAAGGTTCAATCAAGACAACAATCAGAACAGAAATAATTATGGTTATAATAATCAGAATAAAAATAATTTTTGGAACCAGGGGTAAATTTAATAATAACCAACATAATCAGTGAAATACTTTTAGACAGCCACAAAATAAGCCAGAGCCAATGGAAATAGACGAGCCTATACAGACTCAGAACAGGCCTAATAACGAATTCAATCAAACCTATAATAATCATAAAAGTAATAATTACAGACTGAACAAGTGGTATCAAACTAAACTCCGCAAGGCCAAGCCCAAAATAAGAGGTTACCAACTGGAACTGTTAACCAACCGGCTAACAAGACCATGAGATTAAATAATATTGAGGAGGACCATTTTTTTGACAAAGGTCAGGAGTAGGCTTACCCTACTTAATTAGAAATGATAACAAAATAAATAAAAAATTAAAAATATTAATTGACACTGGAGCAACCGCTTTTTATATAAGAACAGGAATTTATAAAAATAAAAATGAGCTTCCAATATATAAACGAGTATCCACAGTGAATGGATATTCAATAATAAAATACTATCACATGATAACTATTTTTGATACGCGATATACTTTTTATGAAATAGAAGGCCTGGATTCAGAATTACTGGTCGGCTATAACCTTTTAAAAAAATAGGAGCTGTAATCGATACAGCGAAGGGAGTAATTAAATATAATGAAAAAGAAGAAAAATTAAATTATGATAACGGAAAAATCTTAAACCAACTTTCTTTAACAGAAGGAAACATTATTCTTCCATTAAAAGAATTTATATTAAAAAAATACTTTGATGAAAAGACTCAAATCAGATCCGAATCTGAAATGGGTAATCAAAGCGAATTTAATTTGGGATATAAAAATCCTGAACACGCCGTCGTTGAAAAATCCGACAAAAATAAAAGTTTGGGAATTAAAAATCCTGAACACGCCGTCGTTGAATTATCCGACAATAAACAAGAAAGAACGCTAAAGTCGAGTGCCTCGACTATTAGATACCCGTTACTCAGCTAAACAATTGCAACTGTGTACAATGTAAATACATACATATGTATATGCTTACATACAAGTTAACACCAGCCAACTGCCCCCTTCCCTATACCCCTCTTGAGCCCTACGACACCGAACACCGCACCATTCACCCCTCTCGGTTACCCACAACCGTTCATGAACCCATTCCGTTCACCCTACTCAGTCATCAACAGCAACAATATTAAAGTGGCTATAACTCCAAGTGGCTGCAATAACACCGCCGTATTATGAAACCAGCGAACGCCAACGACGACAGCGATGCAGCAACAGCGACCCAGCGACCGAATGTCAACAACGTCGGAACGACAGCGACAGCGACGGAACGTCAGCGATCGAATTGCATCGGCAATAGCGCAATAGCGGAAGAACACCGAGCGTCGGCTAGCTGCCTCAGCTATAGCCGCCGCTACCCCTACCCTTCGCCGAGCCCAGGCATAAGTGCAGCATTAGCATCTGGAGTGGAGAAACACTTCGGGTCAGACACCCAAAACCGTTGGTGTCGGCTTGGATATTTCCGCAACCGCTCTGCCAGCGGTCTGCTGACGTCGCGGCGCTGCCCAAGCCAACAAGCCACCAAAATATAATTGTTAGAATTAATTCTATTTGTACCCCCGATCTGAACACTACAATATTTCTAAATAATAAAACCGCTTGTAACGAAAGAAATCGATTACAGTTTTATTCTAAAGTAAAATCGTTTTTAAATAAAAAGGGAATAAGAAGGACGAAGGAAGAAGGACGAAGTAAACAGGACGAAGGATCATCAGGAAGGATCAGCATGAAAATAACATCTTTTAGGTAATATAAGGGAAATTATTCCCCCTCTGACCATGACTGGTCATAACTGGCGCCCGAGCAGTCTCCACTTCCCTGTGGAAGTGGAAGAAACCCCCCCAAAAAAGAAAAAAAAGAAAAGGAAAGGGGAACAAATTCAGAATACGGTGTAGTGTGTGTAAAACTAAGTTAAGTAAAATTTAAATAAAGGAAAAATGTTGCTTGTGTGAAGAAAAAATATTAAAGTGAAAATATTAAAATATTGGTGAAAGTTACACAGTTATCCGCTGCGGTGGGGGTGCTGCCGTTCAGAGCTGCCACTCCCCACGGGCGCAAAAAAAATTGTGAATAAAAAAATCGGTGAACCTGCCGCGGCGATTTGTCCACGCACACTGTTGCGCGGCATATTCGCGGGCACAAATAAAAAACCGAGTTAACAAAAAAGAAGGCAATAGTCCGCTGCGGCGATAAGTCCACCCCAATGGGTAGCTTATTCGCGAGCGTAAAAAATTGCGATAAATCATAATAAAAAACAAGATAACCGCTGCAGCAATTAATTTGCGAGCGGAAAAATATTTAAATAAAAAAAAATATAATAAAAAAATATAATAATAATCAGAAACCAATATTTTAAAAACTGTGTGTGGCAATCTGCTGGAAAGGCTAACGAATGTGGAATGCATTCAAAAAAGCTGCCCAGTGGATTGTGTGGCAACCGTACCTTAGTAGGCGAAACGCCAAAACGGACAAATACGGACCATCGCGCCTATTATCACACTTACCAGATAAGAGAAAACTCACAAATAAAAAATAAGGAAAAAATAAACCGCACACACACCAAGAAATCTGACCAAAATTTTTTTTTAAAAACAAAAATGAAACGAAAACTAATTCTTATTTACTTTCAGAATAATAACCTTGTAAGAAGGAGTCTAAATAAACAACATTGAACAATTCCATTAAACACAAGCCAAAGAGGCCAATAAAAAGGATAAAAGGGTGAGTGAAACAATTTTATACACATATTTCCCTATTAATAAAAATAAAGAAAAATCGAAAATATAGTTAAAAAACAAATTCCTACAAATAAGTTTATCAATAAAAATAAAAAAACAAAAAAACAAAAAAATATAATTTAGAAATTAATTTCTTACAAATAAAAATTTATTTTACTATCTAATAAAAATTTGAAAAAGCTATTTAAACTTAATTTTGATACCAATTTAAATCCAAGAAATAAATCTGTTGCCAACCATCCCACCTCGACCCGAGATATAAGAAAAACTTAAGACTCCCCATTAAACCAATTTCGACAAAAAAATACCCTTTTACGATTCAAAATGGAGGAAATGAAGGAGGTACTAAACCGACTTGACTCCACTATTGCGGCCTTAACCACACAAATGGTGGGCATGAAGGGGGATGTTAAGAAAATGGGGGCTAGGGTAAATGTTCTTGAAACCGACCTTGAGCGGCGTAACCCAGTAGCGAATATACCGCTACCACTAACGCGCCCTCGTACAGAGTACGAACTCAAAGAGTCTTCGGCAGTGCCGGATTGTGTAAAAGAACTTCTAACTTTCGAGGGGGATTCCGAGAAGTATGTTTCTTGGGTTAATAGGGCCCAATCGATTATTAACGACTATGAAGTCATCCGGGACAGACCCTTGTATAGGTCAGTTCTCGTTCAAATTAGGCAGAAGATTAGAGGCAACGCCGATATGGCGCTTAATGCCTACAATGTAAAGGATGATGACTGGGACGAAGTTAAAAGGGTACTAGCGCTACACTATGCCGACAAAAGAGATGTCGGTACGTTGGAGTATGAGCTAACCCAAATGACCCAGGGCAATCAGAAATTAGAGGACTTCTACCTTAAAGTAAATAACCATATCTCCCTAATCATGAATAGGATAAAAAGCATGGGTTACTCCACGGAGATAACAAACGCTTTCCTTGCTGGGCAAAGGGACAAGGCTCTCAACGCCTTTATTAGAGGGCTAAGTGGCGACGCGTCTAGGCTTTTAATAATACGTAAGCCTGCGGACGTCCACGAAGCATACTCCATTTGTGTGGAGTTGCAGAGAATGGAACCAAGGAACCCCACACCTAGAGCGCCCTTATTTAAACAAACCTTTAACCAATGTTACCAAGGCTATAGACAGCCTAATTCACCGAGATTCCCTCAGACACATCAAATTAATTATAGGCCACAGATGAGTTCAGGTCACAACTATGCTCCAGGTGGAAGCATACAGGGCCCACCAAGATTTCAGGGGGCTAGACCAGCTATTAAATATGAGCCGAACCAATCAGGTCAGACCTATAGGTCCAATTTCAACTCGCGTCAAGGAGAGGCCGGCGGCATCAAACGAAGTCCGAGCGCTAACTCCAACCTGAATCCCTTCCGTAAAACACAAAGGCTTTACAATATACAGTCCACTTCATTCTCGAACCCCGCCTCCAATGAATACTACCAACAACAGTCTGGTAACGAGGCTGAGGAACTATCGGGCCCACCTCAAGGGGTAGAACATTGTTCCCCCGTACAAGAAGTAGCCTGTGTAAGCGATGAGGAATCAAATTTTATGACCGACGCCTCTCTAGTATACCATACATAGAATATGAGACTAGAAATGGGGCTAAGCTACAATTCCTCATAGACACCGGCGCTAATAACAACTTTATAAGCCCCAAAAATTCCGCCGGTTCCACAACGTTATCTACACCATTCATTGTCCAATCTGCTGGGGGTGACATAAAAATCACACACAGTATAACGGGACCATTTTTTAAACCAATAGGAAACGATACAGTTGTCACGTTTTTTGTCCTTCCCGGACTCAAATCATTTGACGGCATTATTGGAGATGACACGTTAAAAACACTAAAGGCCCTTATCGATAGGAAAAAACGACCTCCTAACGATATCGCCTGGTATTAAAATACCCCTTCTTGCCAAAAAATCATTGAATATACACCTACTAATGGATGCAACACACCCCGAATTCGCAAAAGAAGCCTTAAATGCGCTTATCAGCGAATATTTCAAAATTATTGAACCACTTTCGCCCGGAGAGGCTGTAGACACTAGCGTCAGGGCTGAGATTCGCACAAGCACCTCAGACCCTATATACTCAAAGAGCTATCCCTACCCTACCAACATGAGAGGGGAAGTGGATAGACAAATAGAGGAACTCTTGCGGGATGGTATTATAAAACCATCAAAAAGTCCATATAACTCCCCGGTCTGGGTAGTTCCAAAAAAACCCAAACCGAACGGAGAAAAACAATACCGCATGGTCATCGATTTCAAGCGTTTGAACGCTGTCACAATCGCGGACGCCTATCCAATACCAGATATAAATTCAATTCTAGCTAGTCTGGGGAAAGCTAAATACTTTACCACCCTCGATTTAACTTCGGGATTTCATCAAATTTACATGTTGGAATCCGACACCCCTAAAACGGCATTTTCAACATTAAATGGGAAATACGAATTTCTTCGTCTCTCGTTTGGACTGAAAAACGCCCCTGCGATTTTTCAAAGGATGATCGACGATGTATTAAGGGAACACATTGGCAAAATATGCTACGTGTACATCGACGACATAATAGTTTTTAGTGAGGACTATGATAGCCATTGGAAAAACCAACGTGCTGTCTTTGACAAACTGGAAAAAAGCCAAACTCCAGGTAAATTTGGAAAAAACAAATTTCCTATCAACACATGTTGAATTTCTAGGATACGTGGTAACTGGAAACGGCATTAAGGCAGACGGAAAAAAGGTCGAGGGTGTCACGAAAATGAAACCACCCACCACCGTCAAAGAATTAAAGAGTTTCCTTGGCATAACTTCCTACTATAGAAAATTCATCAAGGACTATGCAAAAGTCGCAAAACCCTTAACAAATTTAACCCGAGGGGAATTCGCTAGAGTGAAGGCCTCACAGTCCAAAAAAATTCCAGTCGAACTCAGTGAAGAAGCGTTGAAAGCCTTCAACGACTTAAAAACTCTGCTCTCATCTTCGGAAGTATTAGCATTCCCAAACTTCTCTAAACCATTTCACCTGACCACGGATGCGTCAAACTACGCAATCGGAGCAGTCCTCTCTCAAGTGGACTCTGGCAAAGATCGGCCCATAGCGTATATCTCCCGATCTTTGAGTCAGACAGAGGAAAACTACGCCACTAATGAGAAAGAAATGCTCGCGATAGTATGGGCCTTAGATAACCTTCGCTCTTATCTGTATGGTGCTGGATCTATTAAGATTTACACCGATCACCAGCCTTTAACATTTGCTCTGGGTAATAGGAATTTTAACGCCAAGCTAAAACGCTGGAAAGCCCGTATTGAAGAATATAATTGTGAATTAATTTACAAACCTGGAAAATCGAACATAGTGGCCGATGCTCTGTCACGAGTCACAACATATGTAAATCACCTTGGCTCTGGTTCTGAGAAAGCCTCCGATTCCGATTCGATTGCTACAATTCATAGCGCTCTTCAAGATGCATCTCATTTTATTCCTCACGTAGAAACCCCGATTAATGCCTACAGAAATCAATTAATTTTTTGTCCAAATTTGTCTGATTATTTGTGCGAACATCCACAAGTTGGATATGTGCGCCATTCAATTCCGCTTGTTGACCATACACCTTCAACCCTCATAGACTCACTTATAAAATACTTGAAACCCTCAGTAATTAATGGAATTAAAATCCCAGACGATTACTTGCAACTCCTACAAACCTGTTGCTCCCAGAATTTCAAAGTATATAAAATTCGTATAACGCAACGCCTGGTAGAAGATATCACGGATAAAGAGCAAATTTGCGAAATTATCGAGAAAGAACATCGCAGAGCCCATAGAAGCCCTAAAGAGGTCCGCGTTCAAGTCTTGGAAAAATATTACTTCACCAGGATGGCGAGTATTATTCGTGCACAGCTTTCGACCTGCACCATTTGTAAGCAGCAAAAATACGACAGGCACCCCAATAAACCCTTGCTGCAACCAACACCTATCCCAAATTACCCATGTGAAATACTTCATATCGACGTTTTCACATTAGAAAAGAAAATTTATCTCAGTTGCATCGACAAATTCTCCAAGTTTGCCAAACTTTTTCCCTTACAATCAAAGTCAGCGATTCATCTCCGCGAGACCCTATTAGATGCACTTCATTATTTCACCGCACCTAGAATGATAGTGTCGGACAACGAAAGAGGTCTTCTGTGCCCAACTGTCCTGAATTATTTGCGAACACTGGGAATTGAGCTATACCATACTCCTACTCAAAAAAGCGAAGTAAACGGCCAGGTTGAAAGATTTCATTCTACATTCATGGAGATATATCGATGCTTGAAGAAGGAATATCCGACTTTCAAACCCACGGAACTTATACCTATCGTCACAGACAGGTACAATAACTCTGTCCACTCGGTGACGAATAAAAAACCCGTAGACATTTTCTTTAATCGTACCTCTAGAATAAATTACCAGGGTTTGGCCAATTTCAAAGAGCAAACTTTTGAAGATATTCGAGGTCTCATAGAACATAAACAAACACTGTCCAACAATGGGCGCAATAAAAATAGAAGCGATCCCATTTCTTACGAACAGGGTGACACGGTATATGTCGCCAACAAACAGATTAAAACAAAAGAAAAGCAGCGATTCAAGCCTGAAGAGGTTCAGGATGACCGTAGGGTCACTATAAAAACAAGATCGGGAAAAATTTTTCACAAATCTCATTTAAAAAAGTAATTTGGGAACTCCTAAGGTAAAATTTTACTCTCGATTTCCAGACCGGGAGGGCTGCCAACAGATTATTTTAATTTTTTTACAACTGTTTCACAATAAAAACATAAAGGGAAGTGTGTATTAAATGTTTCACTAACTCATAACCTCCTCCAAAAACCAAATAAATCAACAAAAATTTTTTTAGTACTTAAGAAATATAAAAAAATAGTTAAGCAACACTTAGATTAAGAAGAAAATTATACTAAAGGATAAAGGGTAATGATAAGACACAAGAAAACACGAATACAAACACCTAGACTAAGAAAGAATAACGACCTAATTATAAGAATCTACATTTTTTATTTAACCTTTTGCTGACACTATAAGCGCGTCCGCAATCTATGTGGCGGCAACCCTTCATATTTTTAAATATGATTCACCGGTCGTCCCCTTACAACAAGGCACCGTCTGGAGAACCAATGGCGTCTTCAAACTGGCTCACATCATAAGTTTAGGGCGCATGAGGCAGCTCATCGACCAGATAGCAGACGAAGCGAAGTTAATCACGGACCAACGGATCGGTGCTTTGGTAGACCATTATCTGCAGCAGGCTTCAGAAGGGATCTCGCGCATGAATAGCGCACCGTCACGGAGGCAACGCTCGATCGACTGGCTAGGATCAGCTTGGAAATGGGTCGCGGGATCACCGGACAAATCGGATTGGAATGCCATTTTGAAAGAAGAAGACAGCCTGGCAAGGAACAACAACCAACAAATCCGGATCAATAATAAGCTATTTGACTCAGCACAAGAATCAATCCAGAAGCTGAATGACGTAATAGGGACGGTCAACGCAATAGAAGGGGATTTCCACGTGACGACAGCCATTCTCCACAAAGCAATCATAATTGCAGACCAGGTCAACGAAATACTAAGAGCCTGCCAAGTAGGAAAGACTGGAGTGGTCAACACAAACCTCTTGGACCACGAGGAGGTCGACACGATTCTGGCAGAGGTGGACAGCCTCCCGTATCAAAACGTCGTGGAAGCAGTTGAGTTTTCCCGACCTACAATCCTCACAAACGGGACTACTCTCCTGTATATCCTGGCAATGCCCAAAGTGGTGGACAGGAGATATCGACTGATGAAAATCTACCCAACAACATCGGATGGTAAACAAGTGGTACTAAAGTACACCACACTGGCAATGGACAGCCTGGAAACGTATGCGCTACTCGGAAATTGCATATCGATCGGTAACACAACCGTGTGCCGAGAAAAAGACCTACTCAAGTTGGATGAGGACAGTTGTATACCGAGATTGCTAAAAGGAGGCCAAGCCGAATGTGATTTCCTGAGGACTAACCAGGAAACAGTGGAACTCATCGACGACGGGACGATCTTTCTAACTAACTTCAACGGATCGGTATCGACTCCGATTAAGAAACACCACTTGGAGGGTTCATACATCGTACAATTTGACAACGAAACAATTATGATTGGTGACCGGAACTACAGCAGCTACTCGTCAACACACCTGATGGCAATGCCAGCCGTATTAACCCAAATAAAAACCACGGGTTACGAGCTTTCGTTGAAGTACGTCCACGAATTCAGCATGGAAAACCTGAAAAGATTGTCAGTCATGTCCAATGAGATTTTGATATCTTTCTCAGTAGAAATAGTCATAGCCCTCTCCATAATGACAGCAGTATACCTCGTTTGGAAAAAGGTAACATCGACCAAAGGAATTCCTAAGCTGCGAGACCCGCCTGGAAACCTGGAAGCGCGGAGTACGCCGGAACCTGCAATCAAGGCCTAAATGATCTGTGGGACACAGATCTTGTGGTGGGGAGGAGTTAACACCAGCCAACTGCCCCCTTCCCTATACCCCTCTTGAGCCCTACGACACCGAACACCGCACCATTCACCCCTCTCGGTTACCCACAACCGTTCATGAACCCATTCCGTTCACCCTACTCAGTCATCAACAGCAACAATATTAAAGTGGCTATAACTCCAAGTGGCTGCAATAACACCGCCGTATTATGAAACCAGCGAACGCCAACGACGACAGCGATGCAGCAACAGCGACCCAGCGACCGAATGTCAACAACGTCGGAACGACAGCGACAGCGACGGAACGTCAGCGATCGAATTGCATCGGCAATAGCGCAATAGCGGAAGAACACCGAGCGTCGGCTAGCTGCCTCAGCTATAGCCGCCGCTACCCCTACCCTTCGCCGAGCCCAGGCATAAGTGCAGCATTAGCATCTGGAGTGGAGAAACACTTCGGGTCAGACACCCAAAACCGTTGGTGTCGGCTTGGATATTTCCGCAACCGCTCTGCCAGCGGTCTGCTGACGTCGCGGCGCTGCCCAAGCCAACAAGCCACCAAAATATAATTGTTAGAATTAATTCTATTTGTACCCCCGATCTGAACACTACAATATTTCTAAATAATAAAACCGCTTGTAACGAAAGAAATCGATTACAGTTTTATTCTAAAGTAAAATCGTTTTTAAATAAAAAGGGAATAAGAAGGACGAAGGAAGAAGGAAGAAGGACGAAGTAAACAGGACGAAGGATCATCAGGAAGGATCAGCATGAAAATAACATCTTTTAGGTAATATAAGGGAAATTATTCCCCCTCTGACCATGACTGGTCATAACTTACATACACACATACGCCATTGTTTGACTCAGACCTCCAACTTGGCTAACTTGATTTGATTTGCATAGTTCTTGGGATATAGTTCGGTATTGACAAATGAAAACCATCGCAATTTCCTTTAATATAAATCCTTATCGAGAATTAACGTTGACTCTGTTGAGCACCTTGGCCAGCTGTTCCAAAGTCATCCGTTAGATGGCGCCACGAAAGGCGGAAATGTAGGCGCTAGCCAGGCTTAAGCGTTTAATGGGTTTTTGGGCGTTAGAGTGGGCGTGGCAAACTTTTATTAGGCCAATTGATAGGTATTGACGAAACAAATACATATCAATTAAAATTTTCATAATAGCATCAAAACTGTGGCCACAGCTTGTGGCTTGTGGGCGTCAGAGGGGGCGTGGCACCATTTTGAAACAAACTTGCGCTGCGTAGGAACTCCTAAAATCTACATGCCAAATGCCAATCTTCTAGCTTTTATAGTTTCCGAGATCTCAGCGTTCATACGGACAGACAGACGGACATGGCTAGATCGACTCGGCTAGTGATCCTGAACAAGAATATATATACTTTATAGGGTCGGAAACGCTTCCTTCTACCTGTTACATACTTTTGCACGAATACAATATACCCTTTTACTCTACGAGTAACGGGTATAAAAATTAAACAGCATAAAAGATCATCTGCAAATCAAAGAAAAGATTTGGAGAACGAAATATTTAATATTATCAATGAAGAACATTCGAAAATAAATATGCAGATCCCTTTTAGGACAGACATACGCGGTGAAATAAACACCGTAAATGATAGGGCCATTTACAGTAAACAATACCCTTATGCTCTATCAGCTTCAGATTTTGTAAATTCTGAAATAAGTCGAATGCTAAAAGAAGAAATTATAAGGTCAAGTAGAAGTCCTTATAATTCACCTGTACTGGTAGTACCAAAAAAGGGTTTCAATGAAGATGGAACTCCAAAGCTCAGACTAGTAATAGATTATAAAAAACTTAACGAAAATACTATACCAGATAGATATCCAATGCAGGACCCTTCAGTGATTTTATCAAATCTTGGAAAAGCCAAATATTTCTCAACAATTGACTTGGAATCTGGATTTCATCAGATTCTCATGAGTGAACCAGACATACAGAAAACCTAATTTTCAATAAACAATGGGAAATACGAATTCCTAAGAATGCCTTTCGGTTTGACAAACGCTCCTAGAATATTCCAGCGAGCGATGGATGATATTTTAAGAGAACAAGTGGGTAAAACATGTCATGTAAATTAAATTTATTAGTTGATAATTTTAAAAAAAAATTAATTTTTTATTTTTATTTTGATGTTAACCTTTTATTTTATAAATTCACTTTCACAAGTCACTTAACATTTAATTATATTAACAATTTGATTTTCGCGACCGATCGAGTCGTCTCCAAAAAAGAACTGCCCTTGGTTTGATAAAATATTAATCATGAAACCTCGGCTTAAGAGAATCGTGCTCAGAAGAGATTAAAAGAGATTAGGCAAAGTTAAGAGAGTAGGACAATTGGCTGATGAAATAATTGAGAAGTAATTGAAACTCAATAAATTGATTATTTGACAAAAATTTGGTTAGCAACTGGCTCGGACAAGATCGGACCCTAAGTGGAAAATTTGGAAGCTTTGTTTATGACTGGGGTCATTTGTTTACAGTAGGCCGGATGTGGTTCTCACAAGGCTCGGTTTGAGTGAGGGGAGATTCTGTTAACGAAGCTAGAATTTCCAGCGGTTGCTAAGATTGGAAAGGGTCATTTGTTTATAATAGCCCGAATGTGGCCGGTTTGAGTGAGGGGAGATTTTGCTAGCGAAGCTTAGATTTTTCAGCGGTTGCTACGATTGGAAATTTGTTTATGACACTCATAAGCTATGAATATTCATGGGTTGGATAACACTCCCCTTCTAAATTGAAGCGTCCCGATTCAAATGTCGTTGGTGAGATGGCGTTTAGCTGAGCTGCTAAATCTGCTACAACATTTTCTTCTTGGGAATTATTTTAAATATTGTTATTTTTTATAATATTTTTTAGCCGTGGTTTGCTGATTAACAGATATTTTTTGATTTTAAAGATTGACAATAAAATTATATATACTAAAACTATTGATATTACAATAAGTGTTAGGGGTATTTTTGTTTTTCTGATTTGAACTAATGGGTTTAGAATTTTGATATTGTCGAAGGATAGTTCCGAATTATTGTATAATATATATGCGTTTATTTCAAAATTAATGTAATTGCGGGCTGTAATAAATTCGAGCATCTTATTATCTATGTTTGTGTAGGATACATTGTTTATTACGGTAGTTCCATTAAATATAATTAAATATGTTCCTTTTAAATAGGTATCGTTTACAACATTATTTCCGCTTATCAGCACTGCACCGTCTTGTATAACATCTATTTGTTTATTTTTTTCTTTTATTTTAATGCAGTAGGATTTTTCTCCATTCAATAAACGAGTAAAACATGATTGGTTTTTATTTAGAGTACAATAGTTGTTGAATAATTCCTTCTTAAAATTATAAATTTCGTAAAATGTGTTGTTGCATTTTGCAACTTGGTTGCTTAAAATGAATTTGCCATCATTTTGAGAGATAGCCCTGGCGAAATATGTATCGCATCGATTTTGAATGACTGGATACCGAATATAAATTACAAATATTTCTTTGTGTAGTGCAATTTTAAATTCGGAAATATCCATTAGATCTGTGATCATGACAGGTTTTTCTTCATGCTTATAAATTTCTTGAAGATCGTCATGGTTTAGTATTTTTGTGTTAAAAACATCAATTTTCGCTAAAGTAATGGTGTCAATTAAGTTTTGTAAATCAAAAGTTATTAGGCGTAAGCGGTGTTTTCTTAAAGGTATTTCTTGGTGGTTGAAAACTGAATCTAATGTGGTAGATAATTTCTTAACTTCGTCAAACAACTTGGAATTTATTATCTGTTGTTTATTATTATTTTCAATTAAATCGTTAATTTTTTCTTGAATTGTTGTAAAATCATCATGATCCGGTGTTCCAGTTATCCATTTTAAAATGGTGCCTAATTCATTAATGCTTCTTTTATTTCTTGATGGAGTAAATTGTGATAAAGTTAAGTCGATGGTTTTTAGGTTGTAAGTCAACTCCCAATGGAACTGATCATTTCTGAATTCTTCTAAGCTTTCTGATTCTTCCTAAATAATTTCTTTGTAAAAGCTTATATTAGTGATATGAAAAAGTTCTGCGTATGAATTATAAGTCAGGATGTCCTTGTTGTCTTTGTAGATGAAAAAGTCGTGGTTTGAATAGTCGATTATCTCAGAATTAGTTGTTGCGAGTATCAAAACTATATATATTATGGTATTCATTATCTGTAAGTTAAAAATATTTTAATATTTAATATTATCTTTATGGATAATTCTATTTATATTATTTATTATTACTTTATTTGCTTTGTTTTCTTTAACTACCTGTTTTTTGTATCTTGGTTTTAATTTATTTCGTTCCCCGTACTTTTTTTCATATATTACTTGTCCTACATGATATTCTTTTGCTTTTTTGTTTTGGTTATGTGATTTAAGCATTTTTGATTGCGCTACCTTAAGTATTTCAGGGACTTTTTCATGTTTTATTTTATTGTATAGAATGTCTATTGGTTTTTCATTTGTTACAGAATGAATGCTTTGGTTATACCTTTGGGCAGATCTAATATTTATTTCTGAGTGGTCAGTAAGATTAAATTCGTCTTTAATACATCTAGCAATTTCTGTCAGTGTGGAATGTGCTCTTTCGATATGTCCGTTCGAAGAACTATGTCTAGGGTCAGCGTAATGTATTGTAAGTTCGCATCTATTTATAAATGCTCTAAATTGTGCCGAAGTGAAACTTGGCTCGTTGTCCGTCATAAGTGTTTTGGCCAGTGGGTATTGTTGTAAAATTTCTAAGACCTTGTTTTCAATATTTAATTTATTCTCAATTTCTTTTACTACTAAAAATTTGGAGTATGCGTCAATGCAAGTTAAAAATATTTTTTTATCAGCGTAAAAAATGTCTAAGTGTAGATTTTCTCACTCCTTTGATGGTATAGGGGCTTCCCCAATCGGAATTTCTGCAGGGTGTCTACAGTATTTATTTTCGTTGCAAATTGTACAGTTCTTAATGTATTCTTTAAGTTTTAAAAATAATTTTGGCCAGTAGTAAAGTCTCGTTATTTGTTTAAAGTTTTCGTCCAGTCCTCTATGGGCACGGCAATGAATTTCCTCAATAATGATTGCTTTATCTTCATCTTTTTCGATGTCTAGAACGAATGTTCTTGTAAATAAAAACTTATTTATAAAATTTTCCCTAAGAGGTTTTTGAATTACGTAAAGGTCTTCCAGGGTACAGTGAAGTCCAACGGTTATGTTTGGTTTAATATATTCTCTAAGAATTGATACTAAATTTTCGGGTGTATCGTACTGGATTATGTGTCTGGTATTGTCGAATATTTTCAATGACTCATGAACGGTGACCCTGCCCGTTGTAATTAGTAGTTGAATTTTAAACTGATTCAAAGGTTTGTTTGTTTCCTCGATAATATTCTCGAAACTGCTTTCTGCCGAGTGGATGGTATTTTGTTCTGAATCTGTTGATTCTGAATTGTCTAAACTTGGATTTTCATATGAGAGGTGGTTAATTTGGATTCTTGACAATGCATCAGCGACTACATAAGTAGTAGTTAGGTTTGTAAATAATTTTTGGACAGTAACTTTCAATAAATGAGTACCATCGCTTAATTTCTATGTTAGGGTTTTTGTCTGAGACCGTGAAGGATAATGACTGGTGGTCAGTATGGATTTCTATTCCAACTACCCCGTAGAGATAATTTCGAAGGTTTTTTAATGCCCAGACTATGGCTAATAATTCCTTCTTGTTTGTTGCGTAAACTTGCTCCGTTTTCGATAACGTTTTTGAAATAAAAGTTATTGGTTTGCCTTCCTGTGAAAGGACTGCGCCAATAGCAAAATCTGAAGCGTCTGTAGTCAATGTGAATTTCTTGTTATAATCTGGTTGAGTTAATTCTATTTGAGCTACTAGATTTTGTTTTAGCTCGTTAAAAGCTTTTACAGCAGGTTCATCCAGCTGTATGAAAGTTTTTTTAGACATTGTTTTGGATATTTTACCATTGTCCCCTCCTAAATATTTGGTAAGAGGTTTCGCTATTAGTGCGTAGTTCTTTACAAACTTTCTATAATAACCTGTTAATCCAAGGAAGCTTCTGAGTTCTTTAATATTTTTGGGTTGCGGATATTTAAGTATTGTTGAAATTTTTTCGGGGTCTGTTTTAATGATATTGTAGGATACTACGTACCCTAAGAAACTGGTTTTTTTCATGAAGAATTTGGATTTTTCTAGAGAAACTTTCATGTTTGCTTTGAATAAAATATTTATTATTATCAAGTCTTGGTAATGCTGTTAAATTGAGTCGGAGAATATAATTATATCGTCCATATAGACGTGACAAATTTTCCCGACTTGTTCCCTTAATATGTCGTCCATAGCTCTCTGAAAAATTGGAGGAGCGTTCGTTAGACCAAATGGCATCCTTAAAAATTCGTACTTCCCATTATTTATGGAAAATGACGTTTTTTCAATGTCGGAGTCTTTCATCAAGATTTGATGAAAACCGGACTCTAAGTCGATTGTTGAAAATACTTTTGCCTTCCCTAAATTTGCTAAGATCACTGATGGATCCTGCATCGGATATCTATCTGGAACGGTATTCTCGTTAAGTTTTTTATAGTCAATTACTAATCTTAACTTAGGGCTTCCGTCTTCATTTTGTCCCTTTTTCGGGACCACTAAGACGGGTGAGTTGTATGGGCTTCTACTTGGCCTTATTATTTGTTCCGATAGCATTCGGCTTATTTCCCTATTAACAAAATCTGAGACAGACAGAGCGTAGGGATACTGTTTGCTGTAAACTGGTCTGTCATGAATTGTAGTAATTTCTCCTCTTATATCCGTTCGAAATGGAATTTGGATATCGATCGTAGAATGTTTTGTTTCGATTTGATTAATTATATTTTCTTTCATTCTTTCCACTTGGTTTGAAAATTCCAACTGGATATTATTTAATTCACTATTGACGGATAATTCAACGTCGGAACGCTCGGTTTTCGAGCTGCAATTACTTTTTTCAACGTAGAGTGAATCGGTTTTATTTAATGCTAATTCATTGAAGTATTTTTTTATAATGAATTCATTAATTTTTTCCTCGGTGGGGGATGCTTTATTTCCGCTCACTTTATTATGAAAAACTAATTTTTCTTCCTTTCCGTGATATTTCATGACGCCTATATTTGTGTCAATTATGGCACCTATTTTTTTGAGTAGGTTAAATCCTACTAACAAATCGGCGTCTAACCCTTCAATTTCGTAAAATATTTGTTTTGTATTAAAAATAGTTATTACGTGGTAATGTTTTATTATCTAGTATCCATTTACAGTGGAGACTCTTTTGTATATGGGGAGTTCACTTTTGTTTGAATAGATTCCCTTTTTTATATAGCAGGATGTTGCTCCTGTGTCAATCAATATTTTTAATTTTTAATTTCCTCGTCAAGTAGGGTAACCCTACTTTTGTTCCTGGTCTAAAAAATGATTCTCTTCGATGTTGTTAATTCGCATGGTTTTATTTTGGGGCTGATTTATAGTGTTAGTTGGTTCGCGTTTTAGTGGTGGATGTGTTTGTTTTGGCTCGTTACTATTTTGTTGGTAATAGTTCGGACGGCTTGAATACGGTCGGTTGTAGTTTTTGTTGGAATTATAATAATTGTAATTCCCCTGTCTTTCATTATGTCCCTGCCAATTTTTAAAGGGTTTAATTTGATTTGATGGATCAACTTCCATTGGTTCTATGTTACGTTCTACTACTTGTTTTTGGTGAAAATTGTTTTGATCATAATTTGTATTTTGATACCAATTATTTCCCGTTTTAGGGTTGAAATTTTGCTTGGGCTGCACCTGGTTGAATCTTAGATAATTGTTTCCCTGTTTCTTGGTCTCATGCTGAAATCCATAGTATTTATTTGCGAACTGAGCTCGGAAGTTGTTCGACTCTAGTTCTTGTACCTTCGCTAAAGCGTTCGGTAAGTCTGGTGGGTTTAGAGAGAATAGAGTTTCGGAGATTGAACCATTCAGTCCAGAAATGAAAACTCTTAAGGCGTTGCCTCTTATTGTTCTTGTAGTCTCCCTGGTAATTTCGTTTTCTTTTCCATAGGTCATTATGGTTTTGTTGATAAGCATTGTCATTTTCTTGTTTACCTCGTTATAAAAGTCCGTAATTGTCATTTTACCCTGTCTCAAAATACTTAATTCTGACTCGAGGACGTGGATTGGTCTTCTATCATTGTAGATAAAATCCAGTCTCGAAAGTATGGCCTTGAAATTTTATACGGTACCATGGTTAGTTAAGGCGTCGTGCGCCGCTCCCATGATTTTGTTCCGTAAAATAGTTAGGGCAATAAAATACTGTTCACTATTAATTTTGTATAGGCTCATAGATGTTTCTGCGGCCTCCCTCCATCCGACATACTGGGATTGTTCTCCATAAAATTTTGGCACAGCTTTTACTACTTCTAGGGTTGTATCGCATCTAACTGTGGGGTCAATTATTTGAAGCTTATAGTCTTCCACTACATTTGCATTTGAGTTTAACTTATTACTAAGCTCATTAATTTTTTCATTTTAACCTGTCAACTGTAAATTTACCACTCGGTTTATTAATTCCATTGTTAGATTTGATCCCAGACCACTGCTGGTAAGATTTTGACCTGTCCCACCGGTTGCCATATTCAAATTTAAATTTCCAAAGTTTTTTAATAAATTTTCCAGATTGTTTTTCGATTCACAGAGGTTCAATAAGTATTCAAGATTATCAACTATCGGCTAACTTTATATGATATAGTTATATATGTAAAAAACAAAAAATTAATTTTCAATTCCTCACGATTTGCTGCTTCCTGTTGATCATCGTCAGGATTTGATCCGTTGGTCGTGGTTGATTGTTGTTTTCTCCTGAGGTAAAAAAATTAAAACTTTTCCGGTGTAGCTTTGTGGCGAGGGAATGCCCTCAGCCCTTCCTTCCTTCTTTTGGGGTTTTTTTGTGTGTTGGTTTATTTATTTTTATATATATTTTAATTTATGTGTTTTTTATTACTTGTGTTTTTCCTTTTTTTGAGTTCTTTATTTTATTTATTGTCTTTTGCTTTTTAGTGAATTTAAATTTCGGTACATCTTTTTATCAACTTTTATTTTTTTAAATGGATTATTTTTTATTTATTATTTTCCACTTAAATGTTTTAACGATCACAATCACTTTCGGTTTGTGTCGGTTGCGAACGGTTTGATTTTTCCACAAAATATTCGAGTTGTTTGACCGCGCGAGTTCCGTTTTTTTGTGTTTTTAATTTGTTTTCATTAAAAAAAATTTAGGAACTTTTGAAGACGCGGCCCCACGTTGGGCGCCAATTAAATTTATTAGTTGATAATTTAAAAAAAAAATTAATATTTTATTTTTATTTTGATGTTAACCGTTTATTTTATAAATTCACTTTCACAAGTCACTTAACATTTAATTAGATTTATAATTTGATTTTCGCGACCGATCGAGTCGTCTCCAAAAAAGAACTGCCCTTGGTTTGATAAAATATTAATCATGAAACCTCGGCTTAAGAGAATCTTGCTCAGAAGAGATTAAAGGAGATTAGGCAAAGTTAAGAGAGTAGGACAATTGGCTGATGAAATAATTGAGAAGTAATTGAAACTCAATAAATTGATTATTTGACAAAAATTTGGTTAGCAACTGGCTCGGACAAGATCGGACCCTAAGTGGAAAATTTGGAAGCTTTGTTTATGACTGGGGTCATTTGTTTACAGTAGGCCGGATGTGGTTCTCACAGGGCTCGGTTTGAGTGAGGGGAGATTCTGTTAACGAAGCTAGAATTTCCAGCGGTTGCTAAGATTGGAAAGGGTCATTTGTTTATAATAGCCCGAATGTGGCCGGTTTGAGTGAGGGGAGATTTTGCTAGCGAAGCTTAGATTTTTCAGCGGTTGCTACGATTGGAAATTTGTTTATGAAACTCATAAGCTATGAATATTCATGGGTTGGATAACATGTATATATGGATGACATTATTATATTTTCAAAAACAGTTGAACAACATTACAAAGATTTAATTGTCATAATTAAAATTTTGCTAAACGCAAACATGAAAATTTCGATTGAAAATTCAAAGTTCTTTAAATTAGAAACAAACTTTCTAGGTTACGTGGTTTCTCACAATGTGATCAAAACCGATCCCGAAAAAATTTCTACAATTGTAAAATATCCGATCCCTAATAATATTCGAGAGCTTAGATGCTTCCTAGGCCTTACAGGATATTACAGAATATTTGTGCAAAATTACGCAAAGATAGCTAAACCTTTAACAAAATATTTAGAAGGCCAAAATGGCAAGGTATCTAAAAAACATCACGTAAAACTTTAATATAGCTTGATGATTCAGATGAAGGAGCTTTTAACGAGCTTAAAGAAAATTTAATTGCACAGGTAGAACTAGTACAACCAGATTATAATAAAAAATGTACCTTAACAACTGATGCGTCTGACTTAGCTATTGGTGCTGTTCTTTCTCAGGAAGGAAAACCAATTACATTTATTTCAAAAACTCGTACCAAAACTGAACAATTATACGCAACAAATAAAAAAGAACTTCTAGCCATAGTATGGGCTTTTAAAAATCTTCGAAATTACTTATATGGGGTTAACGACATCGAGATCTATACCGATCATCAACCTCTTTCATTCTCCATTTCACAAAAAAATCTAAATATCGAAATGAAAAGATGGTATTCTTTTATTGAAAGCTATTCACCCAAAATTATTTATAAGCCTGGAGCAACAAATGTTGTTACGGACGCCTTATCAAGGATCCAAATAAATAACCTAACGGAAAGTAATGAATCGGTCTCAGATCAAAATAGTCAGCATTCAGCAGAGAGTAGTAGGAGTAGGAGTAGGAGTTCACTGTACTCTAGAAGATTTTTATAAAATACAAAAACCACTTAAAGACAATTTTATAAATAAATTTTTATACACTAAGATATTTGTCCAGGATGTCGAAAACGCTGAGGACTGATCTACCATAATCACAGAAACTCATTGAAGAGCTCACAGAGGGCTTGATGAAAATTATAAACAAATATCTATACTTTATTATTGGCCTAATTTATACAAAAAACTTAAGGAGTTTATAAAGAGTTGCACTATCTGTAATCAAAACAAATACAACAGACACCCAATACAAATTCCTATCGGTCAAGCACCTATCCCAGAAAGAGAAGGTGAATGTTTGCATCTTGACATATATTACGCCCAAAATCTTATATTCATTACTTGTATAGATTCTTATTCCAAATACTTAGTCGTAAAAGAAATTCCTAATAAATTAATTATAGAAAATAAAGTTTCAGAAATTTTACAACAATTTCTACTAGCCAAAACTTTGATGATAGATAACGAACCAAGTTTTTCTTCATCCCAATTTAAATCCTTTGCACAAAGAAATGGGATTTCATTATACTTTGCAGATCCACGACATAATACGTCGAACGGACAAATAGAAAGGGCACACTCTACCTTAACAGAAATTGCTCGCTGCATTAAAGATGAACTTAATTTAATTGATTATTCTGAAATCATAATTAGAGCAGCACAAAAATATAATTTAACAATTCACTCAATAACCAACCAAAGACCTTTTGATATATTATTTAATAAAATCGAACATAAGGAAACTCCTAAATTACTGCAACAAGCTCAAGAGAAATCGTTGCATTTTTACAATAAAGATAGACAAAATAAGAATTATCATGTAGGAGAGGTAATTTACGAAAAGAAACATGGGGAAAGAAAAAAGCTTAATTCTAGATATAAAAAACAAGTAGTTAAGGAAAATCTCCCTAATAAAGTTATTATAAATAACAGAAACCGTACGACTCATAAAGATAATATAAAATAATTTGTTTCAAATTCCAGATAATGTTTTCAATAATGTACTTATTATTGCTGGTAGGTACAACCAAATCCGAAATAATGGATTACACGAACCACGATTTCCTTCTTTACAAGGATACCAAAGATGTTCTAATTTATGAATCATACGCAGACTTATTTCATATAACTAATATAAGTTTTTATAGAGATATAATTAATCTTGAAGCAGAATTTCTAAAGAATCATAACAGCAAGAATTTTCTTTGGGAAATATCCCACGATTTAAAAATTATCAAAATACTTATCTCTCAAATAATACCCAGTAGATCGAAAAGAGGAATTAATGAATTAGGCACCATTTGGAAATGGATAGCAGGAACACCAGATCATGATGATTTCAAAAAAAGTCCAAAATAAAATCGATGATTTAATACAAAATAATAACGATCAATTCGTTATTAATTCTAAAATATTTAAAGAAATAAAATCTTTATCTGAAGAATTCAAAACAGTTTTTAAGGATCAAGTTTCACTCAGGAAATATCGTCTGCGCTTGCTTACTTACGATCTTACGAATTTAATGGACACAATTACACTCGCAAAAATTGATGTATTTAATACTAAAATTATAAATAATGATGATATACAAGAAATTTCCCAGGGTTTTGATTAAAAAACCGAAAAATCGAGGTGATTTTCTTCGGATTTTGGCGTTGTCATCAGGGTGGGCGTCGTCATTTTTTTTTCAAAAATTGTTCAAATGCAGTTTTTTTTCTGTAAATGACACTTTGTTGGAAATTTTGTAACGAATTCAACGAGGTATGCCATTCCAACATTCGACCACTATTTCCCAGGGTTTTGATTAAAATACCGAAAAATCGAGCTGATTTTATCCGGATTTTGGCGTTGTCATAAGGGAAGGGGGTCGTCATTTTTTTTTCAAAAATTTGTTCAAATGCAATTTTTTCTGTAAATGACACTTTGTTGGAAATTTTGTAACGAATTCAACGAGGTATGCCATTCCAACATTCGACCACTATTTCCCAGGATTTTTATTAAAATACCGAAAATCGAGGTGATTTTCTTCTGATTTTGGCGTTGTCATAAGGGTGGGGGTCGTCATTTTTTTCAAAAATTATTCAAATGCAGTTTTTTTTCTGTAAATGACACGTTGTTGGAAATTTTGTAACGAATTCAACGAGGTATGCCATTCCAACATTCGACCCTTATTTCCCTGGGTTTTGATTAAAATACCGAAAAATCGAGCTGATTTTATCCGGATTTTGGCGTAGACCTGTAATTATAACAGACCTATTAGATATATCTGAATTTAAAATCGCTTTGCACCAAGATCTTATTATAATTTACATAAATTACCCTATTATTACCGATCGTTGTGAAATTTACAATTCAAGATCCATTTCACATAATGATGGAAAATTATTAATAGACAATCAGGTCGCAAAATGTAGAAATAAGTACTATGTAATGTCTAATTTTAAGACAGAAATATTCAATAATTATTGCACACTTAACCCTGAAGGTTCTTGTTTTACAAGATTACTAAATGGGGAAAAATCTATTTGCAACAAAATCCGAGAAAAAAATAAAAATATAGATGTAATCCGAAGATGGAGCCATTTTTGTAAATGGACAAAATATAGTTAATGACACTTATTTAAATGGATCATATTTAATAACCTTTAATGGCACCTCTAAAATTAATAATATATCTTACACCAATGTAGACAATAAGATATTGGAATACATCACCGCTCGAAAATATACAGATTTTTTAGTATCCGAATATATTATATCCAATGATTCAGAACTCTCATTTGATAATATTAACATACTAAATCCTTTTATTCAAATTAAACAAACTCAAATACCAGTTACGTTAATATTATTCACAGGTTTACATTTAATTATTATGGTTGTAATCAAATACAGAAAATTTTTAGTATTCAAACCATGGCAAATTCATATAGAAATCGAACCTGAAAGCAAAATTTCCGATAATGAAATAAATAATATCCCCGTCAATGAAAATACCCTAGAAGAAAATATCATTGTTGAATTAACCAACCAAATACATTCAATATACCCATCAGTTCCAATGAATCGGGACGATTCAATTTAGAATTGGGGGAGTTATATGACACATTACTTAGGGGCTCTTACCCAATTTATAAACAACTTTGAACCGAGAGCCAAAGTTATATGACACATTACTTAGGGGCTCTTACCCGATTTATAAACAACTTTGAGCCGAGAGCCAATTTTCAATTAACTCTGACAAGACCCGAGAAAAATCCGTGGACACCTATTTCTGTCAACACGCCTCTAAAATTACTCCCACCCAGATCAATTTCACGCAGTCCGCATCAAACTGATGCTGTAAACTTCCAAGCCGATATTGTAAGCATCGGAGCCGCCAAGCGAGCTCTGAGTCCGCTAATGCAAACAAAAGATTTCCAAAGTGATCCCTAAAGTCCGCTAATGTAAACACCAATTTCCAGCCAAATTTAGATTTCAAATTTAATTGGCAAATTGCATCATCCTATTTTCCGACTCTCTTGAGTCATTCTCTTTATTAATTTTTTGAAATAAATCAGGAGCCCAGTCCGTTTTTGAGATCCGAACCGAGCACCAAAGAAAAAATCAAGTGAAAAGTAAAAGAGCAGTGAATAAAATAAGTTCGACCTATGGAAAAATTGTAATAGTGAATAAGTGATAATAAAAAATAAAAATAAATTTTTTTAAACTAATTCACAAGTGAGAAAGTTAATTTGCATATTTAGTTTAAAAGTTAAATTTTATTGATCCAACCTTTTTTTTGGGATTCGGGATTCGGTCAGCTGCCTTTCTAGGACTCTGGCGGTGAACGGATGTGCTTTCGAAGCATACGCCTATCGAGACACCAGTGGTTCGGATGCGCGAGTTACCGCCTCAGCACTTTCCCTCGGCGGTCCCCCACTTAAACCCCTCCGGTTGACAAGCGGCTGGAAACCAAACACTTTATTGGCAACTAAGTTGCCAACCAAACAAACGTCGCGGCCACTGCTGAGTCCAAGCCCCATATATGCATCCGGTCCAATTACAAATCCATTCCGCTAGGTCAGCACATTGTACGTTAACACTAAGCTTTGAACAAAGAATTATAATATAATGAATTCTGTCTGATTTTCAACTCGAAACAATTAAATACAATTAATTAATTTGGTCGGGTTATACCCCGGGACATTATCTGAAGAACCTACTTAAGTTAACTGGCGCAGTCGGTAGACCTCCGGCTAAAGGGCAGATTCTACCCAAGGAACCCAACGAACTCAAGAAAGGATCTGTGACGGCGGAGGATGACAGGAATTTGCAACACTATAATTATGAAGTGTGAAATGGAGTGAAATAATAAATTATAAAAAAAAAATGATATAGAAAGAAAAATATCAGGGACTGAAGAGAACCGGTACCGGTACCGAAACCGGAACCGGAACCGTTTCCTTTTTACGGAACCGGAATCGGAACGAAACCGAAATTTTAATTTTCGATGGAACCGAAATTGGAACCGGAACCGCTAACAGATTTTTATAGGAACCGAAACCGGAATCGGAACCGGTATTCCAATCGGTTTCAGTCCCTGATATATACATATGTTGTCGCAATTACTTTTCTACACGATTATACATTAAAAAAATGGAACAGATTCTGGAACCGGAACCGATTTTTAATATTTTTTAGGAACCGGAACCGAAACCGGAATCGTTTTGCGATTTTTCTTAGGAACCGAAATTGGAACCGGAACCGCTAACAGATTTTTATAGGAACCGAAACCGGAATCGGAACCGGTATTCCAATCGGTTTCAGTCCCTGGAAAATATAAAATAATTAAATGGAGAAGGAATTAAAGTGCAAGAGTAAAATAATTAATAAAATAAAACATAAAGAGGTCGAGCCACGTTTAGAGAAAGAAAAAGAGGAAATGTAACAAGAATTGTGCACAGTGTGTGAAGGTGGAAATAACGATGCTAATATTCGAAGATAGGCAGTAAAAATCAAAAGTAATGGGAATCAAGTGCGAGATTTTTAATTTGGTTAAAATAAATTGCCGATGTCTGACGTCGGTGGACGGTTCGAGGTTGTGTCGAGCGGGGCGATCGAGCGGTCGGTTGCCGGCGGCTCGACAAATAGTTGCGGTTGGCAATGGATCGGTATGACAAGAGAGCGTCGGGCGGCGCCGGTAGGCGGTCGGGGGTGCCGAGTGTTCGGTGCTGCGCAGAGCGGTTCGACCGAGCGGACGGTTGCCGTCGAGGCGGCAAACGGTTGCCGTTGTCGTTGGTTCGGTACACACCGAGCGGCTTGGTAGACTAAAGATTGTGTTCGTCGTCGGCGGTCGGAGGCGTTCTGAATAGTTCGACGTCGAGCCGGTTGGCGGCAGAAGGCAACCTAGTACAGTGGGTCAAGTTATGTCAGAAAGGAGAAATTGGCTCGATCGGATCAAAGACAGAAAAAATAAGAAGTATTATCAAGACTCATTCACATGTATTAGGCGACGAACTGTAATGCACAGGGCGAAGCTTAGCATGGGATAGTTACAACAGGTTGAAATAAATAAATAAATAAATTGTTAAGGTCCAGGCACATGTATTAGGCGACGAACTGTAATACACAGGGCGAAGCTTAGCATGGGATGGCTGCAACAAGTTGGAAATAAAGAAATAAATAAATTGTTAAGGTCCATGCACACGTATTAGGCAGCGAACTGTAATGCACAGGGCAATGCTTAGCGTGGGGGATCGTAAACAATTAGAAAGTGGCAAAGAACACCCATAGAGCAATGACTGTCCGCAAATGGTTGTGAAGCTGTATCGCACAGTGATCAACTAGCTTCAGCATGCGAGGTGAGAAAATTAAGGAAAGGCAGGTAAAAAGAAAACAAAAGAAATGCAAATAAAAAAAAATAAAAATGAGAAAAATATAAACAAATAAAAAATTATTACGATCCATTTTACTATTTTATCTAAGTATGAGACAAATTACTTATTCAAATTAATTCACAGAACTCCATTTCAACACGGAAACTCGATGCCAAAAACACAAATTACAGAAGAACACAAAAATAACTAACTCACACGGAGATACACATTCTTAAGTAAATTAACTTTAAGCAGATATACATACATACCATATTTATTAAGTAAGAATTTGAAACAAGCTCAGAGAAGAGGTAGACAATCAAGGAAATTATAACATAAGTACCATACATATTTAAGAAGAAAAAAGTTTTAAAGAAAAATAAACTCAGAAAGGAGGTAGACAGGAAGAAAATAAAAACAGCCAAGAAAATTACTACAACAGCTAGTTCAGGAGTTGGAGTGACAGAAGAAAGAATGGCAACGCCAATAGCAACAACGAGTCTACTAGAGGCCATCAAGGTAATAGACCTGGTGGAAATTATTCCAAAATACGAAGGAGACTCTAGTAAATTAGATGGTTTTATAGGAGCAGTGGAGCAGGTATTAGGCCTGATCAAAGGAGAGGAAAGATCGAATGTAGGGGTAATAGCCCTTAGAGCGGTGAGGAGTAAGATTGTAGGAGAGGCGGATAAGATTAAGAAAGTACTAGTTACACACTTCAAGGATAAGAGATCCGAACAGGACCTTATTATGGAGCTGACCCATATTAAGGAGAGGAAGTTAGAATAAGAGGCACTGTATACAAAGGTTATGACCCTTAAGAAAGCCCTGGTGAGTCTGGTCAAGTCCAGCGAACAGGGCATACTACTTAGAGGTGAGAAGATCAAGTGGTATGAGGATATGGCTTTAAACGCTTTTGTTTCGGCCTTAAAGGGTCCAATAGGCTTTACTATTCGAAACATGGGGGTACCGAACATAGCAAAAGCTTATGAAATAGCCTGCAGGAAGAAGATTTTAGGTACCTTAGAAGAAACAGGGGCCGAAGTGGAAGCCCAGGAAGCCCTGGTTCACAGGACAAAGAAGGTAAGGAAGCTCCGAAACAGGGGTTAGGAAAACGGGGCAACCCAGGGCCGGAGGCACTGACGGGCCCTTGGTCGCAATATCGGTGGCCTGCAAATACCCAACCACAGTTTCAGATGCCATTTTCAATGCCTACCATGAATGGATGGCCAGGATTTGGATTGCCATATCCAATAATAGGCAATCCATTCAGGACAGATAACATTAATTAGACAGAAGCCCCTAATTATGTTAGACCGTACCGTAATTACCACAACAGGAATACGAAATGGAATTATGGCCAAAATAATCGCGACAGGCAGTGGTATGGCAACAGCTATAACAACAGCAGGCCAAGGGAAGGTCAGTTAGCGATCCAGGCAGCTGGAGATGGAGGCAGTGGACAATCGAGAATGTCTAGGAATTCAAATTATTCGGGACAATCATATAACTCGAATAATTCGAGACAGTCGAATAATTCAATCAACTCCAAGCGTTCATACAATTCGGCCAATAATTCAGAGAGAGAGGGAAATAGGCAGTCAATGAACGGTCAACTACATAATATCCAAGAGGATGGACAAATTTTTTGCAATCAGCCTCGAGCAACCAACAGGATATTTAGGAGCAAGGAGTGGCCACTCCACCCTACCATATGCAATGATCAGAATTACCCCACACAAAACAATAAAATTACTAATCGATACAGGATCCTCTTATTCTTTTATTCGTCCAGAATTAGTTCAACCACAGCATGTGAAAGAGCTGCATGCACCCGATAGCCATTAAGACAATTACTCAATCGCAGACGATTTTGCAGGAAGCACATATACCAATGTTCAAAGAATTCGGAGGAGTAGGAAAAATGAGATTATTGCTCTTCAGATTTCATCAGTTTTTCGAGGGATTAATTGGTATAGACTTGGTGCAACAAATAAAAGCCGTGATCGATATTGAAAAGGGTTGGTTCCGCACGGCGGACACAGAATTACAGATACATTCCACTAAGTATAGACCCAGCGAGGTCCACTCAATAGAAGCAGGGACAAAAGCAGTTATTTCTATTCCGGTATGTGTACCCGATGGAGATTTCTTGCTAAACAAAACAATAGTAAAAGAGGATTTGATCATTTCAGAAGGAATCTATAGGGCAGTGGCTGGAAAGAGCCTGGTCGAGATAACGAACTATGCGGAAGAGGATCAGGAATTATTTCTAAAATAACCATTAGAAGTTGTCGAATTCGAAACTGACAAGCATTCCATAAAGAGGGTGACCATTTGTCATTCACTAATGCGGTCAAACACCAAATTAGAACGAATGACGACATACCGGTGTACGCTAGGCCGTACAGGTATGCATTCAAGGAAAGACAGGAGGTGAGAAGACAGCTAGAAAAACTATTGGATCAGAAGATTATTAGACATAGCCATTCTCCTTGGAGTGCGCCGGTTTGGCTAGTACCCAAGAAGAAGGATGCCTCTGGGGAGAGAAAATGGAGAATGGTGGTAGACTATAAGAAACTTAACGAGAAGGTAATTAAAGATAGATACCCACTACCATTAATCAATTACGTATTGGATAGCTTGGGTAGGGCTAAATACTTATCAACTTTAGATCTGGCGAGTGGATATCACCAGATCCAAGTGAAAGAAGAAGACATTCCGAAAACTGCTTTCTCGGCGGAAGGGGGACACTTTGAGTACGTCCGAATGCCGTTCGGGCTAAATAATGCCCCAGCAACCTTTCAAAGGTTAATGAACAATATTTTCGGAGAGTTGCTAGGAAAATGTTGTCTTATATATATGGACGACATCATGGTGTACTCGACATCCCTACAAGAACACGTAACGGATTTGGAAAAAGTCTTCAAGAAGCTTGCGGAGGCAAACTTCAAGTTACAACTAGACAAGACAGAGTTTTTAAGGATAGAGGTAGAATACTTAGGACACCGAGTAGCCCAACAAGGGATCAGACCGAACCCAGGAAAGATCGAAGCAATAAAAAGGTTCGAGATTCCCAAGACTAGGAAACAGATAAAGTCGTTCCTAGGTCTGTTGGGGGTACTATAGGAAGTTCATAAGAGATTTCGCGGCTATAACAAAGCCTTTGACAAAACAGTTGAAAAGGAAAAAGGCTGTGCAGATAGACCAAGAATTCAAGGACGCATTCGAGGTATGCAAGACCTTACTGTGCAATGATCCAATCTTGCAGTTTCCTGACTTCGATGAACATTACGTATTCGGCACAAAGTTCAAGATAGTCACTGACCATAGGCCATTAACATGGATAATGAGCGTAAAAGAACCCGATTCCAAACTTGTGAGATGGAGACTCCAAATGTTGGAGTACGATTACGAGATCGTATATAAGAAGGGTTCTCTGAGTGTAGTGGCTGACGCACTGAGCAGAATTCAACCAGAGCTCAATGTACTGGAGGATGCCTCAGAGATGGCGACCAATGGAGAGACAATCCACTCTGCTGGAGAAGATCTCCAGTTAGGATTCCCTATATCGGAAAAATCACTAAACGAGTATAACATCCAGGTGGTCATACAGGAAGGTAGAGTAGCGGGAATACAGAAACAAATTCCGTTCAGGAATAAGTTGAGAATAATTCGGACAGATAACAATTTTAATGAGGAAACAGTTGGCAGGAAGTTAAAAGAAATCCTGAAACCTAAAAAAACGGTAACACTCCTGATTCCAGACAACTTGGTGATAACAATCCAAGAAGCATATTGCAAGTATTTCGCTTATAGTAAGTTATATAGGGCAATAAGATGTACAGTTTTGTTGCCGGATATAACGGAAAAGAGTGAACAGGAACAGGTCATCAAAGACTACCATGAAAGGTTGAATCATAGGGGAATAGATGAAACATTAGCACACCTGAAAAGGAGGGTGTTTTTCGTAAACATGAAACAGGCAATTACCCAAATAATTAATAATTGTGACAGTTGTCAAATACAGAAGTACGATAGAAAACCAAACAAGATCAAATACAGCCTTACAGAGACACCAGAGAGACCTATGGAAATAGTGCACATTGACTTGTATTTCGTAAACAAGAAAAGTGTGTTAACCATAATTGACAAGTTCTCTAGATACGCTTGGGGCTAACAATCCCAGCAAAAGAAAGCGTAAATATCGTTAAGGCAGTAAAAAGTTTCATGGCCTTATTCGGGGTGCCTAAAAAGATAGTCTGTGACCAAGGAGTTGAATTCTCTTCTAACTTGTTCAAGGACTTTTGTAGGCAGTACGAATTAGAGTTACACACGACATCCTTCCAGCAATCATCGAGCAATTCGACAGTCGAGAGACTGCACTCGACGATCACAGAAATATATAGATTGATAAATGAGACAAAAAGGAAAAAGAAACTTGAAAGCAAGCATGAAAGCATGAGCAAGTCCTGGATGAGGCATTTATAACTTATAATAATGCCATTCATTCAGCGAAGAAACTAACACCGCAGGAGTTGTTCACAGGGAGAACGCATAACTTCCAAAATAACGTGTCCTTTAACAACGAACACGATTATTTACAGAAGATTAATGCGTTTCAAGCAGAACTTTATCCAAGAATTAAAGAAAAGGTTCAGCAAGAAAAGAACAAAAGAATAGAGGCAGCGAATGTTGACAGGTAAAGCCCAGACACAGTACAACCAGGAGACATTATATTTAGGAAAACAGGAGGGATAAATTAACTCCTCGTTTTTCAAAGCACAAGGTGATGGAAGACAACGGTCTCACACTAACCTCTACTAAACCACAAAAAATCCATAAAGAAAAAATCAGAAGACTAACCAAACCAAACGAACAATAATTACAGGTGGTCAAGGAGCATGGTCGCAGAAAGGAAACTCGAGATCCGGCCATTGCTAGGAGAAGAACCACTAGCGCAAATAAATCTAGGCGCTGCGAAGATAATTCAAACTCATAAAACACATAGTAAAAAATATCAAGAGGCAATAGAACAGTTAGAACGAACACTCACAGAAGTAGTTGAAGACGCGGAAACAAGGGACCTTGTTAAGGTTTTGCAAAATAAATTACAGATGATCAAGAACAGATTAGAGGCAATATGCCCCAGGAAGAGGAAAGCAAGGGGACTAATCAATGGATTAGGATCTGTAGTTAAATCCATAACAGGGAACTTAGACGCGGAAGACGCAGAAAGGCTAGAGGAAGAGATAAGAAAAATGCAAGAAGAGGAAAGGAGATTGAAGGAGAATTTGAATTCACAAGAGAGGACAGGAGCTAAAATCTCGATAATGTTTAAGAACTTGACGAAATATATAAACGATGAGCAAAGTCGAGAAACGACATTTATTAATAATTACAAAAATGGAATCAGCAAGACGTTCTTAGAGGGAGACAAGAGGATTTATAGGATAGAATATATCGATAGAATTGCGATAACAATAGATATGCAAGGGCTAAATTTGAATGAATTAGCCGAAAGTTTATTATTAGCAAAGATTGGGCTAATCTCAAAATTTATTTATGATAAACAAGAAACAGCTAAATGCATAAAAGAGTTGGAGGAGCAAGGAATACAGATCGTATCAGAGGAACATTTGTATGAGTTTTTAGAGCTAAGAACAATTATGAATAACACTGATATAATATTCTCGATAAGATTAACAATGTTTAGAAAAGGGGAGTACTACTTACAGAGAATGGTACCCTTACCAATGAATAAAACGGAATTCATAATTGCACCAGAATATATAGTAAGCAATAAAGAAGAAATGTACTATTATAAAGATAAATGTCAGAAGATAAGGAATTTGTATATTTGTAAGAATGATAAGATTGTAAATCAAATTAATGAAGAATGTCTTAAAAGTCTGATTAGCGGAAGGGAAGCGGATTGTGAAACGAGGGATGCCGGACTCGTAACCAGGATTTTCGAACCAGAGGAGGGCTACATCGCAATTTTCAACGGAGAAAACATAAAACTGCAAACGGACTGTGGACAGAACAGAGCCCTGAATGAACCTGAATATGAGGCGATAGAGAAACTTGGTACGGCAAAACTAAAACTAGAGATACCATAAATTCCAACCATGAAGAAGAACAGAACAACCCAAGAATTGGGAATCCATGAGCTGAAAATGGAAGATCTGGAAACAAAATTACGGATAAATAGGATACAAACGGGAGCAACAATACACACGACAACGACATACACCATGTTGTCTGTGATACTAATAATAGTATTGGCCGTGGGTTGTTTTTCCAAGCGAACGACCATTTTCACACCAGTCGCCCCACCTGCTAATTTCGCACCAACCATTACTCCACCTGTCACTTTCACACCAACCATCGCTCCACTATGGTCGGTGGTTCAGTCTGAGGGGGGAGGAGCTACCGCCTCAGCACTTTCCCTCGGCGGTCCCCCACCTAAACCCCTCCGGTTGACAAGCAGCTCGAAACCAAACACTTTATTGGCAACTAAGTTGCCAACCAAACAAACATCGCGGCCACTGCTGACCATATATGCATCCGGTTTAATTACAAATCCATTCCGCTAGGTCAGCACATTGTACGTTAACACTAAGCTTTGAACAAAGAATTATAAAATAAAGAATTCATTCTGATTATACCCGTTACTCGTAGAGTAAAAGGGTATATTGTATTCGTGCAAAAGTATGTAACAGTTAGAAGGAAGCGTTTCCGACCCTATAAAGTATATATATTCTTGATCAGTATCACTAGCCAAGTCGATCTAGCCATGTCCGTCTGTCCGTCTGTCTGTCCGTCTGTCTGTCCGTCTGTCTTTCTGTCTGTCTGTCTGTCTGTCTGTCCGTATGAACGCTGAGATCTCGGAAACTATAAAAGCTAGAAGATTGGCATTTTGCATGTAGATTTTAGAAGTTCCTACGCAGCGCAAGTTTGTTTCAAAATGGTGCCACGCCCCCTTTAACGCCCACAATTGCTTATATACGATTTTAAAAATTTAAATATTTCGGAAAAGTAAAAATTCAGTTTTATTGAGTTTATCAATACCTATCGAAATGTAGAAATTTTTCAAATCGGACCATTTGTTAAAAAGTTATGCGTGATCAAAGTTTCTATCTCCATCTCCCTCGCACTCCCTTTACCTGAGTAACGGGTATCTGATAGTCGGGGCAACCGACTATAGCGTTCCCTCTTGTTTTCAACTCGAAACAATCAACTACAATTAATTAATTTGGTCGGGTTATACCCCGGGACATTATCTGAAGAACCTACTTAAGTTAACTCGCGTCCTTCCTGGGTAGTCGCACCAGGGCCTGCACAATTCTCACCCGACGGTTCAAGGCAATAATTTTCGCACGGCAGCTGGTTCCAGACAACTTCGCTTCCGAGCCCACGGTTCTTTGTCGAAGGACAATTTTTGTTTAACTCTGCCGGACTCGCCGAGCAATACGCCTAGCTCAATCGCGACAAGAGTTGGAACAAAGTGCCTGGACTTCTCTCTTGGCTTGTATTTCGACTTCTGCCAGTCTCCTTTATGCTATCCACGCCAAGACTCGCTACATGCTCTTCGGCGTCAGGATTGAGCAATTTGACGCTTGGGCCTGGCTTACTGTCGTACTTCTCTTCTAGCTCAGCCCAGATCTCAGCTACTCCTGGGTCATTCTGATTTCTTGTTAGGTACTCTGAGAGGGCTTTCCGCATGTCATCCGTCCTGCCTTCCAGGGTGATGCCAAACTTGGCTGCTATCTTTGCAAACTCTCCTGTGGAGATATATCCATCCTTTTTCCCATTTTTGTTTAAATGCTGATTCTCACCGACTGGACAATCACGTTTTGGGCGCCAAATGTAACGAACTGATTTTGTTTGTCTGCTTGCTATGAATGTCGTAGATGAAGATGTGTGTTGTTCGTCCCACCAAAATTTATATAAACGTGACCGCCCGACTGTTTAGGGAGAACGCACAGAATGTTAGGATGTATGTTCTATGATTATTATTTGCCGACTTGGCCCTCGGCCAGGGACTAATGGTAAGAAATTGGTGTCTTAACGCCTTCTCCGTTAAGTTGTGGATGCTCCACCGTCGCTCGTTGCACCGGAACACCTCCGTTGTCCTTGGCTTCGGCGCTGTGAGGGTCTACGGATGCGTTAGCGTTCACAGACTAGGGTGAACAGGCACTGGGTTTCTACTTGACGGTTCAGGCGTACGCCAATGTAGTCCCAGTGGCAGGACACTAGGTTTACGACTAACGCTTCCACCCTCGCCTCTTAGCCGTAGACTGAATACGTTTAAGTATGGCTTGCCTGCTGCTGGACCTGCGTTGACCGCTCGTCGTTCTCCGTGTCTTTGATGCGCGATGTCTGGATCTGCTGTTTGCTTCCTCCTACAGGACCAGAAGATTCTGAGATATAAGTTTGCGGAGAAACAGACGGAGAGACGAAATAAAATACAATATATTACTTCGAGAAATACAAATATTTTTTATGTACTTTCCTTTTCGAGTCGCGATTTTTTCGGAAAGATCAGCGCCTTCAGTGCGCTTTAACAATTAATAGGCATCTTCATTATATAACGAAATTCGAAAAAGGAGAAATGTTAAGTTTAACTTTAAAAAAATTATGACATAAAAGAAGTCTAACTGGACTGGATACCGCAATTTAATCTATGAAATAAATTGTAGATTCAGTTACGGTTGTTCTACTAGCTCCGCTTTAAAGGAGCAAGTCTCCAGTACCAGGTATCATTATCCGCTGGTTTTCTTTAACTCAATGAATGTATCCTTTCTATTTTTAAGAAACTGAATCGTATTACAGCCAAAAGAAATCCTATCTAGACAAGATCAAGACTAGCAAAAATATTTAATCTAACCAGAAAAATTGGTTATATATATATTCAAATAATATTTGCTTTTTAAAAATCTCATTTACCACGCCAAGAATTACCAAAAAGTAGAAGAGAGGGAAAGAAAGAAAACGGACAAGTTGGAGACATGCTTCCGAAAATGCCGTAAATAAATCAAAGTGTTGGGGATTGACGAATTTGCTAAACATTCAACCATCATAAGAATAAACATTGCTATATTGAAAAAGAAATGCTGGAGTAGGATTTAAAATTTATTTGTTTTAAAATATATTATATAAGTTATTTTAGTTTGGTATTTGGTATTTAATTAATCCCTATTTCTCCTAAACCTGTTAAGGCAGAGGATAATAAGGACACGGTGCGATATTAAGTTTATTATTTATTTTTCCTAAATCTGTTAAGGTAGAGGATAAACATGATTTGATTTACAAAACACAGCTAAGGCTGCGGAGTATAATTTTAGACTAACTTAAGGTCCCGGTCCGGCCGCGGCTCGAGGCTTTTGCCTAGTCGCAGCGCTGCCGCTAAAGTGCCGGGTCAGCACTTGGTATCCGGCCGGTGGCGATCATCCGCTGAGTAAGTGTTCCCAGCGCCAGAAATAAAGCGCCAGGTCAGCAGCAGATATCCGGCCGGTGGCGATCACTCGCTCCGCGAGTGCTCTGACCGGGCTCCGGGCAACTGCCCTCGGAGTGCAGAGTCGGCGGTTTCCTTACTGCGCGTGTTGGCCACCGGATATGGCCTGCAACTCGACAATTTGTCTTTGTGGGAACTGGGTGTGTTAACTTCTCCCTCTTTTAAGTGGTCGCCGTCCCGGTGACCTGCTGCTTCTACGTCACCATTAGCCCCTGATTTGACGGGGCTCCTGGTCTTCAGATGGTGGTAGCCGAGCCAAACAGTGGAACACAGTAGGAAGAAGGCGAGTAGGGTGATGGAGTAGCTGAGGAGGGAGCCCAAGGAAAGCTCTTCTCTAAGGGTCCCGATGTGGTTAAGGTTTCTCAGGCTCGTGGAGAAATGGGAGACTTAGCCGGTTTTGGTGTGCCGTGACGTTGACAACGGCCATGGCCGATACGGCGGGTTTTTTCATCGAGTTTCCCAGCTGATTTATGAACCAAGTTCCGTTGAGACTTATTCTGTCGGAATAGGTTACCAGGTAGGTCCCAGATATTTTTTGGTCCCGTCCTTGGTCGTCGGTTATGGTCATATTGGCCTCGTTCACTATGAGGGTGCCGTGATCTACTACCGTAACTGGATCCAGATGGCCTGGAAGCGTGGAGCAGTGCGCAATAGCTCCAGAAACTAATTGCTGGGCACAAGTACCATTTTGGAGCTCCCTGCAGAAGGTGGCGCCAACCGTCGTCTTGCAGGATCCGATGTTGAGATTTCGCCCTGGACACTCAGCGACTAGGTTTCCTTTTTCAAAGTCCAGGATTTTTTTGTTGTGCTGGACCGGATAGACCGTTATCTTTTTACGTACGATTAGGAAATTTAATAAGAAAATGGAGGATATCGGAATTTTGAAAAACACTTATACTAGATACTTCTAATATTTCTATTAAACTAATGTTAATAGGCAGCTTGTCCCTAAATTCGCCAATGTCGGAGCTATCTAGAATTGCCGGACTTACTATATTTAATATTGCTAGGGTTAAGCCCATTAGGATATTTTCCAGATCTGTGATAACGATTCAATTTTTTGCCAAAATAATTTCCAAGAGGTGTGTTTCTTTATTGGTTTCAAACTTCTGAATTTGGTTCATTGCGCTCGCGTGTTTATTCAAACGCTCCTGAAATTTAATATTTAATTCAGTTTGCCCCTCGTCTGCGTTCATCAGTTGCTCTTGATTGAATTTTATCTGTTCCCAATCATTAATGTCGGGAGTGCCTGCAATGACTTTTAAAGATGTCCCAATTAGGTTTATACTTCTAGCGGACCTATGATGTATTTTTAGGGTAGCTACCAACTTGCGAATATGCTTAAGGTCTGTTGTTATAACTGGTATTCTATGGTCATCAGTAAAAGTACCCGTCAATGTTTCAGTCTGGTCGGCGTAGTCTTCGTAGGTCGTCATGTTGCTGTAAGTATCCGTAAGATTCCCAAACTACTATGTTACCGTCCTCTATTGGGATATAGTCTGCGTTCGTATGTCGTTCAGTTTTACTGTCGCGTCCGTCCTAACAGCCGTTAGTGCCAAAAGTAAAACGCACCTTCCTAACCTAGAAAAATATAAAGTTGTAAAAAAAGGAATATAAGAATAAAAAGTATAAAAAATATGAAAAGTAATATAATGAAATATAATGGGTCGGGAATCTAGCGAAGATGATTAGCGCAGATTGTTCTTGTGGACCACCCTCCCACTAATTAGGACCGTTGCCCCAGGTCTGCTTCAATAACTTCTTCCGAACATAGCGGTGAGAGTTTATTTCCCAGGCGTTTGTTTGCTTTAAAAAAACTTTTTCGCCGACCTGATAGTCCTTATAAGTCCTACCCTTGTTTACGTGGTCAAGGCTCCTTTCTTGGGCCTGTTGAATTTTCCTACTAATTCCTTTCTCGAATTCTGTGGACTTTGAGTGAACTATTTCCATTGGTTTCTTATCGGTTACTGAGTGAATTGAATTGTTATATTTGTAAGCTGCCAAAAGGATTAATTCGACAGTGTCGTTTAGTTTGTTTTCCAGTTTCAGGCATCTGGCTATTTCTGCCAGAGTACTATGAAACCTCTCCACTTGCCCATTTGAGGTGCTATGTAGGGGTGGAGCGTTGGAAATGGTGATATTGAAGTGGTTAAGCAAAATTGATTTGATGGTTTCAGAGTTTAGTGATCTTTCATTATCGCAATAGATTGTTTTTGTTTTTGGAAAAAAATTTATTACATGTAGTAAGGGGGCTTTAATGTCCACAATAGCCCTCGATGCGATGGCTTGCACTGTGGCGAATTTCGAGAATTTATCTACGCAAGTGAGGAAAAGTTTTCCGTCTGTTGAGAAGATATCGATGTGTAGGATTTCTCCCACGAAAAAAGGAATAGGTGTTTCCGCATTCGCCTGCTTAGATGGATGGCGTTTGTATTTTCCCATAGAGCAGGTTCTGCAGTTTGAGGTGATTTCCGTTGCCGAAGCATTTTTGGGAAAAAGTAGTACTAAGGATTTGCTTCACATTTTCCTGTGCAGCTCGGTGAGCCCTGTTGTGTTCTGTTATGACGAACACAGTCAGTCTGTCAAAAGTTTCTCTCTGTTCTTTGGTGAAATCTATGTCAATTTTCCTTGACTGGTATTTGCTGGCTTTCCCATTTTCTCCCTTTAGGATGTTTGTCAAGGGGCCTTGCGATTGTCGCGAAGTTTTTGATAAAGCACCTGTAGTAGCTTGCTAACCCCAGGAAGGATCTGAGGTCGAAAAGTGTTTTTGGTTGGGGAAATTCCTTTATGGCTTTTACCTTTTCAGGTGAAGTTCTAAGCCCCCCTTGTGACACAATGAACCCAAAGTACTCAACGCTCTTTTTAAAGAACTTTGATTTTTCCTGGGATACTCTCATGCCTGCTTCCAGGACTTTGGTTAGTACCCACGTCTTTGACGTGGTCCTCTTTTGTCTTAGAGAATATTATGACGTCATCTACGTACACGTAGCATAACTTAGAGATTCCTTCTCTAAGCACGTCGTCGATGGCCCTTTGAAATATGCTTGGCATGTTTTTGAGTCCGAATGGCAATCTACAGAATTCGTACTTGCCGTTGTTTATAGAGAAGGCAGTCTTTTCCCTGTCCCTCTCCGCCAGCTCTATCTGGTGAAAACCTGATTTGAGGTCGAGTGTCGTAAAGAATTGTGACTCGCCCATGTTCGACAGTATTGTCGAAATTGTAGGGATAGGGTATCTATCATCTACGGTTCTTTCATTCAACTTCCTAAAGTCGATAACCAATCGCTTCTTCCTAACGCCATTTTGATCTGTGCCTTTTTTGTCTGCAACCCAGGTAGGGTTGTTATATGGGGACTTGGATGGCCTTATTACTCGGTCCGCAAGAAGTTGTTTAACCTCTGCATTGACGAATTCGGTTACACCCATGGGATGCGGGTACGACTTGGAGTACACCGGCTCCCCGTCAGTTTTAATCGTGGCGATCGTGTTTATGTTAAACGGCAATGCTTCGTCTGGGTCGGCGAAGGCTTATGATTTTGTACAATCATTTTGTCAAAGGTGGCTTTAATTGCCAGGGGAACATCCTCGTCATCGATTTTTATAAAGTTAACGTTTTCTGCTTTAGTAAACTGGATCTTTTCAGTTCCATTGTTTGTAAGCAGGACATTGCCAGTAAAATCGAGTTTCGCATTCACTTGTTTAAGCAAGTCGAGCCCGATAATACCGTCAAAGTCTTTAAGGTTATTTAATATAAAAAAGGGTGTTTTTACGATAAAAACTGAAACTAGACATTTTTTGTCTATTTTGGTGAAGCCATGTATTGATTTCACTGTGAAAGGTTTCTCCGCTGCCACGATGCCTTTTAGCCCCGGGAGTGGAGTGATATAATTTTTGGAAGTGCCTGTATCTAGTAGTAATTTTATTTCACTTCCTGCTACCTTACGCGTAATGTAGGGGAGCAGGGACTTTACCCTAAAAAATTACAGGAGTCCTCTGCGTCTAACTTGTCTTCCATCTCAGTTGCACAGGCCTGGGCAATGGAGTCATAATCTTCGTCGTCGGGTTTTTCTTCCGGCATGAAGTTTATTTTTTGTTGAAACCGTGCCGACTGCCCTTTTTGCCATGTTGTGGGCTGCCTGAATCTGGAGGAGGTATCTACCTCCATTGGCTCTGGTGTTGGCTGGCCTTGATTATTCCCTGTGCTATTATATGGCTTCTGACGGAAATAACCATTTCGGTTGTTGGCTCCTTTCTGGGTCCTAACGAAGTGGGGTTTTTTTTTATTGCCCCTTGATTTTGGTTCTGATCATAGTTTTTCCAACCTGCTTGTCGCTGGTTGCTCGGCTTAAATGATTTTTCTTCACTGTGCCGGGCGAAGGTAGCCGCAAATATGCTCCTTTCGTTACTTGATTCAGCCTCTTGTGCTAACGCTAATGCTGACGGCATGTCCCGTGGCTGTGCCGGAAAAACGGCTATTTTCAGTGATTTTTTTAACCCAGATATGAACGCATGCAAAGCGTCTTCTCTGTGTTGTTCATTTAGGATGGCCGCTGCGGCTGCGTCATGCGTCATGATAGTTTTGTTAGTTAGAAGCGTTAGCTTCCGATCTATTTCATCGTAATACTTGAGCAGAGGTAGTTCCCCCTGCCTCGACAAGCTTAATTCTTGTTTAATTACGTGTGTCGGAGTTTTGTCCGCATACGTGAAGTCTAGGCGTGCCAGTATGGCATGAAAATTGAATACCGTGTTGAAAGAGGATAGCGCAGCAGCCGCTGGTCCCCTTACTTTGTTTTTCAGTATTCCGACAGCCTGATAATGTCGGCTGCTGCCTTCATAGCCCTCAAATACTTTGTAGGCTGCGGTGGCAGCTTGTCTCCAGCAAACATAATTTTCCTGTTTACCGTCGAATTCTGGGACTGACTTGACCATGTCAAGAGGTTCGTCACAACGTACTCTTTGTGGTTCTAATTTAATTTCTTCGAATGTTTGGATTCGTGGGACATTATCTTTAACTTTTAATGAGTTTAACTCCCCTATAATTGCGGCTAATTTTTCATCAAATAACTGCTGTTGTTTTTGGAGTGCGCAAGCTATGGCGGCCTCCATATTTGCAATCTGTTCTGCCTGCATATCTTGTGCTTGTTGCTGAGTTTTAATGTTTTCTCACTCCGACAATTAGATGTGGAAATGGTAATTTAAAAAAAAATTTTTTTTTTTTTTAATATCTTGAAAAATTTTATTTGTTTTAATTAATAATTCATTTTATTAATTGAAATAAAAATTTAATACACGGGGAATACTAATGCTCCCACCGTTAATAGATTTTATTATAATTTTAATATTTTAATATTTCCAAAAAAACACATTTTGTGTGGGGAAAATAATAATGTGTGCCCACAGTACCGGCAATTTTACTTTTCCGAATACTTTATTATTTATTTATTAATTAAAAATAAAAAAATTTGTGTGGGGAAAATAATAATGTGCCCACTGTACCGGCAATTTTAGCTCTCCGAATACTTTATTTATTGGCGAGTGAAAAAAAGACAAGAAGCCTACTCACATTTCTTATGGTTACTCCGCCGTCGAGATTTTTTATTTGTTGGCTCTGCACGCGCTGCCTTCTCTGCCGCCTTTTCTGCTGCAGTCGTCTCTGCCGTCGCTGCAGTTGTCTCTGCCGGCGCTGCAGTTGTCTCTGTCGCCGCTGTTGTCTCTGCCGCCGTTGCAGTCGTCTCTGTCGCCGCTACAGTTGTCGTTGTTGTTACCGCTGTCGTTGCTGCTGCTGCCGTCGTTGTCGTTTCTCGGGTGGCGGGTGAGAGGTCTTGTGTTCCCCTTTATTTCCCGTCGCTGATTTCTTAGCGTTTAATTTTATATGTCTCAGCTGCCAATATCGATGCTTTATTTGCTTTATTTATTTTGCCGTTTTTCTATTTTATTTTATAGGCAATTGAATTATTTATTTATTATTCATTTTTTTTTAAATTTACTGCACGGTGTCGCGCGAGTATTTTTAATACTTTTGAATTGCAAATTACTTTTTGTAATTCGCACGGTACCGAGTATCGCGGGATCGGTTACGTTGAGCGCCAGTTATTTTAGTTTGGTATTTGGTATTTAATTAATCCCTTTTTCTCCTAAACCTGTTAAGGCAGAGGATAATAAGGACACGGTGCGATATTAAGTTTATTATTTATTTTTCCTAAACCTGTTAAGGTAGAGGATAAACAAGATTTGATTTACAAAACACAGCTAAGGCTGCGGAGTATAATTTTAGACTAACTTAAGGTCCCGGTCCGGCCGCGGCTCGAGGCTTTTGCCTGGTCGCAGCGCTGCCGCTAAAGTGCCGGGTCAGCACTTGGTATCCGGCAGGTGGCGATCATCCGCTGAGTAAGTGTTCCCAGCGCCAGAAATAAAGCGCCAGGTCAGCAGCAGATATCCGGCCGGTGGCGATCACTCGCTCCGCGAGTGCTCTGACCGGGCTCCGGGCAACTGCCCTCGGAGTGCAGAGTCGGCGGTTTCCTTACTGCGCGTGTTGGCCACCGGATATGGCCTGCAACTCGACACTTTGTCTTTGTGGGAACTGGGTGTGTTAACATATATATTACCCATACCTATAAATATATAAATTTCTGTAACAAATCTAGGGATGTTCGAATCTGGAGCTGCGCTGTCTAGCCTTCATTCAAGTGTCTGTGTTCTTCTTCTTCTCTAAGCATTGTGTGGAATTTATTGGTTTAGTACCACGATATCATTTATATTAATGAAATTTGGTTTGTTAAATCTAATAACAGAATTGGAACGATCTTTACAACGTTGAAGGACTTGTAGACAATCAATCCCTGCACGAAAACACACGGTGGCACGGTGGAATTTTTCAGTAAAAAGCACCAGTCCATGTGTAGCGGCAGGTGCGGCAATTGACAAAATTAATTGTTTAATTAATTATAAATTCGTGTCGGAGTCCACCAGGTTGCCCCAATATGTTTGCTGAGTGCAAATAAGTAATTATAGCAACCTGTTAACCCCGACCGAATTTATAAATAGTGCACTATAATTTGACGATGGTTCTTTCGTCAATCTTTTATTCCAACTGCTCGAAGTCTTGTTTTCCTTGTATGCAAAAATGGTGGCAGAATTTCAGGGTTAACAGTTTTCAAATTTGGTTAACATAATTTTAATTCAAAGAAAGGAGCCGTTAATGCCGAGCCGTTGGGGAGTATGATTAGCGATTTCTGCAGGCTGTGTGCCCCTCACAGCTAATAGTGGTCTGGCATGTTACAGCTTTACAAAGATAATTATAAGATTATTAATTATTATGATAGGAAAATACATAAAATGACTACACATCTCTAGCGTTAAAGAAATGCAGTTTTTCAATTTAATGGTAATGGGCCAAGATAGTAAACTGTTGTCTTGTTTTGTCGATTGCAACTCGCCCCTTCCCATCTATTCCGAAAATCCCCTTAGTAATGATTCCAAGCAGACACATCTGGGGGGCTAATTGCCATCCTTAATAACGACGACGGCTCCAGTTCTTATGTTGGCAGCTTCCTTTGTCCACTTGGCTCTTTGTTGCAAGCTTGTAGGGTACTCGCGATACCAATCTCGCCAGAAACGATGCTTGATTGCCGATACGAGTTGCCCCCTCTGTAGACAACTCAGGTTGTCGTTCGTCGATGGGCATTGCCTCCAATGACGGTGTTGTCATTTTTTTTAATTTTACTTCAAGACGCAAATAAACACTTGATTAGTCTCTATATGTCTCACCATTATCCAAGCAAACAAGGATGCAATTGGATTGTATGATACTTTTTCAGTTCATACAAATACAGCTTTGCGTGGGATGAAGAGCAAACCAATTCAATTTCCTTCTTATGCAAACAATATGGTTATTCATTTTGACTTAGAGAAAATATCCAAATATTTATCTTTCTTCATGACTTTTTTATTTTATGCTGAGTCTGGGTACTTTTACGATGCGTTTTGGATGTTAAATGAAGTATTTTTTTCTTGTACTGCGCTTTTTATTTCTTTTATCAACTGCTTTATTAGAAAGATTCTGTAAAGGAATTTCACTCAGTTCTTTAATAATATTTCTCAAAGGTTTTCTATTGAGCTTATTGAGTACAGCCTTTCCAGCGGTTATTCCAGAAGGAATAATGTTTAATGTAGTTGAAAAGTCCACTAAAAAAGTTTCCAATTCCTTGATAAACTATTTGGGGTGATACATAAAGACTTCCTATATTGCTTAATCTTTCACCAGACTGATTTAAATAATATTGATGATAAGATTTCACCATGATTACTACTTTTGTACCGAATGAATTAATTATAACATTGATCATTTTCGTATTCTAAAGTGAAAAGTAACAAAAATCAGAAAAGCAGACTTTTGTTTTCGGACGTTGATGCACTATGATCAGCTCAAGCAAGTGGCCCTTACGACACCAAGCAATGCTTGTTACGCGCGGAGCCCTAATCCCCAACGGGCGTACAAGACTAGATCGCGAGAACTGAAAAAGTGCAAAATAGACGCGGACAGACTAAGTTAGAAATACGTACGAGACTAATACTAATACTCATTTTGTGCTAAGTAAGATACAATTAATGCTTTTAGGATTGTCAAAAAATCGGTAGTAGAAATTACATGGTTTAGAGTTTGTGTGACGACTATAATAGACTAATAGTCGTCACACAAACTCTAAACGGTTCATGCATATCATAGTTAGATCTACAAAAATTAAAAGTAAGAGGAACATAGTTCCTGGTAATTCTATTAGGCACGGAGAAGTTTATGCGACCCAGTAACTCGGGACTCTCCACATCCCCGTGAATAAGTTTATAAATAAAAGTTGTGCCAAGCATCGTTCTACAGTTTAATAAGGATGGGAGATTAATAAGGAGAAGTCTACTAGAGTAGGATAGTAAAATAAGGATTGCATTCCAGTTAAGGCCTCGTAGACCAAATAATAAAAATGTACACCATACTGAGGATTCCAAACCGCTGAACAGTACTCCAGGCTTGGACGGACTAGACGGACTAGTGAAATTAACAGAGTCTTTGTAACATAGTTATCATCGAATTCTTTTGTCCACCTTTTACTAAATCCAAGTACTCCCCTGGCTTTGTTCACCCTGCGTATCCGTGGCATATTGTGGGTTCACTATACAAAATGTCATTACTTTACACTTAGCGCTATTTAAATCCAAAAGATTTTCACAACACCATGTTTGAAAAGCATTTAGGTCCGATTGTAAGTCTTAACTGCTGGAAATTTCGTTATATTGCAGGCATAACTTGAGGACACGCGACTTTGTCAAGACTAGAGGGAAATCGTTTATAAATAAAGTAAAAAAAAGTGGGCCAAGGTGGCTTCCTTGTGGGACGCCTGAAGTAACTCGGATCAAATTAGAGATAAAGCTTTTAAAGAGGACTCGTTGAGTCCTACCGCAAAGATAACTTAAGTTCCATGTTAGAAAATCACATGGAAACCCTAATAAGTCTAGCTTGAATACAAGAAGCAAGTGATTTACTGAATCAAACGTAAATCAGTGTAAACTACGTCAGTCTGCATGTTCTTTCTGAAGCCATTTAGTACAAAAGACGTTAGCTCCAAGAGGTTTGTCGTCGTAGATCTTCGCCTTATAAATCCATGTTGACATGGAGATAAAATTGATCTACAAAGATGTTGCAAGTGGGGTGTAATAACGTTTTCGAAAAGCTTTGGGATAGCGGATTATTTGGATATGCTTCTTTAATTGCTTGTATTCGATTTATTTCCTTTCTTATGAAGGGGCAAAACAAATGACTCCTTCCAAATAATGGGGAAATGAGAAGTTTTCAAAGACAAGGTAATTAATTTGTGCAGAGGTCTACACAGAGTTTCAGCACAGTATTTAAGCACGCAGCCTGGAACTCCGTCAGGACCAGGTGAATAGACTGGTTTAACTTTACGGAGATATAAGAGAAGGGAGCTTCCACTTAGCCTCGGACAAAAAAATTAAGTTTGACTTGGATATGGAGTTTGAATAAGACGGATTTGGACGGGATGAAACAGAATATGTCTGGAAAAACTGGGCAAATAGATCGGCAATTGCCTGAACAGTATTTGCCGTAGAATTTGCAATTGATAGCGATGCTGGGTAACAGGCTGATTTACGCTTAGGGCTAACAAAATTATAAAACGGTTTTGGATCTTGTGAAAATTGGACCCTACAACGAGTAAGATAGCTATTATAACACCAGTCATAGCCGGATATAGAAGTATTTAAAAGATGAAAGTTTGCCTTACGAAAACAGCGGATTCGTTTAACCGACTTTTCGGATTTTTTATTCAGCTCAGTTCTCGCATCTACAGTCAGCTCTAGAGGTGGATAATAAGGATCTTCCGGTTGTGTAAGTGGTGATGTTCTTAATAGACAAACGCCTTCTGAATTTTTACCATGGTTTACTTGGGATAGCGCAATATCAAGCAAGCCGTCAATAAAGTCATGCTGCGCTAAAAGAAGTAAAATATTCGAATTTTCGTCAGGGGACCATGTCGCACTAGGTATATTAAAATCACCAAATACTATTAACTGCTCTCGATCTGACAGTTTTTTGGAAATGGACTGAATAACGGAAAGGTGATTTGCGGAAATTGGGAACTCAGATGGTGGTGAAAAGATGAAAAGAGAAGGCTAGTTTTTTGGGACAGAAGAGGATGTGTAGGGCGCTGGGGATGGTTCTTTAATGGTATCTTCCATTTCCCCTGAATAATTCCTTTTTCTCTTGGCTTCGTACTCTTTTACAAATATGCGCTCGGGCCAGAAACTGGCGGAACACACAGATGCAAAATGAGCACAAGGAATACCAAACTTTAATGATGATACTTTCCCAGCATAAGAAAATTTAAATTGTTCGACCTTCAAATCATCAACTTGGATTTTGTTACGGATATAATCCGTAATATCCAGTGATGAGAGGTCTGGGGCGAGCCGTGAAACAAATACATGTTTTAGCTGGGGCACCCGAACACAAATAACAGTTTTTGGTACAACACATGTAACCCTTTTTGGTACTACAGAATTTGGATCTGTACGTCCAGTATCGGCCGGTAATCCGGACGTTAAGTCTACATAAGGTGTTGGGGCCACTACTTTATTTTGAACGGACAGAGCGGAATTTCCGAGCGGCGCCACATCGGGTCCAGCAGCTGAGCTGAAATCGAATCGCGGCACCTGCCGCGACTTTTTTGCGCTTTGGGGAATCGAGCTCAGCTAGCATGCGACTAGTGAGCTGCGATTCAAGCGCCACGAGCAGGTCCGTATTTTTACGGCAGTTCCGGATTAATTCCGTAACACTGCTTTATGTGAGCCGCGTAGGCCACTCCTCTTATCGGTGGCATCGCGAAACAGGCCAGAATAGCCAAGACACTTTGCGTGATAAATTTTATCACATGTATGGCAGGGAATTCTCTGCTCTCCAGCAGAGAGAACTTTCTTGCAATTTTTCAATAAACAGAAAGCCGTTATCAGTGACCACGGACCACGGTGCATTATAGCGGACAAAAAAATCGAAAGCGCTCAAGAACTTTTTGATGAGAGAGAAAAGAGAGCGACAGAGCGGGAGCGAAACATCGATTAATTTTGTTGTTAGGCACCACGAAACGAGATAGAAATGAAAAGAGAGAGAGAGAGAGCGGGATTATTACCCTATTAGCTCCGGTATAAGACACCTCAGAAAGAGTTGGAGTGCGAGTTATCCAACACGTGAAACCAGGCCACTTATGGCTTTCATAAACAATATTTTCACACTCTGCATTTGCCTTTTTCTTTGCCTTTTGCTTTGAGGTCCGATATTGGTTTCCCAGCTAAGTTAAACAAATCAAAATTAAAGTAAACATCAGCTTCCGTTCGAAGCCCAATCAATTGCGCCTTTTGCGTTTTAAGTTCCCACCAAGTTGCATCGACAGTTTCATCTTAAGCTTTTAATCTAAACATAAATTGCAGCTCTTCAGTTCAAAAAGAAAAGCTCCTGGACGAGGTTCATTGGATCAGATTAAGAAATATAAGTCAGTCCTATTTTGATCGAGACCGCGATCGGTTGACAAATATTAAAAAGTTAATTCGTGTGTTCCGTGGTACTATCCGTCAACTTCCAATAAATCACCTTGGTTTAGCAAAGAGTTGACACACTTAAGAAATGTAAAGTCCAGACTTTTTAGGAAATATAAAAATACCGGTTCTCAATCTGTTTTTACTAGATAATGCTCAGTGTTATAATAGTTACTTAAACCGTTGTAAGGTCCAGTTCTCTCAGGACCCGAAACAGATTTATAATTTTGTTAACACCAAGCGTAAAATAATTCTTTTCCTTCCTCGCTGTCGTTCGAAAACATGACGGCAACCACAGATCAGGCAATAGCCGATTTATTTGCCCAATTTTTTCAAACGACTTACTCTACTTTAGATTATTCATCACAGCCTTATTCTCTTACACCATGTCTAAGTCAAACCTCATATTCTGTCCCACTTTAACAGAAAGCTCTCTTCTTTTGGATCTTCTTCGTATTAAGCCTGTTTATTCGCCAGGGCCCGATGGTATTCCTGGGTGCGTGCTTAGGTATTGCGCTAAGGCCCTGTGCAAACCTCTTCACAAGTTGTTTACCTTATCTCTAGAAACCTCCCAATTCCCAAATATTTGGAAGGAATCATTTGTTATTCCTCTTTTCAAAAAAGGTAACAAGTTAGAGGCCAGTAACTACAGAGGTATTTCTGTTGTCAGCTATTCCTAAGCTTTTTGAAAAAATTATTACTCCTCATTTGAGCACCTTTGCAGATCAATCATTTCTCCGTGTCAACACGGATTTTTAAAACGTAGATCCACTTTAGTAAAGCATTTGACTCTGTAAATCACTTACTTCTCATTCAAAAACATGACCTTTTAGGCTTTCCAGTTGATCTGCTTAAATGGATTTCAAGTTATCTAAATGGCAGGTCACAAAGGGTCCTTTTTAAAAATTCAATTTCTGAAATTCTCCGAGTTACCTCCGGTGTCCCACAAGGGAGCCATCTGGGTCCGTTACTTTTTACATTATTTATTAACGATCTTCCCTCAATTATAAGTCATTCTCGCGTACTTATGTACGCAGATGATGTTAAGTTGTGCCTGCAGTATAAGGACATTTCCTGCCATTTAAACTTGCAATCCGATCTAGATAATTTTCAAAACTGGTGCCGAGATAATTTACTAAATTTAAAAGTTTCCATGTGCAAGCTGATGACTTTTTATCGGGCCAATCCGATATACGCGACTTACACGTTAAGTGGCAGTTCTTTGGATAGAATAACTCTTGTAAACGATCCTGGCGTTCTCTTGGACCCTAAACTAAAATTTTCTAATCACATTTCGTCCATGGTTAATAAAGCCAGAGGAGTGCTTGGATTTATTAAAAGGTGGTCAAAAGAATTCGATGATCCTTATTTGACTAAAACTTTATTTATTTCGCTAGTCCGTCCGATTCTGGAGTATGGGTCTCCCGTCTGGAGTCCACAATACGGAATACATATTGGTCGTATTGAATCTGTACAAAAAAAGTTCCTTCTTTTTGCTTTACGGCGCCTAAACTGGGATGCAAATCTTATCTTACCTTCTTATTCTAGTAGACTTCTTTTGATTAATATACCATCCCTAGCCAACCGTAGAGCGATGCTTGGTACTATCTTTATTTATAACCTTATACATGGTGATATTGACTGCCCCGACTTGTTAAGTCGGCTAAACTTTTCTGTGCCAAGTAGATTAACTAGAAATTATTTTCCCCTAATTTTAAATCATTGTAGATCTAACTATGCCTTGCATGAGCCTTTCCGAGTATTATGTTCTGACTATAATAGACTTTTTCCTGTAATATCAAATCTTGACTCTCTGCCGCTCCTAAAACGATTGATACTTGCTTCATTGGCACAAGATTGATCTAACTATTACCTTTTTCCTCGGACCTCTACCTTTATTTTCCTATCTCGCGTCTATCTTATCGCGAATCGTGCCGTACGATACACGGCTGCGCCCCTCGGTCGGTTGGGCGGGTAAGTGGGCCGTGGGACTCCGCACGAAAAAAAAAAAACAAATCTAAGGTGTCTTGTATTAATTCTTTTTAATGAATAAAGGTTTAACATTAACGTAATATAATAAAAAACAAGAAAGAACGCTATAGTCGAGTGCCTCGACTATTAGATACCCGTTACTCAGCTAAACAACTTTAGATTTTGCATTAACATAATGTGAATTAGAGTGACCACAGTAAAAAAGGACAAAAAGCTCAAATTATCAATTTGAATTAGGCGATCTCTTAGCGCTGGCAGCATTACAGCACAAGCATCAGCACCAGCGCTGCTTTAGCGCAGGCAGCTTTTTTCATGCACCAGCATACACACATACGCCATTGTTTGACTCAGACCTCCAATTTGGCTAAATTGATTTGATTTGCATAGTTCTTGGGATATAGTTCGGTGTTGACAAATGAAAACCATCGCTATTTCCTTTAATAGAAATCCTTATCGCGAATTAACGTTGACTCTGTTGAGCACCTTGGCCAGCTGTTCCAAAGTCATCCGTTAGATGGCGCTATTGTATTGCGCGGAAATGTAGGCGCTAGCCAGGCTTAAGCGTTTAATGAGTTTTTGGGCGTTAGAGTGGGCGTGGCAAACTTTTATTAGGCCAATCGATAGGTATTGACGAAACAAATACATATCAAATAAAATTTTCATAATAGCATCAAAACTGTGGCCACAGCTTGTGGCTTGTGGGCGTCAGAGGGGGCGTGGCAGCATTTTGAAACAAACTTGCGCTGCGTAGGAACTCCTAAAATCTACATGCAAAATGCCAATCTTCTAGCTTTTATAGTTTCAGAGATCTCAGCGTTCATACGGACAGACAGACGGACAGACAGACGGACACACAGACGGACAGACAGACGGACAGACGGACAGACAGACAGACAGACGGACAGACAGACGGACAGACAGACAGACGGACAGACAGACGGACAGACAGACGGACAGACAGACGGACAGACAGACGGACAGACAGACGGACAGACAGACGGACAGACAGACGGACAGACAGACGGACAGACAGACGGACAGACAGACGGACAGACAGACGGACAGACAGACGGACAGACAAACGGACAGACGGACAGACAGACGGACAGACAGACGGACAGACAGACGGACAGACAGACGGACAGACGGACATGGCTAGATCGACTCGGCTAGTGATACTGATCAAGAATATATATACTTTATAGGGTCGGAAACGCTTCCTTCTACCTGTTACATACTTTTGCACGAATACAATATACCTTTTTACTCTACGAGTAACGGGTATAATTATATTTTCTTAAATCATCGAACAACAACAAATTTAATTGGCGCCTAACCTGGAGCCGCGTTATAAAAAGTTCCAACAATTGTCTAATGGAAAATAAGTTAAATATAAACGGATGTCGCGCGGCCAACAACTCAACTTTTTTTGTGGAAAAATTAAAACATCCACCAAACGACACAACAAAGTGACAGTGATCGTTAACAACAATTAAATGGAAATTAATAAATGAAATAATCCATTTAAAGGTGAATTTAAAATAAAGGTGGACCAACATCTTATACCAAAAAATACAACAACACAAAATAAGTAAAATAACGCTCAAAATAAATAATAAAAAACAAACGCAAACCATTATTAAAAACCAAAAACGCATTAAACTTAAAAAATTCAAACAAACAAGAACTAACAACAACAAAAACAACTACACGCTAAAAAAAAAAAAGTAAAGAAGGAATGAAGGGCATTCTCTCGCCATCAATCTTCGCTGAATTCAGGAAGGAAGATCAACCCACAACCTTACAGACGGAAGACCCCACTGGGACAGTTTCGTGAGGAATTAATTTAAAATAATAAAAAATTAAAGATTATAATTTAAGATCAGGGAATTGATAAAAATAATATAAGTTTTAAACATTGATAAAAACAGTAAGATAGATTCGCGATTTATTAAATAATAAAGAAACAATCTGGAAGATTTAATAAATAGCTTTGGTGAATTAAATTTAACAATGGCAACTGGAGGTTCAGCACCAAATTTTTCTGCAGGTAGTGTATCCACAGCCGGCGGCTTAACAGTGGAATTAATAAATAGATTAATATATGTTCAATTAAATGAAGAAAGCAATAAAATAGAAGGTTTAGAAGGAAGGTTAGCCACAGCCCGAAACCAGTTTTTTAGGATGCATCGTATCTTGTAACGTCATCAAGACAGACCCAAAAAAAAATTGAAACCATTATTAAATATCCGCTTCCAAAAAATATTCCGGAACTAGGCCTTACGGGCTATTATAGATAATTTGTTTTAAATTACGCCTTTATAGCCAAACCCCTAACAAAATATCTTGGAGGTCATAATGGCAAAATTTCAAAAAAAATGTCAAAAAAAATGTTAATTCAGTTGGATGACCAAGCTTATAAAGCTTTTAACGAGCTGAAAGAAAATGTCATTGCTTAAGTAGAACTAATTCAACCGGACTATAATACAAAATTTACCCTGACCTTCGGCGCTTCGGACTTCGCAATTGGTGCAGTATTATCTCAAGAAGGTAAACCAATTACTTTTATTTCAAAAACCTTGACTAAAACAGAACAAGTTTATACAACTAATAAGAAGGAACTTTTAGCCATAGTATGGGCTCTTAAAAATCTAAGAAATTACTTATACGGAGTGATTGGAATTGAAATTCAAACCGATTATCAACCATTATCTTTCGCAATTTCTGATAAAAATCCTAATATCGAAATGAAACACTGGTACTCCTTCATAGAAACTTTCACTCCAAAAGTCATTTATAAGCCAGGAACAACTAATGTAGTTGCAGACGCATTATCAAGGATTCAGATCAACATCTTAATTGACAGTAACGAATCGGTCTCAGATCAAAACAATCAGCATTCAGCAGAGAGTAAACCAGTTTAAGCAACAATTGGTATTAGCAACGGGGAGGTATACAATACAGTCCCTTGCCATATTATTAGACTCATGCTTAAAAACGAAGTTTTCAGTAGTAAATACAATAAATGTCACATAGAAAATTGGAAATTAACATCGAAATGAAATCTTTTTAGATGAAAATACATTTTTTTGCAAAATTCAGTATTTTGTATGACCACCTTTCGCAGCCAACACAGCTTCAACGCTTCGACCAGTCCAATAAGACCCTCTTCTGCTAACCTCCGCTGCACTGTTCTTTGCGAAACTTCAATGCCGGCTTCAACAACTTTTTTTGCAAGAATTTTTATCGGCAGTTTTCGATTTTCATCACAAATATTGCTAATTTTTCGGTCACTTCTCACTGTCGTGATTCTCCGACGACCGCACGCACCATTACGTTTGGCTCTCAGATCTTCACCGAGGTCTATTTTTTGTTTTATAAAACAAACGATAAAAGTGCCCGCGATATTCAAAAACCCAAGTTCTACCAACATATCTACAAAAAGTTCATATTAACAACAAGAAATATCAAGTACGTAAAAGAAGATTTGCAGCATGAGTCTAATATTATGGCAAGGGACTGAACATGAGTCGGTTAATATATTCGAAAATACCAGACATATAATAGAATTTGACACTCCCGAAAATTTGATATCAATCTTAAGGGAATATATTCATCCTAATTTAACAGTAGGTTTACATTGTACTTTAGAGAACTTTTATAGAATTCAAAAACCACTTAAAGATAATTTTATGAATAAATTTTTTGTATACAAGAATATTTGCCAAAAATGTGGAAAATTCTAAAGACAGAGAACTTATAACCGAAGAAACACATTGTAGAGCACACAGGGGACTTGCTGAAAATTATAAACAAATCAGTAGATTGAATTATTGGCAAAACTTACTTACAAAATTAAAAGAATATATAAAAAGTTGTAAAATTTGCAACGATTAATTCCAATTGGGAAGCCCCAATCCCAAGTAAAGAAGGGGAAATTGTTACATTGACATATATTACGCGCAAAGTCTTACTTTCATAACTTGTATTGACGCTTAATCAAAATTTCTAGTAGTAAAAGAAATCCAAAATAAATTAAATATCGAAAACAAAGTAATGGAACTTCTTCAACAATTTCCACAAGCCAAATTTATAATGACCGATAATGAACCGAGCTTTACATCGGCCTAATTTAAATCTTTTGCACAAAGGTGCGGTTTAACTTTAAGGGCACATTCTACATTAACGCAATTAGCTCGATGCATTAAAGAAGAATTTTATTTAACCAACTATTCCGAAATAGTAGTAAGAGCCGCTCAAGAACATAATCAGAGCATTCATTCTACAACGAAACAAAAACCTTTTGACGTACTATATAATAAAATACAGCACGATAACATTCCTCAAATTTTAAAAAATACTCAAGAAAAAATGTTAGAAACACATAATGAAAACAGAAAAGAAAAAGAACATCATATAGGACAGGTAGTTAATACAAGAAACACGGGGAAAGAAATAAACTTAAAACTAGATATAAAATATTATATATACAAGTATTTAAAGAAAATGTACCTAACAAAATAAAAATCAACAATATAAATAGAATTATTCTCAAAGATAATATAAAATTCCAAATATTTATACATTTTTTTTTTTTTACCATTTCCAGAAAATGTTTTATCAGGTGCTTATATTACACCTTATTTTATTAACAAAATCAGAAATAAATGACTATACAAGTCACGAGTTTCTTGTATTCAAGGACAATAAAGACGTATTGACGTACGATTCATACGCAGATGTATTTCACGTAACTAACTTGAAGAGCGAAAGAAGTTTTTTCAAACGGAATCTTATAACCATTTGAATCGGTAATTAATATCGAGATCTCGTTTGGAGCCCATTTGTTGTTACGAACTAATTTATTTGTGTTTGCTCGTTACGAAATTCGTGAGAATAGCTCAGAAGATTGTGTGTTCGTCCCACCAAATTCAGTCACGTCATATAGTGACTGCCCCGCAGATCAGTGAGAAAACACAGGATTCGAATGGTAACTATAGGTTTATTCTGGTGCTATTTATTACAGCGGGTGTGTGGCCTTGCTGGTCTCGGTATCGCCTAGCGCTGGTTTCATTGCCTGCTGGTATTGCTCGTTCTGGCTTGTCGATGCGTTGACTTGGTGACCGCTGGCTCCTTCCTGTGTTTCGGGATGCTCGTAGTGATTCGAAGCGTCACCGTTCTCAGAATAGGGTGAACAGGCCTTGTTCTCCAGGACAACGCCTTTCGAGACAATAATCGCCTGTCCCTTGCTCTGCCCCGGAAGGCCCCACTAGGGTTTTACTCAGCTCTCGCTGACAGTCCAGGCTAACGCCAGGACTGAATAGCCGTTCACTTTACTTTACGCCTAGCGCGGAGTTCGTCAGCGTTCCACCCAGCCTCACCCTAGTGCTTGACGTTCGTGACGTTCCTGCGCTCCCCTAATAAGTTGCCGGCTGCGATCGTGACGTGGCTGCCATTGATGACTTTGGGCGTTGCTGCCGATGTCCTCTGCTCTGCTTCTAGGACGACCGCCGTTCCGGGACTTGCTGAACCGCTGGGCTCCTCCAGGACAACGCCTCTTGAATGCCTCAGCTACCTGTGTCTCAATTCTGAGAATCCTGATGTTCCAATCCCGAACGTCTCGATATAGCGATCTTGCTCCTTGTAGACTTCCCACGGCGCTGCTTCCGACGACTGGATCTGTTGTTGCTGCTGGTTGACTTTGTTCTTTGACTTTCGTAATTCCTTGATCTCGACATTTTGACTCCTCATGATCGACTGATCCCGATTCCAGCGCTGAACCCTCTTATATAGGGCTCCTGGTACCGTTAATCCTCGGCTTCTCCTTTTTGATCTCTGCGCACGCCAGCTCGGAGGCGCCACGTTGACAGAGTGCCCTGAAATGCTAAGGGCGTGTTGCGCTTTTGGCGTGTTGCACAGAGAAAACGGCTCGGAGGCGCAACTCGATAACTTGGCTGGCGTTTTTCCGTTGTCGGTCGGCGATCGTATTGTGCAGAAAAAAGACTGCTCGGAGGCGCTGCGTTGAAACCTGATCGTACTTTTGGCGCCAGTCAAGCGATTGTGTTGCACAGAGAAAACGGTATCTTGGCGGTCAGGCGGTCGTATTGCGCAGAGAAAGTCGCTCGGAGGCGCAACACGGCAACTGGACCGATACGAGAGATCGAAAGTGATCCTTTTACATCGCTCCTCGTGGACACTTTGCACAGAGAAAACTGCTGAGACGAGACCGCTTAAGGCTCACCACCCTCATTACGCATGCACGGGCTGGTTTCTTTTTACTATTGCTTTCTTGATTTCACTCGGATTTCCTATTCTTCGCACTCAAGTTGCCTATTCCAATAACTTAGCTTACTTCGGGGATCCTACCGCCTTGCCCTTTTGCGGTGTCCTTCCGCTCTTGGTGTTTGAGGGCCGTGCACCTCCGCTGTCGGAAAAGAAATAGGCCGAGCTTCTCCGATCGCTGTTCGGGTTGCGCTTTACAGCACGGAGTTTACGCTTTACAACCCAATTTGCGCGTAACAGCTTTTCCGATCGCTGTTCAACGGCTTGCGCTTTACAGCACAATTTGCGCGTAACAGAGTTTACGCTTTTACAGACGATCGCGATAACTTATCGATACTATCGGCATTTGATCGGCCGACCAACGCACGTTTGAAAAATTAAGATGACTTAAACTTTAAACTTAAATAAATATACATTTAAGTTCTACATACGGTTTACGCCTTCAGTGGCTGAGATTAAGGTTGACGCCTTCAGTGGCTAAGGTAAAAAGAATGTTAGAGACCTTAAGCGTCCGCACACCCCCCTTTACTTCGGGGTGGACCGAGTCCTCGCGATGTTGTAGTGGTTAGTAGACCTCCTCCATCCGGTAGGTGGTAGATCCAAGGGCTTCATATACGTTGTTTAGGGTTTTTTCTGAAAGGTGCTTAAAAGTTAGCCTAGGACTACGTTCCTAACCTGCCTAGCCTGAGTGCGAAGATTAAACTATCTTTAACTAGCCTTGTCGGTATAATATCCCGCTTAAAGGTAGCTTCGTCTCCGGGTACGCCACTTAAGTCTGACCTTGTAGAGTTGTAAGAAGGGCGCCGTTGAAGAGGGCGCCCGGCAATCTGGATTCCCACCCTGTACCAGGTAAGCAGGGCTAAAACCCGTGCTGTCTGAGATGCTCGTGTTGATGGCGAGGGAGATCTCGAGTAGTAACTGGTCCCATATCCGGTGATCCTGGTTCACTAACTGAGCTATGATCGTCTTGATAGTACGGTTTGCGCGCTCAGTCGGAATCTGCTGAGGGGAGTACGGAGCGGTGGATAATATGTCGATAAAAACGAGGAGTATAGGAGGAGGATACACCACCTCGCTGGGTCCGGGAGAGGGGTCCAACGAAATCGGCTCCGACGATCGCGAACGGTTCCGTAGGCTGGCGAGTGAGCATCTTGCCCGCTGGCTTGTACCGTTAGGCGATCCTTCGAAGCGTGTTCCGGATGCCCAGGTGACCAGCAGAGGGGTGATCGTGGCATTCCTCAAGCATGCGTTGACATTGTTCTCGAGGCACGCAGAGTTTCCAAGGGTTTGCTATCCTGACGTCTGTAGGATGTCCTTTATGTCTGTAAGGCTGTCAATGGTCCAGGCAGTAGTCTAGAAATTTCTCGGGGCGCTTTTGGACCTGCTCTTGCATCTTTTGTATCCATTTATTTATTTTGTCTCGATCTGTCCTGATGCATTCCTCGCTGATCAAATGACCCAAGTACACTAGTCTTTTTTGGAAGAACTTGCACTTACGCCGATTTAAGCGCAGATTCGTTTCTTAAAGGTGCCGGTAGACGTCCCTCACATTCCGCGCATGATCTTCCCACGTCGCCCCGATGACGATGATGTCGTTCAAATAAGCGAAGGCGTGGGGTTTCATGTCGGGTCCGATAACACTGTCCAAAGCTCGTTGAAATGTTGCTGGGGCGGAATGGAGTCCAAAAGGCATGACCTTCCAGAGGAAGAGTCCACGCCCGGGCACAGTGAACGCGGTGCATTCTCGGCTACCTTCCATCATGGGGATTTGCCAATACCCGTTCTTGAGGTCGAGCGTAGAGATATGGTTATAGTAGATTATGCGCTGCATAACACGGTTCTTCGGATAATACCGCTGTTTCAGCGGTTTATCATCCCAAAGTGTGATGGTATGCTCGGCGATGGCCGTTGGTCTGCTAAGCTGGTCGAAACTGTGAAGCTTGTTTTGAAGGAATTGGAGGGTTACTGCGTCGTGAGTAGCCAAGTGTCCGTGGGGGCAGTGGCTCCGAAACGGGTTGCGTCTCCGGGCGTACTCCGCATCCGACTGAGCTAGTAGCTGGTACTTCCCGCTTCTTCGTGGGGGTTCCGGAGACCGCCGTTGCACGTCAGTGTTTTCGGGGAACGTTTCCACCGTTTTGGTTGCTAGTTGGTCATGGCACGTCGGGCGTCTTCGAAAGTGGGTCCTTTCCTTGGCAACAGCGGCGTGCGGTAGTGGCTGGAGATTGTACTTGCTCCCCTCGACTGTGGCGTTTGTCTTGGTGACAATGGGTTTTCCGACGGATGCCTCAGAGCGGGTATGGGACCCGTTTTGGTTTCCTCGTCGGTCCTTTGCGTCCAATCGCTGCTGTGGGCGCCGTTCGGGTAGCTGGGAAGTCTGCTCTTCGGACGGCATGCGGAACCAGCTGCAGAAACACTTGGCCGCCGATTAAAGTCGCTCGGATGCTGCAGAGGGAGTCAATACTGAGGATCACTTCGTATAATATTGTCGGCAGGACCAGGAGGGTCATGCGGACATGTTGGCGGTCCAGGCGTACCTGTGCGTGCAGAGCCTTGGTGACTTCTTTCGGGGGCCCATCCGCCAGAGATATTCGAGTGGGAAAGCTTCGCTGATAAAGCTTCTGAAGACTCCCGTGTCGATTGTCGCCGAGAAGAGTTGTTCCTCGATGGAAACTGTGGCGACGATCCTTCCTTTAGTCAAGCGGAGCGGTAGATTTAGTGGTGGGGGAGCGCTGGGTGGGTCGCCGCTTGCTCCCTGGGTGTGGGGGGCCCCGGCCGTTTCCCATCTGGTGGCAGCTTTCGACGGTACGGTCCCAGCAGTATAGGGCCCGGGGGCACTGGCATTCTCGGACGAAATGTCCCACTTCGCCGCAGCGACCGCAGGCTCGTGCTACTACGATGGGTTGTTCGGCTTCCTGGGCGATCATCCGGTTCAATATCGCTGGATTCCGTGGCCCGAAGGGCTTCATAGCTAATGGGACGGGATCTCGTGGTCGGGAGCCGGGCTGAGGGCTGCTCTTCATTGTGAAGCCTACACTGGTGGGTGGCACTAGCGATGCGTCGGACAGGTTCCCGGTCCCGAGCAATTTCAAAGGAGGTGGCTAGTTGGGTCAACACTTCCAACGAGGAGAACTCATGTCGCCGTATAAAGAGTTGGTACTCTGGCAGCAAGTTCTCATAAATCCGTAGAATTTAAAGGGCTCGCCGGCTTGCTGGTTTCGGTTCCTCTAGGCGATGGTAGTACCGGGGGGAAGGAAAAAGTCCTAAACCTCCCGTCTGAAGGTTTCCCAGAGCACGGCGTGCATCTAATAAGCTCGGTACCAAGCTTCGGTAGGTTGTCACTGTTCTGGACGTTGTACGTGACCCGTGACTCGGGTCTCGAGTTCGTCGTCGGATTCTGGAGAGATCCGTTCCTCGATCTGTCCGGTGGCTGACGAAGCGGGTTTCTGTTCTGCGCCCTCCGCTGCTCTCTTCTCTACTTCCGTTTTCATCGATCTTCCCGGTGAACGATGCGACTGGTGGCTACGCGCGGGTGACTGCTGTTGTTGCGCCTCCGGGTTGGCGTCACGCGGATTCCGGATGCTAAGGTGGGAGCGGCTGGGCCTCCCGATGATGCGATGCGGCTGGCAGTGCGTAATATTGCACCTCCGGTGCGCGTGCGTCACGGGGCTGCTGGGTGATGAGGTGGAAGTGGCTGGGATGTAAGGTGGGAGTGGCTGGGCCTGCCGATGATGCGGCTGATTAGCAGCTGGTGGGTGCAATTGGTGGTGGCGCAAAAGTGAGTGATCCGGTGTCCACGGTGAGCAAGGCGATTGTTGTGGAGCGATTGCGCTGTCCAATCGTCGCGGTGGGCGCTGCTGAAGTCGTCTCGGTGGCGCTGCTCAAGGCGCGGTTTGGCGCCAAGTTGCTCCTGATGTGTGCGATCTCTGGGAGCGATAGGTGGGCGGTTGGTCTCTGGGGTGCTCCTGGCGCGAGCGGGGTGTAAGCGTCGAGGGCGCAGGAGCGTGTGCGCTGCTTAGATCGGCGTAGATGGGCGTTTGCGAAAGCTACGATTCGGAGTCCCCTATTCTACCTGCACGAGCTCTAGTCTTTCTCAAGAAAATCACTGCGGCTGGACATGGGTCTTTAGTTAAATTTGTAGAAACACAGGAGACGACACGAGAACTGGGAGTTGCCACCGGGCCTTGGGTATCCACTTTTACATAGAGTAGGTAGCTCGGAGACGCAACGAATGGGGAAAAACTGGGCGGGAGGGGACCATTGTAGGTGATCCGGAGATTTAAGTGATCCTTTCACAGCGCTCCTCCTGGACAGTTTGGCGGCCGCGATGTACAGGGAAAACTGTAAGGCGCAACTCGGTAACCTCAGCTGTCACGAAACACCGCTTAAGGCTCACCACTCTCGCTGGTTTCCTTTCACTAATGCTTTCTTTATTTCACTCGGATTTCCTTAACTTCGCACTCAAGTTGGCAATTCCTTAAACCTAGCTTAGACTTGCGCCTCTTCTTTAGCTGTTAACCTTAAAGAGCCTTTGAATTCTCTCGATCCCGTATTCCAGTTCACAGATGACGGTCCTCCTTCCCTCGGCGTTGTTTCCTTTCGTTCAAAACAGTTCCCGCCCCAAGGTGTTTCTCCTAAAGAATTGATTTTCTTATTCTCTCCAGCTGCTATCCTAGTAAATCCCTTAGCCTTTGAGTCCCCATGACGTTTCGCGTTCTTGGTATCTCGATTCCTCCGTCGTTTGTCCCGATCGGCGTTCCAGCTGATCTCGATAACTCGAAGTAGCGCAGCGTTGGCATCCGATCATAGCGATGTTCTGTAGTGTGACCCTTCTTGTGCCGATATTTCCAGTATTCTGTGTGTCCATCGATCGCACTATCGTCCAGTGACAATCGACCGGCTACAAATCAAGGCGCCCCTTCCCTAGGCCAAGGTGATGCAGCGAAATCCCTCTATTTTTCCCGCATTTCATTTGCTTTTCCCCTATCTTATTTTCTCCTGGTGCCCTTCAGTTGCCCTTCGCAGGCTCAGCCGCTCCTTCTCTGAGCTTGCGGCATGCAGGAGAGCGCAGAGAGGATTTCATTTCCCTTGCTTGGCTTCATCATTCGCCCCAGCGCCAGGTAAGTACCATGTCCTTAACGCGTTTCCTTGTATGTGTTTAACCCATATTTTTTTTTGCAGGTTGCTGGTGCCGACAATGTATATCATTTCTTGTCCGACCACCTACCCCGTCCCCAATCAACCTTTTTATTTTTGAGCTTTATATATTTTTTTTATTGCGCGAAACACCTCCGTCCGCCCTCGGTGACCAGGACGCACCACCTGCCACCCTTCCACCGCCCCGTCGCCACCGCGGGTGCTTACTCGATCCCTTGGTTTGGGTCGGTGTTGTGGGCTTCGGTGTGGGCGGCCCCTTGCTTGGTGTCAGCGGGGCCCACGCGTCTGGCTGGCCTCTCGTCCGGGGATTCCGAGGGCTCACCCTGGGGACCTCCTCCTCCCAAATTCTGGGCTCCTTCCTAGTCGCCTGTGTCCCCGGTCCCTCCGGCCACGTTTACACCACCAACTGCTGCCGCTATCGCTCATCCTCGGCCACGAATGCCCGCGTGCTGTGGCTCACGTGGGCAGCCGGTACTTCTGTCCGCACCGTCGTCGGCTCCTGCGCCGTGCGTGGTTGCGGCTACGCGGTCGACCGCTCGGGACGCATCCCGCACTGCTCGGCGAAACTTTGGATGGCTCTTACTTATGCCTGACGCATACTCCTGTCGCTTGGCGACTTCCGGACGATGAATCCTATTGCCTTGCGGTCTGGATTCCTTATACGTTAACCGTAGCCTTGTGCCGTCCTCGTAAGTGTCCTTTCCGCCTGGCGTAATCACGGATGACTCTGGCGAATGCCTGACGCATAATCCTGTTGCCTTGCAGTCCGGAACAATGTGAAATCTCTAGCTTCGGCCTGACGCTTAATCCTGTCGCTTTGGATCTGTTGTTAAACGCGGTTTGCGTTTGTTGCTGCTTACGCTTGCCAACGTGAACAGTCCGCTCCTTCTTTGAATGTTGGTGGCGTAATTTGCTGATCACCGGAGAGACGAAATCCACAACTTGGTAAGGACCATCGTACATCGGGGCTAGTTTCGCACCGAATCCCTCGGCCGCTTTGGATATTTGGTGTTCCTTGGCCCATACTATGCCGCCCACCGCTGACGTCCACTGCAAGAAAGTTATCAAGGCTTGACAGCAGAGTATTCCCTGCCATACATGTGATAAAATATATCTCGCAGTGTCTTGCCGATTCTGGCCTGGTTCGCGATGCCATCGATAAGAGGAGTGGCCTACGCTACTACTGCGATGAGTGCCACGTATATGAGAACCAGGCAATATCTATTAGGCGACTCACAAAAAGCAGTGTTACGGAACCGCAACTGCCGAAAAATACGGACCTGCTTGTGGCGCTTGAATCTCAGCTCACTAGTCGCATGCTAGCTGAGCCCGATTCCTCAAAGCTCTGTCCGATCAAAATAAAGTAGTTGACTTGACGTCCGGATTAGCGGCCGATACTGGTAGATAGAAATTCTGAATTACCAAAAAAGGTCGTATGTATTGTACCAAGAACGGTAACTTGTGTTCGGGTGCCCCAGCTAAAACATGTATTTGTTTCCCGGCTCGCCCCAGACCTCTCATCAATGGATATTACGGCTTATATCGGTAACAAAATCCAAGTTGATGATCTGAAGGTTGAACAATTTACATTTTTTTATGCTAAGTTTGGTATTCATTGTACTCATTTTGCATCTGTGTATTGCGCCAGGTTCTGGCCCGAAGACCATATTTGTAAAAGAGTACGAAGCTAAGAAAAAAAAGAATAGTTCAGGGGAAATGGAAAATACCATTAATGAACCATCCCCAGCATTAATGAACATCCTCTTCTGCTCCAAAACTAGGCTCCTCCCTTCTTCTTACCTTTCAGAGTAAAAGAGGCTTACTTAGAAAGCTGACTAAATTGTACTCGGATAGTTTTTCCATCCCTTATAATATTATTGTATGTACAGAAACCTGGTTAAGGCCGGATATTCATAGTTCCGAAATTTTCCAGGGTAAGTAAATAATTTACAGGCTTGATCGTCAGTCCAGACGGGGAGGTGGAGTCTTGATTGCTGTCGACTCAACCCTTTCGTCTGAATTACTAACTTTTGATGAATTTAATGACATCGAATTCGTAGGTATAAAATTATCATTTCCCTATAGTTTTTTATATATTACTTGTTCCTATATCCCACCATCATCCGAGTTCCCAATTTACGCAAATCACCTTTTCGTTATTTGTAAATATTACTTGTTCATATATCCCACCATCATCTGAGTTCCCAATTTACGGAAATCACCTTTTCGTTATTCAGTCCATTGATCCTGAAATCAGACGTCTCCTAGTGAAAACTTCGGATCGGCAAGCCGAGCCGGGCTTAAGAAGGGTAGTGGGAGGAGGAAGTATTACGGGAGCTAACTACAATGTATAAGCGGACTTGGATCGAATGATCTAGTCTACCAAAAAATGACTTCGCTGCTTACCACCACTGGGGAGTTGCCTCTATATTTCCGACCCTATAAAGTATATATATTCTTGTTCAGGATCACTAGCCGAGTCGTTCTAGCCATGTCCGTCTGAACGCTGAGATCTCGGAAACTATAAAAGCTAGAAGATTGGCATTTTGCATGTAGATTTTAGGAGTTCCTACGCAGCGCAAGTTTGTTTCAAAATGGTGCCACGCCCCCTCTGACGCCCAAAAGCCACAAGCTGTGGCCACAGTTTTGATGCTATTATGAAAATTTTAATTGATATGTATTTGTTTCGTCAATACCTATCGATTGGCCTTATAAAAGTTTGTCACGCCCACTCTAACGCCCAAAAACTCATTAAACGCTTAAGCCTGGCTAGCGCCTACATTTCCGCCTTTCATTTCGCAATACAATAGCGCCATCTAACGAATGACTTTGGAACAGGTGGCCAAGGTGCTCAACAGAGTCAACGTTAATTCTATTAAAGGAAATTGCGATGGTTTTCATTTGTCAATACCGAACTATATCCCAAGAACTATGCAAATCAAATCAAGTTAGCCAAATTGGAGGTCTGAGTCAAACAATGGCGTATGTGTGTATGCTGGTGGAGGACAAAAGCTGCCTGCGCTAAAGCAGCGCTGGTGCTGATGCTCGTGCTGTAAAGCTGCCAGCTCTAAGAGATCGCCTAATTTAAATTGATAATTTTAAATTTTTGTCATTTGTTCCTGTGGTACCTGTAATTCACATTATGCTAATGCAAAATCTAAAGTTGTTTAGCTGCTGGCTCCTTTATTGCCGCCTGAGCTGCCAGCTTCAACTGCTCAGGCCTCCTGCAGCACTCCTTGGTTCTCGTACCGTTTCTTCCACAGACCCAGCAAAACAGCCTTGGCGGATTGCTGCACGTGCTTGCCGCATTTCCGGTTCCTCCGCAGCGCATGCATATCTCCGGTCCTAGTTGCTGCTGTGCAGGTTGGCTTGCCTGTGTCCGGTCCTCTGCCTCTATTCCTTTTTCTTCCTCCGCTAGTTTTAGGAATTCTGTCAACGAGTTGAATCCTGCCCTCCTAGCGTACAGCTTTATCTTGCTCCTGCTGTTTTTGTATACTGGCCTCTTCTGAGAGTTTCGTGAATTGCATCAGTTTTCTTAGTCCCTTTGCGTATTCTCTTACGGGCTCCGTTTCTCTCTGTTTCATCTGTGCAATCTGATTCTCCAACTGTTCTTCATAACTCGGCGGCAAAAAGTATTCCAGCAGTTCTGTTTTGAGCTGAGTCCACGTTACGATCCTGCTCGGCGTGGTGTTCCACCAATCACTCGCGATCCCCTCCAGGATGAATGGCATCGTCTGTATCAGCTGGTCCTCCCGTATTCCGTATCCGCCTGCCCACTGTTCCATTTTGCTTAGGAACTCCAGTGGGTTTGTTGTTCCTTGGTACCGGATGCCCCATCCGCGTACCCGGTCTATGTCTTCTGTTTCCATATTTATTTCTATCTTTCCTTCCGTTTCGTCCCCTAGACTTGCTCCTTTGATGTCCATTATCCCCTCCTTTTCCCTGGTTACCACGATCGCCCGAATTGTTACTTTCGCCGGGCTTTTTTCTCTCCTATATTTTTCTGTCAGTTCTGCGAGTCTTTGTCTGACTGTTTCTGGATGATCCGTTTTTTGGCGAACGCTGCCAACAAACGTCTTAAATCTTCACTTCTTTCTGCCGTTCCTAATCCGTTCCTAATTCCTAATCCGTTGCCATCTGTCTCGGTCTAGTGTGCCCCTACGCGCGTGATTGTTGGCGCGCGCGCGTTCTTAGTTTGAATTTAAATTAAACGCTTCTTTGGTCAAATTTTACCGTCTCAACGCCCGGTGTAATAAAATCTATCTGACTCGTTGTAGGGTCCAATTTTCACAAGATCCAAAACAGTTTTATAATTTTGTTAACACTAAGCGTAAATCAACCTGTTACCCAGCATAGCTATCATTTGAAAATTCTACGGCAAATACTGATCAGGCAATTGACGATAATTTGACCAGACAACGTATTCTGTTTCATCCCGTCCAAGTCCGTATTATTCAAATGCCATATCCAAGTCAAAACTAATTTTTTGTCCGAGGCTAAGCGAAAGCTTACTTCTCTTGGATCTCCATAAAGTTAAATTAGTATATTCACCGGGTCCTGACGGAGTTCCAGGCTGCGTGCTTAAATACTGTGCTGAAACTCTGTGTAGACCTCTGCACAAATTGTTTACCTTGTCTTTTAAAACTTCTAATTTCCCACTTATCTGGAAGGAGTCATTTGTTATTCCCCGTCATGAAAAAGAAAATAAATCGAATACAAGTAATTACAGAGGTATATCCACATTATCCGCCATCCCAAAGCTTTGCGAAATCGTTATTACACCCCCCTTGCAACATCCTTGTAGATCAATTATATCTCCATGTCAACATGGATTTATAAGGCGAAGATCTACGACGACAAACCTCTTGGAGCTAACGTCTTTTGTAATAAATGGCTTCAAAAAGAACATGCAGACTGACGAAGTACACTGATTTTAGTAAAGCGTTTGATTCAGTAAATCACTCGCTTCTTGTTTCCATGTGATCTTCTAACTTGGATCTTAAGTTATCTAAGGGTAGGACTCAACGAGACCTATTTAAAAACTCGGTCTCTATTTTGATCCGAGTTACTTCAGGCGTCCCACAAGGAAGCCACCTTGGCCTACTTCTTTTTACTTTATTTATAAACGATCTCCCACTAATATTGACACGGTCGCGTGTCCTTTGTAACGCTCCAGAGCGCACAATATAAGTGCATAAACATTAGAAAATATATATAATAATATAATAATAATAATAATATAATAATAATTTGTAACGCTCCAGAGCGCACAATATAAGTGCATAAACATTAGAAAATATATATAATAATATAATAATAATAATAATATAATAATAAGCCTAGGTTAAGAAAAAAACATGAAGTTTAAGCAATGAAAGCATGAAGGAAAGTCAAATAGTGAGGTGGGCGCGCCATAAGGAAGACCTGACCACACTGACCACCGACCACCTGGCCACACGCGCTTAGTCGCATGGCACGGGATTTTGCCGTTGTACGGCCACACTAATCGGGCCAACGGGTATAAAAAGGGCACCTGTTCCCCCTCCAAGTCAAGCTTGCGCTTGGGTGTGAGCAACCTCTCTGGGAGTTGATTGTGAAGTCGCTTTCTTACGATAGGGTCTAGTACCCCATCGAAATACATCGTAGTTAGCCTCCCTTTACCCACTCCCAGAAAGACCGACCGTCATCAGTGACAGTCTTGGGGATTCCACCACGCACTCCCGACTTCGAGGGACGAAGCCGCCATCAGTGGCAGCCGACTCCAATCTCGAGCCCTCACTCGGTTCACCGAGTCGATCACCCGATCGGGTCCCACTTGGCTCGCCGAGCTAACCTTGGCAGACCCACAGTGGGGTGCGACTCGTCTCATAACATGGAAGACCCAAGTGGCTTCCAAACTTTCCCTCATAACATGGAAGACTAAGTGACCTCATAACATGGAAGACCTAAGACCTTTCTCTCATAATCTGGCCTTCAAATCTTCTTCCTCACCCATAGGGCGCCAACCACTGCGCAACTACCGAAGGATGACCAATAGCGGCTCACGACCACGATAGAGGACAACGCCGACGGACGGACCCGTCTCGTCGCATGTCTTAAACTCTGAAAATTTAAGTGGAATAAACGTAATACCCTTCAGTTACACCTAACCCCGCACGTGTCACACTCTGGGAACCGGGTCCAACTCTTACAGCAACCACTCCTGACATAAATAAAAAATGTTGGAACGAACACCTGGACACCGTTGAACTATCTCAGCACATCAGGATCGTTACACCTTATGTACGCAGATGACGTTAAGTTATGCGTGCAATATAACGAAATTTCCAGCAGTTCAGACTTACAATCGGACCTAAATGCTTTTCAAACATGGTGTTGTGAAAATCTTTTGGATTTAAATAGCGCTAAGTGTAAAGTAATGACATTTTGTATAGTGAACCCACAATATGACACGTATACACTGGGTGACGTGCGTTGTCTAAAATTACGCATGTTGATGACCTTGGCGTTCTTCTTGACCCAAATTACTTCTATGGAGACTAAAGCCAGGGGAGTGCTTGGATTTATTAAAAGGTGGTCAAAGGAATTCGATGATCCCTATGTTACAAAGACTCTGTTCATTTCACTAGTCCGTCCAATCCTGGAGTACTGTTCAGCAGTTTGGAGTCCTCAGTATGGTGTACATATAGACCGGATAGAGTCTGTGCAAAATAACTTTTTCTTATTTGCTCTACGGGGCCTTAACTGGAATGCAAGCCTTATTTTACCATCCTACTCTAGTAGACTTCTCCTAATTAATCTATCATCCTTAGTAAACCGTAGAACGATGCTTGGCACAACTTTTATCTATAAACTTATTCACGGGGATGTGGAGAGACCCGAGTTACTGTGTCGCCTAATCTTCTATGTACCTAATAGAATTACTGGAAACTTTATTCCTCTTACTTTAAACCATTGAAGACCAAACACTGATATGCATGAAGCTTTTAGAGTACTGTGTAGTGACTATAATAGACTATACCATACTATTTCTACTACTGACTCTTTGCCAATCTTAAAAGCATTAATTTTATATTATTTAGCACAAAATTAGTATTAGTATTTGGTTTCGTATGCATTCTAATTCAATCTGTCCGTTTCCTTTTTCACTTCTCGCGATCTCGTTTTTTACGCCTATTTCGAAATAGGGCTCCGCGCGTAACAAGCAATGCTTGGTGTCCTAAGGGCCATTTGTTTGCGCTGATCATAGTGCATTAACGTCCGAAAAAAAGAAAAAAAAATATATGCTGCTCGGGAGTCGCGGCACCCTGCCTTGGGTAAGAAATGACGGTGTATAACCGGTGGACTGCGATATGTCGTGTTCACTGCCATCATAATTTGCGGCCATTTTTCGTCGCAGTTTCTTTGGTCCTGCCCTGCGAACAGCGTAATCATTGTCTTGACCGTGCTGTTTGCTCGTTCTGTCGGATTCTCTATTGGTGTGTAGGGTGCGGTGAATTGTTTTCTGATACCCATCTCAGCCATGAAACTTTTGAAGATACGTCTCTCAAACTGCACTCCGTTGTCCGTTATAACCACCTTTGGGACCCCTTACCTTGCGATTATTCGCTCCCTAAACGCCTTTTTGAGCGACTCGGCTGTCGCACTGCGCAGGGGCACCAGTTCCGTCCATTTCGAAAATCTATCTAGCGGCATTTGGTCTTGGTAGAGGTCCGACGAAGTCTGCGCATACCGTGGCCCATGGTTCCTCTGGCAATTGGCCTAGCATTTTGCCGGGCGCCTGCATTTGATTAGGTTTAAATCTCATGCAAGTCTGGCATTTTCTCACAATTTCTCACGATACAGTAGTATCGGGCTGCCAACCGAGCAATTGTCCTTTGGTTTCCTAGGTATACCGCCGATGCAGTTTGGTATATTTCTATACAGTGTCTCACCTTCCATCATATAGTCCGGGTACTTCGGCGGCTGGGTCCTTATCTTATCGCCCATGTCCTTGATCCAGCTGCACCCTCCTATCTCTATCTCGAAGTCATACTGCTGTAACTCCAGGTCCCATCTGGCGATCCTTTCAGAAGGGCTTTTGATGCTGTTGAGCCACTTTAGAGCCATGCGGTCGGTTACCACTTTAAAGTAATAACCTTTCAAATATGGCTTGAGCTTCCGGATCGCCCAGACAATTGCCAAGCACTTCTTCTCCGTGGTTGAATAGTTTTTTTCCGCGCCGTTCAGTGTCCGGCTAGGGTAAGAGATTACCTTTTCTCCCTTTTCGGTGTCCTGGGTCAGTATTGCTCTGATGCCGTAGTCGCTGGCGTCTGTTTGTAGGATGAAAGTTCTATTGAAATCCGGGCATGCTAGCACCGGGTCTGCTGCGAGTCTTGCCGCTGAAATGTTGCCGACGCTGAGTGGAGTCCGAATGGCATTACCCTCCACTGAAATAGACCTACCTGGCACTGTGAAAGTCGTGCATTGCCTGCTATTTTCTTGCAGATCTACCAGTATCCATCCTTCAGGTCCAAACTGCTGATGTACCGCACTTCTCTTAGTTGCTCTAGGATGTAGTTTATGCGGGGCCATCCTTCACCGACTTCGGTCGACGCACAGTCTCCACTTGCCTGTCTTCTTTTTCACGATCACGATTGTGGAGCTGTATGGGCTCTTTGAGTACTCTATGAACACCATTTGGAGAAGCTCGTCCACCTTTGCGATGATTTCCCCTTAGATTTTTGGGTTCTTGAGGTAGTATCTCTGCTTGATTGGCCGGTCATCTTTCATTTTTATCTGGTGCTCTGCCAAATTCGATGTTCCCGTCATTGTGTTAAAGTTTGCCAGCTCTATTTCTAAGAATGTTGAATATCGTTCACCAGGCTGTTAAACGACTACCCCCGATAGCTTCTCCTCGAGCCATCCATTGTGTCGGTTCCTTGCTGGTATTGTAATCTCGTGTTCAGCACACTTTATTTCGGCTCTGACTTGTGTAAGGAAGTTCCATCCCAATACCAAGGGATCCACTACTGCTGGTAAATCCAACAGGCTCATGGTCAATAGTTTGTCGCCGAATTTGACCTCCACATCGAGCTGTGCACTTTTGCCGCCGCATCTTCTGTCTGCCAACGTAACTTGCCGTCTTGTCTTTGTAAACCTTTCTAGAGCAGCAAGATTGGCCGACAATTATTCGCTAATGAACCTTGCCGTTGCCCCGGTGTCGATTGCGGCTTTGTAGCTGTGCTCACCAATCGTCACCGCTGGGGACAACTGCTCCTCCTCCTCGATTAGTCTGCCTGTTAGTTTGGAGAGGTAGCACTGCCGCTCGTCTCTCTGCGGCTGAGGTCGCTGGCTATTTCCCGATCTTTGGCAGCTAAATAACTCCTCACAAATGAATGAGAGTTTGGAGAAATACGGCTGGTGAGAGTTTGGAGATATACGGCTGGTGAGAGTTTGGAGGAATACAGCTGGAGAGAGTTTGGAGAGAAACGAGAAGAGAGTTTGGAGAATACGGCTGGAGAGAGTTTGGAGAGAATGTGTAACGGTAGAACGCGCCGGACTTTGGACCGAGTATGGTGCCGTGCGCAAAAACGAAAAAGGAGAAGCCGAGAATTAACGGGATACGCCGGCCTATATAAGCGGGCCGAGCGCAGGAAGCGGGATCAGTCGATCACAAGGAGTCAATCCAGCAAGATCAGTCAAGTCAACATCAGGAGCAAGCAGAGCCGCGCCGAGTCAACAGGAGCAAGATCGCTACATCAAGACGTTCGGGACTTAGAGTTGAAGTCTCCGAGCTGAGAAACAGGTAGCTGAGGTCCTTGAGGCATCACGCGGCTAAGTCCAGGCGCTTTGTTCTAATTCTTGTCGCGACGTGAAGAAGTGAATAGAAAGAGTCCTCCGACAAGGAACCGTGGGCTCGAAAGAGAAGTTGTCCAGAACTAGCGGCCGTGCGAAAGCAATTGCCTTGTCGAATTCCGGCGTACGCCTGAACCGACAGGCGAGAATTGTGCAGGCCCTGGTGCGACTGGCCACGAAGGACGCGCGTCTGAATCACGGGTGTATCGAGAGGCGTATGCGTAGAGAGCACGGTAATTCACCGCCAGAGTCCTAGACAGGCAACTGATCGAATCTCGAGAGCCAAAGACCCGCTGCACCTAGTCTCACTAGAGCACGCAGACCACGCCCCAGGACTTCGCACCGTGGGCAGAGCGAGGACATCGAGGGCACAAGGAGCAACGAGCAGTCATCGCAGGCCCAGCAGCAACAAAGCCATACTACAACACATTCAGTCTACGGCTAAGAGGCGAGGGCGGAAGCGTTCGTCTTGAACCTAGCGTCCTGCCACAAGGACTGCATTGGCGGCCTTCCGGCGTATGCTTGAACCGTCAGGTAGAAACTGTGTAGGCGTCTGGTGTGACCGGCCTGGACAGATCCAGGGACAGGAGGCTGTGGCTGCGAAAGGCGTACGCTTTGAGGGCCCGGTGCCTGTTCACCCTAGTCTGGGAACGGTGACGATTCCCTAGACCCTCATAGCCCCGAAGCCAGCGCCAGCGGAGGCGTTCCGGAGCAGCGAGCAACGAGGAAGCGGAGAACGACGGTGGAACGACCACAATTCTTCAAGGAAGGAGTTGAGATAAGCATCTGTCACCATTAGTCCCAGGCCGAGGGACAAGTCAGCGAATAAAGATCCTAATACAAACACCCTAACTTTCTGTGCGTTCTCACTACACAATCGGGCGGTCACGTTTATATAAATTTGGTGGGACGAACAACACAAATCTTCTGAGCTAGCCGCACGATACTCGTAGCGAGCAGACCTTTAAAAATCAGTTCGTTACAATTTACCCGTTTATCCTGGTTGCCCGGATCTTCGCACCTTCTGCACCTGATTTGCGTTGGGGCCGCCGACTTGGTCCTTGAGAACTTGTTTTCCTGTGCGAATGCTTCCCGCTCTTTTTCCAGTTCCTCGTACTCGTCGGCTAAGATCATTCTGATCTTATGATCCTCGGCCCCATGTTGGGCGCCTGATTTATTTGTGTCTGCTCGCTACGAAATTCGCACGGCTAGCTCAGAAGATTGTGTGTTCGTCCCACCAAATTTATATGACGTGACTGCCCTGCAATCTGTGAGAAAACACAGGATTCGAATGGTAACTCTGCACAGTGGATCCGCTTGCATGGAAGAGCGCCCAAAAATTCTAATAATGACCAAAGCGTGCTGAAACTTGTAACAAAAATATAGAAAATTTGTCTAAACTTATAACAAAAAAAATGGGACATGTCGAACAACTATATCCTCTATCTCCTTTTGGAACAATCGACACAAAATTAAAAAAATATTTGTTTAATGTAATTTATTAAGATTTTATAAATTATTATATGTACATAAAATTAATACATTAAGAAAGAATGGAAGGTATTTTTCATATTTATACATATTATCAAAAAAACAATAATAAAAATCAACAAACAATGGATCCGAACGCAATAAAAGGTTGTTCATGACATCTGTGTTTGTTAAAGTACGAGACACTTTCCGAATGTGCTGAAGTCGACATTTTTGGATTTCCTTTCTATTAGACTCTGCAGCTTCCTCCGAAAGATACTACTCTCCAATCGAAACTAATGCATGACCTATTACAGATGAACCATGAATTAAAACTTTATGGACGGTAGCTATTAGATATTGAGCTGTATCCATCGCGTAATTTTGAAACTTCTCCACATTAATTTTGTATCCCGATGCCATGGCTTTCAATATTGTTGCACATCTGTGAATCAAAGATGCATCGATTCCTGTTATTTCGGAGCTCAAAGCTGCATTAGAAAATAATTTTCTTGCAATATTTCCGTCGTTTGACGATCCTCTACCCCCATCTCTAGGTTTGTCCACAAGTATTCCCATTTTTTCGCGAAATTGCTCCTGAATGTGTTTCTTCTTTTCCTCATCTTGTACTTGCCACATTAAGACCTCGAGTTTATATGAAATGTGTAAAATATATATGGATGCAGTGGAGATAAGACAAATTCTTAAAATCTTGTGCGAACTTCTTTATTCAAACATTTTTGTACATTGTTCATTTCTGTTGGCTTTGCACCAAATATAACACGTTGCCGAGGATAATTCACTGATTGTAAGATGAAAGCTATGGGTAATTACAATGTTTTTATTAGAGACGCTTCATTCTTTTGGCTTTAATTGTTTAATTTTTGCGTCAAAATATTCTGCTTCGTCTTTCGACACCTTAGCGGTCTCTTTCTTAAATTGAAATCTGATTGGTCGACAGTAACGAGTCGATGATGGCCGCGGGTTTTTCAAAATTGGAGAGGTACGTAGGATGTTACAAATAAGCTTCTGTCGTCCGAATCACAGTTTGAAAACTTTTGCTTATACTCTCTATGCCCCGTACTTCCATCAAAGCCCTATTTTCCAATTAGAGTTAAATTATTAACTATATTTTCAGGTATAGTTTCAATTATGTTGGTTTGGAGCTCTATTATAGTAGATGCTGTATTGTCTAGTAAGCTTTGAAATTCGACTTTCGCACGAGATTCGTCTATATAAATACCATCAGGGTATCTTATTTTTTTGAACTAAGTACTCTTTGATAACTGGGAAAAAATTCAAAGGATATTTTACTATTTACAAAGTTTCTTATCAGCAAATATTGGTGTTTCGTCATGGAGGTCTCCATAAAAAGCGAAATAACTTCCATGGGATCTGCTGGCAGGAAATTTTGATTTTGATTATCATTGCGTAGTGCAGAAACAGCGGACTCATCTATTTTGATCAGCTGACACTTCGTCGCTTTGTTCTCTTTCAAGCCTCCTCAAAATCAAGTTTAGGACGGCCCCGTTGAGCACTTTACTCTATTTGATTTGATTTGCAATGTGGGCGTTTTATTGAAATTGATTCACAAACGGAAAAATAAACAAAATTTAAATAGTAATTTATAAAAAATTGTTTTGCAAAAACACAAACCACGACAGACGAACACAAAGCAACACCGCAACAGCACAATAGGCAAAGAGTCACCTTTAACTGCTTTGATATTTTTACATCTGCAAGTTTATGCAGCTAATTTTAAAACATTGAACACCTTAAAAGTAAGACAAACACAATTAAATACATACCAATTTCTGGATTTTCTTGGAACACAACTAAAACTTTAACTAAATATAAAATAGACTTTCACAAAATACACACAAAAGGGTTATTCGATCAAATTAGTTTTACGAAAAAACTTTGACAGGAAAGTTAACCATTTATATCTAGATTTAAAGTAAATACCTCCATTTCAAAGTTCATTTTAAATAATAAATTTCAAGTTCTTTACGTTTTGCTTAAATAATACGTCATCACATTTTATGATTTTTGGCCTCTGACGGATCCACTGTGCAGTGGGTTTATTCTTGTGCTATTTATTACAGCGGGTGTGTGGCTTGGCTGGTCTCGGTATCGCCTCGCGCTGGTTCCACTGGCTACTGGTATTGTTCGTCCTGGCTTGTCTCGCTGGCTCCTTCCTGTGTCTCGAGATGCTAATTCGCCTCTGCTCCCTTGCCGACGTATTGACTCGAGGCCGCTTGTCGCGCCTTGGACTCGCAGAGAGATCGGCCTTGCGGGCTTAAAGAAGCGTCAGCGTTCTCAGACTACGGTGAACAGGCCTTGCTCTCCAGGACAACGCCTTTTGAGACAATGATCGCCTGTTCCTTGCTCTGTCCGGAAGGTCCCACTAGGGTTTCGTTCAGTTCGCTTTGACAGTCCAGGCTAACGCCAGGAAGTTGCCTAGCAGTTCACTTTGTTTTACGCCTAGCGCGGACGAACGTTCCACCCAACCGCACCCTATTGCTTGGCGTCCGTGACGTTCCTGCTCTCCCCTAATGAGTTCCGTGCTGCGACCGTGACGTGGCTGCCTAGGATGTCTGCTGGCGTTGCTGCCGATGTCCTCTGATCTGCTTCTTGGACGACCGCCGTTCCGGGACTTGCTGAACCCCTCTTGAATGCCTCAACGGGTCGAATGCTCGCTCTTACTGGCTGGTAGTGTCGGTAGGTGGCTGTTTCCGGGACTTCGTCGGCAATCGCAGGGCTCTCCAGGAAAACGCCTTTTTTTGATTTTGTTATCATTTAATATTGGTAAAAATTCTAATTAATTAATCCATTCCCTCGTCATTGCTTATTAATTTTACTGGCTGGTAGTGTCGGTAGGTGGCTGTTTCCGGGACTTCGTCGGCAATCGCAGGGCTCTCCAGGAAAACGCCTTTTTTTGATTTTGTTATCATTTAACATCGGTAAAAATTCTAATTAATTAATCCATTCCCTCGTCATTGCTTATTAATTTTTGATAAGTCAAAATAACTTTATTTAAATTATGTTTATTTTTAATTTGTCTTGCTAAACATTGAAATTGAAGCTTATCAAGGGGGTTTTTAAATGCGACAATATAGTTTGTATTTAGTGAAATATCTCTGGTATGGGATGATTTATGAAATATATTTTGAGTTACGACTACAACCGATAACTTTCTATGATGCGACCCTTTCGTAAGCAGTTCTTTTTTATACCCGTTACTCGTAGAGTAAAAGGGTATATTGTATTCGTGCAAAAGTATGTAACAGGTAGAAGGAAGCGTTTCCGACCCTATAAAGTATATATTCTTGTTCAGGATCACTTGCCGAGTCGATCTAGCCATGTCCGTCTGCCCGTCTGTTCTTCTGTCTGTCTGTCCGTATGAACGCTGAGATCTCGGAAACTATAAAAGCTAGAAGATTGGCATTTTGCATGTAGATTTTAGGAGTTCCTACGCAGCGCAAGTTTGTTTCAAAACGGTGCCACGCCCCCTCTGACGCCCACAAGACACAAGCTGTGGCCACAGTTTTGATGATATTATGCAAATTTTAATTGATATGTATTTGTTTCGTCAATAAATATCGATTGGCCTAATAAAAGTTTGCCAACCCATTAAATGCTTAAGCCTGGCTAGCGCCTACATTTCCGCCTTTCATGGCGCCATCTAACGGATGACTTTGGAACAGCTGGCCAAGGTGCTCAACAGAGTCAACGTTAATTCTCGATAAGGATTTCTATTAAAGGAAATTGCGATGGTTTTCATTTGTCAATACCGAACTATATCCCAAGAACTATGCAAATCAAATCTAGTTAGCCAAATTGGAGGTCTGAGTCAAACAATGGCGTATGTGTGTATGTATGTAAACATATACATATGAATGTATTTACATTGTACACAGTTGCAATTGCCCGGCAAAGATAACTCCTTTCAAAGAAAGCTATTCGCTATACCCGTTACTCGTGTTGTGCAAACATTTAGACTTTAATATACATAACACTATTTAAGAATGTATGTGTTTAGCCAATATAAGTATGTATGTTTAATATTTCTAGTCAATTTATTCGACTCAAAAACATAATCATAAACATAAACACAGATGCTGGTGCAGGACAAAAGCTGCCTAGAGTTGGGTGAGCTCTCCATAGTGAGTGTTTTGTTCTAGATGTTGACAATTGCTCTATCTAGCGTCGGTGGACATGTGCTTTTTCTTGCTGTAAAGCTGTTGTGAGTTGACGTGAGGCATGTTTTAAGCGTGGCCTACCAGAAGGCGATCTGTGGAGTTGCCACTCTCGACGTAAGCGTCGCTTTTCGAGGACGAGCTGTTCTATTTGTAGATTTGTCTTCTTTTGGTAGCATTGTGTACTTGTAGTTTGGGGTGTTGAAACTCGAGCTGCAGAGACGAGTACAGACTCCAGTGTATTAATAAATCTGTCTACGTTGGCGTCATCGTTGAGATGAGGACTTAGCTCAATGTGTAAGCTAATGTATTTCTTGTACTTAACCCAATTGGTTTTCTGTGATGTCAATTTAAACGATTGTTCCAATCCGAGTGATCAGATGAAAGGTCCGAGAGGCAATCGGCGCTTATCAGATTTTTAGGAATGTTTTTGGTAATTGCAAAGTCTATTAAATCGGGTAGTTTCTTTGGGTCTGCCGGCCAGTATGTTGGTCTGCCAGGAGAAAATAGTCCAGCTTGTTCTTAGCTTTTATAACTGCATTATAGAGCTGTTTTCCTTTTGGAGTCATGAGACGAGATCCCCAGTGTGTGTGCTTGGCATTGTAGTCGCCTGCTGCTATGAAGTGGTCTCCTAGTGAGTTGAAAAACTGCATAAACTCATCTTCAGCTATAGTGAAGCGGGGGGCAGTATACGGCGGCTAGTGTAAGTTGGTTGCCAGTATTTATTTGTATATTTATAGATGTGGCCTGTAGGTAATTTTTTAGCAAATTTGTTATGATAGAGGTGCTTAATACGGCTTCTGATTAGAATTCCAGTCCCACCATGTTCTTTACCATCTGGATGATTTGTTCCGTAAAGTGAATAACCTCGTAGTTGAAAATTGTATTTGTTTGTAAGGTGTGTTTCTGAAAGCAGTATTACGTCGATTTGGTTGTCGAGTAGGAATTGAGCTAACTCAAGTTTATGCTGTGGGACGCCTTAGGGAAGTCATTATTCGGATTGTTGTGAAGCCAGCATTTGAATCCGTAGATTTTGATTTCGCATTAAATCTTGCACAGTTGTGCGCATAAACGACATAAACTCCGTAAGGCTTTGTTGCAGGCTGTATATCATATCTTCAACGTTGCTTTTTGACTGCTCCGGGAATTGTTGCTGCTGAGCTGTGTGTGCTGATTGCAGAAATTAACTTTTTGAGACAGGGTTAGCCAGTCCTGATTTTAAAGGCCCTTGCGTAATTCACATTTTTATCAGAGTTTATGGGTCCTGGAAGCTGTCATCTGTTTATTTTGGGTGCGTGCGGCAGTTCCTCTCTGGTGGATGCGACTTTTCAGCTCCTTATAAACAGGGCAGCCTCTGTAGTTAGCAGTGTGATTGCCACCGCAGTTGCCGCACTTTTTCGAGTTATAGTCATCTTTGCTCGCAGGGCAGTGTGCGGAGTCATGAAGATCTCCACAAACTACACACACCGGGCGCAGTTTTACAGTATGACCTTGTGAGAGAGTAGTGAGAAAGCAGAGAGTGCGGTCGCGTTTTAAAATCGCTCCGACTAATCCTTCTAGTTTTCAGCACAAATCAACAAGCGTAGCCGGCCATCCGGCTTGGAGTTACGTAACACGCACCTGGACATCTTCTGGTGGCCAGGAGGCCGCAGGCGATAGCTGGGAATCGTTTCCCCAACAGGTTTGGCGACCAGGCAGGGGCCGGTCATCGGTGAGGGAGGGGAGGTGTCTCTGCCTCATTATTTCCACTCGTTGTTTGTTTAGTTGTTGTCAACTCCACTAGCGCTTTTTTATTTTCGCAAACACACGTACAGTGGTGGAAAGCGCTTGCGCGACCAGCTGATCGTAGTGTGCGAAAGGGGCTGCGGGTGTCATAGCAGCGAGCTTCGAACAGGGTGCAGGCCAAGCACATAAGTGCGTGCCGTAGCACGTAGGGAAATATTGGGCGGTTCAATTGAATTTTGGGCGGTAAATTTAAAAAATTCTAATAAATATATTTTAGTACTAAGATTTATTCCTTATATTAAATTTTATTTGTTATTTCTTTTTAATTTGTGTCCGATCGAAGACTTGCAGGATACTGCGGGAAAAAGGTCCAACCTTCCCGAAAAACCAGTGCACACGCACTGAATCCCCCAGGCGGGGAAATGTCGGGCAGGGGATCGGGGGCACAACACCCTGGCACCAGCATAGGAGTTGTGACAAACGATAGTGGAGGCACGCCGGCAAACAAAGGCCTGGCGCCGCCGCCCAATGCCGACGGCTTTCATACGCCGTTGTCCAGTCTACCTGACTGGGCCAACTTGGGAGCTGACCCATTTAAAAAAAAGCAACGTGGAGTGCGGAGGCAAGCAGCCTGGCACCCCCCAGCAGGAGAAAAAAGCTGCCCAAAAACTGCTGACGGAGAGCTGAAGAAGTTAATGGACGGAAAGCGCTCCATCACAAACCCCATGAGGGATATAGTCGATGAAATCGACTACCTCCATAGGGAAGTTCTGTCGGCTGTGCAATGCATAATCGAAGAACACAAAAATGCTAAGGAGACAGCCAGGAAAACCTGTGCAGAAGTGCTCGCGAGCGGAAACAGCAAGCGACCCAGGGGCCAAGAAACTGGGAAAACGCTAGCCGCACCAGCAAAAAAGGCGATGCATAAGGCACCGGCAAGCGAAGCCAGTGCTACAAAGGGGATACATGCTGGGAAAGATAGCACCAGCAAGCCCCAAAAACCTGGGAAGAAGCCAGAGGAATGGCAACAGGTGAAGCGGAAGGAAAGGAAGCCCAGGATGCGACCGCCTCGCAATGATGCGATAGTGATCTTAACCTCCACTGGAGGGTCCTATGCGGAAATCCTTAAAAAGGTTAAGGCTGAACCGCAGCTGAAGGAGCTAGGACACGCCGTACAGGCTGTTAGGCGCACAGCTAAGGGGGAACTCCTAATCCTTCTTAACAAGGTATCTGACCCTAAAACCGCGGAGCTTCAGACCACAATGAAGGCGGTCCTGGGCAGCAATGTTGACGTCAGAGCGCTGACTGAGACAATGCTAGTCGAGGTAAAGGACATAGACGAGACCACCGAGAAAATGGACATTCTATGTGCGGTTAAATCACAGTTCGATGTGGAGCTGCCTGAATCCGCGGTGGTCACTCTAAGGGCTGCATACGGGGGCACCCAAACCGCCACTCTTAGAGTCATGCCCGACATAGGGAGACGGCTCATAGAGAAGGGAAAAATTAGGCTGGGATGGACTTCGTGTAGAATCCGCCCAAAGATAACACCTAAAAGGTGTTTTAAGTGTATGGAGTTTGGCCATATAGCAGGACTGCTCAAAATGCTGCTACAACTGCGGCGCAAAGGACCACCAAGCTAGAGGCTGCAAGGCAAAGGCCTGCTGCATGCTCTGAAAACGCAAGAAGGAGAAAGATTGCGACCACCCAACCATGAGTGGGAAATGCCCGCACTTCAGGAGGGCTATGCAAGGGCTTAGGGGTAAATGAAGTTCCTTCAGATAAACCTAAACCATTGTGAGGTTGCCCAATCGTTGCTTGAGCAAAATGTCATCGAGGAAAACGTAGACATTGCGCTCATAAGTGAGCAATACAGGAATAAAAATTCCGGAGAATGGCTATCAAATAATAGCAAAAAGTCGGCAATATGGAGCTGCGGAAATCCAAAGCTTCAGATTACCAAGAAAAAAAGCGGAAATTGCTTCGCTAGGGCCCATGTGAATGGTATAGCTTTCTATAGCTGTTACCTGCCGCCAAGCCATAGCCTTCCCCAGGCAATATCTGTGCTCGAAGATATTGCAGAAGATGCCCGGGAAAACCGTCCAGCCGTAATAGCAGGGGACTTTAATGCCTGGGCTACCGACTGGGGCTCCCCCCGAACAAATGCGAGGGGAAAGGCACTACTAGAGAGCTTCGCCGCACTTGACCTAGTGCTGCTGAACTCTGGAACGAAACCGACCTTCTCTAGAGCCGGAACCAGTTCCATCATTGACCTCACATTCGCGAGCGCTGGATTGGCCTCAGGCTCCAGCTGGGAGGTTAGTGACACCTACATGGGTAGTGACCATGCAGCAATAATCTGCACGATAAAACCAAGAAATGGCCCACCACGGGTTCCTAAGACCGTGCCAGGGTACAAAATAGAAACGCTAGACGTGGAGATGGTACAGATGCTGTCCACTAGCGGTACAGCTGAAGAGCGGGCAAACCACATCGCAGACTACACAAAGCTAGCCTGTGATGCATCTATGCAGAGAAAGGGGAAAAACCCATGAGGAAGAAGGCCTGCATACTGGTGGAACCAATCCATTGCGGAAGCCAGGAAAGACTGCCACAGGGCAAGACGCGCATACCAACGCGCAAGAGGAAGGCCCGAATTTGAGGCACTTCAAATACTTTTCAGGGAAAGAAGACGAGCCCTGGAAAAAAATATAAAAGAGAGCAAACGCAGATGCTTTAATAATACATGCGAAGAAATAGACTCCAACCCATGGGGCTTCGCATATAAACTCGTCACAAAACGGCTGCGGGTATTTAGTAGGCCATCGCCGACATGCCCAGCCGGCCTAAAGAGGATAGTGGAAACACTATTCCCAGAGCAAGAGAGTTTGGCGCGAACCTCACAGATCGTGAATACTGCGACCATAAAGCTCACAAGTGCCGAAGAAGTCCACCGGGTATTGAAGACAATACTGGACGACAAGGCACCGGGACCAGATGGCATCCCGAATAAAGTCCTTAAAATTGCTATTAAGGCTAACACAAAAGAGTACGTTGACATGTATAACGCATGCCTAACAGAAGGGGTGTTCCCTAGTCGCTGGAAAATACAGCGGCTGGTACTCATACCAAAGGGGGACAAGCCAGCGGAGGAGCCTTCTTCATATAGGCCACTCTGCATGCTAGACACGGTGGGTAAAATTCTTGAAAGAATAATCCACTCCCGGCTAGAAGGTGCTCTTGACGAAACCAACGGCCTCTCAGAGATGCAGTATGGTTTTCGAAAGGGTCTATCCACCATCGACGCTGTCGGTAAACTGTGCGAAGTCGCAGATAAAGCGATCGAGGGGAAAAGGTGGTTGTACGGCACAAAGCAGTACTGCATAGCGGCAACGCTGGATGTTAAAAACGCATTCAACTCCGCTAGCTGGGACCACACACTAAATGCATTGAGAAATCTTAATGTTCCAATGTGTGTACAGAGAGTAATAGCGAGCTACTTTGAAAGCCGCCTGCTCCTGTATGAAACTGATTCTGGGCAATCGACCCACAGGGTCAGCGGGGGAGTCCCACAATTATCAGTCCTAGGCCCCTTGTTGTGGAATGCCATGTACGATGGGATCCTTAGGATCGCGATGCCCGAAGGTGCACGACTCATTGGCTTTGCCGATGATGTAGCCATAGTAGTCACTGCAAAGAAGCTAGTCCTGATAAGCACCAGGCAGATAGTAGAGACGGCTACTATCAAAATTGGAGGAGCCACAATTAAATCTCGCCCAAGCCTAAAATACATGGGTGTTATGATTGACCACCGGCTAACCTTCAAAGATCATCTAGCGTACGCTAGTGGCAGGGCAGGCAGGACTGCGGCCGCGATCTCGAGAATTATGGCAAACACTCGGGGACCGAGGCAACCAGGTCGGAGATTACTGGTAAGCGTTGTCACATCGACGCTGATGTATGCTGCTCCCATATGGGCCCGAGCCACAAAAAATGGAAGTTATATGCAAGATGCTGACTCCGTGCAGAGACTGTGTGCCCTGCGGGTATGCTGTGCGTTCCGCACGGTATCCCATGACGCGGCGTGGGTAATATCGGGAGTTATACCGATTGACCTGCTGGCATTGGAATCAGTTGAGATCCGAGCAGATAGCACGGAAATCGAAACAGCTGAATCCCTACGGAAAAGGTGCAGAGAACTTACCATTGCGAAGTGGCAGGAGAGATGGGCACAAAGTAGCAAAGGACGATGGACGTATAAGCTTATCCCAGAACTGCAGAGATGGCTGGGACGGAAGCATGGACATGTGGACTTCTACTTAACGCAACTGTTGACAGGACATGGATGGAAATACTATCTTAATAGATTTAAGCATGAACGTTATCCACACTGTCCACTCTGCGAGTCGGATAACGAAGACGCAGAACACGTGTTTTTTGTCTGTCCGAGATTTGAAAATGAACGAAGAGATCCGAGCATTAGGGTTGGGAGGACGCCCGCCGCTTGTAACCTGGTGGACATTATGCTCGTTTCAGAAGAAAATTGGTCTGCAGTATGCAATATGGCCACAATAGTACTCAAAAAGCTGCGCAACGCAGAAAGACTGCGAAATTCCAATAGGATAGAATCCTAGAGAGCCCTAAGGGCATTCCCCCCCCGGCGAAGTAATACCTAACGGCAGTTCCGCCGGGGAAGCGGGGAGGGGGTGGAGTATTTACTGGGTTAGAGTCCCAGACTTCGGCAAGCTATCTCAGCTCCGAGTTGGCTTTCGATGCTTTAGACCACGACTAAAAAAAAAAAAAAAAAAAAAACAGTATGACCTTGTATGGCCATATTCTTGGCAGTTCGCGCATTGTACCGGGCCATTGCGTTTGTGCGGTTCTTCAACTGTAATTCTGCGGTGCAGCAGGAACTGAAGATTGTATTTCGTATTTCTTTAGGGGCTTATTTTCTGGTTCCAGCTCAACCTTAAAGAGTGGCTGTGGCTTTCTATCCCTGTTAAGGATGTTGAAGACTGTCTTAGCGTTAAATCCCTTCTCTTGGAGCGCCTTTGTTATATCTGCAGGCGTTACGTCGGACTCTATGCCCTTAAGTACGACTTGCAGGCCCTTGCTACTTTTTAGCTGATACGTGTAAAAGTTCTTTTTATTCTCGGAAAGATATTTCGATAATACTCTGTAATTATCTTCAGACTTCATTTGAATCTTTGTTTCTTGGATTTTGCCCTTTACTAGAGGTATTATGTGGAAGTTATCCTTTCCAATAAGCTCGATAATTTTGTTGACAAGAACATTGGAACTTTTTTCTCGAATATAAATAGGCGGAGGTTTTGGCTTCCTTTTCTCGACTTCAGTGGATTCGGCCGCCTCAACGTCATAATCGTCTTCCCAGATTTTAAATCGGTTTGAGTTCATGGGCGTTTCTATTCCAACTAGGCTAGCATTGTTACGGGTTATTTTGCGTTGAGAATTTAGAGGGCTCAGCTTCCTTTTGATTTGGATGTAGCGATCCATACCAGTCTGCACAGCCGGCTTAGCACATTCATTGGTTTTGTTCTGTTTTTCGGGCAGTGCAGCGGCAGACGTATTAATATTTGCGCTGCTGGCTGATAATGTCATTAAACGCGCAGTCGATACGGTTGCAGTTGTTGTTGTAGTTACAGTTGACGTTGTTAAAGAAATTGCGGTGCTAGTTACTGCTGATGTGCTTAGGTTATTGCAAACCTGCATTGGAGCACTTTCAGTGCTCTTTGGCCCCAGAGACGACGATGGTAGCGAGGGGGAGCAAGAACGCGCTCTATCGCTCGCTACGTTTAAGAACTCGGTCAAGTTGGGGGTAATTGCCCGCGCTTGATCAGAGCTTGCATTATTTTCGGTTGCTTTAAAGAAAAGTAAGCGTTATTTCTTTGTACTGAGAGTTGTCTATCGTCTTGCTCACGTTGACATTGTGTGCGAACGTCGTTCAGACTCATTGTATTCGTGGTAAAGTTAATTAGAGTTTTAAGTGTTGAGTTTTATATTAATTAAATGACCAATCAATATAAACATTCACGATTTCATCGCAGAAAGCGTCTTTTCGCGTTATAGTAGATTTATTAAAACGGTCACTGCACTTTTGTGATTTTATTGAATACTTTTTTCATCCAATATTAAAATAATAGGCTCATTAGTTTCGTTTTCAATTGTTTCGGGTACTCCTTTATAGTAATAATTCAATCTATGGAAACATTTAGCAGATCATTTCTTTATCAGATTTTCAAAAACGTTGTTTTTCCTGATCCTGAAGGTCGGCCAATTAACATTGTGAAGGGTGTAAGAATTGTGTTAACAATTTAAGATTTTATTTATTTATTTTATTTTCCAGATCACTTTTTTTGAACAGTTTGTTTCGAAATGAGTGTCAGCTCAGTAATAATTACATTAACTTTGTTATCCCCAAACAAACCATTAAAAGAATCTATTGAATAACGTCTTAGTTCCACAATAATTTGTTAGCATTACAATATACTTCATAATTTTCTAAGGAAGTTTTTTCGCGGGGAATTTAAAATTGGTAAACAAATTTGGAAGCTCTGCTAAACTTCTTCCAATGTCAATATCTATAATGGTTGTTGATAAATATCTAGGTAAAAAAAATTTTTCACAACGATGTGATGGCGATTCCGACTCCGCCACAATCATTCCTGATCCCCACGGAAAGGAGACGGAAACTGACGTCAAACTTTTGTTACTATTATTGTTGTAGTTTTTTGTTGGGTCTTACTTGTGTTAAGAGAAAACAATGGATTGAATAGTTCAATAAATAAGGCGCAACCAAAACATAAATATTTTACTGGATAAGTAAGCCAAGAATACATCCTTCGCAGTTGCTTAAGTAATTCACTTCAAAAGAACAAGTGAGAGCAGTAAACCGAACGTCCCAAACGGAACGCAAAGCGAGAGAGAATACCGAAAAGCGAACGTGTTAAAGCGGAGGAGTTGCTGTTGCCAAATGGAGAAAAGAGAGCGCCGAACGCGCCGAGAAGTTCACCACTGCGACTGCGTGGCGAGAAAGATGGTAAGGTCGGAGGGGCCAAGAGCACGAGACAGAAGATGCGAAGGGATTCGAAGAATTGAAGCGCGAGCATCGGAGCCGTATAGACGGGACAAGTTGTAGTTAAGCGAGACACGCGGGTTTTAGTCGAGAAACGCAAATAGATCTTAAAAACTTTAGAACGAAGATTTGTGAAGTTATGTGAATGGAACGAGAAGGCGAAAGAAGCCAACTGTGAATAAAGACAAAATAATGAATTATAATTTTGTAAACGAGTGCGTATTCTCTTTCCCTGACCTTCGACCCGTCTCCAGCAAACCCGCCGAATAAATGAATTACTATAACAAACGATAATAACCCCGTGAGGCAATTAACTAATATTCCGGTCGTTAATCAAGCTTATCGTAGATAATAATCAAACCCAGAGTCCGCCCGAGTTTTACCGTAGTTATTAATAAAACCCAGGGTTCGCCCAAATTTTAATCGTAATTAGTAGTGAAACCCAGGGCTCGCCGAGTTTTACCGTAGTTATTAATGTGGTTATTAATATCCACAATACCCGCCCGAGGGTGTCGTATTTAGTAGTAAAACCCAGGGGCTCGCCAGAGTTTTATCGTAGTCAAACCATGCCTCGACCAAATTTTATTGTAGTTACGGATAAGGCCAGTAACTGACGTAGAGTCTTACCATAGCTGTTTACCAAGTCCAGGGTGCGCCCGAACGCGGTAACAGGTCCTGGGTCTAGTCACGTACCTTTTGGTTCGATTTCCACTCCTAATTATGAAGACCATGCCTCAAAATTCACTCAATTAACCCACATCGTCCACTGTAAATTTAGAAATATTTTGTGGAGCCCCTATCCAAACACAGAACATATCCTGGCTTGGAAAACATTCTTACAACGAACAATAATTGCACTGTACTTATTAAATGGTTTGAGTATTTCTTCTAGACATGTATATGGTATAGCTCCAGCTGAAAAATCCCATCCATTAATATTCTGCCGACTTAAGTGTTCCTGTTTAATTGTTTCATTATCCAATTCCTTTATGTTGAATGGTGGTTTGAGATGAAAAAAATTGGGGATGACTTTTTCAGCCTGCAGGAATGCTAGCTCCTTAACAAAAACTTGTTTATTGTTTTCAAGTAAATATTGAAAATCAACGATATCGCTAGAATTTCGGTCTTACAGTGTTCATTATTGCTTGAGATTTTTGTATCTACTGAGGCTATGACTACATGAACATTTCCCTTTATATAGCGGTCTGATCAGTACAAATGAGTAGTAGTAGAAAGACCGCTCAACCATAATGGACACGTTCCAAGATACAACAAAAACCCGAAAAAATCAGGATCATAAAGTTATTTTCGGGTTTATTATATAGTACATTACTTAAAATTAAAATATGGATTGTCAACATCACGAAAATGTTCACCAATGATCTGGATGCAGCAAAGTAAAAATAATTTCGTGGGATTTGAAAAAGATCAATGGATGCAACTCCTCACATACAAGGAATATATTAAACTAAAACTTGATCAATACGAATTTTTTGTTGCCTGATTCAATTATTGATCATCCCTCTATGCCTACTATAAAATGTAATTTTAGGTTTCGAAATTCGGTTAAGCAGTATGTAAGGGTAATAAACCTGTATTGAATTTGATAGTGAATCCTGGAGATCCGTACTAAGATTAGGTATATTTATACCCTTGCAGAGGGTATTATAATTTTGGTTAAAAGTGTGCAACGCAGTGAAGGAGATGTCTTTGACCCTATGAAGTATCGATTTAGCGTCGCTTGTGAACAGTTGTGTTTACTTTTGTGCTCTGAGTTTTTGTATTTTTTCAGTGATCTTGTGAGAGTGTTTTGTGTTCATTTATTTACAAAGTTTAACCTAATATCTGTGTTAGAAATTTGAAATAGATCTCCCAGTAAACGGGTATGTGTTTATAGTTATTTTAACATTTCTATTAGATTTTTTTAATCTCGTAGCTTTGTTAGTGTAATTTACTATCTCTATACTTGCTAGAACTCTTTTACTCCCTCTCAATCTCTTCCGCTCTATTTTATAACTGTAATTTACTCTCTATAAACTTCTGGTAGACTTTTTCGATTATTTCTCTAACTCTCTCTCTCTCTCTTGCATGCTTTACATTGCATTTGTGTATGCTTAAAGTTGTTGTGTCGCACAAGCCACGCTCAGTCGATATAAGATTTATTCTCTCGTGCTCTCTTTATTCGATTTAATTCGTGATCTCGCGCTCTTATTTTTTTCGTGTTTTGTCCCCTTTTTGTTTTTGGATTTGATCCCTGTGCCAAATTTACTTTGAGGTATTTTTCATATCTTATTTTTTATTTGCTTTAAACTTACAATGGCTCTTGTCTGTTCTAAGAAAAATTGTACTCTTGCGTCTTCAACTAAAGACCCTTTTATTTTTTGCTGGCTCTGCGATTCGATGATGCACGTTAAATGTGCAGGATTTACTGGCAGAGTCAAAGATTTCATTGATCTTAATTCTGGTCTCATGTGGTCATGTGGGTCCTGCAAGGAAATGGTAGTTGAGATGAGCGGCTTTATGAGGCAGACTCGAGACAGCCTATTGAATATCTCAGGAGCTTTTAAACAACTCAATGAGGGGTTCAATTCCGTCTGTGCCCAGTTTAATAATAAAAAATTATTAACCGAGTCGCCTAAACGTAAAAAAGGCAGTTTAACCGGCGTTAATATGATTGTGGAATCCACCCCAAATCCGAACTTGGTTGCAGCAGTTTCTGTTGACACAGGGGTAAATGAACCAACTGTGCCTATGGATACAGCTAGTTCGGGTGGAGTCCCTGTTTCCAGAATAAAATCTACAGTACTGGCTAAGTCAAAGAATTCGTTGCCGACCGTACCTACAGGTACAGTAGGCGCCGTTCCTGGTTCTCAGCCCAATGAGGTTCAGACTGCAGCTGGGGGCATAAGAAACTTTCAGTTGTTCCACAAAGGAAGCAATTATTTGTTTCTAGATTTACCCCAGATACCACATCTGAGGATGTTTTGGAATTTATACGTGAAAAATTCCCATCCGAGGATATTGCAGTTGAACAATTTCGATTTTCTTACGCTCGTAGGATATCGTCTTTTAAAATATTTGCTCCGCCTGATGTGTTTAATGTGTTACTTTCTGAAAGTTTTTGGCTTAATGATGATTTCGTAATTAAAGAATTTGTTCCAAATAAACCGAGAACAAATAACAGACCTTCCACTGTGCCAAAAAACTAAAAAGTTTATTCTTGGCGTATCAAAATGTTAGGGGACTAAATTTGAAGCTACACAAGCTTTATGCCGACTCCTCTGCATTCACCGAAGATATTTTGGCTTTTACGGAAACTTGGCTAAAACCAGAGATATCTGACTCTGAAGTTCTGTCAAATAACTTTAATACTTATAGGACCGATCGCCCCTCACGTAGGGGGGGCGGTGTACTGATTGCTGTTACCTCTAGCCTAACATCCGAAAGAATTCTCACTCATATCACAAATGAAATTGAATTTGTAAGTGTGAAAGTTTCCTTGCAATCTTTATCTATTTTTGTTACATGTTCCTATATTCCACCTGGCTCTGATCTAGTAATTTATGAGCACCATCTGTCCGCAATAAAATCCGTACTATCCCTTCTTTCTAACAGAGAAAGATTGTTTTGGGTGACTTTAATCTACCTGATATTTCTTGGTCTCCTCCCACTGACTCACTCGTCGCTATACCTTTATCCGCCCATGATTTTGTAGATGGCCTTTTAGAATTATCGTTACAGCAAGTAAGCTTTATACGAAATTCTTTAAATAGACTATTAGATCTTGTGTTTGTTTCAGACCCGTCCGAAGTCACGGTATGTAGAATTGACGCTCTTGTTGTACCTGAAGACCGATATCATCCAACAATGGAATTGACAATTTGCCTCCCCTGCTCTGATACCCTCTCTCCTTTAGTGCCCCCAACTAAAATGAGATGTTTTCGTAAATGTGACTATAATAAACTTAATGATATGATTTCTCATTATAATTGGACAGACTTGTAAATTGTACAGACATTGAAAGTGCCACTGAACTATTCTATATAGCGTTAAATACTTTTTTTAATGAATGCGTTCCTGATAGGTTTCCTTTAAACCTAAACAGGCCTCCGTGGTTTACCAATGCGCTTCAAAGACTTAAAAACCTTAAATCAAATACTTATAAAAAGTATAAAAAATCGGGTAAGCCATCAGATTTTTCAAAATATGTAGTGGCTCGATCGGATTTTAATGTTCTAAACAGTCATTACTATTCTATGTATCTAAATCGATGTAAATTTGAATTTTCAAATGATCCGAAACAGTTTTTCAGCTTTGTTAATGCCAAGCGTAAGTCATCGGCATTGCCTTCATCGGTACGTCTAAACTCAACGGAGGCATCGACGGATTCTGACATTGCTGATTTATTTGCTGAGTTTTTCCAAACCACTTATAGTTCGACAGCTTGGTCAAATTCTAACTACCCTAATCCCTTAAATAGGGCAAATTGTATTTTTACCCCTTTAATTACTGAAAACTCTCTCTTAATAGATTTAGAAACAACAACGCCGATTTATTCTCCCGGTCCAGATGGACTTCCTGGATGTGTGCTCAAGTTTTGTGCGTCAACCATTTGTAAACCGATTCTTAAACTTTTTAATTTGTCTATTTCATCATCAGTTTTTCCTACTATCTGGAAGGACTCTTTTATTATTCCACTTCATAAAAAGGGTGCGAAGGCTGATGCCAAGAATTATAGAGGTATTTTCAAATTGTCGGCAATTCCTAAAGCATTTGAACGTATTATCACTTCTCATTTGCAACATTTATGTTGCTCGCTTATATCACCGTGTCAGCATGGTTTTGTTAAGCGAAGATCGACCACCACCAACCTTCTTGAATTGTCATCTATTGTAATAAATGGATTTCAGAAAAAAATGCAGACTGACGTTATATATACAGTTTTTAGTAAGGCCTTTGACTTCGTCAACCACTCTCTTCTTTTATTCAAATTAGATGAGCTTGGGTTTCCTGGTAATCTATTAACTTGGATTTCAAGTTACTTGAATGGTAGGACTCAGAGAGTTATATTCAAGAATGCTGTTTCAAAATTGATCTACGTGACATCTGGAGTGCCTCAGGGTAGTCATTTGGGCCCTTTGCTGTTTCCTTTGTTTATCAACGATCTTCCCTCTATCATAACACATTCTCGTGTACTAATGTATGCTGATGATGTTAAGCTTTGCTTATCATATAATGATATAGCGTCGGGATTTAACTTACAGTCAGATATTGATTGTTTTCATGAATGGTGTGAGTACAATCTTTTAAAGTTGAACTACCTTAAATGCAACGTTATGACTTTTTATAGAGGTTCTCCTACGTTTATCAGTTACTTTCTTGAAAATACGCCACTCGACCGTATATATTCAGTTTACGATTTAGGTGTTCTTCTGGACCCTAAACTTAAATTTGACTGCCACCTAATGTCCACTGTTAACAAAGCCATGAGTGTTCTTGGGTTTATAAAGCGTTGGTCAAAAGAATTTGATGACCCTTATACGACCAAATTATTATTTACCTCCCTTGTCCGTCCTATTTTGGAATATTGTTCGTCGGTTTGGAGTCCACAATATCAATTGCACATTGACCGTATTGAGTCGGTACAAAAAAAATTTCTTCTATTTGCCCTTCGTAGTTTGAACTGGGATCAAAACGTAAGGCTACCTTCCAACCAGAGTAGATTACTGTTGTTTAATTTACCTACACTTGTAAATCGTAGAACAATGCTTGGTACTATTTTTATGCAAAATCTTATAAGAGGTGATATTGATTCTGCAGAACTTGTAAACCAGGCGGTTTCAATGTACCTGTTAGATTAACACGAAATTATATTTCTCTAAATTTGCCACGATGTACATCAAATTTTTGTCTGCACGAGCCCTTTATCATTTAATTTGCATTTCAACTTCTATTCCGTTATTAAAAACTAATATTTTAACTCATTTGCTTTACTCTTAAGTGTGCCTTTTATTTTCATTTGTGTCTTGTCTCTATTTCATTTATGTATATTCCTCGCGAACTCGCATTTTTTGCCCAAATTGAAAATAGGGCCCCGCGCGTAACAAGCACGTGCTTGGTGTCGTTGGGCCACTTGTTTGTACTGCTCGAAGTGCATCAACGTCCTTCAGTGTATATTCTTGATCAGGAGTCTCTCAGTTTTAAAGATATGGAATTGAAACTTTGCACACACCTTTCTCTCCTTTGCAAGCAGTATATAAGTCGGAACGGACGGGATCGGCCGACTATATCCTATAGCTGCTGTTTTGGGGAAGACAACGAATTTGCCACACATATTTTTCAATCTATTTATCAAAACGTACGATAGGTTTTTAATTGCAAAAAAAAAGTGTTTAATTATTGGAGATCGGAGCTGCACTGAATACATAAAAAAAACAATGCAACCACCGGCGGCTATTGTTAGCACCGCTCGGCTTACAAGATTAGATTAGAGATAAAAGCGAGCCGACGAGAGAGGCTCGAAAGCTCTGACGTGTAACAGCTTTTAGTACAGTGGGCTTCTTTCGCATATTTAAATGTTTACATATTGTCGGCAAAACAAACATTAGCCAATGGCATTTATTATTAATAAATTTTGTTTTGGTTCTGCTCCGAACATCCTCCCCCGGTTGGAAGAGATCCGCTTTCAACCAGCTCAGTTTCGAGGGGCAGAACAGCTAGTTTGGCAACGGCCCTCTTGACAAGACCCGTTGCGATTCGAACCATCGAATCAACTCTGATGATGCCATCTTCGCCGGATATGATCTCTTCGACCGGTCCCATATGCCATTTAAGGGGTGGCAGGTTCTCGTCCTTCAGCAATAAGACGTCACCCATCCTTATGTTGGCTTGTCCAGATTTCCACTTGCTCCTCTCTTGCAACAAGGATAAGTACTCTGTGCTCCACTTCTTCCAAACGTTTTGCTGCATCTGGACCAATTGTTGCCATCGACTGAGACGAGCAGCTTTAAGATGAGTTACGACTGGCTCTGGAAATGAATTGAAGCTCGAAACTTTTAGAAAGTGCGCCAGTGTGAGCACTTCCAAATTATTCGGGTCTTCTGAAATTGGACAAAGTGGGCGAGAATTTAGAATCGCAGATATTTCGTATACGAGAGTTCGAAGTTCATTGTGGGACCGACAACTCTGTAAAAATGAAATTTCGCTGCTTTTACGACCGCTACCCATAACCCGCCGAAGTGTGGGTTCCAGTCGATACCATTGGAGAGACAATTTGCAGCAATGTTCCACATACTGGGTTCACTCTTGAACAATTCCTTTAGTTCTGCAAGCTCGTTTTTAGCACCTACAAAGTTAGTGGCGTTATCAGTCCACAAAGTTCTTGGCTTTCCCCGAATGCTGATAAATCGCTTTAATGGTGCGATGAATGCAGATGAGTGGCCTTGGTTGAGAAGCAGATGATGTTTCGAGCCTCAGCCTTGTAAAAAAAGGGTTCACAAAAGTCGATGCCTTTGGTGTGAAAAGCTGGGTTTGAACGGACTCGATCAGCTGGCAGACTGCCCATATTGTGTTGAAAAATAGTTGGCTTGATCCGGAAACACCTAACGCATTTGTTTAGGACACTGGCAACAAATTTTCTTCCTCCAATTGGCCAATATTTTTGTCTTAACGATCCAAGCAAAGGCCAAAATGTAAGATAAAAGATAAAAGACTATTGTTGCCTTTGTAACCGGATGGCCTTTTGGAATGATAACGGGATGGGTGGCGTCGTAGTCCAAATTCGAATTTTAAAATCGTCCTCCAACTCTCAAAAGTCCATCGTTTCCAATCCTGGGATTTAGAGACAGCAGCTGGCTCCCTTTTGGTAGAGGCTTGTTGACGTTAAGTGCGTTAGCAAAATGGCACAGCTGAATTCCCATTACAAGAATGCGCAAGCCATCAATTAAATCTTGTACGGTGAGGGGACCGACTCGTCGAGGACAATCCTTCTTCCGAAGCGAGATGAAACGATATATATAAGCGAATACACGCTGGAGTTTTCCAAAGGCATTTTGATACTTGCTATTGGCTGAAAGATACATCGTAGCCGAGCTAATCAAGGTAGCGTGACTTTGTTCAGGTAGATCGCGAAGAAGCTCCACGCCAGCCGGCCAGGCTGAAGAGTCCAAAAATATGAATGGAGGTCCATGTTTCCAGAGCTTTCAGACGAGTAATTCAATCGGCAGCCTCGAGATACTACATCAGCAGGATTTAAGTCCGTCGGAACATGGTGCCATGACATTCCAGCCGTTAATTCCTGGATTTGCGCAATTCTGTTGGATACGAAAATTTTAAAGCTTGATGGTGCTTCTTTTATCCAATGCAAAACGATAGTTGAGTCAGATCAACAGTGGAAGTCAAAGGGTATGTCAAAAATGTGCTTTATAATGGAGACGAGTTCTGCCAGTAGTAAAGCAGCCGACAACTCCAATTTAGCTATAGTTAGCGAATGTTTCTGCTCTCAAATCTATACAGGCTCCATAAGCTGTACTAATGGCATCAGAGAAGGCGTGCAATTGAACGGAAGCATTTGGCATCATGGCAAATCTGGGGAACCTGATATTCTGAACTATGCGTAGCTGAGAGGCAAGCTCTAACCAAAGCTCTAATGGGTCATACCAGCTTAAGCTTTCCTTCCACAACGCCAGCAGGAATGTTTTGGCTTTGACTAGAATCGGAGCTATACCGATAAGACGCTTCTTTTAGACGGTGGACCATTGGAAGCATTGGCGAGAAGTTGAATAAGAAGTTGTCTGAACTAGGTTCCCAAATGAGTCCTAAAGTCTTGGCAATGTCGGTTCCATCATGAAACTTAAGAAGCTTCTCCTTATCCTCTTCCGAATCTCCCTCAAGAATACTCGGGTCGTTGGAGCACCACTTGCGAATTGGAAAGCAGCCCCTGGAAGGCAAATCTTTGACTTGTCTTCGAATTTCCAGTACTTCTTCAATTGTATTTCCACCAGCCATGAGGTCGTAATCCCTTTTTACAATTTTAGCCCCAATGGGAAACGAAGATTCCTCATCCTCAGCTAACTGGTGCATGGCGCGAATGGCCAGAAACGCTGCAAGCTTTGTTCCATTTGTGACAGTCTCCAGCATACAAACCTTTATTTCCTCCTCAGGGCTATTTCTCCAAAGAATACACTGCAAATATTCATCGGGATGTGAGATTCGCACACAGCGGTACATTTTACATATATCCCCGCAGAGTGCAAACCTGAATTGGCGAAAACGTACAAGTGTGGGGAAGATTTTTGGCTGAATTGCAGGCCCAGTTAGGAGCAAATTGTTGAGCGATTGTCCAGAAGTGCTTTTCGCTGATCCATCGAACACGACACGAAGTTTTGTACTGCCCGTATCCAGTTTCTGTACGCAATGATGGGGCAAAAAGATCCTGTTGGGAAGCGAACGACATATGGCCTAGATCGATATATTCCTGCAGGAGTCTTTAGGAAAGGATCTCTTGATAATTTTGCTTCTAAACTCTTGAAACGCCTTAGTGCGAGACCAATAGAATCACCCAGAGCATTAAATCCAGTGCTGTTTAAGAGTCGAACCGAGTATTGTCCGCTCTCTAACCGAGTAACGTTCTCCTGAAACAAACGCTCACAAAGAATATCCTCATTGGACAGAGAAATATCTGACGAGTAGCAATTTTCTATTTCCCAAAATCGTTTTGCAGCTTCAGTGAGAGACTTATCTTCAGTTTCAGATGTATTCGGCTTGACTGACGCAGCTATGACACATACTTCCTTTCTTTCGCTTGTCAGACCCCCAGAAACGATCCAACCAAGATAAGTGAATTTTCTCCATGCTAATCAAATCAAAAAATATTCCTGCTTCAATCAGCATATCAATACTCTGCGATTTGTAAAATTGAGGGTCTGCCAAGGAAATATTTTTGGGAATATCCCAGGAGAAGCATTTATATCGAACTGCGGCTGATAGTCCGTAATTGTTTTTGTGACAACAGTAGTAAGGGAGGCATGATAGCAAGAATCCTGAGACTGAACGATAATATCAACTGCCTTTTCGGAGATGAGTGAAGATCCTATTCCAGATATTGATACATGGGACGATCGTGACTTGAGCTGCAGCTGGTCAGCAAAACGAGACGAAATGAAATTGAGTTGCGATGCTGCATCGAGTATAGCACGGCATGAGATGAAAGAGCCATCGCGATTTTTGACAAAGACATCAGCCGTTGCAAGCAACACGTATTGATTGGGATTTTGGGTGCTATTTATGATAGGTGGAGAGTATGAAGATGTGGGCGAACATGAAATTAATGTAGAAGCTTGCGAAGGTGGGTTAAGGTCGCCTGATGAAGATGATGCTAATGGCTCCTGTGTAGAGGTGCAGCAACATCGATGCATCGATGTTTTTGAAATTTTCTAAATCATCGATGTTTTTTTTCAACCATCGATGTTTCTGTGCCGTCACTATCAAGAGAAAAAGGCAAAGGAAAGCTACGTAAAAAAAAAAAACAAAGCTCCGTACCAAGCCAGACTGAATCTTCGGACTATTTCACTTGCTTGCAAGCAAAATTGCAAGCAAAAAATACCATGGCACGCTCCGAAGTAATAGTTATGCTCAGGCAGCATATAGAGCCGTTGAAGTATTGGAAGGTATGTTTCTAAATTGTTTTAAGTCATTATTTTTCGTAATTAATTATGCTTTCACGAGTCGTCGAACAGCATGGCGCCCTTCAAAGAAGTGGCAAAAAAATTTCTATGTGTCCCTGCCACTTCCTACGAATCACAAAGATCCTTCAGCAAGGCGGGGCAAATTATTTCTGACCGCAGGACGCGCCTAAAGCCTGATATTGTTGACAAACTTATGTTCATAAACAAAAATCACATTTGTTTTTAAATGTTTAACTAAATTTTAAGAAATTATCTCCGTTTTCTAAACCAAGTGAATAAATGTTTTGTTTTTCTATTTTTAATACAGCATTTTAATAATTTAAAAAATATTAGTTGAATTTTTTAAAACATCGATGTTTCATCGATGTTTTGGGTGAAAAACATTGAAAACATCGATGTCTCCATACATCGATGTTTCTGCACCTCTACTCCTGTGGGCTAGGGGTCAAAAGAAGAAGTGTGTGGTGCTTCATATGACAAGTTTTTCAATTGCCCGACTTGCATTGCTGCAAACCATGACCCTTCCGCAAGCAATTAAGAAACAAATGCAATTTCTTCGACTTTTTATAGCGCAAGCCAGGAGAAAGAATTAAAAACCTTGGTAATGTTTATTCTTTCCTTTGGTTATGTTTATTCGATTGTCTTCCCACCTGATGGCCTGGCGTTTTCGTTACCAAGGCGCTATCCAAATTTTCCATCAATCTGCATCGTTTTTCCAAAAATGAAGCCATAGAGGTCCATGTAGACAAAATTAAAAATTAAATTAAAAATCCATCCAGAATTTGTTCTTAGGTAGCGAGCGCCCTGATCGCTCGCAGATGAGAGTTCATCTTATCGCTTAGTTCGCGAAGGCCTGTAGCAGATCCCATTTCAACACCATTTAACCCAAATATCGCCTTTACGTGTGCCTGGAAATGCAAAAGCTTGTTGTCAAAACGATTAATTAATAATTCCACAGCCGTATCATAGTTCGCATCGGATGGCTCTAGCGAACGTATGGTTTCCAACTCTACGCCTTCAAGGCTAGCTCGGAGATATTGGAATTTTTCAATTTTACTTAGCTCTTGGTCAGTGTTCACAACAGTTGAAAACATCGCGTAGAAATCCGGCCAATCTGCATAATTTCCAGAAAAACGAGGCAGTTCCAGATGCGGAAGTTTTGATTTCCTACTTGAGTTCAGGCTGCCATCTCCTACAAAATGGTAATGCAAGGCAGTGGAATTTGCATTACTGGTGCGACTTTGTTGCACAAGAAATTCTCGAGAGAGTTTCGACTCGATGTCAAAATAAATATTTGCAAAATTAGGCCGCGCATCACTCGATAATTCCGCCAAATTCAATTTTTCCAAGCTGGCCTGCGCAGCATTAAAATCTAAACAAAGACTCAACGTATTTTAGCTGAGCTTTCAAATCTGCCTTATCGAAATTAATTAATACTTCTCTGGTTAGAAAAGAATTGGTTGCATATAATTGTTGCACAACCGATTGCACCTTGGCCTTATAAAAGTCAATTACACTTGGAGCGTCCACCATTTTAGTTCAGTTAAAAAACAAGAACAAAAACGGAAATAAAAGTCACCCTGTAGTTGCGCAACCGCCAAATTTAAGCGTCCGAAATTTCTTTTTCAGTTTTCTATTCCCTTTTCGAAAGGTCTTTGCACCGCGAATATGTCACCAGTTGCAAGGGGCGGATTATGATTATGTCCGTTATATGCAGCGATATGTATTTTAAAACGGCACATGTTTTTTTGCCGAATTTAAATATTATTCACAAGGAGAAGAAATTGGCGAGAAATTGCACCGAATGTAGCAATTAATGTTCAAAGTAATATTCCAGTTGCGTTTGGCACCGACATATGCACAAACAGCAGCGAACAACGAAAAACCGTAAATGTTTTTTACGATTAAAAAACAATGTTTTTACGATAAAAAAAAAACCATGTTCGTCTGTTTTGCGACGAAATGCACACTCCGGATCAAGAATCACGTCGGGGTCACAAAATGTTTTGGGGAAGACAACGAATTTGCCACCCGTATTTTTCAATATATTTATCAAAACGCACGATAGGTTTTGAATTGCAAAAATGACTTATTTAATTATTCGAGATCGGTGCTGCACTGAATACATAAAAAAAACAATGCAACCGCCGGCGGCTATTGTAAGCGGCGCTCGGCTTACAAGATAAGATAAGAGATAAAAGCGAGCCGACGAGAGAGACTCGAAAGCTCTGGCGTGTAACAGCTTTTAGTACAGTGGGCTTCTTTCGCATATTTAAATGTTTACAAATTTTCGGAAAACAAGCATTGGCCAATGGCATTTATTATTAATGAATTTTGTTTTGGTTTTGCTCCGAACAGCTGCCATATAACTGAATGATCGGAAATGCCATAACTTTGGTGTTTTTAAAGTTAGGAATTTTCTATGGGTTTTATATTTGGCCAATCAATCCGACCTACCAAATATCATAAGGATCGGCCGACTATATCCTATAGCCGCCATATAACTGATTGATCGGAAATGTCATAACTTTGGTGTTTGTTAAGTTAGGAAGTTGGGATTTTCTATGGGTTTTATATTTGGCGAACCAATACCACCTACCAAATTTCATAGGGATCGGCGACTATATCTTATAGCTGCCATATAACTGAACGATTGGAAATGCCATAACTTTGGTGGTTTTAAAGTTAGGAAGTTTTGTTTGTAAGTAGTCTTTTGTTTGTCAATTTCATCTTTTCCTGCAAGAATGCCGAGGTCTCTGTGGATGTTTTGGTTGCGAATATACCACGGTGCCCCAGTGATAGTCCTCAAGATTTTTGATTGTGCGCGCTGTATAATGTCAATGTTGCTGCTGCTCGCGTTCCCCCATAGCTGGGAGCCATATGTCCAGATAGGCTTGAGAGTAGAGTTGTTGATGCATTTGATGTGTCTTCTCCAGGTTAGTCGGCTGTCTAGGTGGACGCCGAGATACGTTACTTCGTTGACTTGGCGAATCGGAGTACTATTCAATGATAGTGGAGGGCATGTTTACCTGTTGAGAGTAAACATTATGTGTTTACATTTTTGTTCATTTATTTTAAGGCGCCAATCAGATAGACACCTCTCAACTACGATGAGGTGATTGGCTAGTTGTGTTGTGGCTTGGCTTGGGCTCCTCGAACGACTTAGGATTGCAGTGTCGTCAGCGAACGTAGATGTTGTTAGCTGCTCGTTTGTAGGAATATCCGCAGTATGAGCCCAAGCGCGCTTCCTTGCGGGACTCCAGCTTCGATAATGTAGTCGTCAGATGTTGTTGTGTTGCACCTTACTGCGAAGAATCTGTTGTACAGATACTACTCAAGTAGTTTATGAGTGTATGTAGGTAAGTGTGTTTTGATTTTATGCATGAGGCCATCGAGCCAGACTCGATCGAAAGCTTGAGATACATGGAGGAATATTGAGCTGCAATATTCCCGATTCTCAAAGGCCGTGCGGATTTCTGATGTTATTCTGATAACTTGTTCAATTGTACCATGTCTTTGACGAAAGCGAAATAGATGTGCCGGGATAACATTGTGTGCTTCCAGATATGGTATTATGCGTGTAAAAGGCAGTGTTGGGAAAGGTACTGTTTTTTTTTAGGAATTTTTAGGAATTTTAGGAATGCATCCAAAATGCGTTTACATTTACGCTGTTACGCTGTTAAATTTGTGTAATGCTCAACGTGAGATTTTGGTAAAATTTCCCCCACGATGTAGTGGCACACTTTCTGATTGATCTGCAAATATTTAAATAAACACACATTATTATATATTGAGTTATTAAATTTTGTCATTAATGTAATTACCTGGGCTGAACTCAGGGAACCGAAAAAACGATTTTTAATTTTCCTTAGAAAGTTCCATATTAGTTTTAGTTTTCTTAGCTTTCATGGCCTCTTACTCCGTGTAACTGCTTGGATGAACCCCCTAAGTTTGTTGAAGATATTTTTAAATTAAGTCAAAATATTTAAAAATATGGGCTTGAATAATTGTGTGTATACATTTTTAAAACACACGGTATGAATAAATGTATGCAGAGTTTTACGTGCATTAATGTATTTATGAAACCCTCGTGTACATATGTATTTCGGCGCGCAAAAATTCCGTATGTAGAAACATTTGTCTATATATTGTGCATTTGTATATGCAGGATGTTTACGTTCATACGGCATTTTTGCGCGCCAAATACACTTTTTTTTAAGATGTACAAGAGGAAATGTGTATTTGGGGCGCAAAAACTCCGAACATATGTATGTACAAAACATTTGACTATACATGCATGTTAACGTACATACGGCATTTTTGAGCGCCAAATCCACTTGGGTTTCATAAATACATCGATGTGGTGATACGTACATACATTAGTGCACAATATAATATACAATAAAACTGCGATTTTACCCTTAGTCATATTTTCATTCTCAAATATGTACATACATATCTTACACATAAAAAGAGCGCATAAGCTTACCTTAAGGTGTTTGTGCAGATTTATCAACGAATTTGATTGTTTTATTGAGACACAACGCGCACTTGCAGTCCGGCTTAAAAAATGTGCCATTTAATATTAGTCAAATTGTTTTGTGCATATTGCAATGCAACAAACATGAGAATGGCTTAGTTCCACTGAATTTTAATTCTGCGTTCCGACTATTACAATTTCGAAACGAAACGTACGTGTACCATGACGTGTAGATGTGGTAGACTTAGCTTATTTCAGTGTCGCAGTCAGATTTGGCTATTTTAAATCTGAGCATTGTTCAATACCTATGTAAGTACCTTAATAATTCTGAAGGTATATAAAAATCTGTAGCTAGGTAAGGTAAAAGGTACCCAATTATTTTGATACCCGTTACTCGTAGAGTAAAAGGGTATATTGTATTCGTGCAAAAGTATGTAACAGGTAGAAGGAAGCGTTTCCGACCCCTATTCTTGTTCAGGATCACTAGGCAAGTCGATCTAGCCATGTCCGTCTGTCCGCCTGTCTGTCTGTCCGTATGAACGCTGAGATCTCGGAAACTATAAAAGCTAGAAAATTGGCATTTCGCATGTAGATTTTAGGAGTTCCTACGCAGCGCAAGTTTGTTTCAAAATGGTGCCACGCCCCCTCTGACGCCCACAAGCCACAAGCTGTGGCCACAGTTTTGATGCTATTATGAAAATTTTAATTGATATGTATTTGTTTCGTCAATACCTATCGGTTGGCCTAATAAAAGTTTGCCACGCCCACTCTAACGCCCAAAAACCCATTAAACCCGCCTACATTTCCGCCTTTCATGGCCCGTGGTACCAATGTCGCAATGCAATAGCGGCATCGAACGGATGACTTTGAAACAGCTGGCCAGGTTGCTCAACAGTGTCAACGGTAATTCTCGATAAGGATTTCTATTAAAGAAAATTGCGATGGTTTTCATTTGTCAATACCGAACTATATCCCAAGAACTACGCAAATCAAATCAAGTTAGCCAAATTGGACGTCTGTGTCAAACAATGGCGTATGTAATGGCGTAAAAGTATCTAAGTATGTCCCAACACTAGTAAAAAGGCATTTTTCGAACAATTTGGACAGACACGATAGTAAACTTATTGGTCTGTAGGTGTGGTCTTTTCCGGGCCTCGGTATCATTATGATAGTAGATTTTTTGCATTTGCTCGGATAGTAGCCGAGACGTATGATCCGACTGAAGAGTTTACAAATAGCCTCAATAGCAGAGTTTGGAAGTTCAATTATCATTTTTGATGTTATTAGGTCACTACCCGGAGCCCTTTTCGGTTTCAGATCCCCAATAACTTGCGCTATATCTTTTGGTTGAAGCAATGTTGGTAAGGATATAGTTTCGGATTCAATTTGTGGTAGGAGAAATGGACCTGTGGCAGGGTTCGGCTGGAAAACGCTTCGGAGATGTGAAGCAAAAGTTTCGGCTCTATCTTCGTCGCTGCGTGCCCAGCTACCTGATGGGTTTCTTATTCGAGTGACAGTTTCGATTGGAGAGCTCAGATTCGGGTGAGACCTCCACAGAGGATGTTTTGTACTGGTTAGCCAAAGTTTGCCGATGTACCGCAGTTGTGTATTTTCAGTGTCTTTCTTCAGGGCTCGGTTTAGTATGCGTTGTTTTGAAGATGGCGATCTATTGGTTTGCCAAGCACGTCGCAGACGCCTCTTTTCCAGTACAAGCTTTTCCAATTGCAGATTAGTTTTGAAATGCTTGTATTGCACGCCCTTCGATGGTGGTGTTGAAATAGTGGCTGCTGCCACTATTACATCTTCAAGAGCATCAGTGGATCTTTCGATGTCCGCTTCGATGTTGAGCTGCGGAGTTAGTTCGATGAGAGAACTTACATACATTTTATATTTTAACCAGTTTGTTCTGTGCGATGTCAGTCTCTGGGGGTGATCTGTAGTTTCTGGGCTTTGAAGAAGAGTTATTAGCACTGGCGAGTGGTCAGATGAAAGGTCCGAAAGCGCTTTGGCGCTTATTATATTGCGTGGAATGTTTTCTGTCACCGCAAAAACTATTAAGTCTGGGACTTTTCTGGGGTCTGCTGGCCAGCTTGTGGGGCTACCAGAAGAAACATAGTGCAATTTGTTGCTCAGTTTTATAATTGCATTATATAATTGCCTTCCTTTGTCACGAATCGTGATATGACATTATATGCCATTATAGTCTCCTGTTGATATGAAGCGATCTCCAAGTAAATTGTAAAAATCGATGAATTGTCCTTCAGAAATGTTAAAGCGAGACGGGCAGTACACAGCGGCTATGGTAAGGTGTCCGTTACCTGACTGCTCCTTGATAAACATGGCATGCAAGTAATTAGTTGCAAACCTTTGGTGAAAGTGGTGTTTAATACGTGCCCTGATAAGGATGCCGGTTCCGCCGAGGGCTTTACCGTCTGAATGATCTGTGCGTTAGAAGGTGCTGCCTTCTTATTTGGAAGTTGTATTTGCATGTGAGGTGCGTCTCTATCAGTAGAATAATGTCGATATGATTTTCATTCATTAACTGTGTTATTTCAAGTTTGTGCCGGGGAACGCCCATGGCCTTCCACATAGTTATTCGTAGACTCTGTTGTGTGGCTACAGCTCTACCTTGAAGTTTTTAATGATGTTACTAACGTTCTTTGCAGAAAAACCGTTTTCTTTAAGGGCATTGATAACTTCATTGAGGCTCGATTCCTTTTATTACAACTTGCAAGCCCTTGATGCTTTTAGTTGGTACGTGTAGTAGTTTTTCTTAGCTTCCTACAGGTGTTTGCACACGGCTTGGAAATGTTCTTCGGATTTGGTCTGAAGTTTGGTTTTGTGAATATTTCCTTAAGTTATCGAAACAACATGAAAATGTCCGTCCCCACTATTTTGTTGACCGTTCGAGCTTTTCTCCCTAATATAAATTGGTTCTGGTTGAGTTTCAGCTAATCTGTTGTTGTTGGAATTCCCCGGATTTTCTTTTGACTTTTTTTTTTGGTTCTGCGGGCTAAGCTTACGCTTAATATTTTCCGCTTGTTGAATATTTTCTTGGTTTTTATCATATTTTTAGTTGACGTTGTATGTTGTTGGTTTTGCTGCCGTAGCTGTAGCTGTTTCCGCTGCATGTTGCTGATGCGCCAAGGGACGAATCTGATAGTAATGGTACGCCGTATTAGTAGGAGAGAGGGTGAGTAAGATCGTGCGCTTTGGGTATCGACTGTCTGTGGAGCCGGGTTACTCTTTGTAAACGTTTTTTGAACTTCGCTATCGGGCATAGAGATCTTCGGCTCACGGAGCTCTATATTCGGTTCGTCGGTCATTGAACTTATTTTATTATATAATAATTTTCACTTGTTTTTAATCATATCACTGATTTTTTGTTTTAGCGTCTTTTTGCCTATTAATACACCAATTTAGTTTCTATATTTTATTTGTGTTTAATACATCCACTTTCAATAACTTTTTCCGGAGCTCCAGCAAAACACGTCCGCTCTCTTCGGCTGCACTTTCTTTTTTAATGCATAATGGTAGGTATTTTAAATTTATAAAATAATTTTCTTCCTTAAAATCAGCTATCAGCTTGGGTGTTTTTGAACCTGGAAGCAATTTACTTTCAGGACAGAAGGGTAATGAATTATGCGCGTTATGAAGTTTGACAGGATATTTAAGGTCTACTTCTACCTTGTATCCATCATCCCCTATTGCTAGCATATTTTTTATATCTAACAGCATAATTTCTTGATCATCTAAATTTCAACATCGTATCCCAGGGAATTGAGGGAGCAGTTACATAATAAACGGTGCCAAGGTTACATATATATGTGTTGACAAATCTATCTAAAATTCATTTCTAACATGAACTTCTTGTCGAAATCAGGACAGCCGAACACTCCGCTTTATTTCCTCTATCCAAATCCATTTCCGAACCTCTTTCAACAAAGTAGTCATAGGTTGTACTACGGTTGCGAAATTCGGAACGAATCGGAAATACCAAGACGCCATACCCAGCCATTGTGGAAGTTCCTAAATGTTAATAGGGGCTTTTAGATTGGTGATAGCTGCCACTTTTTTTGGATCCGATAGTCATCACTTGGACATTCCTCTGCTTGGCACGGTGAAGGCCGTGAATTGGCTGCTGGCAAAACCCATCAGTATTTGCCAATAACTGGTTCACTCGGCCGCAGGCGGGGCTCTTCCGCCAAAGAACCTAATGCTACCGTAAGCGGTAAAAAATGTTATTAAAGAAACTCATGGGTCACATGTATTTGGCCCACCCTATTACGGAACGGGTACCAAACTTAAAAAAGTAACTTAAATGATCAACTCCTTGTCGCTTTTCTCTTAGATCTACCAAACGAAAACATAAACTAGGTACAAAAATATAAACTAACAAAAAATGTAAATTCTTATCTCTTCTAAACTACAAGCGGTTGAACTTAAATCTATGAAGGATTTGGCGCCTTGTCGTCGGGATAGTTCGAATTTCACGTGGTTGAACATAAATCTATGGAGAATTTGGCAACCTAGTCGTCGAGATAGTTCGAATTTCCCGTGCGGAACAGTCTAGAAAACGTGGAACAGTCTTTAAAGTTAAAGTGTTTTGGGGAGCAGTATGGGCACAGTCTTTCGGGGAACAGTCTTTGGAAAGTTCAAGTCTTTTGGTAAACTGTCTGGGAACTTGCGGAATACAAGTCGGGCGGTAAAAATCGAATGGTCTAAAATTTAGGGCGGGGATATCACCACTTTCACCACGGTTTCGAAGAAATGGGGAAATGTGAGGAGTTTTAAAACTCTCCACAAATCCCGACGCAGAATAGAGGCTTGCCAACAGCGAAGGAGGCGAGAATGCCTTAGAAGTGAAGGACATTCAGGTCAAACGGGAAATATACGGATCTTGGACCCTCATACATCAAGGGCAACAAGGTCAAACGATGAACGGTAAAGGAGAATTAACGGTACGGCAGTGGCCCTTGGACCCGATCTCGAGGAGGGAAATAACGGGATCTTCAAAAGGACGGTGCAAGCGCAACTCATGGACAGTACGAGTGCGAGAATCAGAGAAGGTCCGTGGTTGAAAGCCAAGTGCCCAAGGATTAAGATCGCAAAGTTGAAACGCCAAACAACGACAAGTCTATAAGGCTGAGGCTACAACGCTGAGATCCAACGGTGCTATTTCGTGATTAAACCCAACCGGTGCTAGGTCGTAGTCAGGAGATACAAGTTTCTAGGCGATAAGGGAGAACCCAGTTGGACCTGCTAAGCGATACATCTTACCGACAAAGTCCAGACTGAACTCCGGGAGCCTGCGATAAAGGTGGGAAATGTCAGGAGTTTTAAAACTCCCCACAAATCGCGATCCAGTAGTGTACAATGCTGAGATCCCGTGGTTAAATCATTAAGTCATTGAGCGACGTTAGGCGATAAGTGTCTGGGCGATAAGGCAGAACCTGCTAGGCAAAAAACCTTGCCGATGGCTGGGCGATAAAGTGAAACATAGTTGACGATAAACCTCGCCGGCCCGTTATCGCATCCAAAGTACCCAAAATCACTGAAATCACTGTTCCTCTTCGATTAAGATGATGGTACCGTTCGAATACCTAAGACGCAGGCCCGATGAGACTGCCGGGTCATTTTCCCGGGGCCCGGCAGAAAGAATTTTTGTAGGCTAATTGAGATGTTAAGAAAAATTGAGAAAGAAAAATGTAACTCAAAAAGGCCACTCTTGTTCTGTGACTAAACTCATTAAGCTTCTGATGTATAACACTTCTGTATAATTCAAATAAGAATCGAAAAAGGGCCCGTGCCCCGGTGCCTCCCGACGGCCCTGCTAAGACCTAGCGCGTGTTTATGTTTCTTAGGCATATTGTGATAATTGTTTGTTTTTAACACAGTATTTTAGAGTTCTTCTCACTTTTCATAATGGTCGTCAAATTAATAATTTTTATTTTGAATTGAACGCACTCCGAGTCCTTGAGCACTTTGCAAAACCAACGAATTTATAGAACTGATCCTGAGCAATTTTAGTGGAATCCTCTTTGATAGTGGATTGAGTCGATTGACTTTCAAGAAATATTATAATCAGGAAAACATAGACAATCTCTATGTAATATAATTACCATCTATAAGAACAGCTGACCACCTATGAACTGCCCCGCAGTAGTCCACCTTCTATCAGCTTTTTTGGGATCTTAAGAATACATCTACAATACACGATTATAAGGATCCTCCTTGTGGCGTTATAAATATATTTGCCTCCATGGATTATTACCAGCAGATGATTCGAAAGTAAAAATCATCTGCTTAGGCTCTTTGAAAGCCTTTGAGCCTTTATGAAGCCTTAAGCTATAACGGGTATAGACATTTTTTAGGCACATGAGATGACTTCAAATACATATATAAATAGAATGTTCGGTGTTTATGGTATCCTAAGAAAGCCGATTGTTTTATTGGATCTGGTCCAAGATATCTAGCCTATCTAAACAAAACTTCCTTTTTTTCATTAATAGTCAGCTTAAAATCTTTACATATTTTTTTAAAATAAGGTGAACAGCCCAAAAGGTCGGCAAAATACCCAAATACATTCTTGCGGAAAGCGGCCAAAATAACTTTATCGTTAGTGGCCACCGTAATTATATGCTCGCCTAGGACTGCTTTCCGACACCGTTATCGAAGCAGTATGGATAACCTGATTCAGCTCTAGCTCATGTGCTGCGGAGATCTGCCCCGATATCATTTGCTCTTGCCTTAACAGCTCGTGTCCTTCTTATTAGTCCATGATAATTGGTCAATCGTGGCACCATCAGAAATTCTAGGTCTCTTGTTTCGGCAGGGTGAAAGCTCCTGTGACACCTGTTGCTCCGCTAATGGCTATAGCTCTTCCCTCCTAGTTTTGTTATAAGCGGTGTACGGGTTTTTAAGAAGTCGTTCACCCCTTGCCAATACAATTCACACTAGCACCGGCGTCAAGTAGTTCTAAAACTTCTTTCCCTTCAATTCTGGTCTTGACAAAAAAGTTTGTTGTTTTGCACGGACAATACGGTTTTCATTAGTTTTGGTTGGAGCGTGTCTTCATTTGCTATTCGCTTTGATTTTCAACTGTCTGTGCAGCGTTCGCCTCTCCTTGTGAACTCTCTCCTAAACCCGGTCAAAGTTTTAGCTGCCGAAGACACAACGAATGCTCTCATCTGTGAATTTAAGGTTTCTTTTAGTATGTCTACTAAATTTTTTTCTACATTCTGTAATAAATTTAAAGTTCAATTTCCACCTAACGGTCCATGCATACGGTCCTTCTAGCAAGGCAGCTCGTTCTATATAGCTTGTCGACATATACATAGCTTTTCGCTCTTCACAGTGAACGGTCGTGTTTTTCTTTTGCGCTCCGAAAGAGGACTCACCGTAAAATGGCGGTATGTCAGTGGACTTTGAACCTTGTCACCCGATATAGAGAACGGTAATAACGGAACCTGCATCGGCAGGACGGAGCAACCGCAGCTTGGGATCATAAGGAGTGCGAGATTCAAAGCTAGTATCTAAACGCGGAACCAGTAAGCAAGTGAAGTCAAGTTCACAGCAAGCCAGAAGCGACGCAGCAGAGATCAGCAATCATCCAATATAAATAAAAGAATCAGGTCGTTACAGCGTCCTACCTCATCTCTCTGCCTTCTTTTGACAGCATTTGTATTTGACTTAACGGAAGAGCGAGCAAGAAAGAGCAGGGAGGGAAGCAGGGCTACGTCAAACGACGTTATAATTCGGAATTATCCTAAGCTTAGCAAACATGCATGCATTGCGGCTTTTACAAGTGGTAATAGTGAGATGTTGCAAATTGTTGCACAACGTTGAACAATGCCAGCAAAGGAACACGGAGATTGCTGCTGTAAAGGAAATGTTTGTTAACACCTTGAATGGTTGCAATTTAGTTGTTGCACTTCGAAAAGCTTTTAAAATCTCTATTTATATTTATTTAAGACAACCCGCAACAAACAACATAGCCTATAAAAGTGTTCAAATAACTCAAGTTTTGTGAATTATGACGTTTAAAGTGTAAAAATGAAAATTATATAAAACAACTAGTTCCTTAATTTTTTTATTACTTTTTGGGTAATTTGAATTTTTCTATAAGCTCAAAGAACCTATTGGTCAATTGAAACCATTTCAAACAATTTTTAGTTTTTATTTATTCCACTGGATTACAAATCCAACATTCAGTCCCTAATATAACTCTTTAGAACAGAAATCTTGTATTTACCCTTTTTGTACACAACAAAAATTTTATTTCAATAATATAAGGACATAAAAACTAGTGGCAGCGGGAATGAATTATCGAATCACTAGAATTAACAATCAAATCATTCAAATATTGAAAACAATATTGAATGTTTTAAACTGCACTTAACTTTCCAAGACATGGAAAAAAAAGATTCGAAACTGCGTAACTTTTTGATTGTATTCACGAAAATATTGAATCCAACAGCCCATTAAATATTGGCGCATGAAAAAGAATACCAGTATTTGCCAACGGGAGACCTTTCCGAAGAACCAGACGAATCCCAATAAAAATATAATACAAATACAGGTTGCTGAACACATAAAAGTCAATCAAAAGAACTAATGTTTTGTCATTGCAAATGCAGAGGCGTGATGGTATATAGTATAGGCGTCACCATAACTTTCTTAATATAACCACTGTTTTAGTGTTAATAATTTGATACGGCTCGGAAATAATCTTAAGAATTAGTTTAAGGTTTGTTTTTATTAAAATTCCATTTGTTGAGGCTTCAACCTTTTTCTAAACCTATATAATTGCACTTTGATCACAAAGTAAGGCACAGCAAAATAATGTACACGTAGAATTTCAAAAGGGTAGCAGTCGGCTAGAGCCTCTTTTTGTATGTTTCGCAAAAGAATTCAATTTTTGTTGTTGCCAGCGGAATTAGTCTGTGCAACAGCTCTGCGGGTGGAACCAGTAGTGGTGTTGATCACGGCAGCATGAGATACTCCATCTGCTCCTGGGATGAGTTGAACGATTCTAGCCAAGAATCATGACAAGAGTCTTGACAAGAACGACGTCATTGATTTTAAGCTCATGTATCTGCGCCACTTCGTTCGCTCCTCCATGCTTTATAAGAGAGATGCCTCTCTTCGGATTAAACGGCTTGAAAATCTTCCGTAATTTTAGGGTCGTTATTTCATTTTCAAATTGAGACTGTTGCGTCATCAACTCCCTAGCCAACCAAATATCATCCAAGGTTAAGCCAGATTTGCGTTTAAAATAAATTGGGAAACATATGCATTTTGGCGAGTGAATTTACGAATTAAAAATCTCTCAGCAAATATTTATAATGGCGTAACTAGATGCTCGGATAGTTTTTCTAGTCTCCAAAGACGGCACTGAAAACTTGCTTCTGCCCCACTTTAACAGAAAGCTCTCTTCTTTTGGATCTTCTTCGTATTAAGCCTGTTTATTCGCTACGGCCCGATATACGATATACGCGACTTACACATTAAGTGTCAGCTCTTTGGATAGAATAACTCTTGTAAACGATCTTGGCGTTATCTTGGACCCTAAACTAATGTACGCAGATGATGTATGATTATGTAAATTAGTATTTTACTCCGTAGAGGTTCCCTCGCAGCCGTCTCCGTGAAGGTAGCCGGTTGGCTGTTGTCATCCGTCGATAAATTAGGAAGAATAGGGTGGAAGGGTGACTGCCCTTCTTTACCTGCTGGCCTAGAGACTTAGTCAGTGTGAAATAATAAGATCTTTAACGGCGGTAGCCGGAGTTAAATATTATCAGAGCTGGTGCTCTTTATTCAAGGCTTTGATATAAACTGAATTGAAAAGAAACTTAAAGCTAACAACAGACTCACAGCGGCCACGCAAAAATGCAGTGCTTGCCGTCTGTGCACGAGCATCCGGGCTAAAAGCTGGATCAGCAGTTTCGACCGAAGCTAAATAACAACAAAAGTCAGCGGCTGGTCCATTGACTTTTGCTGGTTTATGTTAACTTGTTAACTACTCCCCCCTTTGAATTAAGGCCGCCCTCGGCCGCCGCTATCTCGGTGATGACTTCCTTCAGCTGTGCCGCAGATCTTCTTGCCTTGAAGAAATGGAGATAGATCATGACAATGGCAATCATCGCACAACATAGAATTCCTACTATGAGCATTGCGCGATATTTTAGATTGGTCCCAATATCCTTGTCGAACTCTCGAATGAGCTCCACATTACGTTCGTTTAATCGATGAAGGTAAGGGAGGCTCAATACGTCGTGATTGATGGTAATGTTAAGCAATGGTGAGCTTGCAACTCCTGGAGTTCTTCTTTGGATCTTGTCATGATTTACGTAGAGGGTTTCGTTGATGGAGACGCAATCTTAAAATGCGACAAGGTGAGTACCGTGCAGCCAGACCTCAGTACCATTGTCTACCTGGACTTTAGCTGTTTGGTCGTTGACAATGATTATTCCTTCATCGACTCGATGTACGGGTTGTAAGTCGGTTGGTTGGGTCTCGCAGTGCGCCAAAACACCTGCAAAGAGTTCTCTAGCGCAAGAGCTGCCTGATGATATTTGGCAGAACGTAGCTCCTGGCGACACGGTACAATCCTTAACGGTGTGGACTTCTCCACCACATGTTGCCACAACATTGTTCGGTATCCGCAGCATGATATTATGGTGAGTGACGGGTAATATTGTGACTTTCTTACAGGCGAACTTTACCTTTGGAAACTTAACTATGAAATGCAAGGAATTGGCAGATTGTAATATTTTAACGGACGCTACGGACAAAAGATCCCTTATGGGGGTATTAGTGGGTTCCTCAAGCCAAATTGCCTTTAGGTCTGCGTGGTCAAATATATTTGGGCTGACAATATTAATTTTAGCTAATGTAATTGCAAGCATAAGGTTCTGTAGTTCCATCATTAGCATTCTATTTCTAGCAAGGAGGGTTTCATATAAATGGCCTGTGTCAATTTGTTTATTTTTTGTAACCGTGAGGATTTGATTTACTGTGGCTGTCAATTGATTGATTTTACTTTGAACTTTAGTGTTAATTTCCACCTGTCTGTTGTTTGCGTTTATTAGCTGCATTTTCGTAAATCTTGTCTTCTCCATATCACCGGCATCCGGTGTTCCTGCTACTACCTTTAAGATTGATCCCAAAAAATCTAAGCTCCTGGCGACCCTATGGTGCACGCCTAGCGATTCCAGTAGGTCTCGCATATGCGCGGTATCTACTTCCAGCAACTTTCTCATGTGCGATTGGGGAAACTTGTCACACATGTTTGTTGTTTCGTCTAGTATTCGTGTGTACTCCGAAAGGTTTGCAGTGTGAGTCGCGTATGCAAATTCTTCCCATACTAATACCTCACCATCAATGATGGGAATGTATTTAGCTCGCGAATAGTCGACGATGTGTTCCGACACCATAGACAGGGATAGTAGGATGATAAGTCCGCACCTGTGGAATGATCCTTGATGTAATAATTTTTTTCAGGAATGTTATTCTAACTTAACAAAAAAAATAAGTAAACGGTTGCCAAGTGGCTAAAGATGTAAAAAATTAATCCTATTTTAGGTTATCTTTGTGGACCATCCTCCCCTTAATGAGGACCGTGGTCCCCAGGTCCGCTTCAACGGCTTTCTCCTCACACAGCGGTGTGAGTTTATTGCCAAGACTTCGGTTTGTTTTGACCAAGACTTTTTCGCCGACCTCGAATACTCTGTTTTGCCGGGAGGCATTTTCCCTAGTCCTGAGAGTGTTTTGGGCTTGTATTATTTTATTTTGGACTTCCATCTGCGGGTCGTCTGGGTGTGTTTGCACAATGTCGGCTGGTCGTTTGTTAACAACCGAGTGTATCGACTTATTCTATTTGGCGGTGGCCAATAAAATTATCTCTACAGTGTCCGTCATTACCTTGTCGATTTTCAGGCATCGCGCAAGTTCCACAAGGGTACTATGAAAGCGTTCTACTTGCCCGTTTGAGAAGTGGAGGGGCGGTGCATTTGCAATGCTAACGCCAAAATGGCTGTCGAGCATGGCTGAGATAGTGTGTGAATTTAATGATGGTTCATTATCACAGTAGACTACCCTAGCTCTTGGGAAGAAATTCATAATTTGTAGTAGGGCCGGTTTGAGGTCTTCAATTGTCCTTGAGTGGACATGTTGCACGACGGCAAACTTCGAAAACTTGTCGATGCAAGTAAGGAAGTATTTTTTATCTGTAGAGAAAATGTCAATATGCAACATTTCTCCTACATGAGAGGGGATCGGTGTCTCGCCGAGCTCCTGTTTCTTTGGGTGCCTGTCGTACTTGGCTCTCTCGCAAGTCCTGCAATTCGCTACGATTTCGGTAGCTAATTTGGCCATTTTTGGAAAGTAGTACTCGGAGAGTACCTACTTTACATTTTCCTGGGATGACCTGTGGGCCCTGTTGTGTTCGACGGTGAGAATTTCCCGTCTTTCGCTGACTGCAAAAATGTCTGTTACACGATTTTTGCAATGCCTAAATTTTATGGCCGGAAACTGCCGAACCAGTTCGTCCTGTACCATTGCCAACGTGTGCAAGTCGCAATAGATAGCGTTTACGCCTTTAGGAACGATTACATCTGCGAGCTCATCAAGTAAACTCTCTATGCAGGAAAAATTAATCGCATGCCGTCTCTTGTTACCAAAAAGGACGAAGCTGCGTTTTGACGGGAAGCGTGCCTCCTCCAAGATTATTTGGTTTTGTAACAATTTAATGGCTTTTCCGTCGTCTCGATTGTCTGTGTCAGGGAGAGTTCGCTGTGTATAGTGGCCGCGCACGATTCAGCTTCTTGCTCCACCATGACATTAAGTTGTTGTCGCGAGAGTGCGTCGGCAACTAGATTTTCCTTACCGGGTTTGTAAAATATTCGCGCTCCGGATTCGTCAATGCGCGCTTTCCATCTTTTAATCTTTGCATTCGGATTGGATTCCGATACTGCAAAGGTTAATGGCTGATGGTCGGTGAAGATGTTTATATCTTTGACCGCGTATAAATAATGCCTTAGTTTGGCCAGTGCCCAAATTATGGCTAATAGCTCCCTTTCGTTGGTAGCATAGTTAACCTCTCTGTCCTTCAATGTCCTTGAGATCATTGTAATCGGACGTCCCTCTTGGGATAGCACTGCACCAATGCCATAGGCCGAGGCATCTGTCGTTAGATCGAATGCCTTTTTATAATCGGGGTATCTCAGCATGACATCGTCAGACGCCAAGATATTTCGAAGCTTCTGAAACGCTTGTTTTTGCGCTTCAGAGAACTGTACCGGTATGTTTCGTGACCTGTGTCTACTAACTGTTCCGTTTTCCCCTTTTAAGATTTCCGAGATAGGTCTTGCTATTGCCGCAAAATCCCTAATAAGCATCGGTAGTAGCTAGCCAGGCCCAGAAATGACCGTACCTCGAATACATTCTTGGGCTCCGGAAATTCCTTGATGGCCTTTACTTTCTCTGGGTCAGTGGTAGCACCATTACAAGTGACTATAAACCCAAGACAGCTGACACTTTTCTTAAAAAAGCTCGACTTTTCTACCGACACTCTCATGTTTGCCTCGTACAGGCTCTTTAGAACCCAATCTACGTGTTTAACGTGAGAGTTTTCGTCCTCCGAGAATATTATTACGTCGTCAACGTAAACATAGCAAAATTTACCTATTTGCTCTCGTAGGATGTCATCTATGGTCCTCTGAAAAATGCTGGCTGCATTTTTGAGACCAAACGGAAGCCTTTTAAACTCATATTTACCCCCATTTACTGAGAACGAGGTTTTTTCTGTCTCGTTCCGCGAGCGTAATCTGGTGATAGCCAGACTTAAGGTCCAGCGTTGAGAAATACCTCGCTTTGCCGAGATTCCCCAATATCATTGAAATATTTGGCATGGGGTACTTATCGGATATGGTCCTTTCATTTAATTTGCGAAAGTCGATGACTAGGCGCATTTTCTTATTTCCGCTTTCGTCGGTCCCTTTTTTGTCTACCACCCATATTGGGTTGTTGTAGGGGGATGCCGACTTTTGAATTATTCCATTTCTTAGCAGATCCTGAATTTCGTTGTTGACAAAATCCGCTGCTCCCATGGGGTAAGGGTACAATTTTGCGTATATGGGCTCCTCGTAAAGCCTCGTTAGGGTCTGCAAAGGCCTTTCTCCGCCAAAGGCGGTGCATCTGAACAATTCACGCTGGTGAAATTGACGTCAGTGCACTTGTGGAAATCGATCTGCTCTACCTCGGTGCCCCATTTTAGGTGACCGGAGGATAGGCAGAGTGATGCCCCTGCCTGTTTTAACAGGTCAAGGCCGATTATTCCGTCGAAGGAAGACAAGTCGGGTAGTATAAAGAACGTGGCCTTTAAATTAAACATTGATACGAAGCATTTCTTCATAACTTTGGTAGTGCCATGGATTGAGTGTATTGGGAATGGGGATTCTACGGGGCGAACGCCATTCAACCCTTTGTGACGTCGGATGAAATTTGACGCGCCCGTGTCGATAAGAAACCTCATATCGGTCCCCGCTACTCTTCGTCTGATGACGGGCAGCAGGGATCTTCCCCTAAAAAATTAATGACATCAGAGTCATAATCTGTGATGATGTCATCATCGATTTTCTCCGCCGCCTTGGAAGCTGTGCTGGCGTATGACCCTGGTTCATTTCCTACACCCTGGGTGACGTGATTTACCCTTTGCTGTTGCTTTGCTTTGGTTCGGTCGGACGTGGCAGGTCTCCGATTTTGGTAGGCTTGCGTTTGAACGGGTGGAATTATTTTTGAAAGTGAAGGATCAATGTCCATAGGTTCTGAACTGTAACTTCTGTTTTGGAAGTTATTATTGCGCTGATCGGAATGGATTTGCGCCCTAGTCTGTCTAGAAAAGTGCGGGTTTTTGCCGCCAACTATTTGAGAGTCCGCCGGCTGATGGTTTTTTACCTGTTGCCGATTTTGTGTTTTTTCGCCCATTTTGCGATTTTCTTGGCTTTTTGCAAAGGTTGCCGCGAAGGTGTACCTTTCATGGTTGGACTCAACCTCCTGTGCTAGGGCCAGGGCCGTCGGCAAATCTTTAGGTTTTGCCGCAAAGAGCACGTCTGTGAGATTTCGCCTAAGTCCTGATATGAATACTCTCAGAGCGTCTTCCCTGAATTTGTCACACAGAACCCGAATCATGTGACATATGCACCTTATTTGTTAACAAAGTGAGTTTTTTCTCTACTTCGTCATAATAGTTTAGCAGAGTTAGGCCCCCTTGCCTTAAAGTTCCTAACTCCTGTTCGATGACGTGCATCGGTCGTTTGTCACTGTAAGTGAAATCAAGGCGACTTATTATCGCGTCAAAATTCATCACTGTGCCAAACGAGGACAACACCGCATCGGCAGGGCCCCTGACCTTGCTTCTGATAATGATAACTGCCTGGTAGTGGCGTGAGCTACCATTATATCGTCTAAAAATATGATAAGCGGCGACGGCCGCTTGTCTCCATGAAACGTATGAATCTTGTGCCCCTGAAAATTCTGGCTGGCCTTTTGACGGCATCCAATGGCTCGTCACAGTATAAGGACATTTCCTGCCATTTAGACTTGCTGTCCGATCTAGATAATTTTCAAAACTGGTGCCGAGATAATTTACTAAATTTAAACGCATCCAAGTGCAAGCTGATGACTTTTTATCGGGTCAATCCGATATACGCGACTTACACATTAAGTGGCAGCTCTTTGGATAGAATAACTCTTGTAAACTATGGCGTATCTTGGACCCTAATCTAAAATTTTCAAACCACATTTCGTCCATGGTTTATATAGCCAGAGGAGTACTTGGATTTATTAAAAGGTGGTCAAAAGAGTTCGATGACCTTTTTTATCTAAAACTTTATTTAATTCGTTAGTCCGTCCGAGTCTGGAGTATGGGTCTCCCGTCTGGAGTCCACAATACGGAATACATCTTCTTTTTGCTTTACGGCGCCTAAACTGGAATGCAAATCTTAACTTACCTTTGTATTCTAGTAGACTTCTGTTGATTAATTTACCCTCCCTAGCCAACCGTAGAACGATGCTTGGTACTGTCTTCATTGATACATGGTGATATTGACTCGGCTAAAATTTTCTGTGCCAAGTAGATTAACAAGAAATTATATTCCCCTAATATTAAATCATTGTAGATCTAACTATGCCTTGCATGAGCCTTTCAGAGTATTATGTTCTGACTATAATAGACTTTTTCCTATAATCTCAAACGATTAATACTAGCTTCATTGGCACAAAATTGATCTTACTATTACTTTTTTCCCCGGACTTTTACCTATATTTCCTTATCTCGCATCTATCTTCTCGCGAATCGTGCCGTACGATACACGGCAGCGCCCCTCGGAAAAAAAAAAATATATATATATATATATGACGGTCCATGCGTCTAAAGTCTCGACCTGATAAGTTCATCAGCCAGATTCAGATTTGTGGGAACGTGCAATCAAGTCATCCCAGCTGTGACCTTTTGAAATGCGAAAACCGGTTTACAACAAAAACATTGAAACTAGCCGGTTGGTATTGATCCAAGCTAGAACGACTGTGAAGTCACACAATAATACGTGCTGCTAAATCGCATTAATTGCGCGAGTAGGGCGTCACCGCATAACTCCAGGTTCGCTCTAGTAATTGTCTTGGGTGGCGCTATTCGAGATTAGGAACATAGCAAATTGGCTCTGAGTCCACTGTCGTCACCGAAAACAGCATATATGCATTCATGCTCGCATGACAAAACCCGATTATTTTGAATAATGATAAGTTAAACACGAGTGACTTCAGTATTTAAAAAAATATAAATTTTAGGACACTTAATCCGTATTTATTTGCACAAAAATTGGAACTAAATTATGTTTACAGAAATTGCCATATTTATACCCAATAACTTTGTCGCTGCCTCTGCCAACGTCGGAGCTTTGTCGTTGTCGTTGCTGCAGCGGGAAGTGGTTCAGACGCTGCAGTCAGCACTTTTTGGGGTCTACTGACCGAAGCCGGGAAGTTGCCCTTGCACTTCTACTTGCTGGTGCAATACCGGATGCGCGTGGCCAACTTTCGTTCCGAATTCGTTTTGTGTTAACTCCTCCACCTTTAAAATCGAGTGTCCATGCTCGATGCGGTCATTGATTTCGTTATCAGAAGCTATTTTGTTGATGTGCAGTATTTTGACCCTTTTAATCAAGAAGCGGCTAGCTAGTGCAGTTAGTCCGATGATTATTATGGAACTTATTAGAAAATCGGCTGTATGCGATGTTGTTTTTAACAGTTCCAAGGTCTTGGTATTGTTGATGTTCAGTTCTTTTACCAATTCTAATGATAGCTTTTCTTCTATCTTTTTAATAGTCATCTCAGTTTGGAGAATTGCTGACATCGGGTGATAGTGTACCGTGTCTTTGTTGGTGAAGGTCTGTCCATCAATATTAATTGTGGAATTGCTGAAGTTAATAACAAAGGTTCCGTTGAGACTTGTGGATGTCCCATTTATTTGTACGTTGCCGGAGAATTTGTTGAGTAGAATGACTCCAGGTGCGAGTTCGTCAATAACTGGAATGTGTTGGTTGTTGATTCGAGTGCAGGTGGCAGGGCGACTTTTTAATAAATTTGGTAGGCAAGAGGAATTACTTATGTCTATCATATTTCTATGTTTACAAATGGTTATCTCATTATAATTATTACATTTGGAAATTTTTGCAAAAAGTTTTCCTTTACATTTGATTACATTTTCGCTTCGAATTTTATTAACATATTGACCAATTTTTATTGGTTTGATTAAAAGTTCTTCACAATAGTTGGTGTCGGTTATAGGAATTTTAATGATATAAATAAGTGTTGGTCCATTGCTTGCTACGCTTACTTCTGCTATTTTCATGGCGTCTTCAAAATTAGTGTATGGCAACTGGTCTTGATCAAGTGTTTTTATAACTTCATTTACCTCTTCATCTCCTAATATCTGGGTGTTACTAATATCTGCTTTTGCCCATTGTATTGCGTGGTTTAAGTTGACAATTTCTTCTTTAAGCATTTTAATTTGAAACATTAATTTTGTGCTAGTGTCTCTTTGAGGATCTCCTCCGTATTTTAAGCTGTTTATAAGATTTGCATTGGCCTGGGTGATATTATTTATTTTTTCTACGATAAGTCTGTTTAGAATAACTTGATTGTTGTTGTTAGATAATGCTGAATTTATTTTTTCTTGAACTATTTCGAAATCTCTACTGTCGGGAGATCCAGCTAACCATTTCCAGGCGCTGCCTAATAAATCTATATGTCTTTTCCTTCTACTCTTAATCTTGAGGTTATTAATTACATTTTTTGAAATTCTAATTTCTTCGGTTATAAATGGCAATATTGGGTCGTATGTTTTTAATTTATAGTTAGCAGTGTAATTAATTTTTTCAAGTGTTTCTTCGTATTTTTCTAAGTCAATAATATGAATTAATCTGAAGGTTCCCGTTTGAACCTTTGCCAGTCCGGTAATTAGAGTCACGATAATGGATTTCGTGTAGTCAGTTATTTGTACGTCAGCAGCGCACGCAGTGAAAAGGGTTCTGTAAATGTGATTTAATTTCGAATAAGTTGTTTATGAATAATTCTTCCAGTTTCTGTTAGTACTGCGGTGTTTCTTCTTCTTTTACGTTTTCTTTTTTATATCTGGCGGATAGTTTTGTACCTAATCTTCTATTATTTTGAACAAATATCTCATCGCCTGGGGAATATTTTTTTATTTGATCTCTACTTTTGTTATGGTATGCTAGGTCTTTTTCCTGAGTGGTTGTAATTCTCTCTGTTATTTTTTTGTCTCTCTGTTTGTTGTAGTTTAGGGTTAAGTGCTACATTTCTTCCAAAAAATAAGTCAACTGGTTTTCTGTTAGTGGTTGAGTGTATTGAATAATTATATTTGACAACTGATCTGTCTATAAGATCTTTTAACGAAGCGTTTACTTTGTCGGCCTTTTGGCACCGAATAATTTCTGACAGTGTTGAATGGAAACGTTCGATTTGGCCGTTTGCTGAACTGTTATATGGAGGTATTTTGTAAACTTCGATATTAAATTGATCTTGTAGCATCCGCATTACGGGAGCCGAACCAAGTGATTTCTCATTATCCATTACTACTATTTCTGGGATACCAAAATTGATTAATAAATCTTTTAAAGGTTCTTTTATGTCTTGAGTTGCTCGAGATTTGACTATCCTAGCCTGTGCAAATTTTGAAAATTTATCTATTGCAGTCAAAACGACTTGTTTGCATGTGAGGTAAAAATCAACGTGAATAATTTGACCTGGGTATTGTGGTATTGCTGTTTTTTGTAACTCTGGTTTGTTGGGGTGTCTTTCGTATTTATGTTCCTTACAAATTTGGCATTCTTTTACAAGTTTTATTATTTTGGCCCTCATGTGTGGAAAGTAAATTTTGTTTAACAATTGTTGTTTGTTTTCATTGCTATTTCTATGTGCTCTTCTATGCTCTGTTATAATTGCATTCTCTTGATCAGTTTCGTCTTTTAAATCTTTAACTAGTTTGCTTGAGAATCTGGTTTTATATTTATTGAAAAGTGGATAGATTTCCTGAAGTTGACCTAAGGTTTTTCGTCTGTATGAATTCCGTTAATGACGGACGGGTTGAGTCTATCTCTTAAAATTTTTGATAAGATTTCTGAATTAAAAATTGGTTCTGTAATAATGTGTCTATGGTACGTGGGAAAAACAAGTTCGAATTTATAGGAGGGTGTATTTCCTAAATATAATAGTATTTGATATTTAAAAACATTTACTGGTTCTTCTGCCATTGGTATTAGACTCTCAGGAGAACTAGAACTGCTGTGAATAGTGCCTGTTAGTGTGTTTACTTCCGCTCGCGTTTGAATGGGAGGTCTACTCAGAGCATCGGCAACAACGTTTGCTTTGCCAGGTTTGTGGAGCAGTTCGTGATTGTACTCCTCTAGAATTGCTTTCCATCTCTTCATCTGATCGTTACGGCTTTTAGGGTTAGTTGGGTGTGTGAGAGATTTGTGGACTGTAAATATTTTCACTTTAGTCGGACAGTACAGAAAATTTCTAAGAGTCTGTATAGACCAAATTATAGCTAGCATTTTTTTTTTGTTAGCGGCATAACTTTCTTCTGCCTTACTTAGAGTCCTAGAAATAAACATTATAGGTTTGTCTTCTTGGGCCAATACGGCACCAATAGCATAATCTGAAGCATCGGTAGTTAATTGAAATTATTTATTGTAGTCTGGATATGATAACATTAATTATAACATTAACATTGTTTTAATTTTCTAAATGCTTCCCTTGCCTCTTTGTCAAGATCAATTAGAGTTTTGCTTGAGGCATTTTTTGAGATACGCCCTTGGCCCTCTTCCCCCCTTAAAAGGGCTGTTAGGGGCTTTGCAAGCTTTGCATAATCTTTAATGAAGCGACGGTAGAACCCTGACAGTCCTAAAAAGGAACGAAGATCTTTAAGTGTCTTTGGTTCGGGGAATTCGACGATTGCTCTCACCTTTTCCGGATTTTTCTTAATACCGGTATCTGCTACTAAAAATCCTAAAAATTCAACTTCTTTCTTAAAAAATTCGCATTTATCTAACTGAATTCTCATGTTTGCGTCTTCAAGAATTTTGAATACAATTTCTATGTCTTTTAGATGATTTTCTTCGTTTTTACTGAAGATAATAATGTCGTCAATGTAGACGAAACACCTAATTCCTATATGTTCTCTAAGAATGTCATCTAGCGCTCTTTGAAAAATGGAAGGGGCATTTTTAAGTCCAAACGGGAGTCTGGTAAACTCATCATTGATTTACTGAAAATACAGTTTTTTTATGTCTGATTTTCTGAGTGGGATTTGGTGAAATCCACTTTTAAGGTCTAAAACAGAAAAAAATTTATTTTGTCCTAGTTGTGCCAGTACATTGTTTATGTCTGGTATAGGGTATCTGTCTGGAATAGTGACCAAGTTAAGCTTCCTATAGTCAATCACCATTCTATGTTTTTTCTGTCCGGAGGCATCCATTTTTTGGGTACAATCCATATTGGAGAATTATACGGAGACCTTGAAGGTCTAATTACGCCGTTTTCGAGTAGCTCATGTATTTGTTTTTCGACTTCGGGTCTAAGAGCTTCTGGGTATGGGTAGTGCCTCGAGTATATTGGACTTTCGTTTGTACTTCTTATAGTGGCTTCTACTTTGGTAGTGTATGTCAGTTTTTCGTCCGGGTCGCCAAATAAGTTTGGAAATTTTAAGCAAATATTTTTTAAATTTTCTTTTTGCGTTTTTGTTGTATGGTCTATTCGAATATCTAACTTGTTGACTTCGGGAGAAGCTTTCTGTTCTATTTTAATTTTACGTTTGTTTTTAATTGAAATGTAACCTTCCTGCATATTTATTTGAGCGTTGATTTCACGAAGTGTATCATTTCCTATAATAGCATCGAAAGATTTTAATGAGGGTAGTAAAAAGAATTTAACAAATGTATCTTTTAAGTCAAATGGGTTGGCAATTCTGTGGTGGGTGATATGGATATCTCCGGCTACGGAGCTTACATAAAAATATTTATTATTTTCGATTGGTTTTTTTACCAATCGCGGTTGGATATAATTTTTATTAGAGCCGGTGTCTATTAAAATTTTGATCATCTCTCCATCACCGGTTTTACATTGAAAGTAAGGTAATGAAGAGGATTTTACTCTAAATAATAAAGGCCAGTATATTCGGTTTCCTCTGTTTCTTGTTCGAAATCTGGAATTTCCGCATAGTATTCGGCTGCTGTCTCGTCAGTTTCCGTTATTTGGTCAGTATTTTCTAATGTCTGTTCTTGTTCATTATTTGGTCTGTTCATATAATTTATTTGTCTTGTCTGTAAACTTTTATCTATATCCATAGGTTCTGGCTTAGGCTGAGGTTTTGGAGCCAATGGACGTGGTGGTTGTATTGCTGGGTAAGCAGAATATTGTTGTTGATGTCTACTAAATTGCATTTGCTGCTGTGGAAAATAGGGTGTCATTTTCGGGGTCTGTGGAACGTGAGCTAAATGTTGGATAAATGGTTGTCTAGCTGGGTTGAATGGTTGCTGTGCGAATTTTTTTGGTAAGGCAGGTCCTATAGTAGGGCCTTCAAATTTTCTTAAATTGTTTTGATTATTATTGGCGTAATTGGTTCTGAAATTTTGATTTTCTAGTCTTTCGCAAAGTTGAAGTGCAGATGGAAGATCTGCCGGCTCTTTGGTACCTAGCAGTCTAGGCATGTCGCCGTTAAGACCTCTAATAAAAGTATCAAGCGCCTTGTCTCTGTAAGATTTGGCAAAAAGATCGATTGATTCTCTTCCCATTTCCATACATGAAATTTTGTTCAAGATGAGTGATAAGTGAGTAGAAATCCTGTTGGTAGAAATCTGCTGTGGTTTGATTACCCTGTACTAACGAAGTCATCTGATATTCTAATGTCGTAACGTCTCGTTTATCAGCGTAGGGGGCTGTTAAACATTTGGAGATTGCTGTCCAGTTTAGTGGTGTGTTATATGATTCTAGAACTGAGTCTGCATTACCTACTATTTTGTTTCTAATAACATTTAAAATTGAATAGTACCTGGGGGATCCTTCTGTTAATGAATATATTTTTATAATTCTCTCTACGCTCTTTCTCCAAGAGCTGAATTCTCCTGCTTGGCCAGAAAATTCCCTGAGGCTTTTTACTATGTCTGGGACTCTGTCAAATTCATTCATATTATTTGCATTAGCAGTATAGGTTTGATCGAGTAGCGGCACTGAATCTGGATTTAATTTTTGATTTAGGATTCTCTCCACTATTTCTTGTATTTGGGGTTGCATATTAACTACGTTTGCTGGGACTTGGTTTATTTCAGGGGCTTGTACCCCACTATTGGGTAGCATCGCGGGCCTGATCAGATTATTAGGATTAGCCATTGTAATAAAATATTTTTTGTATGTGTAGGGTTGTGTAGGGTTGTATGTAAAATATAAATTCTTAAATTAATAATTTTTTAGATTTTAGATATGATTTGTTTTGTGTGTTTCTTTGCTTTGTTTTTGCTTTTGTTGTGGCTTTGTTTTAGCTTTTTAGCTTTTGTTTAAAAAGATTTCTTTTAGGTATGTTTCACTTTTGTGATTTCTTATTTGGTTTGTGGTTTGTAATTAAAAGTTAGCTTACAGTAAAATAAAATGCATCCTGAACCGGTCAGTTGGTTGTAGTCCATTTTGCTCCTTGCTACTGGGGTACCTTTTCCTGACACTCCCGTCCAGTTGTCTACGGCGATCGCCTGCAGTCTGATGTATGTAAGTGAGTCCTTTTCTTGGCGGGTCGTCCAGCAGTGTTGCCTTTCCTTTGGTGCGCCTTTTTTCCGGTGTTACCAGGGCAGCCTATGGGGTGCACTTGTATGTGATTTTTGGAGTCGCGACTTATTTTTCGGATCGGTGGAACCCGGGCAGCCTATGGGGTGCTCTTACGAGTGTTCCTTTGATTCGATACCAAGGATATTTCCGCGAACAGGACCATTAAACGTTGGGCGCCAGTTAAACACGAGTGACTTCAGTATTTAAAAAAAATATAAATTTTAGGACACTTGGTCCGTATTTATTTGCACAAAAATTGGAACTAAATTATGTTTACAGAAATTGCCATATTTATACCCAATAACTTTGTCGCTGCCTCTGCCAACGTCGGAGCTTTGTCGTTGTCGTTGCTGCAGCGGGAAGTGGTTCAGACGCTGCAGTCAGCACTTTTTGGGGGCTACTGACCGAAGCCGGGAAGTTGCCCTTGCACTTATACTTGCTGGTGCAATACCGGATGCGCGTGGCCAACTTTGGTTGCGAATTCGTTTTATGTTAACTGATATTTTGAATGATATTTTTTGCATTGAGTCGAATTGCTGCCATTAAGTTTTTAAATCCATCGGTAGATATTTATCCCAATTAAGTTTTTCCTTCCATAACTGCCGAAGAAAAATCCTCGAATTATTAATACCTAGCTCCATGGGGCCAAGAGGGTCGTAGAATCGAGCAGTAGCTGACAAAAAAACTTGACTAAGGAAGAACGAGAATAAGAGCTCATCAGAAGCTGGATTCCAAGCCAGTCCTACCGTTTCGTTATTTCGCTATCATTATTAACATTTTACAATTTACAAATATCCGCTGTTAAAGCGACATCGACGGAACGGAAACGAAACAAGGTTGTAGCTAGTTTTGTACTGTTATCGTTAGAAGCATCAACATACCGTATATTACGGAAAAATGTGTCTCCTGTACTTTTCCTATGTACACTACTTTTTTGAGGTTTCTCATATCTTCAAGATGTAAAACTTCTAGTTTTAACTCCTGCTTGGTGTTATTTATAAGTATCTGCTTACTTATTGTAGTGGTAAGTACTATATGGTCCTCTTTATGATCCATAACTTGGCCATCATACTTTATGCCATTTATTTCGATCGAACAGTTTGCATATTTGATTGCTAACGCCCCCGATACTGTAATATCTTCTCCACACGTGTTGTTTACAGGTAAGTTCAAGGCATTGAAAATGAATATGTGTCCATCCTCAGGTGCCAAAACCATTTCTCTCCCCTCTAGATTTACTGAATCGCATATTGGTGGTTTGTTCGTTACAATCTTCTTCAAGCACTCCTTTCCTTTTATCTCAACACCCAACTCTTCGCTCTCGCAAAAGTTTCATGAATTTTTGAACATTGGTTGTTAAAGAAGTTTATTTTATACTTATTAATTGCTACATATTTTGGTATTACTAATAAATGTGACCCATTAAATGGAATTGGTATAACATGATATAATTGATAGACATTTGGCTCAAAAATTGGAGCTCTTACCCTAAATATTATGTCTGTTTCATTTATTTGGGCCTGTATATTTATTAGTTCATATAATTGTTCATTTGAAATAATTTTGAGCCCTTGACCTTCGACAAACTGTATAATTCTATCTAATTCTGTCTCTGCTAAAATGAATTTAGGCACAATGCGAAGTTTTGCTAACAATATGCTCTACGCAATATTGTTCAAGTGCACTGCTAACAAATCAATACTGTAACTAATCCTATTCAAATGCTGGAGCATATGTATTTCATTGTGCTCTTGTGTCAGTTCCTTAAATACGTTATTCTTATAATTTTTTATAAACAAATTTATATCTTCCTGCTCCTTATTTATATGCTTAGTAATTTTCGTAAACTTACTCAAGGTTTCCTGATCGTCCGATTCTTTTGTAAGAAGCCTTGTTTCGTTTCTTAATTCTTTTAATCTATTTCCTATTTTCTCCTCTAAACTATTTTTATCATGCTTCCTAACCCATTAAAAATTCCTCTTTTGACCCTACTTCTTGGTCTAAGTATTTCTAGCTTTTCCTTCACCTGGTACAATTTTTCCTTAACCACCTGGACTGCCTCACCTGAGAATCTAACATTCTCTATGTCTAACAACGCGTTTTCAATCTGTGCAATATTACCTTCGAAGTCCTTAAAGTTTATTATATGGTCGAACGTCTTCGCTCCGACCATTACTCTTGCTTTTCCCAGTTCCATTTTTTACGATCGCTTCTTCTCGTTTTAGTGTTTGCACGTCCATTGTCTGTCCATGGACCAATATGCACCTGTAACCGTGATTGATTAGTTTTTATTTTGTTTAATTCTTTTTTTAATTTTTGATTTATGTATCTTTTGTTTCCTTTTATAACGAATGTAACCCCATTATCCTCATCTACTGTGTGCTCCGTAAACCTAGGTGTTAGCTTATTTATTCTGTTCTCCTTCCTATGAACTACATCAACTTTTTCCAACTCCATGGGTTCTTCTCTTCCCTCATTGAGTTTTCGCGTCCTTTCCTGTTTTTGTCCTTCCAACTTGTCCTTAACCTCCTTATACATTTCCTCCTTATAAGCATTTAACTTCCTTAAGTACTCATGCTCCGTATCAAAATTGATTTCCCGTTCAAAAACGTGTGTTCTCCCCGAGAACAATTCGAACGGCTTCAACTTCGCACTGGAGTGTATTGAGTTATTATAAGTTAGGAAAACTACATCTAAAACTTCCTCATGCTCATTTTCTAGTTTTAAGTCCTATAAATTTCTGTCAGTGTTGAATGAAGCTTTTCAACCGGTGAATTGGTGGACGATTATTGAAATGACGTCACATGCAATTCAATTCGGTACTGTCTACAGAAATCCCTGAATAATGCCGAGGCATACTCTGCGCCTTGGTCACATATGATCTTTTTAGGAACACCGTACTGACTTATGAACTTCTTCATTGATTTAACAATATTTAAACTATCTCTTGCCGGTATAGTGTACTCCACGGCAAACCTTGAAAACTTGTCTATTATTATTATTACGTAGTTTTTGTTGATTGTGTATAAATCGGTATGAACGATGTCAAGTGGCTTGCACGGGGTTTCCGTATTTTGAAATACCACCTTTTGCGGTTGTCGATCATATTTCAATGTCTGGCAAGTTTCACACGCATTAATGACCTGTGTTACTCGGTTTTTCATAAATTCAAAATAAATGTCACGTCTCATCTTCCAAAACGTTTCATCTATTCCCCTATGATTACCTAAGGTATGATACCTTTCTATTTCTTCTCTTTGTCCACTAATATCTAATATTTCCCGCCTGAAGGTAAGACATCGTACTGCTTTATACAGTTTGCTCTTCCAAAAATAACTCTGAAACGCTTCTTCTACCTTTGTAAAGACTTCATCTGACGTGTATATCGCACACATCCTGTACGGTTTAAGCACTTCCCTAAGAATTTTTGCAATTTCCTCTTTTGTGAACTCCTTTTCTGTTCTTATCTGTTCCTAAAAGGTGTCACCAATGTTCTGCCTGGTGTCGGCCCAACCTCAAATATTAACTGGATATTAAAGTCATTCAGTGGCTTTTCTGCCACATAAGTGCTACTTAATTCCAGTTCACCTGTATGGCCCGCACAAGTGGCCTTAGTTGACTCCAGTTCACTGTTGTGAACTTGTAGTTCAATTCTGTTCAATGAGTCTGCCACGACGTTTTGTGACCCCTTTTTGTAGGTCACCTCGTAGTCATATTCCAATAGTTGCAGCTTCCACCTCACCAACTTGGAATTGGGTTCTTTAAATCCCATGAGCCAAGTTAGTGGGCGGTGATCTGTGACTATTGTTAATTTGTGACCGAACAAGTACGGTCTAACCAAACTATGGCAAGCATTTCCTTCACTACTGTGGGATAATTTACTTCAGCCTCATTTAACGTTCTGCTCGCAAATGCGATTGGGCGATCACTTCCCATTGCTCCTTGTGATAACACCGCACCAATATCAAAATTGCTAGCATCTGTGGTCAAAATAAAAGGCTTTGTAAAATCTGGATATCTCAACAATGGATTATTGCATAACTCATCTATGATTATTTGTTGTTTCCCTTTTAGTCTCTTAGTTAATGGTTTGGTTATTTTTGCAAAATTTTTTTTGAATTTCCTGTAATACCCAATGAGTCCAAGAAATGGCTTTATTTCCTTTGGTGTTTTGGGCAAAGGAAAAAGCTTTATGGCCTCAATCTTCATTGTGTTTGGTCTGACTCCTTCTTGTGTCTCTACATGCCCTAATTACTCTATCTTCTTCTTTAAAAATTCTGACTTATCTGTTTGAAGTTTAAAATTTGCTCCACTTATTCTTTTAAAAACTGTCCTCAAGTCTTGCATGTGACTTTGTAAGGACGGGGAATACACAATTATATCATCCATGTAGACCAGACAAATCTTGCCTACCAACTCTCCCATCAGGTTATTCATCACTCTTTGAAACGTCGCTGGAGCATTTGTCAGTCCAAATGGCATCCTTACATATTCAAAGTGCCCGTTATCTGTTGTAAATGCTGTTTTTGGAATGTCCTCTTTTTCCATCTCAATATAATGGTATCCGCTAGCCAAATCTAATACCGAGAAATACATGGTTTATCAAGTACTTCGCCAATTACTGGCATCGGATACCTATCCTTCACTGTCTTCGCATTCAACTTCCTAAAATCGACCACCAATCTCCACTTTTGTTTTCCTGATAGGTCCATCTTCTTTGGTACTAGCCAAACTGGTGCACTCCAAGGTGAGTGACTGTGCCTGATAACTTCCTGTTCTAACAACTCCTGTATCTGATTCTTCATTTCTACCCTTTGTTTAAATCCATATCTGTATGGCTTTTTATAGATAGGAATATCGTCCGTTTTTGGAATTGAGTGAGTTACCGCATTGGCAAATGTCAGTTGATTTCCCTTTGTGTGAAAAATACTTGGAAATTCCGAATACAGTTTTTTAAGGCTTGCCGCCTCTTCTGTATTTAGATGCGACATGTCCAATTTTGCATACCTTGCATCACCCCCGGCTAATTCCATTGTGTTTATTTCCCTGCTTACATACTCCTGTTTAAATGGTCTTAGCATTTCGATTTCTACATAATCTTTAGAATCATATGCAGTGACAGCCAAAGGCTTTTCCAGGTATAATTTCTTTTCTTTTCCTGTGAAATTATCAACTTCCAGGTCGGCCTGTCCCTTCCTTGCATAATAAATTTCGCCAGTTATTTCTAACCCTGCTTCCACTAGTGTTGTTTGTATCAAGAATGAACCATTGTTTATTGAAACTGGTAAGGTGTTTTAGTCGCCTCCTCCAGGAAATGTATGTCAGTGGCCCTATTGGGCTTCAATTGGACTTTAACTGTCCCTTGTCTAGTTCTTAATACGAGATTTTCTAAATCTAAACTTGCACCTAACTTAATTAATATGTCCATTCCCAATAATCCATCAAACCAGGAATGAAAATGAAATAAGAAGTTATCAAACGATTCCCCTTTTGCAATTTCCTGCAGCTCAATATCTTTTACATAACTGTTTATTTTATGGCTTCCTATTGGCGTTTTAATAACAAAGTTTTCTTCCAATTTTTGCTGTTGATCTTTACTAACTATTGCGGGACTTAAATATGAATTCGTAGCTCCCGTGTCTATTAATAATTTTAGTTCTTTTTCGTTCTTTCCTTTAACTACCACGTATGGTAATGTCCTTATATACCCTGTTTGTTTTTGGAGGCATTTTGACGAAAATTTCCTTCGTCCTCAATGTTATTCAACTCTTGCTCCTCTTCTCTTTCTACTGTATTTAATTGCCCTGACTGCCATCGTTTGGCACTTCTAGGTCCAGTTGATGAGTATTCTGCAAGTTCTTGTTTTGGCATAATTGCCTTTTTATTATAACCTGAAGAATTAGAGGTCGACTGATCGTCATATCCTCTATTCCTGTTTTCTTCCTTATTCCACCTGAGGTTCCTCTTATTTCCTCCTTGTTGCCTATATCCTCCATTATCTCTGTTAAAGTTATTATTGTACCCTCTGTTTCTATTATAACCAAAGTTTTGCCTGTTATATCCCCCTGCAGTACTGAAATTTTTGTTCCTGGGTACCTCTTTAGACCGGTAATAAATATCTCTCTCTTTAATCGCTATCTCGTATGCTTCCAAGAGCGTCTTCGAGGAGGATCTCTTCTGCGTTTAACATAAATTCGTTTAACCTTTCCTTTTCCCCCATATAAACATGCATCGACCGGATCACATCGGAAATTTTTACCGTGCCAAACATCTCAAACGTTGCCTCATTGTATCAGCTTCCCTGTTCTGTACTGCTCTAGAAGTTGAGGGCTCAAAATTTAATTGTTCCACTATCGTTGGCAAACTGGTAGCCTTTTTGATAACTTTACTTCTAGTCAGAGGCCTAAGTGACTCTTTGACTTTGCTGATTTTTGACATTTACAATTCTCTTTTGTTTACTCTTTAAATTATTATTTTTTGCTTATGCTTATTATATATTTTATGTGCATATTGTATACGTATGTATCTGTTTATATCTGTATGTATATATTGTATTATGTATTTTCTTAGTTTTTTCCTGATGTGTCTTTAATAATTCCTTTTCCTTAGAAGTTAGGTGTGTGTCGGTGTCTTTTATCTGTGAAATTTTGTTATTATCATTTGTTCAATTTGTTTTATTATTTTTTGAGAATGTATTGTGTTGGAAAACACATACCTAGTGTATTTTGTTACTTTTCTTTACATACCCTTCTATACCCTTGCGCGATGCAGTGGTATCGGGTTCCCTTATATTTTTTGTAACATTTATATATATTATTTTTATATTTTTTATTTTTCTATTATTATTGCTTAACCGTCAGCCTTGCGCGATGCAGTGGTTTCCGATGTGGCAACAGTTTCTTCTTGTATGTGTTTTGATTTATTCCCTCTTTTATTTAACTTTGAGACTCACCAAATACCCTTGCGCGATGCAGTGGTCTTTGGGATTTCCTTGTTTGTTTACTTTTTCTGTAATGTTGTCCATCGGTTACCCTTGCGCGATGCAGTGGTACTAATGGCAACAACTAATAAAATTTTTGTTTCTACACTTTCTTTTTGCACCGTGCTGAAGCCAACTGGGATTCCTGCGCGATGCATTTATTCCACCCACGAGCGGACAGTCACTTGCAATAGATATTTTCTTTTTATTTTTTTTTTTTTCATTTTTTGACAGGCAGAGTATCCAACCAGCGACCTGGGTTTCTTTTCCCAAGCTGCATGTTTGATGTTCGCGTCCAACATCGAACCTTCGAACGTCATACTCGCAACTCACTCCGTCGAACTATATGGTTCGATGACGTAGCAGGTCGACAGGTTGCGTGTCAACGAGATTCGGGTGCTCCATTCTTGAGCAAATCGGGTGTGGTCATAGCCGGTCAAAAGTTAATCAAGATGTGTTATTACAGAAGACGACTGTGTCTGTCACGGCCGAGAATCCATAAGTCTGGTGGTGTTGCAAGATGTCTTGCCAGACAGTTTGCATGTGCGAGCAAACGTTCCCGGTATCGACTTGAGGATTTGCAAATCGTCTCTGTTACCGTCGGTTTTCTACATAATGGTGCCACTTCACCCCTAGCATCCTCCTGAGAGCCTTTGTAATGCATGTTTGCACCCTTTTTAGTGACGAATCACAGGCCGTGCCCCAGCAAGTGATTCCCCAGTTTAAAGTTGGAAGGACAATGGCCTTAAAAAGCCGCACCTTAGCTTCAAGGGATAGGGCGCTGCCTGGACGAAGGAGCCAGTCCATTTTGTCAAGTTTTGTTCTGATCCACAAACTCGATCAATTTGTCCCTTCCAACAAAGGCGACGGTCTAAGGTAACTCCGAGGTACGTCACCTTATCTTCGTGCTTGAGCCTATTCGCATCAATGTAAAGGCTACGCGAACGACCAGGGCGGAGAGCAAAAGTGGCATGTTGCGTTTTGTCAACATTAAGCGCAATGTTCCATCGAGAGGCCCAGCACTCAAATTCGTCTAAGAATGTCTGGACACGTCGGGACGCAGACGTAGTGGTGCTACCAGCTGCAAGAAATGCAGTGTCATCTGCATATGTGGCCAGGAGTGTACCACGAGCAACTGGGTTTGGAAGATCCGAAGTGTAAATTGTATACAGGACCGGACCAAGGACGCTTCCCTGCGAGACACCAGCACGAATTGGGCGAAGTCCAAAACGGTGTCCACGAATGTCTACAGCAAACTCCCTATTATCTAAGAACTATACAACGAGATTCCAGAGCCTTTCAGGCAAAAGCGGCATTAGCTTGTAGAACAGTCCTTCGAGCCAAACCCTGTCAAAGGCCTGTCGAACATCGAGAAAGACTGCTGATCAGTATTTGTGGTCTTCGAAAGCCCCCAGGACATGGTTAATTACTCTGTGCACTTGCTCGATAGCACTATGGCGACTACGGAAACCAAACTGGTGGTTCGGAAGTGCGTCTTCAAAGGCGTTAATAGCTAGAAGTCTACCAAGCATGATCCGCTCAAAAATCTTGGAGAAAGTGGACTAATCGGCCTATAAGATTCCGGGCAACATGACTAATGCTCGTTTCCAAGGTGATGGAAAATAACCAAGGTCCAGGCAAGTATTAAAGAGGAGACAGAGCTGTGCAATGACAGAGCTAGGCAGAGCCTTTCCAACTTTCCCATCAATCGCGTCCATGCCAGGAGCTTTAGTAGTAACCAGTCGCTTTATATGACCACGTACCTCATCTTTGTCTACTGGACGGACAGTAACAGGAGGGCCAAATGAAAGTCCTAACCTAGTGATTGTTGTCTGGACTTCTTCGCTTGTTGCAAATTCGAATGGAGTAAAGCGATTTTCAAGATCATCAGCAAATACTTCAGCAATCTCGGAATCACTGTGGGCCCAAGTCCCATCACCACGTTTAAGGGAAAACCTCTGAAGCGGCTGTCTTTTAAGGTTGCGGGTACATTTCCAGAGCGCAAATCCGTGATTCTGGTTAGGATCAATTGCACTGAGCTTGTCTATAAAAAATTCTGACTTGGCCGAATGGAGGACTTTCCTTAGCTCTGATACAGTAGCCTTCCACCTTGCCATATCGATGGTATGCCTCGTCCTCATCCAGACACGGCGAAGTGCATGACCCTTTCTGGCCAAGGCAGCAATTTCTGGCTTTGAATAAGCCCAAGATGGAGGCGGAATAGGTATACTTCTAGGAGGAGAGGCAGCTTGATGGATCTGTTCAACTAAGACCTCAGCAAAGGAATCTACGTCGTCCACAGAAAGAAGAGAAGGTTGCTCCTGAGTCAGAGCAGTAAGTTGCGCACTGAATTTTTTAAGATCCGAGCCCCGGGGAAGAAGCCTGGATTTGGTAACGATCGTATAGGCAGCCACGTAAAAATATATCAGGAGGGGAATATGATCATAGGAAAGTCCCGGGCACTCTGAGATTGTAAGGTGGTTGCACGGGATGCCTGTGTACAAAGCAAAATCAATGGCCGTCGGGAGGTGGTCATTGATCCAAGGAAAATGAGTGGGTCCGCCAGTAGGCAAAATCTGTATATTTGAGTCAGCAATAACTGACATCAGGGTGTTTCCCCGAGGGCATGATCGCCTGCACCCCCAGAAACTGTGGTGCGCATTCCAATCCCCTCCAATGAGAAAGCGGCTACCTACAGAGCCAAAAAGACGCAGATATTAATTATAAAAATAATCGTTTTCATCATTTCGGTCCTTCTCAGTTCTCCGGGTATGGGGTGTCCTCCTTTTCCTCCTTCCGGCTGATAGGTCCGGCTGCGCCAGTTATAGTATGTAATAGTTAGTGGTACTGTTAGTCATCCAATATTCAGATAAGATTTCAATAAACAGTTGATGTGGTCGCTTTGGTTGTTCCTAACGGAATAATTTTTATTGTGGCTTGAGATTCCAATCAAACCTCCGCCAAAGAATTTTATGTGTTTACAATTATGTATGTGTGGGTAAGTAAATGCTAACAAGGTATTTTCTAGAGCTCTGCTGAGTGGGTGTCGTTTAGCAACATCCTGCCTTGTGCTGGTGTTGCATATCTTATGTCAATCCTATGTGGGACAACGAACGGCTAGCTGCCGGTCGCTGTCCAGTTGAAAGAGGGTAGCACGGGGAGGTTTAGGCGGTGGCGTAGTCGGTGGTACCGGTATGGTAACTCCTCCCCTATAGAATGGAGCGATGGCCACATCTGTGGTACATCCAGAGCGACAGAAAAGCATTGTGGTGAAGACTGTTTTTGTTTTTCTAATTCTCCATATTCTCCTGTACTTTTTTCATGTACACTACTTTTTTGAGGTTTCTCATATCTTCGAGATGTAAAACTTCTAGTTTTAACTCCTGCTTGGTGTTATTTATAAGTATCTGCTTACTTATTGTAGTGGTAAGTACTATATGGTCCTCTTTATGATCCATAACTTGGCCATCACACTTTATGCCATTTATTTCATTGGACAGTTTGCATATTTGATTGCTAACGCCCCCGATACTGTAATATCTTCTCCACACGTGTTGTTTACAGGTAAGTTCAAGGCATTGAAAATGAATATGTGTCCATCCTCAGGTGCCAAAACCATTTCTCTCCCCTCTAGATTTACTGAATCGCATATTGGTGGTTTGTTCGTTACAATCTTCTTCAAGCACTCCTTTCCTTTTATCTCAACACCCAACTCTTCGCTCTCGCAAAAGTTTCATGAATTTTTGAACATTGGTTGTTAAAGAAGTTTATTTTATACTTATTAATTGCTACATATTTTGGTATTACTAATAAATGTGACCCATTAAATGGAATTGGTATAACATGATATAATTGATAGACATTTGGCTCAAAAATTGGAGCTCTTACCCTAAATATTATGTCTGTTTCATTTTTTTGGGCCTGTATATTTATTAGTTCATATAATTGTTCATTTGAAATAATTTTGAGCCCTTGACCTTCGACAAACTGTATAATTCTATCTAATTCTGTCTCTGCTAAAATGAATTTAGGCACAATGCGAAGTTTTGCTAACAATATGCTCTCCGCAATATTGTTCAAGTGCACTGCTAACAAATCAATACTGTAACTAATCCTATTCAAATGCTGGTGCATATGTATTTCATTGTGCTCTTGTGTTAGTTCCTTAAATACGTTATTCTTATAATTTTTTATAAACAAATTTATATCTTCCTGCTCCTTATTTATATGCTTAGTAATTTTCGTAAACTTACTCAAGGTTTCCTGATAAAAGGTTCTTTGCTCGTCCGATTCTTTTGTAAGAAGCCTTGTTTCGTTTCTTAATTCTTTTAATCCATTTCCTATTTTCTCCTCATCATACGCGTCCATATTTCCCGAAACTATTTTTATCATGCTTCCTAACCCATTAAAAATTCCTCTTTTGACCCTACTTCTTGGTCTAAGTATTTCTAGCTTCTCCTTCAACTGGTACAATTTTTCCTTAACCACCTGGACTGCCTCACCTGAGAATCTATGTCTAACAACGCGTTTTCAATCTGTGCAATATTACCTTCGAAGTCCTTAAAGTTTATTATATGGTCGAACGTCTTCGCTCCGACCATTACTCTTGCTTTTCCCAGTTCCATTTTTACGATCGCTTCTTCTCGTTTTAGTGTTTGCACGTCCATTGTCTGTCCATGGACCAATATGCACCTGTAACCGTGATTGATTAGTTTTTATTTTGTTTAATTCTTTTTTTAATTTTTGATTTATGTATCTTTTGTTTCCTTTTATAACGAATGTAACCCCATTATCCTCATCTACTGTGTGCTCCGTAAACCTAGGTGTTAGCTTATTTATTCTGTTCTCCTTCCTATGAACTACATCAACTTTTTCCAACTCCATGGGTTCTTCTCTTCCCTCATTGAGTTTTCGCGTCCTTTCCTGTTTTTGTCCTTCCAACTTGTCCTTAACCTCCTTATACATTTCCTCCTTATAAGCATTTAACTTCCTTAAGTACTCATGCTCCGTATCAAAATTGATTTCCCGTTCAAAAACGTGTGTTCTCCCCGAGAACAATTCGAACGGCTACAACTTAAATCTGGATATCTCAACAATGGATCATTGCATAACTCATCTATGATTATTTGTTGTTTCCCTTTTAGTCTCTTAGTTAATGGTTTGGTTATTTTTGCAAAATCTTTTATGAATTTTCTGTAATACCCAATGAGTCCAAGAAATGGCTTTATTTCCTTTGGTGTTTTGGGCAAAGGAAAAAGCTTTATGGCCTCAATCTTCATTGTGTTTGGTCTGACTCCTTCTTGTGTCACTACATGCCCTAATTACTCTATCTTCTTCTTTAAAAATTCTGACTTATCTGTTTGAAGTTTAAAATTTGCTCCACTTATTCTTTTAAAAACTGTCCTCAAGTCTTGCATGTGACTTTGTAAGGACGGGGATTACACAATTATATCATCCATGTAGACCAGACAAATCTTGCCTACCAACTTTCCCATCAGGTTATTCATCACTCTTTGAAGCGTCGCTGGAGCATTTGTCAGTCCAAATGGCATCCTTACATATTCAAAGTGCCCGTTATCTGTTGTAAATGCTGTTTTTGGAATGTCCTGTTTTTCCATCTCAATATAATGGTATCCGCTAGCCAAATCTAATACCGAGAAATACATGGCCTTTCCCAGTTTATCAAGTACTTCGCCAATTACTGGCATCGGATACCTATCCTTCACTGTCTTCGCATTCAACTTCCTAAAATCGACCACCAATCTACACTTTTGTTTTCCTGATAGGTCCATCCTCTTTGGTACTAGCCAAACTGGAGTGGGTGAGTGACTGTGCCTGATAACTTCCTGTTCTAACAACTCCTGTATCTGATTCTTCATTTCTGCCCTTTGTTTAAATCCATATCTGTATGGCTTTTTATAGATAGGAATATCGTCCGTTGTTGGAATTGAGTGAGTTACCGCATTGGTAAATGTCAGTTGATTTCCCTTTGTGTGAAAAATACTTGGAAATTCCGAATACAGTTTTTCAAGGCTTGCCGCCTCTTCTGTATTTAGATGCGACATGTCCAATTTTGCATACCTTGCATCACCCCCGGCTAATTCCATTGTGTTTATTTCCCTGCTTACATACTCCTGTTTAAATGGTCTTAGCATTTCGATTTCTACATAATCTTTAGATTCATATGCAGTGACAGCCAAAGGCTTTTCCAGGTATAATTTCTTTTCTTTTCCTGTGAAATTATCAACTTCCAGGTCGGCCTGTCCCTTCCTTGCATAATAAATTTCGCCAGTTATTTCTAACCCTGCTTCTACTAGTGTTGTTTGTATCAAGAATGAACCATTGTTTATTGTAACTGGTAAGGTGACAATGGTTTTAGTCGCCTCCTCCAGGAAATGTATGTCAGTGGCCCTATTGGGCTTCAATTGGACTTTAACTGTCCCTGTCTTAGTTCTTAATACGGGATTTTCTAAATCTAAACTTGCACCTAACTTAATTAATATGCCCATTCCCAATAATCCATCAAACCAGGAATGAAAATGAAATAAGAAGTAATCAAACGATTCCCCTTTTGCAATTTCCTGCAGCTCAATATCTTTTACATAACTGTTTATTTTATGGCTTCCTATTGGCGTTTTAATAACAAAGTTTTCTTACAATTTTTGCTGTTGATCTTTACTAACTATTGCGGGATTTAAATATGAATTCGGAGCTCCCGAGTCTCTTAATAATTTTAGTTATTTTTCATTCTTTCCTTTAACTACCACGTATGGTAATGTCGCCTGATGGGTATCCTTCCTTATATACCCTGTTTGTTTTTGGAGGCATTTTTACGAAAATTTCCTTCGTCCTCAATGTTATTTAACTCTTGCTCCACTTCTCTTTCTACTGTATTTAATTGCCCTGACTGCCATCGTTTGGCACTTTTAGGTCCAGTTGATGAGTATTCTGCAAGTTCTTGTTTTGGCATAATTGCCTTTTTATTATAACCTGAAGAATTAGAGGTCGACTGATCGTCATATCCTCTATTCCTGTTTTCATCCCTATTCTACCTGATGTTCCTATTATTTCCTCCTTGTTGCCTATATCCTCCATTATCTCTGTTTAAGTTATTATTGTACCCTCTGTTTCTATTATAACCAAAGTTTTGCCTGTTATATCCCCCTGCAGTACTGAAATTATTGTTCCTGGGTACCTCTTTAGACCGGTAATAAATATCTCTCTTTAATCGCTATCTCGTATGCTTCCAAGAGCGTCTTCGAAACTCTTCCCCTGACGGCACTACCTAAATTGCCTTTTAGATCTGTTACAACCGCCTCCAGACACGTTTCCTCATATAATTTCTTCTTTGCCTGAATTGCGATGGGGTTTGTATCTTCCTGTCTATAACATTACACAATGCCTTATGCACATCAGATACCTCCGAGTAAAATAATTCTACAGTTAGTTTTTTATTTTCCAACTGGTTTAATTCCCTCAGTAAATCGGGTTCTGACCTCTTATCTGCAAAATGGGCTATCAAAATTCTTTTAATTTCATCCCAATTTAATACACAATTTGATTTTACCAAAATGTCATCGGCCTTTTATTGGATTTTATTCCTTATATGCCTAAGGATCATCAGTCCCATAGGTGTTTGATCCATTCCTCTAATCATTAAAAGGATCTCTTCTGCGTTTAACATAAATTCGTTTAACCTTTCCTTTTCCCCCATATAAACATGCATCGACCGGATCACATCGGAAATTTTTACCGTGCCAAACATCTCAAACGTTGCCTGTTGCATTCCTAAATTTTCCTGATGCGTCATTGTATCAGCTTCCCTGTTCTGTACTGCTCTAGATGTTGAGGGCTCAAAATTTAATTGTTCCACTATCGTTGGCAAACTGGTAGCCTTTTTGATAACTTTACTTCTAGTCAGAGGCCTAAGTGACTCTTTGACTTTGCTGATTTTTGACATTTACAATTCTCTTTTGTTTACTCTTTAAATTATTATTTTTTGCTTATGCTTATTATATATTTTATGTGCTGTAAGGATGCTCTCTGGCCAGGATACAACTCTCAGTCGGATCCAGAAGTCCTTTTACAAGAAATTTGTAAAGTCACTGAGACATAGGGCTAGAGAGTAATGTTCGCTCGGCGAACGACGATTTTTGATCGATTATCCCGAAGTGCTCCAGGACCTTCGAGGGTACGACAACGTCCGACCACCAAGTCCTTTCGGGACGGAAAATTCCACGGGCAGGACCTTCGGGCGAGGCCGCAGCCGAATTCTATTGTGGTTGGCCAAGACGTGTGGTGCTAGGGGTCAAGAATCCCACGTGCTGGACCTTCGGGCGAGGCCGCAGCCGGATTCTATTGGGGTTGGCCGAGACGCGTGGTTCGAGAGGTCAAGAATCCCACGGGCTGGACCTTCGGGCGAGGCCGCAGCCGGATTCTATCGTGGTTGACCGGCTGGAAACAAGTTTGATTAGTCGGAAGGATCTGCCTTTCCGTTAAGGTGTGGGATTAATAGGGGCCGGTGAGAGGATCTTCGTCTCACCGTCGGAGTTAATAGGATACGAAGGGATCTTCCACTTCGCGATAGGATACGAGGAGAGGATGCGTGAGAGGATCTTCCGTCTCGCCGCGGGGGTTAGTAGGACACGAAGGGATCTGCCACTTCGCGGTAGGATATTAGAGGGGGGCGCGTGAGAGGATCTTCCGTCTCGCCGCGGGGGTTAGTAGGGCACGAAGGGATCTGCCACTTCGCGGGGGTGGGGGAACTAAATAGGAGAATGAGGGGATCTTCCGCCTCACTACGCAGGTGGGTTAGTGGATGAAATTCAGTAGATCAGGATATCGTGTATGTATATAGTGCAAATAATTTACCGCTTCCAATTGGGTCATCAGTCGCCAACGGCCTGAATCACTCGGGGAACAGAGGGGTACGGGGTAAAAATAAAATGCACAACAATCCGGCTTGACGTTTCTTTTCGTATGAGTCCACTCAGTTTAATCCTTTGTTTTAAAACGTCCTTGTGTTTCACTGCACCGATTACACTGACTCACTAACCTTATTTCCTACAGACCGCGTTCTCTTTCACACGTGCTTTCTTTATTTTCACTTTGTCCGCGTGCGCGACCGATCGCTTCCAAGTCCAAGAGCCGAGCGCGTGCCGGAAACCGCCGTGTGACCCTCTCATCCTTTTGGACCTTTCTCTCCAAGGAAGGTTTGGTATTTTCCCTATTTTCCAGTATTTTTCTCTATGGTTGCCATCTCGGGCGGGTGGTGCGGAACCAAACTTGACCTATTTTGGTTTTATACCCAAAAATCCATGAGACTTAACCATTACTAAATTATAACACTTCATTTCAAATCTCTTACATACTAATAGTAATAATGTGAAACTTAGATAACTATTGCTTAAATATATATTGTGGCGGCCTAGCCGTCAGGCTGGATCGTCACACCCCCCCCTTTCCTACCGGGGGCTGATGATGAACCGCCCGTCGCTCTTCACGGTGACGACGTAGTGCCAATCCAGTCCCTTAACGGCGAAGCGAACGCGATGTCCTCGTCCGGCTTGTTCGGCCGCCCTCTCGGCGATCAGACGAATGGCCGATGTCGGCAATCGCGGCAGTTCGCCCGTCCCAATCCAACCTTCAGGTAACGGGGCTAACTCGTCTCGGGGTACCTCCGGAGTCGCTATGGATGAGGTCAACTCCTCCATGAACGACCCGTCCCAACCGGTCCCCTGGATCTCGGCCAAGACCTGATCGAGAACTCCGTCCTCCCATTCGGTCAGTGGTGCTCCTGACGGTGCGCAGATCGGGGATTCGTGTGACGTCGATTGGGCTGCAACGTCGTCCTCCTTGGCCTCGTCCGTCGGGTCCGGGTCTGCCGTACTGGCCTCCGCTGCCTCCGAGTTCTGGAATACCCGACGGAACAGGGGGCGATCTTCTACCTCGTCCTCGCTGTCGGTTGCCAACTCGCGCTCCAAAAAATATTTTACGTGGTGAGTCCCGAGGTGCGAACTCACGCGGCAACGCTTCGTCTCCTGCCCTCCGGTCTCCCGTGGTGAGCGCCGTAGTCCGACTGGGGATGTCTGGACCGCCTGGACGCGAGTCTCCCTCGGCGAGCGTCGTCGGCAAGTTGGCGACGTCTGGACAGACCGGGCACGGGTCTGCTTCGGCGAACGCTGCCAGCAAGTCGGGGATGTCTGCGTCTCCTGCGCGCGGGTCTTCTTCGGCGAGTACGGCGGCCGACGGGGGGACGTCGGGACCTCTGCCTGGGGACGGAACGTCGCGTCCCAATCCAGAGCGGGGGGTAGCGGTGGTGATGGAGGTTCGTCCACGTAAGGACCTTCGGAGTGTACCCAGGGTGTCTTAAACACGACCGACTTGACCTCGATGCGCATCATCGCGACATGCCCTTCCCAGCGGCTGACTTGGTCTTTGACCGTACGATGACACGAGTATTCGATGGAGGGACGTTGGTGGGACTCGGTGTATCGCGGGTGACCGCCTCGAGGATCTCGCCTGGTCCACGGCTGTTCGTCGTCTCCTCCCGGTGCGTAATACCCTGGCCCCTGTGAACGACGACCTCTCGTGTAATCCTGAGGCTCGTCGCGTTCGTCGCTGTCGCTCGCGTTGCTGGAGTCGTCCTCGACGTTGAACGCTGCCGATGGTCGATCGGGTCGTCGTGTTTCGCCGGGTTTAGGGCTCCACATGCCCGCAAACCGCGACCCACCTGAACCCCTAGGCTCCTGGTCGTCGGAAGACTCAGCGCCGCCGTGTGGGTCTTCTTCACCTTGGCCATCGTCGGTATCCTGGTCCTCTGCGATCCCTCCCTCTTCGTCCCCCGATGCGTCCGAATCTCCTCCGCTGTATCCTTCCGCGACCCACTCGTCGCGATCGGAAAGGTCGTGATGAAACGATTCGGTATCGTCGGAACCATCTGACAACTCGATGACTTCTTCCATCTGAAAGCGGAGACTAAACTTATAGATACGAGACCCTTATTGATTAAGCTCCCTACCTATCGGTGCAGTGAAACCTCTACTTAGAATACTTAGATAATAACATAGGGTGTGTTAGTACAATTCAGCTTAGAAATTACCGTATGACCTTGTATCCTACTTAACCTCTCGTGTCGGCCCCCTGGGTAGCCTCGTCATCTTTTCCTGCGGCGGCATTCTCGAAGTCCTCTGAGTAATAGGGTTTCAGTTGGCTGATGTTGGCGGAGCGTGAACGTCTTTCTCCGGGGCTTCGCAACAGAACAAGGTTAGGGGATGTGAACCTCGTTACGGTGTAGGGACCGCCATACTTGGGGGCCAATTTGGCGGCGAAACCTTCGGCTGCCTTCGAGAGGGGATGTTGGCGTACCCACACTTTGTCACCGAGCTTCGGTCTCCACTCACGGCGTCGAAGGTTGTAATGACGTGCTTGCTCTTGGGAAGCACGTTGGAGGTTGGATCTGACGATGTCGAAGATTCCTCTGAGTTGGAACGCTTTTCCTGCGGGGTCCTTAGATATCACCGCCGATCCAGGGGTGACCTCGTCGTATAACATAGTAGGGAGTCTGGGTTCGCGTCCTTGCGTCAGAAAGGCGGGGCTGTATCCCGTCGAGTCCGATACACTTGCGTTGATGGCGAGCGCTATTTCCGGTAACAGCTCGTCCCAGGAACTTTGGTCTCCCTCGGTGAGTTGGGCTATCATCGTCTTGACAGTCCGATTCGTCCTCTCGGTAGGGTTCTCTTGTGGACAGTATGGGGCAGTATATTGGACCTCTACCCCTATCGTGCTGAAATACTCTTTCAAAGTGCGACTGGTGAATTGAGTACCATTATCGCAGACGAACTTCCGAGGGATGCCGACCCGACCCAGTATCCGTTCCCGGAATGCCTTCTGAACCTGGGCGGTGGTAGCTTTCCGTAACGGGATCAACTCCACCCATTTGGAAAAGATGTCATGAAACACGAGGAGCATGGTGTTTCCGTGCTTTGACCGAGGTAGCGGGCCGACAAAATCTGCGCATAGAACGTCAAACGGTTCGCTTGTTACGCGGGTTAGCATTTTGCCTGCCGCCTTCGTCTGGGCGGTTTTAAACTTCTGGCACGACTCGCAGCGCTGGACGTAACGTTTCGCGTCTCTAAACATGCCGGGCCAGAAATACCTCTGCGATAGTCGGGAAACGGTTTTTCGGACGCCCAAATGTCCAGCCGTGGGCGCGTCGTGGCATTCTCGGAGGACTCGGACCCTGTTTGAACTAGGGACGCACAGTTTCCATGGGAAGTAGTCCTCGTCATCCGCTCTATGTCCCAAATTCCGGTATAGTTGTCCATTTTCCGTCATGTAGTCTGAGAACTTCTCGGGGCACTCTCTTATCTTAACTTGCATACCTTGGATCCATTTACAGGGTGTCTCCATCTCGGTCATCTGTTGCAAGACTTCACAGGGTTGCCGGGATAACGCGTCCGCCACCACGTTCAACTTGCCTCGGCGGTACCGCACGTCGAACTGGAATTGTTGCAACCCCAGCGCCCATCTGGCTACCCGACCGGAGGGGCTTTCGATGGAGTTCAACCATTTGAGGGCTAGGTGGTCGGTAACCACTTCGAACCGATACCCTTCCAAGTAGCACCTCATTTTCCTAATGGCCCATATAATGGCCAGACACTCTTTTTCCGTCGTCGTATAATTGCCCTCCGCGGCCGTGAGTCGACGGCTGGCGTACGCGATGACCCTCTCCTGGCCTTCGATATCTTGCGACAAGACTACTCCTAGTCCCACGTCGCTAGCGTCAGTTTGCAACACAAACGTCTTGTCGAAGTCGGGACATCCTAACACGGGGGCGGTGGTTAACCTCCTTTTCACCTCCTCCAGCGCACTCTGTTGTTCGGGACCCCACGACCACTTCCGGCCTTTCTTTAACAGGGCCGTCATCGGTTGGACCACGGTTGCGAAGTTAGGGACGAACCGGCGATACCAAGATGCCATGCCTAGCCACTGCCGGAGCTCCTTGAGACAGGTAGGGGACTTAAGGTTGGTAACGGCCGTCACTTTCTCCGGATCGGTTTGTACCCCTTCGGCGCTAATCACGTGGCCTAGGTAAACTAACCTCCTCCTGAAGAACGCGCACTTCTTTGGATTCACCTTCAGGTTCGCCCTCCGCAGCCTACGGAAGACTTCGGCCAGGTTGGACAAATGTTGTTCCTCCGTGGCGCCTATAACGATGATATCGTCCAAATAGGCGAAGGCGAACGGCTCCATGTCCACACCGATCACGCCATCCAAAGCGCGTTGGAAGGTTGCGCTGGCCGAGTGAAGGCCGAAGGGCATGACCTTCCATTGGTATAGGCCTCTGCCCGGAACGGTGAAGGCTGTGAATTGACGGCTGTCCTTGGCCATGGGTATTTGCCAATAACCGTGCTTTAAGTCCAGCGTCGAAATGTATCGGGCTTGTCGTAGCTTCTCCAGAATATGGTTGATCCTGGGGACGGGGTACGCGTCGGGTACTGAGTGAGCGTTCAATTGCCTATAATCAACACACATGCGCCATTCACCCGTCTTCTTTTTGACCAACACTATGGGTGCGCTATGTGGACTCCGTGACGGTTCGATGGCGTCTTCGCGGAGTAGTTCGTCCACTTGGGTGTCGATCACGCTCTGCATTGCCGGATTCCTTGGGTAGTACCTTTGTTTCAAGGGTTTATCGTCTCGCATTACAATCCGATGCTCCGCCACGTGTGATACGCCTTGAAGCTCCTTGAAAAGCGCCAACTCGCGAGTGATGAATTCCCGCTGGTCGGGTCTCAGATCATCCTCTTCCGCCGTTGGTTCTTCGCCCTCTGCTTCGTCGATTTCATCTGGAAAGTCCTGCAAGGCCCTTCCTGGTTCGTCGTGCCTCCCGGTCCCGTCTCCTCCGTCGTTCTTTAATTCTCCTGTTGGGGCCATCTGACGCATGATCCGGTTGTGTGCGGGGACCTCACTCTGCTCTGCATACCTGGTGTCCTTATCGTCGAGTCCTTGACCCCCTAGAACCGTCATACTCCTTCCTTCGAGTATTTCCGAGTTCGTATCCTCTGATGACATCCGATCGACTTTTCTCGGCCGTAGTCGGGGGTCTTCCACCGACGGGCGCAATTTTACCTTTAAGGTAGCTTCTCCGCACTGTATCCGTGTTCCCATTGCCGCCAAGAAATCCATACCTAATATCACGCGATCCAACATGGTTGGCATCACCAAGAATGGCATCCACACTTGCGTGCCAGCTAACTCCACGCGAGTACGCCATAACTTCTTCACTGCCAGGCTTGACCGATCAGCTAACGCTATCGTAGTGATGATCTCCTGCATCTCCTCAGGTCTTGCTACCATACGAGCGTACCCTTCACTCGCAAAGCTCCTCGACGCTCCTGTATCCACCGTGGCATCCACCCATCGGCCTCCGATCTGCACGGAAGCAGTGATCAGGCCGTTGTTTATCCTTAATGGTGGGTTTCTTGGTGCCGGGCTGTTACTGCATTCGTCTCCGCTGCGCCCGCATCTCGGCGAAGACGTTGTTCGTTTCCCGGGGTATCCCGGCGACAACAGTCGACGGTCAATGTGTTCCTTCGACCGCAGTCCCAACAAAAGTTCAGACGAGGGTTAGTACAACCCCGCCTAAAGTGACCGACTTCTCCACATCTACTACAAGCTCGCTGTACGTCGACGTTCGAGAGGGGCTGTCTGATCATTCGGTGAGTTGCATTCCCTCCTTGAACGGGTACCCCGTGGCCTCGAAAGGGGTTCGGCGTCAGACGGGCGTTGACCCTATCCCGACTCGACGTCAGCTGTCTCACACTTTCGTATTCCGTTGCCATTTGGGTTAATTGCTCCAGCGTCGCGAACTCGTGGCGCCTTATATACAGACGATATTCCGGTGCCATATTTTCGTAGATCCGATAGAGCTCTTCTTCCTTTTGGTATCCGGCTTGCTGCATTTTGGTCCTCAACTCGACCAAATATTCCTTAAACGTCTCATCCGCTCCCTGGGTGTGAGCTCGGATTTCGTCCTCTAGTCGCTCGAAGTAACGTGGGGGCAGGAAGAAACTTAAGAACTCGGCGCGAAACTCTGCCCACGTAGCTGTCTGTAAGCGGCTCGTGCGGAACCATCGCGCTGCCCTACCTTCCAAAATCTCTGACATGGCGCGGGGTACTTCCTCCTGGTTGATTCCGTAGGTTGCTATCTTCTCTTCAAGTTCAGCGATCAAGGTCAGCGGGTCCGACGTCCCGTCGAATCGTAGATTCCATTTATGCATCCGCTCGGCTAGTAAATGACGAGGAAGAGTGATAATGAGTGGAACTTCTGACTCTGGCGGCTTCGACACGCCATGATTTCCGAGTGATGAGGCGGTAAAATCTCGTGACGTGCCGGGATGGACACCTCGATAGCTTGTCAGTCTTCCGGGAAAACTATGACTGGCGAAATATGGAGCCTGATTCTGGTCAACTTGGGTTATCTTGGCTCCCGGCATGAACCCTTTGTCGCCTCCTAGGCGGTTCGGAGTGACGGCTCTCGAACTGTACTGCTCCTGTAGTTGAGCGAGTCGTTTCCACACCGATTCTGGAAACGATCCTGTGCTTACGAGTGTAGCGAACGCCTTCTGCGTTTCTGCCACGGTGCCGTCCGCGCTAAACCCGAACTCGAGTGCTAGAGCGGCTAACCCATCTTTACGCCGGGCATAAATCCATCGTACTCCTACGCCTGGATTTTCTATCGAATCGGCTTCCTCGTACTCGCCGTCGGACTCCTTCGTATTAGCCATGGTTTATTGTGATACGTGAACCTTCTTCCTTTTCCTTTGCTCTTCCTTTTCCTTTGCCTTTTCTTTTGCTCTCACAGTTGTAACACTCGGCGGGGGCGCGATCCTTCGGGATAAAGATCTTTATCTTAGTGGGTCTTTAGGCCACTTTGGTGTTGCTCTAGTTAGCCTCAATGTCCCTGCTCGGGCGCCACTTGTAAGGATGCTCTCTGGCCAGGATACAACTCTCAGTCGGATCCAGAGGTCCTTTTACAAGAAATTTGTAAAGTCACTGAGACATAGGGCTAGAGAGTAATGTTCGCTCGGCGAACGACGATTTTTGATCGATTATCCCGAAGTGCTCCAGGACCTTCGAGGGTACGACAACGTCCGACCACCAAGTCCTTTCGGGACGGAAAATTCCACGGGCTGGACCTTCGGGCGAGGCCGCAGCCGAATTCTATTGTGGTTGGCCGAGACGTGTGGTGCTAGGGGTCAAGAATCCCACGGGCTGGACCTTCGGGCGAGGCCGCAGCCGGATTCTATCGTGGTTGACCGGCTGGAAACAAGTTTGATTAGTCGGAAGGATCTGCCTTTCCGTTAAGGTGTGGGATTAATAGGGGCCGGTGAGAGGATCTTCCGTCTCACCGTCGGAGTTAATAGGATACGAAGGGATCTGCCACTTCGCGATAGGATACGAGGAGAGGATGCGTGAGAGGATCTTCCGTCTCGCCGCGGGGGTTAGTAGGACACGAAGGGATCTGCCACTTCGCGGTAGGATATTAGAGGGGGGCGCGTGAGAGGATCTTCCGTCTCGCCGCGGGGGTTAGTAGGGCACGAAGGGATCTGCCACTTCGCGGGGGTGGGGGAACTAAATAGGAGAATGAGGGGATCTTCTGCCTCACTACGCAGGTGGGTTAGTGGATGAAATTCAGTAGATCAGGATATCGTGTATGTATATAGTGCAAATAATTTACCGCTTCCAATTGGGTCATCAGTCGCCAACGGCCTGAATCACTCGGGGAACAGAGGGGTACGGGGTAAAAATAAAATGCACAACAATCCGGCTTGACGTTTCTTTTCGTATGAGTCCACTCAGTTTAATCCTTTGTTTTAAAACGTCCTTGTGTTTCACTGCACCGATTACACTGACTCACTAACCTTATTTCCTACAGACCGCGTTCTCTTTCACACGTGCTTTCTTTATTTTCACTTTGTCCGCGTGCGCGACCGATCGCTTCCAAGTCCAAGAGCCGAGCGCGTGCCGGAAACCGCCGTGTGACCCTCTCATCCTTTTGGACCTTTCTCTCCAAGGAAGGTTTGGTATTTTCCCTATTTTCCAGTATTTTTCTCTATGGTTGCCATCTCGGGCGGGTGGTGCGGAACCAAACTTGACCTATTTTGGTTTTATACCCAAAAATCCATGAGACCTTAACCATTACTAAATTATAACACTTCATTTCAAATCTCTTACATACTAATAGTAATAATGTGAAACTTAGATAACTATTGCTTAAATATATATTGTGGCGGCCTAGCCGTCAGGCTGGATCGTCACAGTGCATATTGTATATGTATACGTATGTATATGTTTATATCTGTATGTATATATTGTATTATGTATTTTCTTAGCTTTTTCCTGATGTGTCTTTAATAATTCCTTTTCCTTAGAAGTGAGGTGTGTGTCGGTGTCTATTATCTGTAAAATTTTGTTATTATCATTTGTTCAATTTGTTTTATTATTTTTTGAGAATGTATTGTGTTGGAAAACACATACACTAGTGTATTTTGTTACTTTTCTTTACATACCCTTCTCTATTCTTGCACGATGCATTGGTATCGGGTTCCCTTATATTTTTTTGTAACATTTATATATATTATTTTTATATTTTTTATTTTTATATTATTATTGCTTAACCGCGATGCAGTGGTTTCTGATATGGCAACAATTTCTTCTTGTATGAGTTATGATTTATTCCCTCTTTTATTTATCTTTGAGATTCACCAAATACCCTTGCGCGATGCGGTGGTCTTTGGGATTTCCTTGTTTGTTTACTTTTTCTGTAATGTTGTCCATCGGTTACCCTTGCGCGATGCAGTGGTACTAATGGCAACAACTAATAAAATTTTTGTTTCTACACTTTATTTTTGCACCGTGCTGAAGCCAACTGGAATTCCTGCGCGATGCATTTATTCCAGCCACGAGCGGACAGTCACTTGCTATAGATATTTTCTTTTGATTTTTTTTTTTTTCATTTATTGACAGGCAGAGTATCCAACCAGCGACCTGGGTTTCTTTTCCCAAGCTGCATGTTTGATGTTCGCGTCCAACTCACTCCGTCGAACTATATGGTTCGATGACGTAGCAGGTCGCCAGGTTGCGTGTCAACGAGATTCACAGTCAACACATTATTTAATTTAATTTATTCTTGCCAATGTTCTTTGTTGTTGTTTCATTTTATGCCTTTCAATCTTATCGTTATTATATATGTGCACCCTTTCTTTTTTTTATTTACACCACATCACTTTTTTAACTTACTGTTGCATATAAATAATAAAATTTTTTTTTATTTTTTTTTTTATAGTTTGTTGAACACGCCACACAAGGATGGACCTTGTAACGGGTGCTCCATTCTTGAGCAAATCGGGTGTGGTCATAGCCGGTCAAAAGTTAATCAAGATGTGTTATTACAGAAGACGACCGTGTCTGTCACGGCCGAGAATCCATAAGTCTGCCGGGTGTCGTCTGCGGAGACGCCGTCGACCCAGTGGTGTTGCAAGATGTCTTGCCAGACAGTTTGCATGTGCGAGGAAATGTTCCCGGTATCGACTTGAGGATTTGCAAATCGTCTCCGTTACCGTCGGCACTCCCGTGTCCTGGAACATAACTCGGTTTTCTACATGATGGTGCCACTTCACCCCTAGCATCCTCCTGAGAGCCTTTGTAATGCATGTTTGCACCCTTTTTAGTGACGAATCACAGGCCGTGCCCCAGCAAGTGATTCCCCAGTTTAAAGTTGAAAGGACAATGGCCTTAAAAAGCCGCACCTTAGTTTCAAGGGATAGGCCGCTGCCTGGACGAAGGAGCCAGTACATTTTGTCAAGTTTTGTTCTTACTGATCCACAAACTCGATCAATTTGTCCCTTCCAACAAAGGCGACGGTCTAAGGTAACTCCGAGGTACGTCACCTTATCTTCGTGCTTGAGCCTATTCGCATCAATGTAAAGGCTACGCGAACGACCAGGGCGGAGAGCAAAAGTGGCATGTTGCGTTTTGTCAACATTAAGCGCAATGTTCCATCGAGAGGCCCAGCACTCAAATTCGTCTAAGAATGTCTGGACACGTCGGGACGCAGACGTAGTGGTGCTACCAGCTGCAAGAAATGCAGTGTCATCTGCATATGTGGCCAGGAGTGTACCACGAGCAACTGGGTTTGGAAGATCCGAAGTGTAAATTGTATACAGGACCGGACCAAGGACGCTTCCCTGCGAGACACCAGCACGAATTGGGCGAAGTCCAAAACGGTGTCCCCGAATGTCTACAGCAAACTCCCTATTATCTAAGAACTATACAACGAGATTCCAGAGCCTTTCAGGCAAAAGCGGCATTAGCTTGTAGAACAGTCCTTCGAGCCAAACCCTGTCAAAGGCCTGTCGAACATCGAGAAAGACTGCTGATCAGTATTTGTGGTCTTCGAAAGCCCCCAGGACATGGTTAATTACTCTGTGCACTTGCTCGATAGCACTATGGCGACTACGGAAACCAAACTGGTGGTTCGGAAGTGCGTCTTCAAAGGCGTTAATAGCTAGAAGTCTACCAAGCATGATCCGCTCAAAAAGCTTGGAAAAAGTGGACAGCAAACTAATCGGCCTGTAAGATTCCGGGCAACATGACTAATGCTCGTTTCCAAGGTGATGGAAAATAACCAAGGTCCAGGCAAGTATTAAAGAGGAGACAGAGCTGTGCAATGACAGAGCTAGGCCGAGCCTTTGCAACTTTGCCATCAATCGCGTCCATGCCAGGAGCTTTAGTAGTAACCAGTCGCTTTATATGACCACGTACCTCATCTTCGTCTACTGGACGGACAGTAACAGGAGGGCTTGTTGTTTAGACTTCTTCGCTTACTGCAAATTCGAATGGAGTAAAGCGATTTTCAAGATCATCAGCAAATACTTCAGCAATCTCGGAATCACTGTGGGCCCAAGTCCCATCACCACGTTTAAGGGAAAACCTCTGAAGCGGCTGTCTTTTAAGGTTGCGGGTTCATTTCTAGGAGGAGGGGCAGCTTGATGGATCTGTTCAACTAAGACCTCAGCAAAGGAATCTACGTCGTCCACAGAAAGAAGAGAAGGTTGCTCCTGAGTCAGAGCAGTAAGTTGCGCACTGAATTTTTTAAGATCCGAGCCCCGGGGAAGAAGCCTGGATTTGGTAACGATCGTATAGGCAGCCACGTAAAAATATATCAGGAGGGGAATATGATCAGAGGAAAGTCCCGGGCTCTATGAGATTGTAAGGTGGTTGCACGGGATGCCTGTGTACAAAGCAAAATCAATGGCCGTCGGGAGGTGGTCATTGATCCAAGGAAAATGAGTGGGTCCGCCAGTAGGCAAAATCTGTATATTTGAGTCAGCAATAACCGACATCAGGGTGTTTCCCCGAGGGCATGATCGCCTGCACCCCCAGAAACTGTGGTGCGCATTCCAATCCCCTCCAATGAGAAAGCGGCTACCTACAGAGCCAAAAAGACGCAGATATTAATTATAAAAATAATCGTTTTCATCATTTCGGTCCTTCTCAGTTCTCCGGGTATGGGGTGTCCTCCTTTTCCTCCTTCCGGCTGATAGGTCCGGCTGCGCCAGTTATAGTATGTAATAGTTAGTGGTACTGTTAGTCATCCAATATTCAGATAAGATTTCAATAAACAGTTGATGTGGTCGCTTTGGTTGTTCCTAACAGAATAATTTTTATTGTGGCTTGAGATTCCAATCAAACCTCCGCCAAAGAATTTTATGTGTTTACAATTATGTATGTGTGGGTGAGTAAATGCTAACAAGGAATTTTCTAGAGCTCTGCTGAGTGGGTGTCGTTTAGCAACATCCTGCCTTGTGCTGGTGTTGCATTTCTTATGTCAATCCTATGTGGGACAACGAACGGCTAGCTGCCGGTCGCTGTCCAGTTGAAAGAGGGTAGCACGGGGAGGTTTAGGCGGTGGCGTAGTCGGTGGTACCGGTATGGTAACTCCTCCCCCCCTAGAATGGAGCGATGGCCACATCTGTGGTACATCCAGAGCGACATTGTGCAGAAAAGCATTGGGGGTGAAGATTGTTTTTGTTTTTCTAATTCTCCATATTGCCAGTACTGTTATCGTTAGAAGCACCAACATACCGTATATTACGGAAAAATGTGTCTCCTGTACTTTTCCTATGTACACTACTTTTTTGAGGTTTCTCATATCTTCGAGATGTAAAACTTCTAGTTTTAACTCCTGCTTGGTGTTATTTATAAGTATCTGCTTACTTATTGTAGTGGTAAGTACTATATGGTCCACTTTATGATCCATAACTTGGCCATCATACTTTATGCCATTTATTTCGATCGAACAGTTTATAGCATATTTGTGTTGTTTACAGGTAAGTTCAAGGCATTGAAAATGAATATGTGTTCATCCTCAGGTGCCAAAACCGTTTCTCTCCCCTCTAGATTTTCTGAATCGCATATTGGTGGTTTGTTCGTTAAAATCTTCCTCACGCACTCCTTTCCTTTTATCTCAACACCCAACTCTTCGCTCTCGCAAATAAAAGTTTCATGAACTTTTGAACATAGGTTCTTAAAGAAGTGTATTTTATACTTATTAATTGCTACATATTTTGGTATAACTAATAATTGTGTCCCATTAATTGGAATTGGTATAACATGATATAATTGATAGACATTTGGCTCAAAAATTGGAGCTCTTACCCTAAATATTATGTCTGTTTATTTATTTGGGCCTGTATATTTATTAGTTCATATACTTGTTCATTTGAAACAATTTTGAGCCCTGATTCTAATTCTGTCTCTGCTAAAATGAATTTAGGCACAATGCGAAGTTTTGCTAACAATATGCTCTCCGCAATATTGTTCAAGTGCACTGCTAACAAATCAATACTGTAACTAATCCTATTCAAATGCTGGAGCATATGTATTTCATTGTGCTCTTGTGTTAGTTCCTTAAACACGTTATTCTTATAATTTTTTATAAACAAATTTATATCTTCCTGCTCCTTATTTATATGCTAAGTAATTTTCGTAAACCTACTCAAGGTTTCCTGAGAAAAGGTTCTTTGCTCGTCCGCTTCTTTTGTAAGAAACCTTGTTTCGTTTCTTAATTCTTTTATTCTATTTCCTATTTTCTCCTCATCATACGCGTCCATATTTCCCGAAACTATTTTTATCATGCTTCCTAACCAATTAAAAATTCCTCTTTTGACCCTACTTCTTGGTCTAAGTATTTCTAGCTTCTCCTTCACCTGGTACAAATTTTCCTTAACCACCTGGACTGCCTCACCTGAGAATCTAACATTCTCTATGTCTAACAACGCGTTTTCAATCTGTGCAATATTACCTTCGAAGTCCTTAAAGTTTATTATATGGTCGAACGTCTTCGCTCCGACCATTACTCTTGCTTTTCCCAGTTCCATTTTTTACGATCGCTTCTTCTCGTTTTAGTGTTTGCACGTCCATTGTCTGTCCATGGACCAATATGCACCTGTAACCGTGATTGATTAGTTTTTATTTTGTTTAATTCTTTTTTTAATTTTTGATTTATGAATCTTTTGTTTCCTTTTATAACGAAACCCCATTATCCTCATCTACTGTGTGCTCCGTAAACCTAGGTGTTAGCTTCCTTTATCCAACTCCATGGGCTCTTCTCTTTCCTCATTGAGTTTTCGCGTCCTTTCCCGTTTTTGTCTTTCCAACTTGTCTTTAACCTCCTTATACATTTCCTCCTGATAAGCATTTAACTTCCTTAAGTACTCATGCTCCGTATCAAAATTGATTTCCCGTTCAAAAACGTGTGTTCTCCCCGAGAACAATTCAACTTCGTACCGGAGTGTATTGAGTTATTATAAGTTAGAAAAACTTCATCTAAAACTTCCTCATGCTCATTTTCTAGTTTTAAGTCCTTCCTTGTTTTCATAATTATTCTTTAAGTTTCTGGCAGTGTTGAATGAAGCCTTTCAACCGGTGAATTGCTGGACGATTGTTGAAGCGACGTCACATGCAATTCAATTCGGTACTGCCTACAGCAATCCCTGAATAATGCCGAGGCATACTCTGCGCCTTGGTCACATATGATCTTTTTAGGAACACTTCTTCATTGATTTAACAATATTTAAACTATCTCTTGCCGGTATGGTGTACCCCACGGTAAACCTTGAAAACTTGTCTATTATTGTTATTACGTAGTTTTTGTTGATTGTGTATAAATCGGTATGAACGATGTCAAGTGGCTTGCACGGGGTTTCCGTATTTTGAAATACCACCTTTTGCGGTTGCCGATCATATTTCAATGTCTGGCAAGTTTCACACGCATTAATGACCTGTGTTACTCGGTTTTTCATAATTGCAAAATAAATGTCACGTCTCATCCAAAACGTTTCATCTATTCCCCTATGATTACCTATTTCTTCTCTTTGTTCACTAATATCTGTTATTTTCCGCATGAAGGTAAGACATCGTACTGCTTTATACAGTTTGCTCTTCCAAAAATAACTCTGAAACGCTTCTTCTACCTTTGTAAAGACTTCATCTGACGTGTATATCGCACACATCCTGTACGGTTTAAGCACTTCCCTAAGAATTTTTGCAATTTCCTCTTATGTGAACTCCTTTTCTGTTCTTATCTGTTCCTAAAAGGTGTCACCACTGTTCTGCCTGGTGTCGGCCCAACCTCAGTGGCTTTTCTGCCACATGAATTCTACTTAATTCCAGTTCACCTGTATGGCCCGCACAAGTGGCCTGAGTTGACTCCAGTTCACTGTTGTAAACTTGTAGTTCAATTCTGTTCAATGAGTCTGCCACGACGTTTTGTGACCCCTTTTTGTAGGTCACCTCGTAGTCATATTCCAATAGTTGCAGCTTCCACCTCACCAACTTGGAATTGGGTTCTTTAAATCCCATGAGCCAAGTTAGTGGGCGGTGATCTGTGACTCTTGTTAATTTGTGACCGAACACGTACGATCTAACCAAACTATGGCAAGCATTTCCTTCTCTACTGTGGAATAATTTACTTCAGCCTCATTTAACGTTCAGCTCGCAAATGCGATTGGGCGATCACTTCCCATTGCTCCTTGTGATAACACCGCACCAATATCAAAATTGCTAGCATCTGTGGTCAAAATAAAAGGCTTTGTAAAATCTGGATATCTCAACAATGGATCATTGCATAACTCATCTATGATTATTTGTTGTTTCCCTTTTAGTCCCTTAGTTGAATTATGAATTTCCTGTAATACCCAATGAGTCCAAGAAATGCCTTTATTTCCTTTGGTGTTTTGGGCAAAGGAAAAAGCTTTATGGCCTCAATCTTCTTTGTGTTTGGTCTGACTCCTTCTTGTGTCACTACATGCCCTAATTACTCTATCTGCTTCTTTAAAAATTCTGACTTATCTGTTTGAAGTTTAAAATTTTCTCCACTTATTCTTTTAAAAACTGTCCTCAAGTCTTGCATGTGGCTTTGTAAGGACGGGGAATACACAATTATATCATCCATGTAGACCAGACAAATCTTGCCTACCAACTCTCCCATCAGGTTATTCATCACTCTTTGAAACGTCGCTGGAGCATTTGTCAGTCCAAATGGCATCCTTACATATTCAAAGTACCCGTTATCTGTTGTAAATGCTGTTTTTGGAATGTCCTGTTTTTCCATCTCAATCTAATGGTATCTCTAAATCTAATACCGAGAAATACATGGCCTTTCCCAGTTTATCAAGTACTTCGCCAATTACTGGCATCGGATACCTATCCTTCACTGTCTTCGCATTCAACTTCCTAAAATCGACCACCAATCTACACTTTTGTTTTCCTGATAGTTCCATCTTCTTTGGTACTAGCCAAACTGGTGCACTCCAAGGTGAGTGATTGTGCCTGATAACTTCCTGTTCTAACAACTCCTGTATCTGATTCTTCATTTCTGCCCTTTGTTTAAATCCATATCTGTATGGCTTTTTATAGATAGGAATATCGTCCGTTATTGGAATTGAGTGAGTTACCGCATTGGTAAATGTCAGTTAATTTCCCTTTGTGTGAAAAATACTTGGAAATTCCGAATACAGTTTTTTAAGGCTTGCCGCCTCTTCTGTATTTAGATGCGACATGTCCAATTTTGCATACCTTGCATCACCCCCGGCTAATTCCGTTGTGTTCATTTCCCTGCTCCTGACCACTCCTGTTTCAATGGTCTTAGCATTTCGATTTCTACATAATTCATATCGTCTTTGACTTTCAAAGTGAACGGTCGTGTTTTTTTTCTGCGCTTCGAATTTTGTATTTTGTTTTCGTTTATTCCCATCGGTGGGTTTTATAAAAACAACATTAAATTTTCTTTCGGTTATTTAAACATAAATTTAAACTCCGTTCGCTTCGCAAGTGCACTTTGTATTAATACTAATAAATTGTTTTAGTTTTCGTAATTCTTATCTGTGTTTTCTATCCTATTTATATCCCCGCCGTTTCTCTTTTGTGCATGCACTTTAACTTATTTACGCTCCCGCTCTCTTGCTCTCTTTGCTTTGAAAGTTCTAAGCGTGCAGTTTCTACGCTCTTGCTGTACTTATAACTGCTCGCTTATAAATTTCAATTCGCTTTCTTGCTACAGTGGTCCCAATAAATAAAATGAATAATACAAATTTAGTTTGCTTCTGCAAAAAATGCAGCCTCGTAATCAGGGCTGACTAGTCTAATATGACTTGCTGGCTGTGTGAAAATATGGTGCACACCAAGTGCGCCGGTTTTACTGGCCGGACAAGTGATGACCTTTCAAAGGGGCCCAATTTGCAGTTTTGTTGTGACGCTTGTGTCGAGGGTGCGAACGAGATGAAATGGTTCATGCGCCAAACTAAAGGCCGCCTGATGGGGCTGATTAGCTGTTTCGGAGTGGCTAGATATAGTTTTCGCCGAGCTGATGATCTCCTCTCTGCGCTGGACTCGCAGTTTAATAGTCGTAAGCTATTAGAAGAGTCCCCTAAGCGCGAAAAGGCCGCTGGTGGTAAGGAGCAAATCAGCAGCTGATTTCAGCAAACCCTCAAATGTTGCTAAGATCAGCAGCTAAAAAAGATTCGGTATCCGAACAATCCGTTACAGAATGCATGCAACCAGGGACTTCTAAGAATTCCGATTTGTCCGTAGTGGTTTCACAATTTGTGGATCCACCTATCTCTCAGAATGTAGCACATCCACCACAAGGGACTACTGAGTCCGGACAACCGGCTCAAGTTGGTTTTGCAGAAACAATGTCTGCTCCACCAAAATCCCTTTCAGTGGTTCCACTAAAGAAACAAATTTTTCTCGGCTTTCCCCTGATCAAACATCTTCTGATGAACTGTCTTACATACAAGACAAAACTAAAGCCGATTGTAATTGTGTAAAGGTGGAAAAGTTTAAGTTTTTTTATGCTAGAGACATTTTATCGTTTGTAACGAACTGATTTTTAAGGTCTGCTCGCTACGAGTATCGTGCGGCTAGCTCAGAAGATTTGTGTTGTTCGTCCCACCAAATTTATATAAACGTGACCGCCCGATTGTCTAGTGAGAACGCACAGAAGGTTAGGATATTTACAAAGATCTTTATTCGCCGACTTGTCCCTCGGCCTGGGACTAATGGTGACAGATGGTTATCTCAACGCCTTCCTTGAAGAATTGTGGTCGCTCCACCGTCGCTCTCCGCTGCCTCGCTGTTCGCTGCTCGCTGCTCCGTAACGCCTCCGCTGTCTTTGGCCTCGGGGCTTTTGAGGGTCTAGGGATGCGTCACCGTTCCCAGACTAGGGTGAACAGGCACCGGGCTCTCAAAGCGTACGCCTTTCGCAGCCACAGCCTCCTGTCCCTGGATCTGTCCGGCCGGTCACCCCAGACGCCTACACAGTTTCTACCTGACGGTTCAAGCATACGCCGGAAGGCCGCCAATGCAGTCCCTGTGGCAGGACGCTAGGTTCAAGACGAACGCTTCCGCCCTCGCCTCTTAGCCGTAGACTGAATGTGTTGTAGTATGACTTGGTTGCTGCCGGGCCTGCGATGACTGCTTGTCGCTCCTTGTGCCCTCGATGTCCTCGCTCTGCTCACGGTGCGAAGTCCTGGGGCGTGGTCTGCGTGCTCTAGTGAGACTAGGTGCAGCGGGTCTTTGGCTCTCGAGATTCGATCAGTTGCCTGTCTAGGACTCTGGCGGTGAATTACCGTGCTCTCGACGCATACGCCTCTCGAGACACCCGTGATTCAGACGCGCGTCCTTCGTGGCTAGTCGCACCAGAGCCTGCACAATTCTCGCCTGTCGGTTAAGGCGTACGCCGGAATTCGACAAGGCAATTGCTTTCGCACGGCCGCTAGTTCTGGACAACTTCTCTTTCGAGCCCACGGTTCCTTGTCGGAGGACTCTTTCTATTCACTTCTGTCGGACTCGCCGAGCAATAGCGCCTGGACTTAGCCGCGTGATGCCTCAAGGACCTCAGCTACCTGTTTTTCAGCTCGGAGACTTCAACTCTAAGTCCCGAACGTCTTGATGTAGCGATCTTGCTCCTGTTGACTCGGCGCGGCTCTGCTTCCTCCTGATGTTGACTTGACTTGTGTTGTTCACTGATGTGCTGCTTGTCTACTGATCTTGCTGGATTGACTCCTTGTGATCGACTGGTCCCGCTTCCTGCGATCGGCCCGCTTATATAGGCCGGCGCATCCCGTTAATGCTCGGCTTCTCCTTTTTCGGTTTTGCGCACGGCACCATACTCGGTCCAAAGTCCGCCGCCTTCTACCGTTACACATTCTCTCCAATTTCTCTCCAGCCGTATTCTCCAAACTCTCTTCTTGTTTCTCTCCAAACTCTCTCCAGCTGAATTCTCCAAACTCTCACCAGCTGTATTCTCCAAACGCTCACCAGCTGTATTCTCCAAACTCTCATTCATTTGTGAGGAGTTATTTAACTCCTCACATTCTCCCCTTTCTTCGGGAACAAAATGAGACTTGCACCTCTTCTCCGGCTGCTATCTTGGAGTTCTCCTTGGATCCGCTGTTCTGGATCGCTGATGTTGGTCCTCCTTCCCTCGACGTCACTCCTTCTCGTTCTATGTAGTTCCCGCCACAAGATGTTTCCCCCATAGACTTGATTTTCCTCTCCGGCTGTCTTCCTAGTAAATTCTTGTAGCCTTCGAGTCCTCTTGCTCCTTTCAAAATGATTCCCTCGACGCTCACAGCTCGTACCTGAGTTCCACAACGCCGATGCTCCATTCCTTTTCCCGCCCAAGATGTTTCCCCCATAGACTTGACTTTCTTCTCTCCGGCTGTCTTTCTTGTAAATCCTTGTAGCCTTCGAGTCCTTTTGCTCCTCCAAATGGTTCCCTCGACGCTCACAGCTCGTACTTGAGTTCCACAGCGCCGATGCTCCATCCCAAGATGTTTCCCCATAGACGTCTCGTGTTCTCCTTCGTATCTCCTTTGAATGTCCCGCCCAAGATGTTTCCCCCGTATACTTCGCGTTCTAAGCATCTCCTTTCTTCCGTTGTCTGGTCACACTACCGCCTTCCCGATGGGTTTCCAGCCGATCTCGATAACTTGAATTTCTTGAACGCTGCACGTTGACATCCGGTCGTGGCGATATTTTTCAGTGTGACCCTTCCTGTGCCGTCATCTTCAGTGTTCTGTGCCCATCGATCGACACTATCGTCTAGTGCCCATCGACCGCTTATAAATCAAAGCGCCCCCATCCCTTTATATGAGCGACATGACAAGAAAGTTTGACTGGTAAGTTTTTTTTTTCCTTTCTTTCTCCACTTTCACCCTTCTCACTTTATAATCTCTCTTTTAGCCTTTCGCCCTCCAGTCGCCCTTGGCCGAAGGGCCTTGTATACGGGAGGACCGATGCCGCTTGTGTTATTTTGTGTCATTTATTTGTTTGTATTGCGCGCGTTGTTATGTTTGATGTGCCCGTGTTTTCTGTGTTCCCTGTGCCAGGGTTTCTTTTTTTTTTGTTTATATATTTTATGTTTTTGTTATCTTACATATGTATTATTATTATTATTATTTTTTTTTTTAATTACTCGCATCGCATCTGGACCTACGGTGCAGCTCTGCTGTGCCGTGTCTCCCCTTTCTTCGGCAGCTCTGCGCTAATCCGTATAGAGTCTAACGACGCTACGGATTTGCATTTGCTGCTCCTATTGTAAACCTATTCCATGCGGCGTATAGGCGGATGACTCGGGCGTATGCCCGACGCTGAATCCGTCTGCCTTGTTGGGGTTTTATGCGATCTTTCCTTTTCTTATGTACCCTATTTACGCGGCGTATAGGCGAATGACTCGGGCGTATGCTCGGCGTTGAATCCGACTGCCTCGTTTGGTTTTTATGCAACCTTTCTTTTCCTTAGGTACCCTATTTACGCGGCGTATAGGCGGATGACTCGGGCGTATGCCCGACGCTGAATCCGTCTGCCTTGTTGGGGGTTTTATGCAATCTTTCCTTTTCTTATGTACCTTATTTACGCGGCGTATAGGGGGATGACTCGGGCGTATGCTCGACGTTGAATCCGACTGCCTCGTTGTTTGGGTCCCCTTATTTTTTTTTTGTTACACCTTATCTACGCGGCGTATTGATGGATGTCTCGGACGTATGCCTGATGCTGAATCCGTGTGCCTCGTAGTCGGGGTCCCTAGCATCGTTTTCTATTTATATTCTGTGTCATATCCTTGTGATTATCCTTTCTGCGTGGCGTATGGATGACTCTTGCTTCGGCCTGACGCCTAATCCTGTTGCCTCGCAGTCTGTATCAATGTGAAATCCTTGTCCTAGTCCTCCGATGTGTCCGCCGTCTGCTCTTGTGCCGTTTCTGTTTGTTGCTGCTTAAGCTCGCCAATGTGAATCCTCCGCTCTTTCTTCGAATTTGTGTGGCGTATTTTGCAGATTACCGGCGAGACCATCGCACCTCGGGGCTAGTTTTGCAGCAAGCCCTTCGGCGGCTTTGGATAGGTGGTGTTCTTTGGCCCACACTATGCTGCCCACCTCTGGTGTCCACTGCCTCCTCCTCAGATTGTAATGTCTGGCTTGGTCCTGGGATGCTTTTTCCATATTTCGCCTTACTATTTCGAAGATTTCTTTCACCTTGGCGGCCTTCTCATCTGGCGTCTCTGTGTTTCTCCCAGAGCCTAACGTTTCTTTGTCATATAATGCGTTTGGCAGACGGGGTTCCTGGCCTTGTGTGAGAAACGCTGGGGAGTATCCAGTTGATTCAGATATGCTTGAGTTCACTGCTAGCATAATCTCTGGCAAGTTCTCGTCCCAAGTTCTGTGATCTTTTCCTGCGAATTGAGCTATAATCGTCTTCACCGTACGGTTAGCCCGTTCTGTTGGGTTTTCCTGCGGTGTGTAGGGTGCCGTGAATTGTTGTTTTATTCCCATTTCGTTAAGAAATCTTTTAAAGGATCGACTGGTGAACTGTACTCCATTGTCGGTTATCACTATCTTTGGAGCCCCGAACCTTGATATTATGCGTTCTCTGAACGCCTTCTGTAGGGTCTCTGCCGTTGCTGTTCGTAGTGGTACAATTTCCGTCCATTTAGAAAACCGATCAACTAACACCAATATCATTTGATTTCCATGCTTTGATCTAGGCAGTGGCCCGACGAAGTCCGCACATACTGTTGCCCATGGTTCCTCTGGTACCTGAGTTAGCATTTTCCCTGCAGCCTGATTGGGCTTGTATTTTAGGCAAACTTCACACTTGCGTACGTGGATCCTGGCGCCTCTGTGCATTCCTGGCCAGTAGTATCGGGCTGCCAGGCGTGCTATTGTTCTTCTACTCCCAACATGGCCAGCGGATGGGAAGTCATGGTTTTCTTCTAGGACGGCTTGTCTTAGACCCTGCGGAACGCACAGTTTCCAAGCCACGACATCTTCATAGCCAGCTCTGTGAGGAATGTGCCTATAGATTGACTCGCCTTCCATTACATAATCTGGATATTTTTGTGGTTGTGCTCTTATTTTCTCCAACATACTCCTGATCCAGCTGCAGCTATTGGTAGGTTTTTCTGATGCGTCTTTTATGGCCCTAAGTGTCTCCAGCAACGGTTGTCGGGATAGGGCGTCTGCCACTACGTTCAGTTGTCCTTTCCTGTACGCTACCTCGAAGTCGTACTGCTGTAATTCCAGGGCCCATCTTGCTATCCTTCCGGACGGGCTTTCTATGCTGTTTAACCACTTTAACGCCATGTGGTCTGTAACCACTTTAAAATGGTAGCCTTCCAAATACGGCTTCAGCTTCCTGATTGCCCACACGATTGCCAAGCACTCTTTTTCAGTTGTGGAGTAATTTTTCTCCGCGCCGTTTAGTGTCCGGCTTGAGTATGAAATGACCCTTTCGCCGTCCTCTGTCTCTTGAGTCAGGATTGCACCTAACCCATAGTCGCTGGCGTCCGTCTGAAGGATGAACCTCTTCTCAAAATCTGGGCACGCCAGCACTGGATCGGCTACTAATCGTGCCTTTACCTCTTCGAAGGCCTGTTGGTGTTCCGGCGTCCATGTCCACTTTTGTGCCTTTGCGTAGAAGATCATTCAGTGGTCTAACTATACGCGCAAAGTCTGGCACAAATCGTTCGATACCATGAAGCTACGCCTAGGTATTGCCGTAGTTCGCGTACTGTCGACGGTGGCTCTAGTTCGGCTATGGCTGCTACCTTCTCGGGATCTGTGCCTATTCCTTCGCTAGTAACGCGGTGTCCTAGGTAAAGCAATTCTTGCTTGAAGAATTTGCACTTATCGGCGTTTATTCTTAAGTTTGCTTCCTTGAGGCGCCTGAACACTTCTTTTAGGTTCTCCACGTGTTCTTTCAGCGTGCGTCCGATCACAATGATGTCATCTTGATATGCAAACGCGTATGGTGACATCTCCGGGCCGATTACCTGATCCAGAACCCTTTGGAACGTGGCCGATGCTGAATGTAGTCCGAAAGGCATTACTTTCCATTGGAATAAACCTTTGCCGGGTACTGTAAATGCCGTATATTGCCGACTATTTGCTTCCAAAGGGACTTGCCAATATCCGTCTTTCAGATCTAGACTGCTTATATATTTCGCCTCTCTGAGTTGGTCCAGGATATAGTTAATTCGCGGCATCGGGTAGGCATCTTTTATGGACTTCGCGTTTATTTGTCTGAAATCCACGCATAGCCTCCACTTGCCCGTCTTCTTTTTCACCATCACGATGGGCGAGCTGTATGGACTTCTTGAATGTTCTATGAAGCCCATTTGTAACAGCTCGTCCACTTTTGCGTTGATCTCTCCTTGGTCTCTTGGGTTCCTGCTTGATTGGCTTGTCGTCTTTCATGGTGATTTGGTGCTCGGCCACTGTAGATGTTCCTGACATGGTGCTGAAATCTGCTAACTGTTTGGCGAGGAATTTCTCAATGTCCTCTTCATCACTTAAGTGTGAATCTACAGCCACCGACAGCCTTTCTTCCAGACATCCATTGTGCCGTTTTCTTGCCGGTATTTGCAATTCATGCCCGGCACATTTTATTTCTGCCCCGACTCCTGTGAGGAAATTCCATCCCAGCACTAGTTCGTCCACTACTCCTGGAAGTATTAGCAGATTCATCTCCAATTGTTTGTTTCCAAATTTCACTGTGATTTCGGGCTGTGAGCTTATCCGGCTGCATCTGCCGTCTGCCAACCTAACTTGGCGTCTTGTCCTTGTGATCATTCCTGTGTCAGTCCGTCTATCCGCTAGCTCCTCATTGATGAAACTTGACGTTGCTCCAGTGTCAATTGTGGCCTTGTATGCGACGCCTCCAATTTCAACGTACGCGGATAACTGCTGCTCTTCCTCGATCAACTTGCCAGTTAGTTTGGAGAGGAGACACTTTGCGACCCCTGTGCGCCTCTCTGCGACTGGGATCGCTGCCCATTTCTCGCCTTTTGGCAGCACTCTACACTCCTGATGCCAATTTTGCCGCACACCCAGCAGAACAGTAGTCTTTGGTTTCTGCATCCTCGTACCCAGTGTTCGTGTCCTCCACAACGGCGACATGCCTCCTGTGGGTTCATCACGTGGGTCTGTGTATTGGTGGCTCTTGGCATTGGGTTGCGTGCCACCTGAGTGGTGTTTGGTTGGAGGTGTTCGTTGGTTGCCTTTGTTGTGTTGTATTGGCCGGTGTCCACTGGCCAAAGGACGGTGTTTGGTTTACCGTGCTGTCTTCACATCTCCTGCATGTAGTTTGCGGTGGTGCTGCGATTTTGTTTCGAGAGAACTTGTGTTCGTGAATGAACTCCTCTCGTTCTTTTTCCAGTTCTTCGTACTCGTCAGCCAGGATCATTAATGTGTCCAGATCATCCACTTTGTACGTTCTTAGTGAGATTCTCAGGTCTGGTGTGCAGTTGTCCTTGATTATTTCTAGGGTCTCCTTTGGTGAGTACCCGAGTGGCCTCATCAAAGTCTGCATGTCCACCATGTAGTCTTTGAACGGTTCCCTGAAACCCTGTTTCCGTTGTTTCACCTTGTCTGCCAACTTCGAGAAGAACCCTCTCGGCAGAAAGTACGTCTGGAAACTTTCGCTGAACTCTCCCCATGTTCTCCACTGTTTATTGTTTGAAATGAACCATTTCAGTGCTTTGCCTTGCAATAGCTCTGGCATTGCATGTGGGATCATGTTCAGGTTCAGCCCGTACGTGTTTGCGGACCATTCCACCTGTTCTAGAAATTCCAGTGGCTTCTCTGTGCCATCGAATTTGAGCGACCATTCTCTCACTTGCTTTGCGACTTTGGCGTAATCTGATGTGCTAGGTCTTTGCTGCCCTAATTTTCTTTCTTGGCTTGGGTTTCGACTCCTGCCAGCTTCCTTCATGCTGTCCACTCCAAGACTTGCTTGAGCTCCTCGGCGTCAGGGTTCAGCAATTTGATTGTTGGGCCTGGCTTATCGTCGTATTTCTCTTCTAGCTCAGCCCAGATCTCTGCTACTCTTGGGTCATCCTGTTTCCTTGTGAGGTACTCTGAGAGGGCTTTCCTCATATCATCCGTTCTTCCCTCCAAAGTGATGCCTAACTTGGCTCCTATTTTGGCGAAATCCTCTTTCTTGAGGAGATAAATCCATCCTTTCCCCATTTTCTGTTTGTTTGCTGATTCTCACCGACCGGACAATCACGTTTTGGGCGCCAGATGTAACGAACTGATTTTTAAGGTCTGCTCGCTACGAGTATCGTGCGGCTAGCTCAGAAGATTTGTGTTGTTCGTCCCACCAAATTTATATAAACGTGACCGCCCGATTGTCTAGTGAGAACGCACAGAAGGTTAGGATATTTACAAAGATCTTTATTCGCCGACTTGTCCCTCGGCCTGGGACTAATGGTGACAGATGGTTATCTCAACGCCTTCCTTGAAGAATTGTGGTCGCTCCACCGTCGCTCTCCGCTGCCTCGCTGTTCGCTGCTCGCTGCTCCGTAACGCCTCCGCTGTCTTTGGCCTCGGGGCTTTTGAGGGTCTAGGGATGCGTCACCGTTCCCAGACTAGGGTGAACAGGCACCGGGCTCTCAAAGCGTACGCCTTTCGCAGCCACAGCCTCCTGTCCCTGGATCTGTCCGGCCGGTCACCCCAGACGCCTACACAGTTTCTACCTGACGGTTCAAGCATACGCCGGAAGGCCGCCAATGCAGTACCCTGTGGCAGGACGCTAGGTTCAAGACGAACGCTTCCGCCCTCGCCTCTTAGCCGTAGACTGAATGTGTTGTAGTATGACTTGGTTGCTGCCGGGCCTGCGATGACTGCTCGTCGCTCCTTGTGCCCTCGATGACCTCGCTCTGCTCACGGTGCGAAGTCCTGGGGCGTGGTCTGCGTGCTCTAGTGAGACTAGGTGCAGCGGGTCTTTGGCTCTCGAGATTCGATCAGTTGCCTGTCTAGGACTCTGGCGGTGAATTACCGTGCTCTCGACGCATACGCCTCTCGAGACACCCGTGAGCCTGCACAATTCTCGCCTGTCGGTTCAGGCGTACGCCGGAATTCGACAAGGCAATTGCTTTCGCACGGCCGCTAGTTCTGGACAACTTCTCTTTCGAGCCCACGGTTCCTTGTCGGAGGACTCTTTCTTTTCACTTCTGTCGGACTCGCCGAGCAATACGCCAAGCTCACGTCGCGACAAGAATTAGAGCAAAGCGCCTGGACTTAGCCGCGTGATGCCTCAAGGACCTCAGCTACCTGTTTCTCAGCTCGGAGACTTCAACTCTAAGTCCCGAACGTCTTGATGTAGCGATCTTGCTTCTGTTGACTCGGCGCGGCTCTGCTTCCTCCTGATGTTGACTTGACTTGTGTTGTTCACTGATGTGCTGCTTGTCTACTGATCTTGCTGGATTGACTCCTTGTGATCGAGTGGTCCCGCTTCCTGCGCTCGGCCCGCTTATATAGGCCGGCGCATCCCGTTAATTCTCGGCTTCTCCTTTTTCGGTTTTGCGCACGGCACCATACTCGGTCCAAAGTCCGCCGCCTTCTACCGTTACACATTCTCTCCAAACTCTCTCCAGCCGTATTCTCCAAACTCTCTTCTTGTTTCTCTCCAAACTCTCTCCAGCTGAATTCTCCAAACTCTCACCAGCTGTATTCTCCAAACGCTCACCAGCTGTATTCTCCAAACTCTCATTCATTTGTGAGGAGTTATTTAACTCCTCACACGTTTAAGATAACTGTCCCTAACGAGCTTTTTGATGCCATATGCTCGGGCGACTTTTGGCCGGATAATATGGTTGTAAAAGAGTTCGAGGCTAAGATAAAGAAGAAGGGGCCCGTGGGAGGAAAACTTTCTAGTCGAGGCCAAACCAGTGTACCAATTTCAAAAAACTAACTTCTTACCTCCTTCTTTCCTATCAGAATGCAAGAGGTTTGCGTAGCAAACTCACTAAATTGTATTCCGATAGCCTTTCCTTTGCATCTCATATTATTGTGTTCACAGAAACCTGGTTAAAGTCGGAGATCTTTAGTTTCGAAGTTTTTCCAGGTAAGTACACAATATATAGGTATGACCGTCCCTCTAGACGGGGAGGTGGAGTCTTAATTGGAGTTGATTCAAACTTCCCGTCTGAGGAGTTATTTTTTGATAAATTCAATACCATTGAATTTCTTTGTGTAAAGTTATCGCTTCCTGGTAACTTTATATACATAACTTGCTCATATACTCCGCCGTTGTCTGAATTTCCTGATTATTTAAATCACCTACCTATCCGTTATTAAGTCCGTTGCAAATAAGCTTTCCGATAGGGATCAGTTGATAGTTCTAGGTGATTTTAATATACCTGGAGTTACTTGGTCCACTAAGGATGGATCGAATGTCTTACTACCTATAGCACAGCATGATTTTATTGATGGCCTGCTTGACATATCTCTATCTCAAGTAAACCATGTTCGAAATTCATTAGGTCGCCTACTTGATTTGTGTTTTGTATCAAATCCTGAAGGTGTGTTTCTGTCCAGAGTAGCACCACTCACGCAACCTGAAGATCCATATCACCCACCAATCGATGCAGTTAATGTCTTTTACACTGCAATAAACTCATTTTTTAATTCCTGTGTTCCGTGGCACTATCCGTCAATTTCCAATAAATCACCTTGGTTTAGCAAAGAGTTGACACACTTAAGAAACGTAAAGTCCAGACTTTTTAGGAAATATAAAAATACCGGTTCTCAATCTGTTTTTACTAGATATTTAAGTGCTCGGTCAAGATTTACCGTGCTTAATGTTCAGTGTTATAATAGTTACTTAAACCGTTGTAAGGTCCAGTTCTCTCAGGACACGAAACAGTTTTATAATCTTGTTAACACCAAGCGTAAATCTAATTGTTTTCCTTCCTCGCTGTCGTTCGAAAACATGACGGCAACCACAGATCAGGCAATAGCTGATTTATTTGCCCAATTTTTTCAAACGACTTACTCTACTTTAGATTATTCATCACAGCCTTATTCTTACACCATGTCCAAGTCAAACCTCATATTCTGCCCCACTTTAACAGAAAGCTCTCTTCTTTTGGATCTTCTTCGTATTAAGCCTGTTTATTCGCCAGGGCCCGATGGAATTCCTGGGTGCGTACTTAGGTATTGCGCTAAGGCCCTGTGCAAACCTCTTCACAAGTTGTTTACCTTATCTCTAGAAACCTCCCAATTCCCAAATATTTGGAAGGAATCATTTGTTATTCCTCTTTTCAAAAAAGGTAGCAAGTTAGAAGCCAGTAACTACAGAGGTATTTCTAAGTTGTCAGCTATTCCTAAGCTTTTGGAAAAAATTATTACTCCTCATTTGCAGCACCTTTGCAGATCAATCATTTCTCTGTGTCAACATGGATTTATAAAACGTCGATCCACAATCACAAACCTTCTAAAGCTCACTTCATTTGTCATAAAAGGCTTCAAAAGTAGTTTTCAAACAGACGTCATTTACACTGACTTTAGTAAAGCATTTGACTCTGTAAATCTCTTACTTCCCATTCAAAAACTTGACCTTTTAGGTTTTCCAGTTGATCTGCTTAAATGGATTTCAAGTTATCTAAATGGCAGGTCACAAAGGGTCCTTTTTAAAAATTCAATTTCTGAAATTCTCCGTATTACCTCCGGTGTCCCACAAGGGAGCCATCTGGGTCCGTTATTTTTTACATTATTTATTAACGATCTTCCCTCAATTATAAGTCATTCTCGCGTACTTATGTACGCAGATGATGTTAAGTTGTGCCTGCAGTATAAGGACATTTCCTGCCATTTAGACTTGCAATCCGATCTAGATAATTTTCAAAACTAGTGTTGAGATGACTTTTTATCGGGCCAATCCGATATACGCGACTTACACGTTAAGTGACAGCTCTTTGGATAGAATAACTCTTGTAAACGATCTTGGCGTTCTCTTGGACCCTAAACTAAAATTTTCTAATCACATTTCGTCCGTGATTAATAAAGCCAGAGGAGTGCTTGGATTTATTAAAAAGTGGTCAAAAGAATTCGATGATCCTTATTTGACTAAAACTTTATTTATTTCGCTAGTCCGTCCGATTCTGGAGTATGGGTCTCTCGTCTGGAGTCCACAATACGGAATACATATTGGTCGTATTGAATCTGTACAAAAAAAATTCCTTCTTTTTGCTTTACGGCGCCTAAACTGTGATGCAAATCTTAACTTACCTTCTTATTCTAGTAGACTTCTTTTGATTAATTTACCATCCCTAGCCAACCGTTGAACGATACTTTGTACTATCTTTATATATAACCTTATACATGGTGATATTGACTGCCCCGACTTGTTAAGTCGGCTAAACTTTTCTGTGCCAAGTAGATTAACAAGAAATTATATTCCCCTAATTTTAAATCATTGTAGATCTAACTATGCCTTGCATGAGCCTTTCAGAGTATTATGTTCTGACTATAATAGACTTTTTCCTGTAATATCAAATCTTGACTCTCTGCCGCTCCTAAAACGATTAATACTTGCACCATTGGCACAAGATTGATCTAACTATTACTTTTTTCCCCGGACCTTTACCTTTTTTTTCCTATCTCGCGTCTATCTTATCGCGAATCGTGCCGTACGATACACGGCTACGCCCCTCGGTCGGTTGGGCGGGTATGTGGGCCGTGCGAAAATACAAAAAAAAATATAAAAAAAAAAATAAATAAATAATCTTTAGAATCATATGCAGTGACAGCCAAAGGCTTTTCCGTATAATTTCTTTTCTTTTCATGTGAAATTAACAACTTCCAGGTCGGCCTGTCCCTTCCTTGCATAATAAATTCCGACAGTTATTTCTAACCCTGCTTCCACTAATTTTGTTTGTTTCAAGAATGAACCATTGTTTATTGAAACTGGTAAGGTGTTTTAGTCGCCTCCTCCAGGAAATGTATGTCACTGGCCCTATTGGGCTTCAATTGGACTTTAACTGTCCCTGTCTTAGTTCTTAATACGAGATTTTCTAAATCTAAACTAACTTAAACCTAACTTAAATCTGAAGTAAATCTAAACCTAACTTAATTAATATGTCCATTCCTAATAATCCATCAAACCAGGAATGAAAATGAAATAAGAAGTAATCAAACGATTCCCCTTTTGAAATTTCCTGCAGCTCAATATCTTTTACATAACTGTTTATTTTATGGCTTCCTATTGGCGTTTTAATAACAAAGTTTTCTTCCAATTTTTGCTGTTGATCTTTACTAACAATTAATCTTAACAATTTTAGTTCTTTTTCGTTCTTTCCTTTAACTACCACGTATGGTAATGTCCTTATATACCCTGTTTGTTTTTGGAGGCATTTTGACGAAAATTTCCTTCGTCCTCAATGTTATTCAACTCTTGCTCCTCTTCTCTTTCTACTGTATTTAATTGCCCTGACTGTCATCGTTTGGCACTTCTAGGTCCAGTTGATGAGTATTCTGAAAGTTCTTGTTTTGGCATAATTGCCTTTTTATTATAACCTGAATAATTAGAGGTCGACTGATCGTCATATTCTCTATTCCTGTTTTCTTCCCTATTCCACCTGAGGTTCCTCTTATTACCTCCTTGTTGCCTATATCCTCCATTATCTCTGTTAAAGTTATTATTGTACCCTCTGTTTCTATTATAACCAAAGTTTTGCCTGTTATATCCCCCTGCAGTACTGAAATTATTGTTCCTGGGTACCTCTTTAGACCGGTAATAAATATCTCTCTCTTTAATCGCTATCTCGTATGCTTCCAAGAGCGTCTTCGAAACTCTTCCCCTGACGGCACTACCTAAATTGCCTTTTAGATCTGTTACAAACGCCTCCAGACACGTCTCCTCATATAATTTCTTCTTTGCCTGAATTGCGATGGGGTTTGTATCTGTCCTGTCTATAACATTACACAATGCCTTATGCACATCAGATACCTCCGAGTAAAATAATTCTACTGTTAGTTTTTTTTTTCCAACTGGTTTAATTCCCTCAGTAAATCGGGTTCTGACCTCTTATCTGCAAAATGGGCTATCAAAATTCTTTTAATTTCATCCCAATTTAATCCACAATTTGATTTTACCAAAATGTCATCGGACTTTAACACTTTGAAAAAAATATAATTTTTATTTATCAAAATAGTGTAAACGCGAACTGGGAGAGATAGGTCTGCTCCTTACAAGATTCAACTTAAAACTCAAACTTATAAACTAAGCTGGCGCTTATCAAACCTTCGATTGGGAGAAAGAACTTTATTAATAAATTGAGAGTGTCCAAAATGAGAGCACTGAGCAAGAGAGCGATCTAGGTTTGAGCTGCGTCTGCAATTTTACAGTATAGGGGGATAAAAGCTTTTTGGAGTTTGGGGACATTTGTTTATAATGCAAGAGGATGTTTACATTAATTGGTCAGTCGTGGGAGCCGACAATTTGGGGTTCTTTCATTTGTTTATAACTCAAGAGGATGTTTACATTAATTGGCGACTCTTGGGAGCCGATGATTTTGGGTGTGACAAATGTAAGTGTAAATATGTTTATGTGGTAGATATGTGGGTGTGGGTATGTTACTATATATATTATTTTTATATTTTTTTTTTTAATTATACCCTTGCAGAGGGTATTATAATTTTGGTAAAAAGTGTGCAACGCAGTGAAGGAGACATCTCCGACCCTATAAAGTATATATATTCTTGATCAGGATCACCTCCTGAGTTGATATAGCCATGTCCGTCTGTCCGTCTGACCGTCTGTCCGTCTGTCCGACTATATTCTATAGCTGCCATATAACTGATTGATCGGAAATGCCATAACTTTGGTGTTTGTAAAGTTAGAAAGTTGGGATTTCCTATGTGTTTTATTTTTGGCCAATTAATCCGACATACCAGATTTCATATGGATCGGCCGACTATATCCTATAGCTGCCATATAACTGAACGATTGGAAACGCCATAACTTTGGTGTTTTTAAAGTTAGGAAGTTGGGATTTTTTATGAGTATTAAGAATGCATCATATGAATAATTTTGGAGAATATAATTTACAGAGTATTCTGCAAGGGTATATCAACTTCGGCTCCGCCCGAAGTTAGGTTTCCTTTCTTGTTTTTTATTACTATTGCTTAACCGTCACCCTTGCGCGATGCAGCAACAATTTCTTCTTGTATGTGTTATGATTTATTCCCTCTTTTATTTAACTTTGAGATTCACCAAATACCCTTGCGCGATGCAGTGGTCTTTGGGATTTCCTTGTTTGTTTACTTTTTCTGTGATGTTGTCCATCGGTTACCCTTGCGCGATGCAGTGGTACTAATGGCAACAACTAATAAAATTTTTTTTTCTACACTTTCTTTTTCCACCGTGCTGAAGCTAACTGGAATTCCTGCGCGATGCATTTATTCCAGCCACGAGCGGACAGTCACTTGCAATAGATATTTTCTTAATATTTTTTTTTTTTGCATTTATTGACAGGCAGAGTATCCAACCAGCGACCTGGGTTTCTTTTTCCAAGCTGCATGTTTGATGTTCGCGTCCAACATCGAACCTTTGAACGTCATACTCGCAACTCACTCCGTCGAATTATATGGTTCGATGACGTAGCAGGTCGCCAGGTTGCGTGTCAACGAGATTCACAGTCAACACATTATTTAATTTAATTTATTCTTGCCAATGTTCTTTGTTGTTGTTTCATTTTATGCCTTTCAATCTTATCGTTATTATATATGTGCACCCTTTCTTTTTTTTTATTTACACCACACACCTCACTTCCATCACATCACTATTTTAACTTACTGTTGCATATAAATTATAAAAATAATCGTTTTCATCATTTCGGTCCTTCTCAGTTCTCCGGGTATGGGGAGTCCTCTTTCCTCCTTCCGGCTGATAGGTCCGGCTGCGCCAGTTATAGTATTTAATAGTTAGTGGTCCTGTTAGTCATCCAATATTCAGATAAGATTTCAATAAACAGTTGATGTGTTCGCTTTGGTTGTTCCAAACGGAATAATTTGTATTGTGGCTTGAGATTCAAATCAAACCTCCGCCAAAGAATTTTATGTGTTTACAATTATGTACAGTCCCTTGCCATATTATTAGACTCATGCTGCAAATCTTCTTTTACATATTTGATATTTCTTGTTGTTAATATGAACTTTTTGTAGATATGTTGGTAGAACTTGGGTTCTTGAATATCGCGGGCACTTTTATCGTTTGTTTTATAAAACAAAAAATAGACCTCGGTGAAGATCTGAGAGCCAAACGTAAAGGTGCGTGCGGTCGTCGGAGAATCACGACAGTGAGAAGTGACCGAAAAATTCGCCATATTTGTGTTGAAAATCGAAAACTGCCGATAAAAATTCTTGCAAAAAAAGTTGTTGAAGCCGGCATTGAAGTTTCGCAAAGAACAGTGCAGCGGAGGTTAGCAGAAGAGGGTCTTATTGGAAGTAGACCAGTTGAAGCGTTGAAGCTGTGTTGGCTGCGAAAGGTGGTCATACAAAATACTGATTTTTGCAAAAAAATGTATTTTCATCTAAAAAGATTTCATTTCGATGTAAATTTATAATTTTCTATGTGATATTTATTGTATTACTACTGACGTGTTATAAGACAGAAAAACTTCATTTTTAAGCATGAGTCTAATTATATGGCAAGGGACTGTATGTGTGGGTGAGTAAATGCTAACAAGGTATTTTCTAGAGCTCTGCTGAGTGGGTGTCGTTTAGCAACATCCTGTCTTGTGCAGGTGTTGCATTTCTTATGTCAATCCTATGTGGGACAACGAACGGCTAGCTGCCGGTCGCTGTCCAGTTGAAAGAAGGTAGCACGGGGAGGCTTAGGCGGTGGCGTAGTCGTTGGTACCGGTATGATAACTTGCGCGAAGGAGAAAACTCAAAGGAAATGAAAAACACTATGGGTTTTTTTTTCTGAAATTGCGCGGAGCGGCCGGGCGATGTTTATTCACGGAAGTCGGTAAAAGAACTGCTTAAACATAATTAGCACGATGCCCTTCTGAACGTACTGGAGACTTCATGGAGAGCCTGGAAGCGCAGGCAGCCAGAGCGGGGAAGTTGGCGATCGGAGCGCACAAGAGCAGGCCAAAAAATAGGGTGCTTCGTGGCCTGAACATTCCGCCCCCTTGCAATCGCTAGCGTTGCAACGAATCTGGAGAAATTACGGCTGTCTGCAGGCGCCGGACGGGATCCAGCCGAACGCCGTCTTCTGGGCCTGGTTGGATGACCTTTGAATAAACATCCGCACCCAGGACCAGGGAGATCGTCGCCGGCAGGTAGAACCGCTTGACGGCCAGCGGAAGATCCTTGAACATGTCCACGACCGTCTCAGGAATGGCTCGGATTGGGGTGCGGATGCGGACGTTCGGCTCAACTTTGAGCATAACCTCCAACTTGGTTCTTTCGTCGACTTTCGACCGAATCGTCGCCGTGCACACCTTCTTGTCCCCGACGCTGGTTGTCGGCAACCGAAAGGCGGATGCCAGGGACATGTCGATACAGCTCGTCGGGGTGCACGGGTCGATAAGGGCGGCGGTGTCGAATGTCCTCGGCCCGGTCTCCAGGATGACCATGGCCGTCGGCAGGACATTTACGCTGTGCCGTTGCAGGAGGGATGAGAGCGATGGACCCGGTGTCGAGGAGGCTGAGCGCGGCGGAGAGGCGAGCGCTCTGCGATTTGGCGGATCTTGCCGGCGCGGGCGCTGCCGAAAGGCGGAGGCTCCCGAGCGCATTGGAGGGGCGAGCGTTTGGCGGGTTGGCGGATCTTGCCGTCGCGAACGCTGCTGAGAAGAGGCACGTCGCTGGCCGCTGAGTATGGAGTAGCGTGTGATGACTCCGGTTGCAAATTTTGCACCGGTCATTGCTACGACAGCTCCCTTGCGAATGCTCATGGGCGAGGCAATTCACGCAGTACTTATTTATAAGCATCGCTCGGAGCCGCTTCTCCGTGCTTAGCTTTTGGAACCTTTAGCGGATGGATTCCCCGGCAGACTCGGCATCGGTAGGACTGCGTACCTCGAGTACGTCTGCTCTCCAAGGCTTGGACGCTGCGTTGACGTGGGGCCATGCTTAAGGGGGTCTTCTAGTCTAGAGGCTCGACCTTTTTTTAACAATTAATAAAAAAAAACAAAAGATATGTAGGAATCAGGAATAAACCAGAAGAGCAAGTAGGAAGAGAGACACGGAGCGGTTGTCGCTTCTAATAAAGTATATCGAGAACGCGAGAGAATCGATAAAGTAGAACTCAAGAAGAGTCAGTCGGTGTCAAGATCTCAAGCGTCACGCAAGCACAGAAATTTATGTTTTTGTTAACTCATTAAAGTTAAAAACACAATATTTGTAACAATAAACATTATAATAATACATCACTTCGTCGTCTCAAGAGTTGTTTGCATCACTGCGGAATTCCTGGGGCCACAATTTTGGGGGCTCAACCGGAGATAGTTGGATCCATTACAAACTACAGTCATTAAACTGAGTTGTGTGTTTAAAAACTTACTTAACTTTTTGCAACGCGGTGGTAGAACCAGATAAAAGAAAAACTAAACGAAAGGAGAGGCAAAATTGCAGAAATAAAACAGTTGTGAAATTCGATTTTGTGAGACGCAAAAGAATTTGCAGAGGAACTGACGCAAAGAACACTGACGTGGGCAACGTAGAAGGCGATTGATCAACGAGTACCAAATCTGGAAGCAACGCAATAGCTTTGTGGTGCACGTCAACAAGCAAGAAGCAGGATTGTTGGCAGTGGTCATCTGGACAAAAGGCAAGGCGTGGAGCAGTACGGTAGCAGGCAGAATGATCGCAGAAGTTGTGCGTCAGGAGAAGACGAGGACACAGGCTTCAAAGACTGGTCAAAGCAAGATAAGGAAGCGGAAAAGTGTACGGAAGGAGATCGGCGGTTAAAGAGCAGGAAGATCTGGAGAAGTACCAATTGTGTGATTGCAGCGAAAAGTCCATTCTGGAGCAGTACTGGTGACTTGGCGTGGCTAGAAGACGAATTCAAGGCCGTGTGCATCAGGCAACGAGAAGTCCAGCTGTATTGGTGATACAACAGGAAGAATACAAAACAGTATTTGTGGGCTGGCGAGAAGTTAAGCTGATGCAGTATTGGTGAGTGACAGGAAGGCGAGACAAGATATTTGGCGATTTGGACGGGCAGAAATTTGCGGAAAGAAGAACACTAGACGAAGAGATCGAGACAAATTGCCAAGAAGACAATATACAAATTTTTGGATTGCTGTTCTGCAATCGTGCTGTTGTGTTTACAGCAACGTAGAGTTAAGTTTTCATTCTTGCATAAATTCAAGCAGTGCATAAAGCTGCTATGTTAGAGTAACGTAATAACGTAAGTTGGCGAGTTTTCGTTTTTGATATACATATTTTATTTTATAAGCATTATATTACTCTTCTATTTTATACGATTATATTTAAGTCTTTAAAATGAACAGGCAAGAGATTTTGGCACTGTTTGTGGCAGAACTACGCGAAAAATTGACAGAGCTAGGATTAAGCCGAAATGGAAGGAAAATCGAATTGCAAAATAGACTGCTTGCTCACTATGGTTTATAATTGATGATAACAATGAGGTAGGAATTGAAGTGGATGATGATGAGGGCGGATCTTTCGTTTCAGTACCTTCACAGGCTCATGGAAATGGTGGATCCAATAGGAATTCAATTGTAGGTGGGCAAAACCGTGAAAGTTCTAATTCGGGTAGGTCATGGTTTACTTTGAAGGATGTGGAAGGAAGTGTGTCACAGTTTTCGGGAAATAATTCACCAGACATTAATCAGTGGATTGAGGAACTTGAAGAATGTGCACTTACTGTGGAATGGAGTCAGCTGCAGGTTTTTATTTATGCTAAACAACTACTTAGCGGAGCGGCGAAGCTTTTTAATCGTAGTCAGCGAGATGTTCGGGATTGGAGATCTTTAAAGAACGCATTACTCAACGAATTTGGTGTGAGGGTGTCATCAGCAGAGATACATCGTAGACTTGGCAAAAGGCAGCAGAGGAAGACCGAATCGTTGCACGAGTACCTGTATGCATTAATGGAATTGGCAAAGCCAATTGATCTAGATGATGAAAGCTTGATTGAATACTTTGTCGACGGTATTCCAGACCCTAAGACAAATAAGGCTTTACTTTACCAAGCAAAGAGTATGAGGTAGTTGAAAGTATTGATTGAGGCATATCAGAAGATGCGAGTATCAATAAAGCAATTTAGGTATGACTCTCACTTCAATAAAGGTGGCAAAGAGGTAGTAAAAACAGCCGAGAAAGTAAGGAAATGCTTTAACTGTGGGGACGAATCTCATATCAAAAGAGATTGCCCGAAGAAAGATTATAAGTGTTTTAGATGCAACCAACCAGGACATAGAGCAGCTCAGTGCAAGTATGAGATCGTAGCTAAACAGGAAAATACAACAAACTTAGTACAGACGGAAGACAGGGCGAAACCAACAAGCACGTTTACGTCTTCAGGATTGCAGTTAAAGTACATTTCATTTGGAAAAGTTATTTTTAAAGGATTGATAGATACGGGAGCTGATTTGTGCTTAATGTCTCGCAATGTTTTCTCAAAGCTCGGAGTGGAAAAATTAACAGGAAACGAAAAATGTTTGACAGGTATCGGTGAAAGCCAAATTGTGACTTTTGGAAGTGTGACAATCCCAGTACAAATTGATGGTATTAATCTCTGTGTAGAATTTCACATCATATCGGATGAGGACATGGCTTTTGAAGCTATTTTAGGTAGAACTCTCTTAGATAGTGTGGATATGAAGATAACAAAGGACGGTACAGAGTTGATTCGCAGATCAGACAGTCAGGTAATCACAGGACGAAAATGCCAAATTCTCGAACAAAAACAAGTAAGTTCATGCACGGAGTTGTTGGAGAAGTTTCATTGTTTGTGTATGCTAACTATAGAGCAGACGGAAAGTAAGCAGGATATGGAGTTGACGCATTTGCCACATTCGTTTAGAGGTGTCGTGAAAAACATGATTGATGAATACAAGCCGAAAAGGAATGTTCGTTGTCCGGTCGAGATGAAGATTATACTCACCGATGAATCGCCAGTATTTCAACATCCTCGACGTATTCCTTATACTGAACAGAAGATAGTAGATGTTGCAGGTTGAAGAGTGGCTCAAAGAGAAAATTATCAAAACAAGTACTTCAGAGTACGCTTCTCCAATCGTACTTGTGTCAAAAAAGAATGGGCAGAAACGATTGTGTTGCGACTATCGTAAATTAAACTAGACTTTCCGATGGTACAGATGGATAGCGTTATCGAGAAGTTACAGGGAGCGATGATTTTCACAACACTAGATTTAACAAACGGTTATTTTCATGTTTCAGTTGAGGTTGAATTTTAGAAGTATACATCATTTGTTACACAGAACGGATAATTTGAATTCTTGTATGTGCCTTTTGGTATTTCAAACTCCCCGGCAGTATTTACTCGCATTATAATGTCAATTCTCAGGGACCTTATTATAAGCGGTGACGCAGTTGTCTACATGGACGATATTATTATTCCCAGCAAAGATATCAGAGAGGGAGTAGAGAAGCTTAAAAAAGTGCTTAAAGTAGCAGAGGGAAATGGACTGAGGATTAACTGGACCAAGTGTCAAATTTTACAGAGCAGAGAGGGTCGATTTTCTAGGATATGTTATAGAAAACGGTTCGATCACACCCAGTAATGAGAAAACGCAAGCGGTATCAAATTTTCCAGTGCCTTCTGATCGTAGAGCTATTCAGAGATTTCTTGGTTTAACGTCGTATTTTAGGAAGTTCGTGGATGGATATGCAGTTATAGCGAAGCCGTTGTCAGATTTGCTGAGGAAGGATTTCAAGTTTGTGTTCAAGGAGTTGCAGCAGGTTGCATTCGAACAATTAAAGGCAGCATTGATTAGAAAACCAGTTTTGAAACTGTATAATCTTAAATTGACTACTGAAATACACACGGATGCGTCTGGTTTTGGGGCAGTCCTTCTGCAAAAGGATCTAGAAGACGGTCAACTGCACCCTGTTATGTACATGAGTCGTAAAACGAAGCCATGTGAAGAAAAATATCACTCATACGAACTGGAAGTGTTGGCAGTCATTGCAGCGTTGGCTAAATGGCGTGTAAATGTGTTGGGAACGAAATTTAAAATTATCACTGATTGTAACGCCATGACAATGAAAAAGAAAGAAGTTCCGTTGCGAGTGGCTAGATGGGCAATGTTTTTGCACGATTATGATTATGAGATAGAACATAGATCAGGCACGAAAATGAGGCATGTAGACGCGCTTAGTCGAGTTGGTTGTTTCGTATTGACAGAGAGTGTGATGCACAGATTAAAGGAAGCTCAGATGGCAGATGAGTGGACAAGAGGCGTCCGAAGCCTGGTTGAAAATAAGGGACATGAGGATTATTACATCGCCAATCAAATATTGTTCAAAGACCCCGACAGAGAGTTAATAGTAGTCCCATCCCAAATGGTAATTGAAATCATACAAATTGCTCATAGACAAGGCAATTATTCGGCGAAGAAAACACAAGACTTGGTGAAGAAATCTTATTTCATTCCAAAGCTCAGAGATAAAGTATCCAGAGTAGTAGGCAGTTGTGTGGAGTGCATTATGGTTAACGCAAAAATGGGAAAACAGGAAGGATATTTAAATCCTATTGATAAGGGGGACAAACCTTTAGTCACTTATCACATTGATCATGTGGGACCAATGGAGATCACCAAGAAAAAGTATAATCACATCCTAGTTGTCGTAGATGCATTTTCGAAATTTGTTTGGTTGTATCCGACGCGCAGTACAGGAGTCGAAGAGTCAAAATTTTCAGCATTAATCGCTACAGGTGTACCTCGTGGTAACGGGCAGGTCGAAAGAATGCATAAAATTGTTGTGCCAATGTTGTCGAAGATGAGTCTAGAGAATCCAGGGCCACAGATATTTTTACTATCCGTTTTTTTATCATTTGTTTATTAAACTTAAAGGAGTACATAAAATAAATTTAAAAAAAAAAATTAGTTTTCATTGAGTTATTCCTTTTTGAAGAAGATGGGGAAAAAAGAGGCCGTGTCCGCGTCGCCATGATTTCTATGCTTGTCGTTGTCTCAAAAATAAAACAATGATAGATTCTTAATGAGTACGAATGTCGCTATGGCATGAAGCACCAAAAAAAATATTTTTTTTCATGAAATGGCGGCAACTTAAAGAAAAAAGTCGAATTTTTTCACTAATTTTTCCACTTTGTCAAATTTTTAAAAATATTATAAATTAAAACTTTTTTTTTTTGTTGGTTCCGGCGATAGAGATATATTTAAAGAATATTCATGCCAAATTTCAGGTAAATTGACTGATTAGAACTGGAGATATAGTGGCGACCGCATCAAAAAAAGTAGTTTCGAGAAAAACGCGTTTAGAGTTCCAGTCGTTCGCCCAACCGAAATAAATTGAAAATAATTTGAGTTTTGAAAAATCCTTTTAGAAAGTTATTTGTGAATATAAAAACTATCGAATTAGGAAAAAAAAAAATTTTCGATTTTCTAAAATTTCTAGAATAGAAGACCCCCTTAAGGGATCTGACGGGGATTCATGAAAAAAAACAAACAAATGGACATGTTTTAGGCTGTAGTGGTGCGTGCTTATGAACTATGGATAGCAGAAAAGGAATGCTAGGTAAAAGATGTGGAAGGCGCCCCCGGTAAGAGAACAACCTTAGTTATCGGACGACGGACAACGTCGCGTGCCGTACGAATGTCGACTACGTGGACGTTACCATCAGCTCCTGGAAAGACGTAATCGATACTGCCTAGTCGCCACTCATTCGAGGGCAGATTGTCTTCCTTGATGGCGACCATGTCACCGGCGCGAAGATTTTTCATGGGAAATTGCCACTTGTTGCGCTTGTGGAGCTTTTTAAGATACTCTTCCTTCCATCGAGCGCGGAATTGCTGATGTAGAGACTTTAAGCGCTGCCATCGGTTCACAATGGACTTGGATTCTCCCTTCACTTCGGGTTCCACAATGGACAGAAGAGGCCTACCAATCAGAAAGTGCCCTGGTGTCAACGCTAAGAGATTAGTTGGATCCCCTGACATGGGAGATAGCGGTCTGGAATTTAGACAAGCTTCGATTTCAGCTAGGAGAGTAGAGGGCTCTTCAAAAGTGTACTTTCGCGTAGCGGTGGACTTATAAAACAAAATCTTGAAGCTCTTGACACCAGCTTCCCATAGGCCTCCCATATGGGGTGCCCCGGGAAGGATTGCCAGTTGAGCTGCTGATACAGACTCTTTACGGCTTGTAAGAAATCTCGGGAGAACAGGGTGGCAGCGCCGACCAAGGTTTTCCCATTGTCGGACTGAACGTGACGAGCACACCCTCTTCTAGATACGAACCAAGCGAAAGCGGCAAGACATTTTTCGGTCGTCAGATCGGATGTAGGCTCTAGATGGATGGCCTTTGTAGAAAAATAGACGAAACCCAACACATACCCTTTTGTAATGAGACAAGCTCGTCCAGTGTAATACTTAATGTCAAAAGGGCCGGCGTAGTCCATCCCTGTGTGCGTGAATGGCCGGGAAAAAGAAACTCGCTCTTTCGGAAAATTTTCCATCATCTGGACTTGCAATCTCTTCTTGTGGATAAGGCAGACCTTGCAGGAGTTAATAACTGCCTTCACCAAGTTCTTTATCTTCGGAACCCAGTATCTTGAACAGGTGAGACGTACCACTAACTGGTTACCTCCGTGTAACGTTATGAGATGCGTTATGAGATGCACATTCGTACGGGAGGATTATCGGATGTCGTTCATCGTAACGCAAATTTTCGGAAGCCGTTATGTGGCCACACGCCTTTATTAGCCCTTTCAGATCTAGAAAGGGGTTTAAGGAGAGGATTGAACTTGACGCGGACACAGGACGATTTTGACTCAAGCTGCGATATTCATTAGCCAAATATCTGCGCTGCGTAACAATGACCATGAGCCGTTCAGCGGCGACGAGTTCTTGGCCCTCTAGACGGACCCCTGGAATCGGCTACTGTTTTCTGCATCGCTGGACAAAGCGATGGACATACACGAGGACACGCAAAGCTCTATCTAACTTGGAAAAACGATCTAGGATGTCTTCTATCGGAATGGACGCCACATGGGCTTTGACAGGACGCTTTTCTACCTCGGTCACCAGTAAGTCGGTGCCCTGGCTGGGCCACGGATCTCGTGGCAGTTGCAACCAAATTGGGCCATGCCACCAAAGAGGGTTATTTACCAGTTCTTGAAGGGGCACTCCCCGATTATGTTCGGATTGAACTTGCGAGCAATTAGATGCCTCTGCGAACTGGGTAATCTTTGTTACCCGGTTGGCAACGAACGTTGTCCACTGGCATGCTGGTTTGGCTAACCATACCAGCACAATCCTGGAATCGATCCAACAATGGAGTTTCGAGGACAAATCTCTTGCATAAAGATTTTGGCACACACAACAAATAGAGCTAGCCAGCCTGCTGAATCAAACAGCTTAGCAATTTGGGAAAGGACCTGGCGTTTTGTGGGGGAGATTTCCGTTGTCAACACTGCTGGGGCGAAGAAAAATTTATCGGACGTCGCTTTCCATCGTACGCCGAGAGTTTTGGCTGTACTTTCAGTGTCGATTTCGAGAAAGTCTGTGTACAGAAGATGATTGTTTATGATATGAGCCAAGATTTCCTTGAGATTGGAGGTCCATTTTCTTAATGGAAAACCTGCGGAATCAAGGGCACTTTGTAGCTCCCGAAAAATGAGCTGAGCGTCCTCTGCGGAGTCAGCTCCGGAAAGAACATCATCGACACAGATGTAATTGCGAATGGCATTGCTCGCTTTTGGATGGCTCAGCGGTTGCAGAACTCCAATCGCCAGGTAGGGCGTACAGTTGACTCTAAACGTTACCGTATGTCATTTAGGCTGACCCCATTTTCTGAAGGGCTGGAGGCATTGGATACCACCCGAAGCTTGGTGGTCGTACTTTCCGGCTTGAGCACGGCATGATCCGGCTGCAACTCCACACCCTCTAGGGGTGGATGCTACCCTTGCCTCGTAGGAATTTATCCTCCGAGACGCAGAATTGGATTTCGCTGCTCTGGGCTGAGACTGACTAGAGCCTGATGGTCGCACGTCATCTATGGCTTCTAGTGTCCGGTGACGCTCAGTTAGGAACCCATTCAGTTCTTGCCAAGTAGGAATATTGGCCTTGTCGTGTAGCGACTGTTCCCATAAGGAAAGCGTGAGCTTCGGGAGTTTGGAGGAGCACATGTAAACCAGAAGGCAATCCCAATTTTCAATATTGATTCCGCACATTTCTAGCGCCTTGAGGCACCCTTGGATGGTGCTTCTCGTAAAGCCGAACCAGATTCCTGAGTGACTGACTGCACATTAAACAATATTTTCAGTTGGCTGTTTACTAACAATCGTTTGTTTTCGAAACGCTGAGTTAGGTTAGCCCAAGTTGAGACAAAACCATCGTTTGTGAGAGGCGCTTCAGAAACTATGGTGTGCGTGTCACCACTCGTTTTGGCGTTAAGGTAGAATAATTTTTCGACTGGCGTTAGCCTCGGATTGTTAATATAAATGGCCGTGAACAGATCAATAAAAGTCGGCCATCAAAGATAATCGCCAGTGAAAACCTCGGTATCGCACGAAGGAAGCCGACAGCCTGACGGAAAGTACGTCAGGGAAGGGACAGCTTGTGCTTGATGAGTTTGCGCTATCATATCCGCGATCTGAGCACCACACCTTTCGTACACGCTGTAGCAGTAGCCGTACCGCCTTGAGAATTGGCGGGCCCATACATCTCGGACTTCGTCTCGGCGAATTCGGAGAGTTGATCTGAGACCTCAATGAATTGTATTAGAGCGATCTCGGAAGCCGTTGCTGTCATTTTTGTGCTGCCACGCGTGACTCTTTCGACGGGAACTCTTTACCTTTTTAGGTGTGGGCGGCTTTACCGAAACTTTTGGTATTTTTTGTTATGGAACAGGTGATAGTTTGTTAGAACTTTCCCTGGACATACCAAAACAATATGGAACTGCTTTATTTCAGTGGAGTGAGCGCCCTATTTTTTCGTTTTTAAATAAGTTTCAGAAGAAATACTGAAAAAAGTCAAAAAATACCGAAAAAATACCCAATCAGTTTGTTGGAGTTGAGGAGTATTTTTCTCGTTTTTGGCCTCAACGAAATATATATATATATATATATATATATATATATATATATATATATATATATATATATATATATATATATATATATCACGGTATTTAATGTTCGCGCAATAATAAATAATGTGGAAATGCCAATAAATTTGGTTTTATATTGGTCGGAATTTAATTATTAGATCGGAATAAATTGTGATATTTAATTATTTGATCGGAAGAAATTTGATCGGAATTTCGAAAAAATGCGTAATGGGACACAGGTTCGGTCGTGCATGCTATGTGTATGTATGCTGGAATGTATATATGCGTTAATGCAGTTCGCGCTCACGCAACAACCTCAGGAATTAAAGAGAGAGAAAAACACTGGAAACAAAAAGTTTCGCCGTCGGTCTTGGAATTTTATTTATTGTATATTTGGGTTGACTGACGGAAAACTTTTAGCTGGTATATTTTCGCTAAAGGATTTAGAAAATATGATGTATGTAATATATATGTATGTAGCAAAATAAATGTATTTAATATATATGTGTGTAGGAAATTATATGTGTGTAATATATATGTATGTAGGAAAATATATGTATGTAATATATATGTATGTAACGGAAAATTTATGTATAAATCTGGCCGGCGGGTATGTGTAGTAATTTTCGATTTTTTGTGGACTGTATTTAAAATGGAAGGTGTGCAAATAAAATATTTTAGCTGTGGAAACACACCGACGGATTGGCACTTTAAATAAGTTGAAGGCCGATTTTGGCGGAGCACTTGTAATTAATATTCACTATGCGCTGGGAATATATATTGCACACTTTAAACTTTTCACTGAATTTGTTCACTAAATTTTATTTATGTATGTAGAATGTATGTAATTGTACTTATGTGCTCCAAATGTATTTAATTTGCACAAAAGGAATATGGATTAAAATGGCTGCACGATCAAAAGAAAATAAGGAAAGGCGAAATTGTATTTTAATTGCCGTTGTCGGATTAATCGGAGTTTGAATTTAGACAAATTATACAGAAAGTCAAACGAAACGGAGTTTTTGATGGCTTACTGATTACCGGCAATTAAATAAATTTTATACAAGTTCGTACTTATCTTGCGAAATTGCTGGAAAATCCGGCTCGAAGGACCAAAAATGATGCTGGTGCGTTGAACTTTTTCGTCGGCAGGAAGCTGTGAAGGGAGATAAAAAAATAGCTCGGCGAGCGCGAAGGAGAAAACTCAAAGGGAATGAAAAACACTGTGGGTTTTTTTCTGAAATTGCGCGGAGCCGCCGGGCGATGTTTATTCATGGAAGTCGGTAAAAGAACTGCTTAAACATAATTAGCACGATGCCCTTCCGAGCGTACTGGAGACTTCATAGAGAGCCTGGAAGCGCAGGCAGCCAGAGCGGGGGAGTTGGAGATCGGAGCGGACAAGAGCGGGCCAAAAAACAGGGTGCTTCGTGGCCTGAACACCTACGATATGCTTGTTAAAAGGTTTCGCCAAGTAGGGTTTCACGAAGCTTGAGAGGCAGCTTCGTTGGACAATCTGGAAAAGTGACTCTTGTAATATTATTCACAAGCCATATTCTCATTTCATCTCCCATCTCCCAAAATTGCCTTACTAGCTTTTCCAATTTAGTAGTCGGTGATTGATCTTCTTCTGCGGAGGGTGTTGCGGCCAGAAGAACAGAACTGCGGGAATAGTGCCCACCGCCAGGAACAACCCAACCAAGGCGATTTTTTTGCAGTGGGGGAAGTCCTTGAATTAACTTGATTGGTTCAACGCATAGTATATCATAAAATATATTGGATCCAATTAGAACGTCCATACGTGACGAAACCGCGATGCTTATAGAGTACTCGCGGTTTCTGGACTGGATAATAATGCTGACGGAACCTTGAGTGTCAACCGAAGATGAGGCCCCAATACCATACAAGGAAACTGATTTCTTAGATCGCCCAAGCTAAATGAAGAAGAGAATCCAAATTGTTTTTTTATCAATATAACTGCAGTATCCAGAACACGACATTTGAGTAGAGATTCTGAGCGTTTGTCAAATTTTTGCTAAGCAAACAAAAGTGGCATTCTGAACATTGGGAACTCAGCCAGACTCACTATGAGCGGCTGCATGATGAATGAGCGTCATAGACGCCGGAGTACTTGTGATGTGGAAAAGTGTGTGTTGTTTTGCACTGCATTTGCGACAAGAGCTTGAATTGCAATCCATATTCGGATGTCCCTTTTTTAAACAATTAAAACACAATCCATTATACGTAAAGAAGGAGACAAATTACCAAATCCACTGCAGCTATAAATTGTGTGTCCTTTGATTTCACAAAATACGCACTCTGACAAAAATGAATTCGTGGCAACTATGCTTTTTGCACTATTAACTCTTGTACTTTGTCCAACCTGGCTGCTACGGGAGTGAGTCCTCCCACATGGTTTTAGTAATGGCATCAAGATATCTGAAGACGGACTGCACTACGATGCATCCAGCAATCTCCATAGTGCCCAAAGATTCAGGTGCTCGCATGTGAGAATTGAGCTTACCAGACAGTGCGCGCAGTTGCTCACAAGAACCATTTTCAACCATGACCCGTTTTATTGAAAACTTCCATAACAATGGCATAGTTATCCAGAGCCGTTCCGTCCAAACAGGAACGCAAGTACTGAAACTTCTCAATTTTGGATAAGAGGGGCTTCTGATTAATAACTGTGTTGAACATTAAGTGGAAACGTTGCTAGTTTAATCTCTGGAACACGAAACTTTGGTCTCCCATCCTTAACGGCGTCGGTGTGAACAGTCGAGGAGAGCGGCAACTGGCTGTTATGGTTTTGCAGAGCATCACGAACTTAAACTTATAGTTTCATATTAACGGCGACAAGATCGTTGCTTAAATCGTCACCGATTTCCGTACTGTAGACCCTTTCTAAAGTGAAATGATTTTTCCAAGTTTTCAAAATAGTTCAGGTAAACATTTAGACGACTTTCACTCATATAATTAACCGCAGCAGCATCAATTTTATTTTCCATATATGTTTTTTTTTCATGAGACTTACATTAGTCTAAAGGGCTCTAATAATTTTTGCTGGGCTTGCTGATCATTCGAAACACTTGTTAGGTTCCGTGCGAGATTATTTGGGTGCAATGTAAGTTTCTTGTGGTAGCCCGCTTTCTGCTTTGATATTTCATCTTTAACCGGTGGCCTTAAGGGTCGACTTTCCCCTGGCATGTACCAAGTCCATCGGGACCAAATCCGGGCCCTGTGGGAAAAGGTGGAGAAGAGCTTTAAAAGCTGCTCCGATCTTCTTTCCGCGTCCGCCGACAGTACAGCCACAGTGCTTGGATCCAAGCACAGTTACTGCTAGTTCGTCTATTCGAGGTGTGCTGTCCAGCTTAAGGACATAATAGACAAAAACGCCTCCCACTCTACTCAGGCTTCCGTCAGTGTTCCAACACCGCCTTCTACGGGTTGTCGTTTGCCACCAGTGGACACCGAAGTTTTCGGTGGTGATTATCTTCGTTGGCCCACATTTAGAGATATTTTCACCGCGATATACATCCAAAATCCGCGTCTCACACCGGTGGAGAAGTTGTTCCACCTGTTATCGAAAACAAGTGGCGTGGCGCACGACTTTCATTCCAAAACCCCGCTGACCAATGAAGGGTTTATCTCCGCGTGGCGAAGCCTCACCGACCGCTTCAAAAATCGGCGGTTATTAGTCAAGTTGAAAATACTCTTCAACATTCAGGCAATACCCCAAGAGTCCGGAGCCGCTCTGAAAGAGCTGCAAGGCACAATCCAAAGTTGACGACAGCCTTAGAGATGTCCTCTATTCAAGGCGAGACTTGGGATTGTCTCCTGGTGTATATCGTTTCCGTAAAACTTCCCAAAATTACGCTATCAATGTGGGAGCAGTCCATTCACAACAAGGCTGAAATTCCAACATGGAATGAGTAAAACTCTTTTTGACAGAGCCTTATCGTGATCTGGAGGCTATCGACGACATCACGCCCAGCAGTTCGGGGCAATTTCCACCAAGGTCGAGACCAGAGGGGCTCCAGCCCCAAGAGGGTGCGATCTCTGCTCCGGGGAGAATCATCCTGTTCACTTACGTCCGCGCTTGAAATAGATCCTTGAAATGGATGTAAATGGTCGCTCCGACTACATTAAGAAGAAGCATCTTTGCCTGAACAGTTTTGCACGAGGGCACCTGCAACGGGATTGCAGTAGCGCCCATAGCTGCTTCACATGCCACAGCCGTCATCACACCCTCCCGCACCGCGGTAATCCATTCGCGGCCACTCCAAGTCCGTCTGCGCCGGCCAGGCCTCGACCCAAGCCTACTCCAAGAGACACGGGCGCCTCACGGGCGCCTTCTCCACGCGAGTTACTTGCGGCCTCGACGAAGTGGAAATGCTCCTTACAAAATTCTGGGATTTGATGGAAGTGCCCACACAAATCGTCCCCAAGTCTGATTCTGTCTGTGAACACAATTTTGTCATACTACAAGAAAGGACAATTGAAAATACGTTGTGACGCCCCACTTGCGCGATCCCGAGCAAAGAGGTTACGAGCTCGCATCTTTATGATCCTTTGCTCCGGCTCAGTTTCTGCGCAATGATCATGCCTAAAAAGGGATCCTCCCCTAAAGACACGTTATGACGCTGTGATCCAAAAATACCTCGATTTAGGTCACATGGCCGAGGTTTCTTTCGACGAGCAGTTCCCAAGCCCGAAAGCACAACCACTAAAGTGCGGGTGTTTTCAACGCATCTAGCCCTTCCGCAAACGGGACCAGTCTGAATGACATACTTTTCGCGGGACCGGTTGTATAGTCCGACCTCACGATTCAAATCCTAAAGTGGCGATACTTTAGGTTCGTATTCAAGGCCGACATCGAGAAGATGTATCGGCAAATTTGGGTAGACCCCAAGCATACTCCCTTGCAGCGTATTTTATTCCACAATTCCGATGGAAATCCGCGACTACGAGTTGAAGACAGTCACCTTCGGGGTCAATTGTGCCCCGTTCCTAGCGATCCGTGTCCTGCAACAACTCGCCCACGACGAAGAGTCGAGGTATCCGCAAGCGAGTCGGATTTTCCGACAGTACATGTACGTCGACGACGTACTCGCGGGGGCAGACTCCAAAACCGAACCGCGAGCTCCAGGGGGCCCTGGATTCAGCAGGATTCCCTCTTAGAAAATGGACATCCAATAGCAAGGCGATTTTGGCCAACATCCAGAGTGACCATCTCCTTCGCGCGGACTTCCTTGAAATCGACGCAGAGAGCACGGCTAAAACTCTCGGAGTGCGGTGGAAGGCGACGTCTGACGAGTTTTTCTTCATTCCGCCCGAATGGACCTTGGGTTCAACGTTCACAAAGCGTCAAGTCCTATCCCAAATCGCCAAACAATTTGATCCACCGGGCTGGCTCGCCCAAGCATACTCCTTTCCTGTGTATTCTGTTTCGCAATTCCTGGCGATCTGTGTCCTGCAACAGTTCGCCGACGACGAAGAGTCGAGGTATCCGCAGGCGAAGCGGATTATCCGACAGTACATGTACGTCGACAACGTACTCGCGGGAGTAGACTCCAAAGCCGATGCGCAGGTGGCTATCCGCGCGCTCCAGGGGGCCCTGGGTTCGGTAGGATTTCCACTGAGGAAATGGACATCCAATAGAAGGGCGGTTTTGGCCAGAGTGATCATCTCCTTCGCGCTGATTTCCTTGAAATCGACGTAGAAAGCACGACTTAAACTTTCGGCGTGCGGTGGAAGTCGACGGCTGATGAGATTTTCTTCATTCCGCCCGAATTGACCTTGGGATCGTCATTCACAAAGCTTCAAGTAATATCCGAAATTGCCAAACAATTTAATCCAGCGGGCTGGCTCGCCCCCTTCATTGTCCGCGAGTTGAGGCTGAGTCCGCGGTAGTGGTGAACTTGCCAACGGCAAGGACGCGGGTGGCTCCAGTAAAAACGGACTCGTTCCCGCTGCTCGAGTTGTGCGGAACCTTGTTTTTGTCCGAGATAGCCAACGCCATTCTTCCGAAGATGCGCGGGCAGGCGTCCGCCGATTGTTCTCGCCTGTGGCCCATTCAAGGCTATTACTCCCCTGTGACTGAACGGGAGCAGTCAAAGTCCATTTTGCGAGGGCTCTCCCTGAAAACATTCTTGAGCGTTTTTCCACACTCGACAAGGCGTGGCGAGTCCTCGCTTACGCTCATCGATTCATCCAGCGCTCGCGAAAGCTCATGTCTCCGTTTGGGGATCACTTGACAGCTCCTGAAATTGCGTCGGCCAGGCGTCTCCTGATTTCCGTCACGCAACGCAGGCACTTCGTCCTTGAGATTGGCTGCTTAAGTCAAAAACGGCCAGTGCCAGCATCCAGGCTTGCTCAAAACCTGAACCCATTCCTTAATTCCCACGAGCTCATGAGAGCATGCGGCCAGGTCACGGCCTCCGAACTTCTCCAATATGACGAACGGCATCCTTCCGTACGACTGCCATCTGTCTCGACTCCTCGTCCATTTTACGCAAAGCATAACACTTCAGTCGGACAACGGGAAGACCGTAGTGAGTGCGGCTGCCCTTCTCTTCTGCTATCTCCAAGCTATCAAAGAGGCTGGGACGGGTGCCTATAGTCATCAGCAGCTGCTCTGGCAGTTCATTCCTCCGGGAGCCCCCCACATGGGAGGCAGGCGTTAAGAGTTTCAAGACCCTGTTTTATAAGTCTACGGACACGTGAAAATACACGTTCGAAGAGCTGTCCACGCTTCTGGCTAGGATCGAAGCGTGCCTGAATTCGCACCCGCTCATGCCACTGTTCGAAGACTCCGCTGACCTGTTGGCAGTTACGCCTGGGTGGCGTATGGAGGGCCCTCCTCGCCATGGTTGAAACCGAGATGAAGGGGGACAAGAAATTACCGTGCCGGAGACATGGTGGTTGTTGAGTAAGACAACCTTCCGTCCAATGAGTGGCGATTAGGCAGAATTGACTCGGTGTTTCCAGGATCCGATGGCCATGTCCGTGTGGTCAACGCGAGGACTCATTAAGCGTCCCATAGGGAAGGTCGTCCTTCTTCCGATGGAAGAGTCCGCCTGCTCGCAATAACTAGTTGCCCCTCCACTCCGGGGTTCAATTCATTCTTCCGAATCGTAGCTCCAATTCATAGTTTCAACCTGTAGTTCCACTTCGTAGTTCTTATCGGTACTGATCCAAATTTTTCATCTGTCCTATTCCGCCAATCATATTACATCCAATGTCTCCACATCCACGCAGAGCTATAGCATTTAAAAGCAGACGTACTCAAGGTATGCAATCCTACCGTTGCCGAGTCTGCAGCGAGATCCATCCGCTCCGGAAATGTCATCGGTTCCTCCGTCAAAGTGCCGAGAAGCGGCTCCGGGCTGTCCTTGCCAACCGGTACTGCCCCATCTGTTTGGCCCACTCCGACGGAGCGTGTCGACGAGGTGATCTCAAAACGTGCGGCGAGGATCACCAAATGCTCCTGCATCTCCACGAACCGCCGATGACTTCACGCCAGTCCCGTCCGGCGGAACGTCGGTCGCAGAGCACCGTTTCCATACACGTAACTCTTCAACCGCTCCTCGGCCCTCGTTCGCCACTTAGCTGCATTCTTCAGCCGCTCCTCAGCAATTCTCCGCGACTCGTCGGGGTGCCACGCAGACCCTCCGTCCCTATCGTCCCTCCTGCAGCGGCACAGTGTCAACCTCCTGCCGACTGCTTGGGTGCGGTTAGATACCGGGACTAGAGTCTTGGATAATGCGGCGGTCATCGACCCTTGTACGCCTACGAGCTGCATCGACGCGTCTCTAGCGGCGATATGTATCCCAGCGTGATGCGGCCGGGCTTTCTTAAAATCCAGGATGGACTACCGGTGGCCCAGAGCACCGTTTTAGGGTGGGTCGTGTCCGGAGCCTGCCACCAGCCGTAAAAAATCGCAACCAGGCTATGTTGCAACCCGAGTGGTTGCAAGGGGGGCGGAATGTTTAGGTCAGCGGCCCATGTACCGCCGCTGTTCACTGTGCTCTTCGAGCTTTCGCCCTCGACCTTCTTGTGCTTCCACGTTCGCTTTCTCGTTATATCCGCGCTCCGCAGCGCGGGCCTCGCGTTCGGATCCGAACTCCACGGTCGGCCGCTGCTTCAGCGAAGTATGCAGCGAAATAAAGCTGACGCCCACCATTGAATTATTACCCAGACGACCCCGATTTTTCTTTTGCACCTCTACGAGGTGAGAAGTTTTAAGCTTCAGGATCGCACCCTATAAACAGAAAGGTTGCTGGTACTGTGTGCAGGCCGAATGGAATTACCTTTCACAGCAGTAGTCCGCGTCCGAAACCGTGAAAGCTGTGTAAAGCTTACTGCTCTCTATTGCTATTTTCCGATAGCCACTTTTTAGATATACTGTGCCTTTGTACCTTGTTTCGCGCAGTTGATTAAGGCATATCCTTATATATACCCATTCGGGGTACAGGGTATGGATTTCGTTTCGAATGCTCATTCAGATGCCATAGTTTATATATTGTCCCCATTGCTTTTTTATACCCTTGCAGAGGGTCAAAAGTGGGCAACGCAGTGAAGGAGACATCTCCGACCCTATAAAGTATATATATTCTTGATCAGGATCGCGTCCTGAGTTAATATAATTATGTCCGTCTGTCTGCGAACTAGTCTCTCATTTTTAAAGATATCGAATTGAAACTTTGCACACACTCTTCGTTTTTGCACGCAGTATATAAGTCGGGATCGGCCGACTATATCCTATAGCTGTCATATAACTCAACAATCGGATATGCCATAACTTTGGTGTTTTTAAAATTAGGGAGTTAGGAATATTTTTTATGGGTTTTATTTTTGCCCAACCGATCCGACTTTCCAAATTTCATAAGGATCAGCTGACAATATCCTATAGCTGGCATATAAATGATTGATCGGAAATGCCATTGCTTTGGAGTTTCTTAAGTTAGAAAGATGGGACTGGCTATATCGTATAGCTGCTTTATACCTGAATGATCAGAAACGCGATAACTTTGATGTGTTCTTCAGACTAACTTTAAAACCAATTTAGAATTGTTGTTGAGCTCTGGTACATATAAGAAAATTTTTACTTAGTCTATTGTATGTCATAGAATATGACTATCTTAGTTACCAAATCCAGGCTTTTTCCTCGGGGTTCGGATCTAAAAAGTTTCAGTTAGCAAGTTACTGCTCTGACTCAGGAACAACCTTCTCTTCTTTCTGTGGACGACGTAGATCCATCAAGCTGCCCCTCCTCCTAGAAGTAAACCTATTCCTCCTCCATCTTGGGCTTATTCAAAGCCAGAAATTGCTGCCTTAGCCAGAAAACGCTATGCACATCGCCATGTCTGAATGAGGAATAGGCATACTATCGATATGGCTAGAGCTATGAAATGTCCTCCGTTCGACCAAGTCAGAAATTTTTATGGACAAGCTTAGTGCAATTAATCCTAACCAGAATCACGGATTTGCACTGTGGAAATACAACCTTAAAAGACAGCCGTTCTGGACACCGTTCTGGACTTCGCCCAATTAGTGATGGTGTCCCGCAGGGAATCGTCCTTGGTCCGGTCCTGTATACTATTTACACTTCGGATCTTTCAAACCCAGTTGTTCGTTGTACACTCCTGGCCACATATGCAGATGATACTGTATTTCTTGCAGCTGGTAGCACCACTACTTCTGCCTCTGGACGTGTCCAGACACTCTTGGACGAATTTGAGTGCTGGGAACATTCCTCTCGATGGAACATTGCGCTAAATGTTGACAAAACGCAGCATGGCACATTTGCTCTCCGCCCCTGGCCGTTCGCGTAGCCTTTACATTGATGGGAATAGGCTCAAGCACGAAGCACCGTCGCCTTTGTTGGAAGGGACAAATTGATCAGCAAGAACAAAACTTGACAAAATGGACTGGCTCCTTCGTCCAGGTAGAGGCCTAATCCTTGAAGCCAAGGTGCGGCTCTTTAAGGCCATTTTCCGTTCAACTACTTGGGGCACGGACTGTGATTCGTCACATAAAATATTACCATTATGTAGAAAACTGAGTTATCTTCCAGGACACGGGAGTGCCGACGGTAACGGATACGATTTGTAAATCCTCAAGTCGATACTGCGAACGTCTGCTCACACATGCAAACTGTCTGGCAATACATCTTGCAACACCGCTATGGATTCTCGGCCCTGACAGACACGGTCGTCTTCTATAACTACACATCTTGATTAACTTATGACCGCCTATGACCACACCTGATTTGCCCAAGAATGGAGCACCAGCTACCCTCTTCTTTTTTGCGTAGCAAGCTCACTAAATTGTATTCTGAAAGCCTTCCTTTTATCGTGTTTACACGCCGGAGATCTTTAGCTTCGAAGTTTTTCCAGTTAAGTACACAATATATACGTATGACCGTTCCTCTAGACGGGGAGGTGGAGTCTTAATTGGAGTTGACCTCCCGTCAGAGGAGTTATTTTTTGATGAACTCAATACCATTGAATTTATTTGTGTAAAGTTATTGCTTCCTGGTAGCTCTATATACATAACATGCTCATATATTCCGCCGTTGTCTGAACTTCCTGATTATTTAAATCACCTTTCCGTTATTAAGTCTGTTGCAAATAAGCTTTCCGACACGGATCAGTTGGTAGTTCTAGGTGATTTTAATATACCTGGAATTACCTGGTCCATAGAGGATGGATCGAATGTCTTACTACCTATAGCACAGCATGATTTTATTGACGGCCTGCTTGACATATCTTTATCTCAAGTAAACCATGCTCGAAATTCTTTAGGTATCAAATCCTGAAGATGTGTTTCTGTCCAGAGTAGCACCACTCACGCAACCTGAATTTCCATATCACCCTACAATCGAACTTTCATTTGATACGGGTAGAGTTATAGAAGAAAAATCAGAAAAATACAAACGAATACATTGTTTTCGCAAGGCAGAATTTCTGAGGCTAAATAATTGTATTTCTGTCTTTAACTGGTCTGATCTTCACTTAAGCAATAATATGTCCGATGACGTTAACATTTTTTACACTGCAATAAACTCATTTTTTAATTCCTGTGTTTCGAGGTACTATCCGTCAATCTCCAATAAATCACCTTGGTTTAGCAAAGAGTTGACACACTTCAGAAATGTTAACTCCAGGCTTTTTAGAAATATAAAAATACCGATCCTCAATCTGTTTTTGCTAGATATTTCAGTGCTCGCTCAAGACTTACCGTGCTTAATGCTCAGTGTTATAATAGTTACTTAAACCGTTGTAAGGTCCAGTTCTCTCACGACCCGAAACAGTTTTATAACTTCGTCTTCCTCGTAGATCACTTACTCCACTTTAGATCATTCATCACAGCCTTATTCTTAGACTATATCCAAGTCAAACCTCATATTCTGTACCACTTTAACAGAAAGCTCTCTTCTCTTGGATCTTCTTCGTATTAAGCCTGTTTATTCGCCAGGACCCGATGATATTCCTGGGTGAGTGCTTAGGCATTGCGCTAAGGCCCTGTGCAAACCTCTTCACAAGTTGTTTACCTTATCTCTAGAAACCTCCCAATTCCCAAATATTTGGAAGGAATCATTTGTTATTCCTCTTTTCAAAAAAGGTAACAAGTTAGAAGCCAGTAACTACAGAGGTATTTCTAAGTTGTCAGATATTCCTAAGCTTTTTGAAAAAATGATTACTCCTCATTTGCAGCACCTTTGCAGATCAATCATTTCTCCGTGTCAACACAGATTTATAAAACGTAGATCCACAATCACAAACCTTCTAGAGCTCACTACATTTGTGATAAAAGGCTTCAATAGTAGTTTTCAAACAGACGTCATTTACACTGACTTTAGTCACTAACCATACAACATATAGACTGGTCATTTCATACAACGAAAATGGTCACAAAATTTTAAAATCGGGAGGCCCCACAGCTGGTAGCGGCTGGCCCCGGACACTTCGTCTGCCTTCGGGTTTATTTCGCTCTCGTCCGACCTCACGATTCAAATCCTAAAGTGGCGATACTTTAGGTTCGTATTCAAGGCCGACATCGAGAAGATGTATCGGCAAATTTGGGTAGACCCCAAGCATACTCCCTTGCAGCGTATTTAATTCCACAATTCCGATGGAAATCCGCGACTACGAGTTGAAGACAGTCACCTTCGGGGTCAATTGTGCCCCGTTCCTAGCGATCCGTGTCCTGCAATAACTCGCCCACGACGAAGAGTCGAGGTATCTGCAAGCGAGTCGGATTTTCCGACAGTACATGTACGTCGACGACGTACTCGCGGGGGCAGACTCCAAAACCGAACCGCGAGCTCCAGGGGGCCCTGGATTCAGCAGGATTCCTTCTTAGAAAATGGACATCCAATAGCAAGGCGATTTTGGCCAACATCCAGAGTGACCATCTCCTTCGCGCGGACTTCCTTGAAATCGACGCAGAGAGCACGGCTAAAACTCTCGGAGTGCGGTGGAAGGCGACGTCTGACGAGTTTTTCTTCATTCCGCCCGAATGGACCTTGGGTTCAACGTTCACAAAGCGTCAAGTCCTATCCCAAATCGCCAAACAATTTGATCCACCGGGCTGGCTCGCCCAAGCATACTCCTTTCCTGTGTATTCTGTTTCGCAATTCCTGGCGATCTGTGTCCTGCAACAGTTCGCCGACGACGAAGAGTCGAGGTATCCGCAGGCGAAGCGGATTATCCGACAGTACATGTACGTCGACAACGTACTCGCGGGAGTAGACTCCAAAGCCGATGCGCAGGTGGCTATCCGCGCGCTCCAGGGGGCCCTGGGTTCGGTAGGATTTCCACTGAGGAAATGGACATCCAATAGAAGGGCGGTTTTGGCCAGAGTGATCATCTCCTTCGCGCTGATTTCCTTGAAATCGACGTAGAAAGCACGACTTAAACTTTCGGCGTGCGGTGGAAGTCGACGGCTGATGAGATTTTCTTCATTCCGCCCGAATTGACCTTGGGATCGTCGTTCACAAAGCTTCAAGTAATATCCGAAATTGCCAAACAATTTAATCCAGCGGGCTGGCTCGCCCCCTTCATTGTCCGCGAGTTGAGGCTGAGTCCGCGGTAGTGGTGAACTTGCCAACGGCAAGGACGCGGGTGGCTCCAGTAAAAACGGTGTCGTTCCCGCTGCTCGAGTTGTGCGGAACCTTGTTTTTGTCCGAGATAGCCAACGCCATTCTTCCGAAGATGCGCGGGCAGGCGTCCGCCGATTGTTCTCGCCTGTGGCCCATTCAAGGCTATTACTCCCCTGTGACTGAACGGGAGCAGTCAAAGTCCATTTTGCGAGGGCTCTCCCTGAAAACATTCTTGAGCGTTTTTCCACACTCGACAAGGCGTGGCGAGTCCTCGCTTACGCTCATCGATTCATCCAGCGCTCGCGAAAGCTCATGTCTCCGTTTGGGGATCACTTGACAGCTCCTGAAATTGCGTCGGCCAGGCGTCTCCTGATTTCCGTCACGCAACGCAGGCAATTCGTCCTTGAGATTGGCTGCTTAAGCCAAAAACGGCCAGTGCCAGCATCCAGGCTTGCTCAAAACCTGAACCCATTCCTTAATTCCCACGAGCTCATGAGAGCATGCGGCCAGGTCACGGCCTCCGAACTTCTCCAATATGACGAACGGCATCCTTCCGTACGACTGCCATCTGTCTCGACTCCTCGTCCATTTTACGCAAAGCATAACACTTCAGTCGGACAACGGGAAGACCGTAGTGAGTGCGGCTGCCCTTCTCTTCTGCTATCTCCAAGCTATCAAAGAGGCTGGGACGGGTGCCTATAGTCATCAGCAGCTGCTCTGGCAGTTCATTCCTCCGGGAGCCCCCCACATGGGAGGCAGGCGTTAAGAGTTTCAAGACCCTGTTTTATAAGTCTACGGACACGTGAAAATACACGTTCGAAGAGCTGTCCACGCTTCTGGCTAGGATCGAAGCGTGCCTGAATTCGCACCCGCTCATGCCACTGTTCGAAGACTCCGCTGACCTGTTGGCAGTTACGCCTGGGCACTTTCTTGATGGAGGGCCCTCCTCGCCATGGTTGAAACCGAGATGAAGGGGGACAAGAAATTACCGTGCCGGAGACATGGTGGTTGTTGAGTAAGACAACCTTCCGTCCAATGAGTGGCGATTAGGCAGAATTGACTCGGTGTTTCCAGGATCCGATGGCCATGTCCGTGTGGTCAACGCGAGGACTCATTAAGCGTCCCATAGGGAAGGTCGTCCTTCTTCCGATGGAAGAGTCCGCCTGCTCGCAATAACTAGTTGCCCCTCCACTCCGGGGTTCAATTCATTCTTCCGAATCGTAGCTCCAATTCATAGTTTCAACCTGTAGTTCCACTTCGTAGTTCTTATCGGTACTGATCCAAATTTTTCATCTGTCCTATTCCGCCAATCATATTACATCCAATGTCTCCACATCCACGCAGAGCTATAGCATTTAAAAGCAGACGTACTCAAGGTAAGCAATCCTACCGTTGCCGAGTCTGCAGCGAGATCCATCCGCTCCGGAAATGTCATCGGTTCCTCCGTCAAAGTGCCGAGAAGCGGCTCCGGGCTGTCCTTGCCAACCGGTACTGCCCCATCTGTTTGGCCCACTCCGACGGAGCGTGTCGACGAGGTGATCTCAAAACGTGCGGCGAGGATCACCAAATGCTCCTGCATCTCCACGAACCGCCGATGACTTCACGCCAGTCCCGTCCGGCGGAACGTCGGTCGCAGAGCACCGTTTCCATACACGTAACTCTTCAACCGCTCCTCGGCCCTCGTTCGCCACTTAGCTGCATTCTTCAGCCGCTCCTCAGCAATTCTCCGCGACTCGTCGGGGTGCCACGCAGACCCTCCGTCCCTATCGTCCCTCCTGCAGCGGCACAGTGTCAACCTCCTGCCGACTGCTTCGGTGCGGTTAGATACCGGGACTAGAGTCTTGGATAATGCGGCGGTCATCGACCCTTGTACGCCTACGAGCTGCATCGACGCGTCTCTAGCGGCGATATGTATCCCAGCGTGATGCGGCCGGGCTTTCTTAAAATCCAGGATGGACTACCGGTGGCCCAGAGCACCGTGTTAGGGTGGGTCGTGTCCGGAGCCTGCCACCAGCCGTAAAAAATCGCAACCAGGCTATGTTGCAACCCGAGTGGTTGCAAGGGGGGGCGGAATGTTTAGGTCAGCGGCCCATGTACCGCCGCTGTTCACTGTGCTCTTCGAGCTTTCGCCCTCGACCTTCTTGTGCTTCCACGTTCGCTTTCTCGTTATATCCGCGCTCCGCAGCGCGGGCCTCGCGTTCGGATCCGAACTCCACGGTCGGCCGCTGCTTTAGCGAAGTATGCAGCGAAATAAAGCTGACGCCCACCATTGAATTATTACCCAGACGACCCCGATTTTTCTTTTGCACCTCTACGAGGTGAGAAGTTTTAAGCTTCAGGATCGCACCCTACAAACAGAAAGGTTGCTGGTACTGTGTGCAGGCCGAATGGAATTACCTTTCACTGCAGTAGTCCGCGTCCGAAACCGTGAAAGCTGTGTAAAGCTTACTGCTCTCTATTGCTATTTTCCGATAGCCACTTTTTAGATATACTGTGCCTTTGTACCTTGTTTCGCGCAGTTGATTAAGGCATATCCTTATATATACCCATTCGGGGTACAGGGTATGGATTTCGTTTCGAATGCTCATTCAGATGCCATAGTTTATATATTGTCCCCATTGCTTTTTTATACCCTTGCAGAGGGTCAAAAGTGGGCAACGCAGTGAAGGAGACATCTCCGACCCTATAAAGTATATATATTCTTGATCAGGATCGCGTCCTGAGTTAATATAATTATGTCCGTCTGTCTGCGAACTAGTCTCTCATTTTTAAAGATATCGAATTGAAACTTTGCAAACACTCTTCGTTTTTGCACGCAGTATATATAAGTCGGGATCGGCCGACTATATCCTATAGCTGTCATATAACTCAACAATCGGATATGCCATAACTTTGGTGTTTTTAAAATTAGGAAGTTAGGAATATTTTTTATGGGTTTTATTTTTGCCCAACCGATCCGACTTTCCAAATTTCATAAGGATCAGCTGACAATATCCTATAGCTGGCATATAAATGATTGATCGGAAATGCCATTGCTTTGGAGTTTCTTAAGTTAGAAAGATGGGACTGGCTATATCGTATAGCTGCTTTATACCTGAATGATCAGAAACGCGATAACTTTGATGTGTTCTTCAGACTAACTTTAAAACCAATTTAGAATTGTTGTTGAGCTCTGGTACATATAAGAAAATTTTTACTTAGTCTATTGTATGTCATAGAATATGACTATCTTAGTTACCAAATCCAGGCTTTTTCCTCGGGGTTCGGATCTAAAAAGTTTCAGTTAGCAAGTTACTGCTCTGACTCAGGAACAACCTTCTCTTCTTTCTGTGGACGACGTAGATCCATCAAGCTGCCCCTCCTCCTAGAAGTAAACCTATTCCTCCTCCATCTTGGGCTTATTCAAAGCCAGAAATTGCTGCCTTAGCCAGAAAACGCTATGCACATCGCCATGTCTGAATGAGGAATAGGCATACTATCGATATGGCTAGGTGTAAGAGCTATGAAATGTCCTCCGTTCGACCAAGTCAGAAATTTTTATGGACAAGCTTAGTGCAATTAATCCTAACCAGAATCACGGATTTGCACTGTGGAAATACAACCTTAAAAGACAGCCGTTCTGGACACCGTTCTGGACTTCGCCCAATTAGTGATGGTGTCCCGCAGGGAATCGTCCTTGGTCCGGTCCTGTATACTATTTACACTTCGGATCTTTCAAACCCAGTTGTTCGTTGTACACTCCTGGCCACATATGCAGATGATACTGTATTTCTTGCAGCTGGTAGCACCACTACTTCTGCCTCTGGACGTGTCCAGACACTCTTGGACGAATTTGAGTGCTGGGAACATTCCTCTCGATGGAACATTGCGCTAAATGTTGACAAAACGCAGCATGGCACATTTGCTCTCCGCCCCTGGCCGTTCGCGTAGCCTTTACATTGATGGGAATAGGCTCAAGCACGAAGCACCGTCGCCTTTGTTGGAAGGGACAAATTGATCAGCAAGAACAAAACTTGACAAAATGGACTGGCTCCTTCGTCCAGGTAGAGGCCTAATCCTTGAAGCCAAGGTGCGGCTCTTTAAGGCCATTTTCCGTTCAACTACTTGGGGCACGGACTGTGATTCGTCACATAAAATATTACCATTATGTAGAAAACTGAGTTATCTTCCAGGACACGGGAGTGCCGACGGTAACGGATACGATTTGTAAATCCTCAAGTCGATACTGCGAACGTCTGCTCACACATGCAAACTGTCTGGCAATACATCTTGCAACACCGCTATGGATTCTCGGCCCTGACAGACACGGTCGTCTTCTATAACTACACATCTTGATTAACTTATGACCGCCTATGACCACACCTGATTTGCCCAAGAATGGAGCACCAGCTACCCTCTTCTTTTTTGCGTAGCAAGCTCACTAAATTGTATTCAGAAAGCCTTCCTTTTATCGTGTTTACACGCCGGAGATCTTTAGCTTCGAAGTTTTTCCAGTTAAGTACACAATATATACGTATGACCGTTCCTCTAGACGGGGAGGTGGAGTCTTAATTGGAGTTGACCTCCCGGCAGAGGAGTTATTTTTTGATGAACTCAATACCATTGAATTTATTTGTGTAAAGTTATTGCTTCCTGGTAGCTCTATATACATAACATGCTCATATATTCCGCCGTTGTCTGAACTTCCTGATTATTTAAATCACCTTTCCGTTATTAAGTCTGTTGCAAATAAGCTTTCCGACACGGATCAGTTGGTAGTTCTAGGTGATTTTAATATACCTGGAATTACCTGGTCCATAGAGGATGGATCGAATGTCTTACTACCTATAGCACAGCATGATTTTATTGACGGCCTGCTTGACATATCTTTATCTCAAGTAAACCATGCTCGAAATTCTTTAGGTATCAAATCCTGAAGATGTGTTTCTGTCCAGAGTAGCACCACTCACGCAACCTGAATTTCCATATCACCCTACAATCGAACTTTCATTTGATACGGGTAGAGTTATAGAAGAAAAATCAGAAAAATACAAACGAATACATTGTTTTCGCAAGGCAGAATTTCTGAGGCTAAATAATTGTATTTCTGTCTTTAACTGGTCTGATCTTCACTTAAGCAATAATATGTCCGATGACGTTAACATTTTTTACACTGCAATAAACTCATTTTTTAATTCCTGTGTTTCGAGGTACTATCCGTCAATCTCCAATAAATCACCTTGGTTTAGCAAAGAGTTGACACACTTCAGAAATGTTAACTCCAGGCTTTTTAGAAATATAAAAATACCGATCCTCAATCTGTTTTTGCTAGATATTTCAGTGCTCGCTCAAGACTTACCGTGCTTAATGCTCAGTGTTATAATAGTTACTTAAACCGTTGTAAGGTCCAGTTCTCTCACGACCCGAAACAGTTTTATAACTTCGTCTTCCTCGTAGATCACTTACTCCACTTTAGATCATTCATCACAGCCTTATTCTTAGACTATATCCAAGTCAAACCTCATATTCTGTACCACTTTAACAGAAAGCTCTCTTCTCTTGGATCTTCTTCGTATTAAGCCTGTTTATTCGCCAGGACCCGATGATATTCCTGGGTGAGTGCTTAGGCATTGCGCTAAGGCCCTGTGCAAACCTCTTCACAAGTTGTTTACCTTATCTCTAGAAACCTCCCAATTCCCAAATATTTGGAAGGAATCATTTGTTATTCCTCTTTTCAAAAAAGGTAACAAGTTAGAAGCCAGTAACTACAGAGGTATTTCTAAGTTGTCAGATATTCCTAAGCTTTTTGAAAAAATGATTACTCCTCATTTGCAGCACCTTTGCAGATCAATCATTTCTCCGTGTCAACACAGATTTATAAAACGTAGATCCACAATCACAAACCTTCTAGAGCTCACTACATTTGTGATAAAAGGCTTCAATAGTAGTTTTCAAACAGACGTCATTTACACTGACTTTAGTCACTAACCATACAACATATAGACTGGTCATTTCATACAACGAAAATGGTCACAAAATTTTAAAATCGGGAGGCCCCACAGCTGGTAGCGGCTGGCCCCGGACACTTCGTCTGCCTTCGGGTTTTTTTCGCTCTCGTTCTAATTCTCATTTTGACGCTCGCGCGCTCATTACTCGAGTTCGGTCGTTCAGTCGCAGAGACGCGCATTTTGAAGAAGGTTGCCCTGCGCTTGAATTGGGCTTTGTATGTATGCGTGTTCATGCATTCTCATACAGGGGTGCATATGTGTGATCATTTCATTTCGATGCAGCAAGAATATTTTGTCTTTTGCTACTTTTCAGACTTGGTACCCTAACAATATGGACGTATTCACTATTGGGTTAATGATAAAAATAAGAATATTATATGTTATATTATAATATATTTTTTAATATTTCCGCATATATTTCATTTTGGTTTACAAATTCAAATCAGTGGTAGCAGAAAAATGTTTTGCATATATGTATGTATTTCAATTAATATAAATCAATCTAATGAGATAGGAACAGGGCACATCGCAATTGGTGTCTGCGCTTAGTGGTTGAGAAAACTTCAAACCAAATCAGCTTTTGTTGTTGTTCTGCGAGCGGATGGTGCCTGCATACCCTACCGACGATTGAATTTTAGGGCGGACAGGGACAAGAACAGCTTTTTCGCCGCTCAAAAAAAACCTAGCATTCGAAAATTATCCATTTTATCCATTATATTTTTGTTATTGGTAGGATAGCAACCAATAACAAAATTGGATAAATAAACTTTTATATTGTTTTAGTTTTCGATTGAAATTTAAATATATAAAAATCATTAAAAGCTTACTTCTTGATTTAAAATAGTAACACAAATTTCAGAAAATCATTTCGAATATTTTTATCTGTACTTTATTGTGACTTAACAATTTGTTATTTTCAAAGATTAAAATTATACAATTATTATATGTATGTATATTTATAGGTAACTAATCCGAGCAGCGACTTTCAAGAATAAGCATACATTAAAATTTATACAACTAGATCATTAAATAACAACATTAAACAAAATTACCCTGCGAATCAAAAAAAAAATCCCCCAAAGCTCATTAAACATAAAATTCAAATTCAATCGTCGGTAGGGTATGCAGGCACCATCCGCTCGCAGAACAACAACCAAAGCTGATTTGGTTTGAAGTTTTCTGAACCACTAAAAGGCAGTCGGTGTTTTTTGTGACACCGACTGCGATATGCCCTGTTCGTATCTCATTAGATTGATTTCTATTAATTGGAATACATACATATATGCAAAACATTTTACTGCTACTACTAATATGAATTTGCAAACCAAAATGAAATTTATGCTGAAATATTAAAAAATATTCTATAACATATAATATTCTTATTTTTATCACTAACCCAATGGTGAATACGCCCATAATGTTAGGGTACCAAGTCTGAAAAGTAGCAAAAGACAAAATATTCTTGCTGCATCGAAATGAAATGATCGCACACATGCACCCCTGTATGAGAATGCATGAACACGCAAAGCCCAATGCAAGCGCTGGGCAACCTTCTTCAAAATGCGCGTCTCTGCGACTGAACGACCAAACTCGAGTAATGAGCGCGCGAGCGTCAAAATGAGAATTAGAACGAGAGCCGCTACCAGCTGTGGGGCCTCCCGATTTGAAAATTTTGTGACCATTTTCGTTGTATGAAATGCCCAATCTATATGTTGTATGGTTAGTGCTTTAGTAAAGCATTTGACTCTGTAAATCATTTACTTCTTGTTCAAAAACTTGACCTGTTAGGTTTACCAGTTGATCTCCTTATATGGATCTCAAGTTACCAGAATGGCAGGTCACAAAGGGTCCTTTTTAAAAATTCAATTTCTAAAATTCTGCGTGTTACCTCCGGTGTCCCACAATGAAGCCATCTGGGTCCGCTACTTTTTACATTATTTATTAAGGATCTTCCCTCATTTATAAGTCATGTTAAGTTATGCATGCAGTAAATGACATTTCCTTCCATTTAGACTTACAATCCAATCTAGATCAAATTTAAGGCTAGTGCGTCGGAATCTGGAGTATGGGTCTCCAGTCTGGAGTCCAAAATACGTTATACATATTGGTCTTATTGAATCAGTACAATAAAACATTTTTCTTTTTGCTTTACGACGCCTAAACTGGGATGCAAATCTTAACTTACCTTCTTATTCTAGTAGACTTATGTTGATTAATTTACCCTCCCTAGCCAACCGTAGAACGATGCTTGGTACAGTCTTCATTTATAACCTTATATATGGTGAGATTGACAGCCCCAACCTTGGTAAGTCGGCTAAACTTTTCCGTGCCAAGTAGATTAACTAAAAATTATGACTTGCATGAGCCTTTCAGAGTATTATGTTCTGACTATAATATACTTTTTAATATATTCTATTTTTCTATACTCCCGGCCGCTCTATAGAAAACGATTAATACAGCTTCATTGGCACAAAATTGATCTTACTTTTACTTTTTTCCCCGGCCTTTAACATATATTTTCTAATCTCGCGAATAGTGCGTACGATACACTGCAGCGCCCCTCGGTCGGTTGGACGGGTAAGTGGGCCGTGGGACTCCGCGCGAAAAAAATGGTCTCTACCTAATAACACAGCTTTCGATCTGGCTCGATCGCCTCATGCGTAAGATCAAAACACACTTGGGTACATACACTCATAAGCTACTTGAGTCGTATCTCTACAACAGAGTCTTCGCAGTCTACATTGTCGAACTTGGTGAAGGAAGCGCACTTGGGCCTACTCTGTTAATCCTATATAGCTAACACGCCGCGCAACAACACAACTAGCCAATTACCTTATCGTATTAAACTAAATGAAAAAAAATGTAAACACATAACGTTTACTCTCTACTATGATTACATAGTACGCCGATTCCCCAAGTCAAGAAGATTCAACTAATAAATAGCAAAGCTCAAAAAATTATATTTATATAAAAAAAAGATATATGCATTTAAAATTTATGAGGCACAAAGGTTCAAAAACAACATAACTCAAAAAACGATCTCTTTAAAATTAAAGAAGATCGGCTAAAGGGCTTTGCAAGTAAAATAATAAAAAATGTGTTTTTTTTATTACGTAACTGTTGCTTTAGCAATGTATGTATTTTAATTTTGTATAACATTTATTTCAAAGTCGATGTTTTACAGAGTAAAAACATATTTTTTTTAAAACTCTATTCTTTAAGAACGTGAAATATTTTTTTAAAAAGCGTTTTCTTATCAGGGAAATCTATTAGAAGAGTTTGTGTTATTTCCATAAGAGTGTAATTTAGTTCGTTTTGCTTTTGTATTATTTGCTGAACTGCTATCTCTGAACGAACAGTTTTTAGTTGAGAATTTAATATATTAAGTCTTTGATAAGCTTTGGATCTCATCTGTTTCCTTATTATTTGCTCCAAATTGGCATGCTTAGCTAAAATGCCTTCTTCTATTCGATCTTGAATGTTGGCATCATCCTTTATTATATCTTTAAGATCCGTTTGGATTCTACGTAACATATAAATCATGCGCTCAATTTTATTTACATCATCAACTAGGCGTTTTTCCGATAAGAACTTTATTTCATTTCTTATTAGCTTTGCTCTATTATGAACTTCATCAAGTCTGACCTGAACTTGGGAAGTATTTTTGAATATTTTAATTTTTGCCTGTACATGTTCTTTTACTGATGCATTGACAAAAATTTGTTCGCGGTGCATAACGCAATGTTCTAGATCTAAAACAAGTCTTTCTTGAGCTCGCTTAAGTTGAACAAATCTTATATTCATACGATGTATTTCAGTTTTCATTACACCGATTTCACCATATTCCGATCGCTGTAACTTCGACCATTGAATAGTTTCATCAAGCAATTTATTTTTGGTTTCCCACGATAATGTTTCTCTATGATTATCTAAAACGAAGTCTCTGTAAAGTTCAATTTCGTTTTGTAGCTCATTAATTGTTCCTTCCAACTTCAATATTCCCAGCTCTGCAACCTAAAATAAAATAATGGTTTTTAGCAAATATATCTGTGAGGCCTTTGTGTACCTTAAGTTTTTGGGTAAGCTCAGCCCGTTCGTGCTCGAACTCAGTCTCCTGAAAATCATGATGTATTCTTCTTTTGTATATTTTGTCATTAAGTAACTCCAATTTCGATGTAAAATTTTGAATAATTATTTGTAAGTCCTTGGTTTTTTTCTGCGATATCTCCAGTTCCTGATCTATTTTAAGCGATTTTTGCTTAATAATAGATAGCTCTGAAAGTAAAATTTAATTCAATCATTACTTTGACTTTATTACAACAAACTCGTTTAGTACCAGAGCTTAAAACATTATTTGCATGATAAGGGCTATTAAATAAAAAAGATTTTTTTTTAAAATTGGAACGGTGTTATTTGTTCAACTTAAAAAAAAAAAGATATTGATGTGGATTACAAAGCCTTGCTAAGTTAGGGTTAATCAAAATATCATAAAATATAGGAAGTGCCGAAAATTTGGAAAAAATTTTATAATTTATGGCATCCTTATAAAGAAAAATGGCGTAATAAAAAAATAAGAAGTGAAAAGTCTCTAAGGACAAATAATATATTTCTACGCCGCTTTGGGTTGGTTTTTTTGAAAATGGTAATCTAAATTCTGTCAAAAGTTTGCAACGCTGTGCTGCATTTCCTACCTAAAAAAGTATACAAATTTTTGATCTGCACCAGCAGAAACCTGTGGTGCTGAAGGTACTTTTTTTTCTCATTCATCTTCTTAAAAATACGTGTCGATCGGTAAAATATTCCCATTCGACAATGCAATTAAAATTTATTAAATTCTTGAAGAAAGAAAGAGTTGTCGAACCCATAAAATATACGTGGCAAATTATAAGGCAATTTATACGGCGAACTGATAACTGATAACCATGAAAATATACCCACTTCTTGTCTGCCGAGATAAAAGCCCGCCTGATTTGAGTCCCCCATTTACATAAATATCGGTAATATATTCCTATTCGATAATTCAATTAAATTCTTGAAAAAAATTAAGATGATTGGAATCCCACATATACAGGATGCGCCATCTCGAGCATTGATATACACTGAATAGCTTTGACGTCTGTGAAGCGATTGGCTTGTATAAGTACGTTTTGGAAACATCAATTCAGTACAATTTGAGCCATGAATAACTTAACACCAACAGAACGTGTCGAAGTGGTGTCTCTGTTTATCGAAAATGGGCATTCAATTGTGAAAACGGAGAGTACGTATCGACGAAAGTACAGAGGCAAAAAAGCGCCTTTCGACAATACTACGGATTCGACCCCGCCGGACTTCTTTTTGTGGGGTTATCTGAAGAGCAAAGTGTACATAAGCTAGCCGAAGACCATCACCGAGCTCAAGGAGAGTATTCGCACAGAAATGGCCAATATATTGACCGATATGCTCGAGAAAGTCAAGGAAAATGCTCGAAAAAGGAACCTTTTTGCTACAAGAACAAAGGTGGCCATTTGGTCGATATTCGATATCAATTGACTTAAAAAGGATCTTTCTAAATAAACATTAAAAATTTTCCATGATTTTTTTTGTTTCCACAGTTATTCAATATTTGCGCTCGATAATCCTAGCTAGTCCACCCGTACAAACGTTAAGATCTCGGAAACTATATGAAAAAGATAAATGGAACATGCAGATGTCGCAGTCTTTTTCAAAAGCTGCTACAAGTTAATATATATTGAGTAAAAAGAGAACTGTGATGTGTTCAGTAAAAGTATAGGATTTTTTGCATAAAGTGCGAATATTAGCAAAGAAATTAGCAAAAGAAGGGCCTTAACTAGAGGAAGATCGAATGATCACAAACGTGTATAAACGTATAAAAGCTTCATTACGCTATCGCTCTCGCGCAAAGTGCGCAAACAACGGCCCTGTCCATCTCTCCAAAATCTTCAGATATTGCGTCACAAGCAGGCCAGATTGATTTTGTTAGGGACCGCTGCTGAGCCAACATGGGGAAAGGTCTTAAAAACGCATCAGTGGTGAGTTCACCACTAACCCTAAGTGGACTGTGGAGAGAAAATATACCAACAAGGCCATGTTCAATACGCCCGCATTAAGGCATCAGCGAAACCATAGACTTATAGGTCTGTGTGATTGAATTGCGGCACCTTAATTTTCGGCAAGTGCAGACGCGTGGCTTTAAAGGCTTCCGACGAGTCATAATTTAAGTTTCGAAGCCAAAGTTCATAGCAACAACATCTTTGCCATTGTAACCAAATCTCACAATAGGCAATCAGTCAATGACAGTTAATTTAGTTTTGTCTCGCAAAGGTCCATCAAATAGTCACCCAACCAATGGTCTTACTTACGACTGAGTCTAACGTTAAAAGCGGTATCAGATACAATCATCGCTGGGCAGTTAGAAAACCACATTGAATATTCAAGTCCTGAGAAATTACATTTCGAAGCTTCTCAACGCACCCAGTGCCTGTCAACAAATAGAAACACAAAACAAGTTTATAATAACCTTTGCGGCATTTGAATGAGTTGATTGCGCAATCTCTCCTAGCTTTACTAACACCGAATTCTTAAAAAGGATGCTGGGGAGGTGTCATATGTTACGGGTTTAACTTGAAGATCTTCACAGATTCAGCCGAATCTCCACTCCACAATAAGAACTGAAAGTTTCGATCAGCTTTGTCAACCATCACTATATATATTTTTACGTCTGCCGAAAAGGCAAACTTATGCATTCTAATAACCTACTCCTCTTCAATAGTTGGTATACCACACATATGTCATTCCGATTATAGAACGCATATTCGCGGAATGCATTGGTACGGATTATTTGAAATTTTTTCATTGGTGAAATTAATGTGGCCTCCATGAATTTACTATACATCCTTTTCAATAAAGGGTCTTTATTAAAAAGGATGTCGGATCGCTTACTAATGGCAGCCGAGATGTACAATTTTGTATTTTATAGTCACATCCTCCTGGCACTGTATTTTGTAACTTAGGCCCACGCTTTATCTGGCCAACTGATTAAATTTCAAAGAACTGAGCTGATAAAAACCAAAAAATTTGTATCAAAAATCGGATGAAAACTAGAAGCTCCATACTCGCATCTTGACGATCGTGCATATTTTGTAATTGTTTCGGCATTAGTCCAATGCCTTGCAAGCTTAAAAGATCGACAAAAGCTCGAGCAAAGCTCAATCCAGAAGAAATTCTCTACTTTTTGTTGAACGCTCACGATCGATTTAATGCAATCGCATGCAATGCGAGATCTTCCATTGAAGAACAACACCAGCGCCCTCCAAATTTTTTCAGTAAGCTGAATTAATTGTGTTTCCTTTAAATATAAAAATATTGTGTGTTTAGAAACCTAATTAAAGCCGGACATTCTTAGCTCAAAATTCGTCATATATATTATATATAAAATTATCGTTTCGCGGTAGCTTTATAAATAATATATTACTTGTGCATATATTCCTCCATCATATGATTTTACAACTTCTTCGAATCACCTTTATTTTATCGCATTTCTAACAAACTGTCAGTTAGTAGTATTATTTTCTCTGGTGTTAGAATACTCGGAAGAAATTAAGGATCAAATCAAGCGACTAAGGGCGAACATGGTCAATTATATTTTTAATGGCGAAAAACTATAGTTGCGGAGAATTCTCGGATGTGAAGGAATCCGTTGATCGTGTCTGCCACTGCTTGCTCTATAGGCTAAAGTCTGTAATTCCTCCAACATACTTTAATCTCCTTCGTTCATTTTTTGTTGGCAGAACCTTCCAAGTGGATGTTCGTGGCCCAAAGTCTACAACAGGACCAATACTTGCTAGAGTTAATCATCGAAGTTTGCTGGGCCCAGTTCGACAAAAACTGTCCGCTAGTCATGAGAGAGAGCGAGAGGCAAACAGCTGGCGTTCACTTTTCGTCAACGTTTTTTTTCACCTCGGTCCTCGATCAACGAAAAAAATACCAGAAAATTGCATAGCATTGCCAGTCTGCGGAAATTAACTTTGGGTGAACCCTAGCGAAAAGATTAAAAAATTTAATCTTTTGGTGTGCGCTTCTCACTGAACATTATAAGAAATGGAGGGAAAAACTCAAAAAACTCGCAGAAGTCGATTGCAGGAGTTTACATGTGAGGAAAAAATAACTTAATACCATCTGGGGTGCCTCTTGTCAGAGCAAAGTGTTTCTTAGGTCAAAAATGTACGAAGAAACACAATAAAAGTGCAGCTATGAACTTTAAATTATCAAATAATTAATAATTTAAGCTAAGGCCGCCCTCGGCCGATCCTAAATCTGCAATCACTTCCCTTTATTTGGCTGGCAGATTTTTTTGCCCTACTAAGTCGCTGGTAAGTGAGAACAATGCAGATGAGCGCACAGCATATTGCTCCTACAATAATTGCTGCGAGATGCATATGGTTGTCGTCGATCTCGTCCCGGAACTCCTTGATAAGCTCCAAGTTGCGTTCACTCAAGCGGTGAAGGTACGGGAGGCTGAGAACATCTTGGTTGGCAGTGATGTTCAATAGGGGGGAGCTTGCTGCCCCTGGAGTTCTCTTCTGAGCGTTAGCGTGGTTGATGAAGAGGGTTTCATTTATCATGGCCTGTTTATTGAAGGTGATGAAGTGAGTGCCATGCATCCAGACTTCTTTCCCGTTGTCCACTCGAACCTTGGCCGACCTGTCGTTGATGATCACGATCCCTTCGTCCACGTATGTGATTGGGTGCAGGTCGCTCTGTTGTGTTCGGCAATGCGCCATCCCACCTGCATGCAGTTCTTTGGCGCATGAACTCTCTGACGCCAAACGGCAGAATTTGGCTCCCGGGAACACGGAGCAGTTTTTAATGGCGTGAATTTCTCCGTCGCAATCCGCTATAATGTTGTCTATTATCTGCATCATTGTCTCACAAAGGGCGGCTGGAAAAATGGTTATCTTTTTGCATGCCAATTTTATTCTTGGAAATTTTATGATAAAGTGTAAAACGTTAACGGACTGCAGAATCTTCACGGACGAAACGGACAAAAGATCCCCTATGGGAGTTTTGGTGGGTTCCTCAAGCCAAACTGATTTTAAGTCTTCGAGGTCTAAAATATTTGGACTAACAATATTAATTTTGGCAAGGGTTATTGCAAGCATTAAATTCTGTAATTCCATCATCAACATTCTGTTTCTAGCAAGTAGCGTCTCTTATAAGTGTCCAGTGTCTACTTGTGAATTTTTGGCTGACCTCAGAATTTGATAAACGGTCGATGTTAGCTGATTAATTTGATTTTGAATTTTAGTGTTTATTTGAATTTGCCTATTGCTTGACTCAACCAACTTCATTTCGGTGAATCTGATTTTCTCTAAATCACCCGCGTCTGGTGTCCCTGCTACGACCTTTAGCGCTGACCCTCAGAAATCTAGACTCCTAGCTGCTCGATGATGAATGCCTAACGACTCCAACAAGTCCTGGATATGGTCGGTATCTACGCTTAGAAGCTTCTTCATATGGGATAGTGGAAACATGTTTATCATGTTGTCTGTTTCTTCCACTACGCGCGCATACTCCGAGAGGTTCGCTGTATGAGTAACGAACGCGAACTCTTCCCACACTAGTATTTGGCCGTCAACGATGGGAATATACTTGGCCTGGGAATAATCAGTTATGTGAGCCGACGCCAAGGATAGGAAAATATAAGGTATGAGTCCGAACCTGTGGAATTGAACTTTAGCTATTTTTTTTTTCACCGAGAGGTATCCCACCACCAATAAAATAAACTTAAACTAAAAAGTATGCCGGTGGCAATGAAGCTTATACCTATTACGAATTTGCGCCAAGTGGCTTAAAAGTGTAATAAATATGATTAAGGAAGGACATTATCTGATTGTATTATTTAAGATTGTCCTTGTGGACAACCCTCCCCTTAATGAGGACCGTGGTCCCCAGGTCCGCTTCTACAGATCTTTCCTCACACAAGGATGTGAGTTTATTTCCTAGCCTTTTGTTGGACTTTACGAAAACTTTTTCTCCAACTTCAAAGACCCTATTCTGCCGAGTCGCGTTTTCCCTGTTTCTTAGCGCGTCCTGGGCGCTTTTTATCTTTTTCCGGATTTCTGTTTGTAAATCGTCCGAGTTCGCCTGCACAACATCAGCTGGTCTTTTGTCTATGACCGTGTGAATTGATTTGTTGTACCTGGTAGTGGCAAATAGAATTATTTCCCCGGTGTCGGTTATTCCGGTGTCGATTTTTAAACATCGACTGAGTTCCGATAGGGTACTATGGGTAGGGTAGGGTACCGCTCTACCTGCCCGTTTGAAACACTATGTAGAGGCGGTGCATTTGCAATGCTAACGCCAAAATGATTATTGAGCAAGGTTGAGATTGTCTGCGACTTCAACGATGGTTCGTTGTCGCAATAGATTACCCTAGCGTTTGGAAAATAATTCATCAGCTGAAGTAAAGCTGGTTTAAGATCCTCAATGGTCCTTGAGTGGACGTGTTGCACGACAGCAAATTTGTCGATGCAAGTGAGGAAATATTTCCTGTCGGTGGAGTATTTCTCCTATATGTGCAGTATTTCTCAAATATGAGAGGGGATTGGTGTCTCACCCAGCTCCTGTTTTTTTGGATGTCAGTCATATTTGGCTCTCGCGCATGTCTTACAGTTCGAGACAACTTCGCTGGCCAATTTTGCCATCTTTGGAAGTAGTACTCAGAGAGCACTTGCTTCACATTTTCCTGGGCCGATCTATGGGCCCTATTATGCTCAGCTGTGCCCAAAAATTAACAGTTGTGATAAAAAAAATAATAATAAACACAAGTGAAACTATAAATTTCTAAAAAATCCAATAAGTTGGATTAAGATAGAAAAAGTGCCTACAAATGCTAAAAGCCAAAGAGCTAAGCATTAATTAAAAAAAAAAAGTGCCTACAATTGCTATAATTCAAAGACCTAAGCATGATTAAATAAAATGCCTTCAAATTACAGAAGCCAACAAAACAACAATAAATTACAACACTAAAACCAAAAATTGAAATTAAAAAGAAAAAAACAAAATCATCTATAAAAGAAGACCAGCACCAACAAAGACGACTTCAAGCATCATCTACATTAACGACTTCAAGCGGCCTGCATCAAGAACCACCAACGACATCGACATCAAGAATCGCCGACATCAGCGTCCAGTAAAATTCAGGTAAGTTAGAAATAAAAAGTTATTCCTAATTTTCTTAACGTACATTATTAAATATATATATAAATTAAGAAAATGTCAATAGGAGTTTCAAAAATCTGGAGAACTAGAAAAAGCTTTTATATTTAATCATAGTATTTTGGTAAAAATCAGTGCAGTTGAGCACGAATATTTTACATCAAAACATTATGATGCGATGATGATGATATTTTTTAAACTAAAGAAACAATTTGAAAAGGACTTGAGTAGGCAGGGATATATCGGGCAAATTAGGTCACAAATAGGCGACAATGTGGGACATTTAAAGAAGTATCTCGAGGAAACCATTAATAATTTAAATTGCGATCTACTTTCCCTTAAAATTAGAAAAAAGAAAATTCAATTTTTGAAAACTAAAACTTATTAGATGAGGTAAAAAATTGTGTTGAAACTTCGGAATTTGATGACCAGATAACCGAATTAGAATTCGATGTCGATAGCATTTTAGAGGTTATAGATGAAAGACTTAGATGAAAGAATCTATAACTGTAAAGGCAGAGGAATTAGCTAAGCTAACTATCTTTGGTGATTCCAAAGAATGGGATCTATTTAATGAGTGTCTTATGGAACTCATTCATACAAGAGATTAATTATCTCAAGTCAGCGTTAAAAGGAGAATCCAAGAACGTGGTTTCCCATTTACTGCTAGGCACTGGATATAACTATGAAGTTGCTTGCGAGTTGCTAACCAAGCGGTATTAGAACAGAAGAAAAATTGTCTTTGATCACATAAATAGGCTTATGGATATACCAAATCTAAATTTGGAATCCAATAAGCAAATTAAAACATTTGACACAATTAATGAGTCGATTTATATATTTATAAAACAAGAGAGAACGCTATAGTCGAGTGCCTCGACTATTAGATACCCGTTACTCAGCTAAACAACTTTAGATTTTGCAATAACATAATGTGAATTAGAGTGACCACAGGAAAAAAGGACAAAAAGTTCAAATTATCAATTTGAATTAGGCGATCTCTTAGAGCTGGCAGCTTTACAGCACGAGCATCAGCACCAGCGTTGCTTTAGCGCAGGCAGCTTTTGTCCTGCACCAGCATACACACATACCCCATTGTTTGACTCTCCAATTTGGCTAACTTGATTTGATTTGCATAGTTCTTGGGATATAGTTCGGTATTGACAAATGAAAACCATCGCAATTTCCTTGACTCTGTTGAGCCAGCTGTTCCAAAGTCATCCGTTAGATGGCGCTATTGTATTGCGCCATCTACCGCAAGACATTGGTACCAAGGGCCATGAATGGCGGAAATGTAGCGCTAGCCAGGCTTAAGCGTTTACTGAGTTTTTGGGCGTTAGAGTGGGCGTGGCAAACTTTTATTAGGCCAATCGATAGGTATTGACGAAACAAGTACATATCAATTAAAATTTTCATAATAGCATCAAAACTGTGGCCACAGCTTGTGGGCGTCAGAGGGGGCGTGGCACCATTTTGAAACAAACTTGCGCTGCGTAGGAACTCCTAAAATCTACATGCGAAATGCCAATCTTCTAGCTTTTATAGTTTCCAAAATCTCAGCGTTCATACGGACAGACAGACGGACAGACGGACATGGCTAGATCGACTCGGATAGTGATCCTGAACAAGAATATATATACTTTAAAGGTTCGGAAACGCTTCCTTCTACCTGTTACATACTTTTGCACAAATACAATATACCCTTTTACTCTACGAGTAACGGGTATAATTAAAGGCACAATTATCCGAAGATGTGGATGCAGTTTTTGCCCACATAATACTTCGGGAATTTAACAAGGATTTATATGGGAGTCATGTTAAAAGGAAAAAGGAAATTCAAGCACTTCCTGTTGTCATGGAGTTTTTATAGCAAAGACTCAGCTCCATTTCCTCTTTTCCACAGGAAAATAAATCTTTGAGAAAAGAGTTTCAAATCAAAAGCAGCAGAGAAAATTGTTCTTGTTGTAATTTACCAACCCATAATATAACACAGTGTTATAAATTTAAGGGAATGGAACCAGCAGAAAGAAATAACTGGGCAAAGAAAAGACACATTGGTTTAAAGTGTCTGAAGCATTCAAGCAATAAAAAGTGCACTACTGAAATTGTTTGCTTGAATTGCAAGAAACCGCACCACACGCTTCTTCACATTAATAATAACAGAGAAAAAGTTAATACGTGTAGGACGACGAAACAAGCCTTATTGGCCACAGCATTGATTTATGTGAAATCAGCTAGTGGAGACTTCGAAAAACTCAGAGCGCTGATTGACAGTGAATCTCAGAGTACGATAATATCGGAGAAAGCTTCACAAATTCTCAAGTTGCCAAAAATAAAAAATTATACTGAGATTGAAGTGAAGTTTCCTCGATAAAAAAATGCTTATCAAAGCATAAAATAAAACTAAATATTAAACCTTTAAAAGAAAGGAAAAGTGAGTTAGTAGTGGAGGCGATTGTCCTCCCAAAATTAATGAAGGCGTTGCCAATACGCTCATTAAACATTAATAAAACGAGGTGGCAAAACTACCCCTTAGCCGATCCCGAGTTTAACAAGCCAGGTCGAGTGGACTTAATTATAGGAGCCGATTTATATGCTAAAATTCTTCAGAAAGGAGTAATAAAGATGGACGGTCTTCTTGGTCAAAACACAGACTTTGGTTGGATAGTGTCTGAAAGGACTTGGAAAGATTTTGGGAATTAGAAGAAGAAAGTAAGGAAGATTTAGAGTCCCAGATTTGTGAAGAAAATTTCACGAAAACAACAGACATAGACTCTTCAGGTCGATATGTTGTGAAGATGCCCTTTAAGGAAGAGCAAACCTTAGGGGAGTCGAAAGGCCAAACCATGGCAAGATTTTTAAATTTGGAGAAAAAACTAGTAAGAAATCAAAACCTAAAAGAACAGTACTGCAAGTTTAGGACAGAATACATTTCTTTAGGGCATATGGTTAAGGCAAACTCAGAAGGTAAGTATTATTTACCACATCAAGCCGTAATTAGAAATACGAACTTAACCACAAAATTAAGGGTGGTGTTTGAAGCGTCAGCAAAAACCATTAATAATAAATGTCTTGTGGAGAGATTCTCCAAAAAATAAAATCAAAAACTATAAATTAACTACAGTTACCTATGGTACTGCTTCGGCTCCATATTTAGCTAAAAGAGTGCTAGCGGATATTGGAGATAAATGTAAGAGTGGAATCAGTGGAATTATAATTGGAACCTTTTAAGGATGAATTTAAGTTTAGCGTTAAATTTACTGTCAGTAAAAAAATTAATAAAAGGCTAGTATTGTCGAACCTAGCAAAAATATACGATACATTAGGATGGCTATCACCAGTCACTATCGTTGGGAAATTGTTTATGCAACGACTTTGGTTAGAGAAAATTAATTGCGATCAAGAACTAGATGTAAATGATTTAAACGAGTGGATGTTATATGAAGAAAATTTAAAATGCTTGGAAAATATTAGGATTCCGAGAGGGATAAAAACACATGTAAATTTTCCAGTTCAGCTTCACGGTTTTGCAGATGCTTCAGAAAAAGCGTACGCGGCAATTGTATATGCAAAGGTAGAAGAATCGTTCACGTTAATAGCTAGTAAAAGTAAAGTAAATCCAAAGAAAAAAAGAAAGACTATTCCTAAGTTAGAGCTTTGCGCAGCTCATCTTATAAGTAAATTAATGCAGAGAACAATGAATCAATTTCTAACATAGCAGAAAGTTTCGCATGGAGTGATTCCACCCTTAAATTACCTTGGATACGCAATGGGAACTGCAATAGATAAATTTATTAGACTAGAACTGATGATATTAAAAAAACTAATGGGTACAGAATGATGTCACGTGAAGTCGGAAGATAACCCGGCAGACATTGCCTCCTGAGGTATTTGTGCCACCAAATTAAAAGATTACTCAATTTGGTGGAATGGGCCAAAATCGCTTTCGATGTCTAAAGACCATTGGCCAAAGTTTCAATTGGAACTAAAAGAAGATATAGTTGTTAATACTGTAATTACAAGTACAGAAAACAACATATCTAAATTACTTGAAAGATATTCAAGTTTTCAAAAATTAGAGCGGATTGTAGCCTTGGTATTAAGGTTTATAAGTATAAAAGTTAAAAAGGTTTCATATCCAGCTTTTCTGACAGTTGATAAGTTAAAAGGCGCAGGAAAACTGATTATTAAAAAACTACAGGAGCGTCAATTTATGTCAGAAATAGGTTCCCTGAAATACGGTAAAGAAATCGAATTCAAGAGTAAAATATTAGGGTTGCACCCATTCTTAGACACAAATGGAGTGCTTAGAGTTTTTGGAAGGCTGCAAAATGGCAATATGCGATTTGATGTCAAGCACCCAATAATATTAGATAAATGCCACCTATCTGATTTAATAATTAAAAAAGCACACGCAGAGACCTTACATGGTGGAATTAACCTAATGAGAAACCAAGTTCAAAGGGTATATTGGATATTCAGGTTAAGAGACTCCCTCAAGAAAATGTTACGAGATATCGACTATGTACAGGTAAACAATTAATGGGTAATTTACCCAAGTACAGAGTAAAGCCATTCACTTAGAAGCTGTTAGTGATTTAACTTCCGAGGAATTTTTAGCAGCATTAAAAAGATTTATATCTAGAAGAGGGAAATGTACTAATATTTGTTCGGATAATGGTACTAATTTCGTAGGTGCTGCTCGGAAGTTGGATGAAGAATTTCTAAAAACCATTAAACATAAACATAGAGTAGCTTCACTCACTTTGGGAAGCAGGTGCTAAATCCGTTAAATATCATTTGAAACGGGTAATTGGGGATCATATTTTGGCTTACGAAGAAATGGCAATTCTATTATGTCAGATAGAAGCGGTGTTAAATTCAAGACCCTTATATACTACGAGGGACGATATTGAAGATAATAAAGTTCTAACCACCATTAGATGTGGTTGAGTCAATCCAAGACAACGTGAAAATTGGTAGCCTCGATAGGTGGAAACTGACTCTTTACACACTGCAGCAAAGATATAAATGGAAAAAGGAAGTTCCAAATATAGAAAAAGGTCAGGTTGTGCTCTTAAAAGAAGACAGGTGGCCAATGGAAAAAGTAGAGGGGTTCACAAGGGTAAAAATGATAAAGTGCGAGTTGTAAAGCTTCATTTACAAGACCAATAAAAAAAACCGGTCCTTTAATGGGTGTAAAACAAGCAGAGGATGTTATGGAAAAGGCAGTTGAAAACAAAACAAGAAAGGAAAGCTAACTTCGGACGCAGCCGAAGTTGATATACCCTTGCAGAATATTCTGTAAATTATATTCTTCAAAATTATTCATATGATCTATTCTTAATACTCATAAAAAGTCCCAACTTCCTAACTTTAAAAACACCAAAGTTATGACATTTCCAATCGTTCAGTTATATGGCAGCTATAGGATATAGTCAGCCGATCCTTATGAAATTTGGTAGGTCGGATTGATTGGCCAAAAATAAAACCCATAGAAAATCCCAATTTCCTAACTTTACAAACACCAAAGTTATGGCATTTCCGATCAATCAGTTATATGGCGGCTATAGGATATAGTCGTCCGATCCTTATGAAATTCGGTAGGTCGGATTAATTGGCCAAAAATAAAACTCATAGAAAATCCCAACTTCCTAACTTTAAAAACACCAACGTTATGGCTTTTCCGATCGTTCAGTTATATGGCAGCTATATGATATAGTCGCCCGATCCGGCTCGTTCCGACTTATATACTACCTGCAATAGAAAGACAACTTTTGGGAAAGTTTCAAGCAGATAGCTTTAAAACTGAGGGACTAGTTTGCGTAGAAACGGACGGACAGACGGACAGACGGACGGACAGACGGACAGACGGACATGGCTAGATCGACTCTCCTGGTGATGCTGATCAAGAATATATATACTTTATAGGGTCGGAAATGTCTCCTTCACTGCGTTGCAAACTTTTGACTGAAATTATAATACCCTCTGCAAGGGTATAAAAGGGTTTCACCTAGATTTTCTAAATTCGGCACCGTCATGGTAATGCTATTGCTTACATTGTTCTGTCAAGTGTCACAAGCAGCAGCAATAAGACGAGAATAAATCATTTAGCGTACAAAATATAAATAAGACGGCTGCCATATACTTAGATCCACTATAAGGTGTAGAAATTATAAGCGCATCATGGAACCTGGTGATTTACTATAATATGGATGCCTATTTTCACATAATTAAGAAAAGTAATGTGCTAATTAAAAAAATGAGAATTGTTTGCGGGAAGCTTCATAGCTTCAAGGATCAACGCAATATCGTTTTAGATAATATGCAAAATCAATTAATAGAACTTAAGGAAAAAAATAATCTATACAGGATGCAAAAGAGATCAAGAAGCAAACGTGCTCCTTTCGAATTTATGGGTTCATTATATTACATTTTATATGGAATAATGGATGAGGATGATAGGAAGCAACTAGAAGAAAATATGAGAAATCTATTAGACAATCAGCACAATTTAAATGAGTTAGTTCAGAAGCAAACTTCAGTGGTAGATTCCACTACAAATTTATTAAAGAAAACGACTGAAGACATTAACGATAACTTTAAGAATATGCATACTAGAATTGAAAATATGGCTGAAGTTCTTAAAGAAAGTTATTATGTTTATAAGAAGACGATTAATTTCTTTATGATAACCAAACAACTTAATGCATTGATTGAAGAAGTGTGAGGCACCGTAAAAGCTGCCCCACATCCAGCGAGTAAATTTAAGATATACATATACATACAAATATTGGTAGATAATAAGAAAAACTAGTACTAAATTAGGATAGGCCACGGAGGCAGGCAAGAAGCCAAAAGAGCCGTTAAGTTCAAAACTTCGGCCTTTAGCCAGTAGTTCAAACAGGCGTTATTTAGTGTGTTAATCGGCCGTTAGCCGGTAGTTCAAACAGGCGTTATTTAGTGTGTTAATTAGGATCTCAATTGATCAGGCGCTCTACTCAGCGAGTTAGGCGATCTACACACGATCGGATTAGGCGACCTACGCACGGTTCCAGTGTTGAGAAGCGAGAACTCGGCTGGCTATATAAGCCCTGCGGCTGCCAGTCCCGGGCTCTTTTCTTTTCATTCGCCACAAGTCGAACACCCAACATCGAAGCAGAGGAAAACCACGCAAGGACACGCAGGACATCAAGGATCAGGACGAAGGACCCTAGTGAGTAGAGTGCGAGAGAGATAGGGAGATAGGGAGAGACAGGGAAAGAAAATAGTGCGGCTAGGGAAAATATACATATAGAAAAGAGGAAGAAAAGACCACAAAGATAATCTAGAAAAATAAAACAAAACACGGACAATAAGAACAGCGACAATACACCGAGTTGGATTTATTTCTTCCCTGACCCTCAAAGCCCTGATCGGCGTGTGCTAAAACAGTGGCCTAAGCCAAGCCGGTTGCGTTTTCGAGAAGATTCCTCTGCGCAACTGGACTTTGGTGGCAACCACGTGCACAGACGTGAAGGCGTGCAAGTACGGGTTTTCTCTCCGCTTGCATAGCTTTCCGTCTCGGTTTCGACCGACGCACACCCATCCCGAACAGTGGGAGCCTGTCCCAGAACTGGGAGCGCTGACTTCTGTCCATGTTTAGAGACGATTCCTCTGCGTGGGCGTGAAACAGCGCCCCAGACGGCGGGAGTTGACACAGTGTTACGGGCCAATCCCCCCACTGTGCCTCCTCCGGCACGCACGTGACGGCTTTCACTCGTTCGCGTCTGGCCAAATCCGAGTCCCAAATGCCTGCTCTGACCAATAAGGCCCGCCGCGCGCATCGCGATTGATCGGCGACTGCGTCCAGGTTGCCCATCTCTCCTCGTCCCCGTTTATTTACAAATTCGATTGTAAAGGATCCTGGGGAAACTGAGCTCCATCCCAGCCGTAGAAACATCCTTACAGAAGGTGAAAGGGTGCAGGCAGCGATAAATTACAAAATGAGATATCCAAAATTCAAGGTAGCCTTTCCGAAACATTAGTTCTTCCAGGGAAAAAGATAGGTACTGAGCTTAAGGAAGTCTATACGCTATTAATAGCTAGGGGATTATTTATCGCTAAATAAGTTGATTATAAATGCTAAAATTCCTCTATTTAGTAGACATCCATCAAAACTTTTTAGAATTATTCCTTTACCAATACAGAACGAAGACAGAATGATTATGGTTCATATTTCTTCGGAATATTTAATTTATAACTATGAAATCGATTCTTATCACGTAATATCCGAATCAACTTTATGTCAGTGTCAAAGATGGCAGCAAAATAAAAGAATTTGCAAAGGAAGTTGGCCTTGGAATTCTGCGAATGATAATACTTGTGAAGTGCAACCATCTAAGCCAAACAGAGTTTTAAACTGTATATACAAAACAGTAATCGATTCTTCATCTTATTGGACAGAGCTAGAGAAGAAAAGTAGTATAAGAGTACAGTGTACGAATGCACAAATTCTGTTACTTGATTTACCAACGCAAGGAATTCTAAGTATTGCGCCAGATTGTATTGCTAGAACGGATGATAAGATTTTGATTGCCCATCATAATATTCAATCTAAAGGTGAAGAAGTTTTATTATCATCGTATGTAGAAGATATTAGTCAAATCCCAAAGGTTGTTTGGGATCCATTGAAATTGGATTGTATTAATCATACTGTTGAGATTGCACGCCTAAATAAAGAAATTAAATATTTAAAAGAAAATCATATTAAATTCAAGGATTTGCATTTTCATCATATTTCCGGATATGCTTCTTAGGAATCGGATTAATAATACGAATAATCATGGTAATATATGCCATAAGAAAATGTGCTACAAGGCAACGATTGCAAGCCATTACTTTCGCCGGACCGTTGCAAGGTGTCTTATAATAAGTTAAAATCAAATAAATAAATATATCGAATCAAAAAATACAGTCCACTAATTTTATGTTTGCATTGTTAACGAAAAGAATTGATGTATTAATAACCTGTAAACCTCACCTTGCCTACCCTTGGCAGAATGTTCAAGAATAACACTAATTATCATAAATATAAGATTTTACGAGCTCTGGTTCTGTCAATATGTATATCTATCTAGAGCCGTGAATAACGATCTGTAACTTAAAACCTACAAGGGTGCAGTGCCGAACAATTGTAATCTTAAGTACAGGCCACTTGAGCCATAAATATAGTTCTCACACTGCACAAACAGATGTGGTCTCTGCGTAGACCATAGATACATAAGTATATTATAAGAATTTCATGTTAGTTACGTAACCGAAGACTTAGAAAAATAAAGTCAGTTTTAATACAGAACTCAAACGTGAAGGTTGTTTTCCTTATTACTGGAATCCCTTTCAGTTCACGATAAAAAAAAACTGTTAAAAAGGTTTTAGTAACAAGATGAAAGAATTGTCTACTAACAAATGTTTCATTTGCAAAATTACGGGACATTTTATATTTCAGTGTCAACAATTCAAGTCTTTAAAATCATCTGAATGGTTGGAAAAAGTGAAAAATTCACATATGAGTTTTATATGTTTTAAGCACTTTTTATACCCTTGCAGAGGGTATTATAATTTTGGTCAAAAGTGTGCAACGCAGTGAAGGAGACATCTCCGACCCTATAAAGTATATATATTATTGATCAGGATCACCTCCTGAGTTGATATAGCCATGTCCGTCTGTCCGTCTGTCTGTCCGTCTGTCTGTTTCTACGCGAACTAGTCTCTCAGTTTTAAAGATATCGAATTGAAACTTTGCACACACCCTTCTTTCCTTCGCACGCAGTATATAAGTCGGAACGGACGGGATCGGCCGACTATATCATATAGCTGCCATATAACTGATTGATCGGAAAAGCCATAACTTTGGTGTTTGTAAAGTTAGGAAGTTGGGATTTTCTATAGATTTTATTTTTGGCCATTAAATCCGACTTACCAAATTTCATAAGGATCGGCCGACTATATCTTATAGCTGTCATATAACTGAACGATCGGAAATGCATTAACTTTGGTGTTTGTAAAGTAAGGATGTTGGGATTTTTTATGGGTTTTATTTTGAGCCAATCAATCCGACCTATTAAATTTCAAAAGGATCAGCCGACTATATCCTATAGCTGCCATATAACTGATTGATCGGAAATGCCATAACTTTGGTGTTTTTTAAGTTATGAAGTTGGAATTTTCTATGGGTTTTATTTTTGGACAATCAATCCGACCTATCAAATTTCATAAGGATCGGCCTACTATATCCTATAGCTGCCATATAACTGTTTGATCGGAAATACCATAACTTTTGTGTTTTTAAAGTTAGGAAGTTGGGATTTTTTATGAGTATTAAGAATGCATCATATAAATAATTTTGAAGAATATAATTTACAGAGTATTCTGCAAGGGTATATCAACTTCGGCTCCGCCCGAAGTTAGCTTTCCTTTCTTGTTTAATACTAAATTTTAAAGTTATTTTTCAAGTTCTATTATTTGGAAGAAAAATCAATCTGACCCACAGGTTAAGGGGTTATACTTTGGATGTTGAATTTTTTTTTTATGTATGTATAAATTTTTGTTATTCAATGAATGAAAGTTTAGTTTTTTGACAAAATTTGTGAAAAAATATTGAATAGTTTTTAAGGGGAGACTGTTTCCCTTCATCGCCTTTTGGAGGAGCCTTGCGGTGAAAATTCCTTATGACGAACGGGTCAACTGAAACCGTAAAACTAACAAAAATATGTATTAGTTTAGAGTAATTCCGTGTATCTGAACGATCGTTTTTATAATTTTTTTTTATTTGTGCATACGGGAACGTTGTATGCAAGAAATGAATTTTTTGGTCGCTTGAGTTTTTACAAAAAAATCTATTTCAGCAAAGTAAAAATTTGTACATGACTTATATACTACCTGCAATAGAAAGACAACTTTTGGGAAAGTTTCAAGCAGATAGCTTAAAAACTGAGGGGCTAGTTTGCGTAGAAACGGACAGACCGACATGGCTAGATTGACTCTCCTGTTGATGCTGATCATAAATATATATACTTTACAGGGTCGGAAATGCCTCATTCACTGCGTTCCAATCCTTTGACTGAAATTATAATACCCTCTGCAAGAATATACAAATAAATCGACGACAGATTCAAAATGGAAAATAATATTTAATAAATCTACTTCTCAAAAGTTGGCACTACCATTAAGGAAAAGTTCGAGGGGGTTGAATTTTATTGATTGATTTTATTGATGATGATAGCTCTGGTAGCCATATTCTATGGCATATTCTATGACTAAGAAAAAATGTTCTTATATGTACAGTGCTCCATAACAATTCGAAATTAGGTTTAAAGTTAAGTCTGAGGAACACACCAAAGTTATCGCGTTTTTGAGTTCAGGTATATATATCAACTATACGATATAACCAGTCCCATCTTTATACCCTTGCAGAGGGTATTATAATTTTGGTCAAAAGTGTGCAACGCAGTGAAGGAGACATCTCCGACCCTATAAAGTATATATATTCTTGATCAGGATCACCTCCTGAGTTGATATAGCCATGTCCGTCTGTCCGTCTGTCTGTCCGTCTGTCCGTCTGTCCGTCTGTCTGTTTCTACGCAAACTAGTCTCTCAGTTTTAAAGCTATCGAATTGAAACTTTGCACACACCCTTCTTTCCTTTGCACGCAGTATATATGTCGGAACGGCCGGCTGCCATATAACTGAACGATTGGAAATGCCATAACTTTGGTGTTTTTAAAGTTAGAAAGTTGGGATTTTTTATGAGTATTAAGTATGAATAATTTTGGAGAATATAATTTACAGAGTATTCTGCAAGGGTATATCAACTTCGGCTCCGCCCGAAGTTAGCTTTCCTTTCTTGTTTTTTATATATTTATATTTTCGTGTGACATGTATATTCGCACTCAGTGTTCTCAAAAGGACCTTTACAATCTGCAGGGCACTTTGGTTTTCGTGCCTCTTTCGTGTCTCTCTTATTTTTATACGCATCCAGCTCTCTGTACGTATTTTCGAACTCTTTCTTAATTTTTACATTTTCTTCCCAAGGTACTGGGGTTGTTTTTTCAGCGTACAGTTGCCTATTTAATTCGTTTATTTTAAGATTAAGGAAGTTCTTTTGACCTCCTCTCTTTTTTTCTTTTGAATTTTCCCTGCATTAGGCATCTGTAGTTAATTATTTTTGTTTTAAGTATATAATTAAAATTTTCTTATATATTTTTATACCCTTGCAGAGGGTATTATAATTTTGGTCAGAAGTTTGTAACGCAGTGAAGGAGACGTTTCCGACCCTATAAAGTATATATATTCTTGATCAGGATCAATAGGGGAGTCGATATAGCCATGTCCGTCTGTTCGTCTGTCCGTCTGTTTCAATACCGTTTGCGAACTCAGTTTAAAAGCTAGCGATCTAAAACTTTCACACTCGTCCTAAAACATGTGTACGCAGATCAAGTTTGAAAATCGATCGGACGTCTATATCCTATAGCTCCCATAGGAACAATAGGGTAAAATCGGTTAAAATTTAATGATTTTTAGGATATTTCGCACGTATATATTTCGCGCTGTGTAAAATCTATTGCTATAAATTTTTTCAAATCGAATTTTTTTATGCATTCCTTCATCAAGGTAAAAGCGAGTACTGATCGGACGTCTATATCCTATAGCTCCCATAGGAACTTTCAAGAATGGAAGTTATTTCGCGCAGTGTAAAAGCTATTAACATAAATCTTTAAAAATCTTATTTTTTTATGCATACCTTGATCAGGGTAAAAGCGCTTGGCGATCGGACGTCTATATCCTATAGCTCCCATTGGAACAATAGGGTGAAATCGGTTAAAATTTAATGATTTTTAGGATATTTCGCACGTATATAAGCAATTGACATGAATTTTTCTAAATCGTTTTTTTTTATGCATACCTTGATTAGGGTAAAAGCACGTTACGAACGGACGTCTATATCCTACATCTCCCATAGGAACAACAGGGTGAAATCGGTCCAAATTTGATGATTTTCTGAATTTTTCGCGTAGCGTGTAAGCTACTAACATACATTTTTCCAAGTCTTATTTATTTACGCATATCTTGATTAGGGTAAAAGCGCTTGACGTCTATTTCTTATAGCTTCCGAAGGAAAAATAGTTAAAGGCTGCGAAAGTATCCCTTTTTTTCTATTTTTATATGACATTTTTGCAGTATAAAAGCAATTGACATTAAACGATGCAAATCTAGTTTATTTATGTATACCTTATTCCTTTCGCTACTTTTTCAGTTTTAGCAATTTCGGCAAAGTCTGCAAGGGTATTAAAACTTCGGCTTGCCGAAGTTAGCTTCCGTCCTCGTTGTATAGTAATTTCTAAGATATGATATTTGAAATTTTACATTTATCCTACCTAGGTAAACAAAATTAAGACCCGCAGCTAGAGACTGCCTGATCTGCACAATTTTTGATATAAACAAAAAATTTAAGATGTGCGCTCTTGGAAGCGCAGTCGGTTCACTTTTTCGTAGTCCGGCTTGGTGCGCTGGACGGGACCGGTGCTGGCTGCACAGGCTATTTGATTACCCATGGAGGCGTAAGAGGCTGACTGCCACTCAAACAAGTCATATTTTCCCTCTGTGCTGGCTGCACAGGGTATTTTAATTTCCCACGGAGGCGCAAGGGGCGGACTGCTACTCACACATTTCTTCTTATTCTTCTGTGCTGGCTGCACAGGGTATTTTAATTTCCCACGGAGGCGCAAGGGGCGGTCTGCTACTCACACATGTCTTCTTTATCTTTTTTTTTGTATTTAATTTTCTTTTTTGCACTTTTCCCAAGATTGTCACGGTCGCCATTTGGTAATTTTTACATTTATTTGTTCTGCATCCACTTTATTACATAAAGTATTTTTAGTAGTTTTGCAGGTATTTGTTCTGTATCCACTTTATTAAATCTTCTTTTTTATTAGTACACTTGTAAGATTTAAATTAAGTTACTTGGGGGGAGACAGCCATATCTGCTTTTTACTTGAATGTTTTTTAATTCTATTGCCTTGGTGCATATGGGTAACGATCGCTCAGCTATGCCGGCAGAGCTGCGGTCGACGCTTATGTATAAATGTGTAAGGCTGACGGAGGGTCGCCGCGGAAGGTACTATGTTCACTTGGTGACAGAGTGGTCGCGCATGCCAATTATGCTGAATCTGCAATGTCTAGACCCAGATGTGCAAGGAGCGGACTTCAACTCACACATTTCTTCTTATTCTTCTGTGCAGGCTGCACAGGGTATTTTAATTTCCACGGAGGTACAAGGGGCGTACTGCCACTCGCACATGTCTTCTTTAGACAATCAATCCGACCTATCAAATTTCATAAGGATCGGCCTACTATATCCTATAGCTGCCATATAACTGTTTGATCGGAAATACCATAACTTTTGTGTTTTTAAAGTTAGGAAGTTGGGATTTTTTATGAGTATTAAGAATGCATCATATAAATAATTTTGAAGAATATAATTTACAGAGTATTCTGCAAGGGTATATCAACTTCGGCTCCGCCCGAAGTTAGCTTTCCTTTCTTGTTTAATACTAAATTTTAAAGTTATTTTTCAAGTTCTATTATTTGGAAGAAAAATCAATCTGACCCACAGGTTAAGGGGTTATACTTTGGATGTTGAATTTTTTTTTTATGTATGTATAAATTTTTGTTATTCAATGAATGAAAGTTTAGTTTTTTGACAAAATTTGTGAAAAAATATTGAATAGTTTTTAAGGGGAGACTGTTTCCCTTCATCGCCTTTTGGAGGAGCCTTGCGGTGAAAATTCCTTATGACGAACGGGTCAACTGAAACCGTAAAACTAACAAAAATATGTATTAGTTTAGAGTAATTCCGTGTATCTGAACGATCGTTTTTATAATTTTTTTTTATTTGTGCATACGGGAACGTTGTATGCAAGAAATGAATTTTTTGGTCGCTTGAGTTTTTACAAAAAAATCTATTTCAGCAAAGTAAAAATTTGTACATGACTTATATACTACCTGCAATAGAAAGACAACTTTTGGGAAAGTTTCAAGCAGATAGCTTAAAAACTGAGGGGCTAGTTTGCGTAGAAACGGACAGACCGACATGGCTAGATTGACTCTCCTGTTGATGCTGATCATAAATATATATACTTTACAGGGTCGGAAATGCCTCATTCACTGCGTTCCAATCCTTTGACTGAAATTATAATACCCTCTGCAAGAATATACAAATAAATCGACGACAGATTCAAAATGGAAAATAATATTTAATAAATCTACTTCTCAAAAGTTGGCACTACCATTAAGGAAAAGTTCGAGGGGGTTGAATTTTATTGATTGATTTTATTGATGATGATAGCTCTGGTAGCCATATTCTATGGCATATTCTATGACTAAGAAAAAATGTTCTTATATGTACAGTGCTCCATAACAATTCGAAATTAGGTTTAAAGTTAAGTCTGAGGAACACACCAAAGTTATCGCGTTTTTGAGTTCAGGTATATATATCAACTATACGATATAACCAGTCCCATCTTTATACCCTTGCAGAGGGTATTATAATTTTGGTCAAAAGTGTGCAACGCAGTGAAGGAGACATCTCCGACCCTATAAAGTATATATATTCTTGATCAGGATCACCTCCTGAGTTGATATAGCCATGTCCGTCTGTCCGTCTGTCTGTCCGTCTGTCCGTCTGTCTGTTTCTACGCAAACTAGTCTCTCAGTTTTAAAGCTATCGAATTGAAACTTTGCACACACCCTTCTTTCCTTTGCACGCAGTATATATGTCGGAACGGCCGGCTGCCATATAACTGAACGATTGGAAATGCCATAACTTTGGTGTTTTTAAAGTTAGAAAGTTGGGATTTTTTATGAGTATTAAGTATGAATAATTTTGGAGAATATAATTTACAGAGTATTCTGCAAGGGTATATCAACTTCGGCTCCGCCCGAAGTTAGCTTTCCTTTCTTGTTTTTTATATATTTATATTTTCGTGTGACATGTATATTCGCACTCAGTGTTCTCAAAAGGACCTTTACAATCTGCAGGGCACTTTGGTTTTCGTGCCTCTTTCGTGTCTCTCTTATTTTTATACGCATCCAGCTCTCTGTACGTATTTTCGAACTCTTTCTTAATTTTTACATTTTCTTCCCAAGGTACTGGGGTTGTTTTTTCAGCGTACAGTTGCCTATTTAATTCGTTTATTTTAAGATTAAGGAAGTTCTTTTGACCTCCTCTCTTTTTTTCTTTTGAATTTTCCCTGCATTAGGCATCTGTAGTTAATTATTTTTGTTTTAAGTATATAATTAAAATTTTCTTATATATTTTTATACCCTTGCAGAGGGTATTATAATTTTGGTCAGAAGTTTGTAACGCAGTGAAGGAGACGTTTCCGACCCTATAAAGTATATATATTCTTGATCAGGATCAATAGGGGAGTCGATATAGCCATGTCCGTCTGTTCGTCTGTCCGTCTGTTTCAATACCGTTTGCGAACTCAGTTTAAAAGCTAGCGATCTAAAACTTTCACACTCGTCCTAAAACATGTGTACGCAGATCAAGTTTGAAAATCGATCGGACGTCTATATCCTATAGCTCCCATAGGAACAATAGGGTAAAATCGGTTAAAATTTAATGATTTTTAGGATATTTCGCACGTATATATTTCGCGCTGTGTAAAATCTATTGCTATAAATTTTTTCAAATCGAATTTTTTTATGCATTCCTTCATCAAGGTAAAAGCGAGTACTGATCGGACGTCTATATCCTATAGCTCCCATAGGAACTTTCAAGAATGGAAGTTATTTCGCGCAGTGTAAAAGCTATTAACATAAATCTTTAAAAATCTTATTTTTTTATGCATACCTTGATCAGGGTAAAAGCGCTTGGCGATCGGACGTCTATATCCTATAGCTCCCATTGGAACAATAGGGTGAAATCGGTTAAAATTTAATGATTTTTAGGATATTTCGCACGTATATAAGCAATTGACATGAATTTTTCTAAATCGTTTTTTTTTATGCATACCTTGATTAGGGTAAAAGCACGTTACGAACGGACGTCTATATCCTACATCTCCCATAGGAACAACAGGGTGAAATCGGTCCAAATTTGATGATTTTCTGAATTTTTCGCGTAGCGTGTAAGCTACTAACATACATTTTTCCAAGTCTTATTTATTTACGCATATCTTGATTAGGGTAAAAGCGCTTGACGTCTATTTCTTATAGCTTCCGAAGGAAAAATAGTTAAAGGCTGCGAAAGTATCCCTTTTTTTCTATTTTTATATGACATTTTTGCAGTATAAAAGCAATTGACATTAAACGATGCAAATCTAGTTTATTTATGTATACCTTATTCCTTTCGCTACTTTTTCAGTTTTAGCAATTTCGGCAAAGTCTGCAAGGGTATTAAAACTTCGGCTTGCCGAAGTTAGCTTCCGTCCTCGTTGTATAGTAATTTCTAAGATATGATATTTGAAATTTTACATTTATCCTACCTAGGTAAACAAAATTAAGACCCGCAGCTAGAAACTGCCTGATCTGCACAATTTTTGATATAAACAAAAAATTTAAGATGTGCGCTCTTGGAAGCGCAGTCGGTTCACTTTTTCGTAGTCCGGCTTGGTGCGCTGGACGGGACCGGTGCTGGCTGCACAGGCTATTTGATTACCCATGGAGGCGTAAGAGGCTGACTGCCACTCAAACAAGTCATATTTTCCCTCTGTGCTGGCTGCACAGGGTATTTTAATTTCCCACGGAGGCGCAAGGGGCGGACTGCTACTCACACATTTCTTCTTATTCTTCTGTGCTGGCTGCACAGGGTATTTTAATTTCCCACGGAGGCGCAAGGGGCGGTCTGCTACTCACACATGTCTTCTTTATCTTTTTTTTTGTATTTAATTTTCTTTTTTGCACTTTTCCCAAGATTGTCACGGTCGCCATTTGGTAATTTTTACATTTATTTGTTCTGCATCCACTTTATTACATAAAGTATTTTTAGTAGTTTTGCAGGTATTTGTTCTGTATCCACTTTATTAAATCTTCTTTTTTATTAGTACACTTGTAAGATTTAAATTAAGTTACTTGGGGGGAGACAGCCATATCTGCTTTTTACTTGAATGTTTTTTAATTCTATTGCCTTGGTGCATATGGGTAACGATCGCTCAGCTATGCCGGCAGAGCTGCGGTCGACGCTTATGTATAAATGTGTAAGGCTGACGGAGGGTCGCCGCGGAAGGTACTATGTTCACTTGGTGACAGAGTGGTCGCGCATGCCAATTATGCTGAATCTGCAATGTCTAGACCCAGATGTGCAAGGAGCGGACTTCAACTCACACATTTCTTCTTATTCTTCTGTGCAGGCTGCACAGGGTATTTTAATTTCCACGGAGGTACAAGGGGCGTACTGCCACTCGCACATGTCTTCTTTAGATAGAGATTTTTTTTCTTCTGTGCTGGTCATATTACCTTGCACTGTGGGAACTGCTTGGGTTGTAGATTTGTATCTAAATATTGTGGCCAAGTGCTACAATATGTTTGTACGTATATTAATGCATAACACTGAGTACAGTGTGAATTCGATCTGTGAACATACTACAGTGTATCTGAACGATCGTTTTAATAATTTTTTTATTTGTGCATACGGGAACGTTTTATGTTACGTTATGGCTTTTCCGATCAATCAGTTATATGGCAGCTATAGGATATAGTCGGCCGATCCCGTCCGTTCCGACTTATATACTGCGTGCGAAGGAAAGAAGGGTGTGTGCAAAGTTTCAATTCGATATCTTTAAAACTGAGAGACTAGTTCGCGTAGAAACAGACAGACGGACAGACAGACGGACAGACGGACATGGCTATATCAACTCAGGAGGTGATCCTGATCAAGAATATATATACTTTATATGGTCGGAGATGTCTCCTTCACTGCGTTGCACACTTTTGACCAAAATTATAATACCCTCTGCAAGGGTATAATAACTGAATCTACAATCTGGGAATCTGTTGAAAGGACTTTTTTTTATGTCAGTATGCCAATCTTATTTGCGAGATCTATATGATTTGTATACAATCTTAAAACATATGATTTCTCCAAAAATGTCAGTAAATGTTTCAAAGCGCTTAAGTTGTGTTGATTTGCCTGTTATTTAATGATCATTCTATATGATATAGTCTTAAAATTTTTATAAAATTAAAACTATTATTCTGAGATTGCTAAAATTTACTATATCTTGGAGTATATGAAAATATTTTAGGAAACGACAAAGTTATAGTTACGAACTGACGGAAGTGGCTATTTCGAATCGCCTGATATAACAATGAAGCTAGTTTGATTTTACTCTCAAGTTTTCGGTCATTTCTATGAAAGCTATATGATATTATTGTCCGATTTCAATAAAAATTAAAAAGTAAATCTAAAATATTCAAGAATTACTATATCTTGAAGTATATTTATTTAAATTATTAAACATCGAAGTAATAATTTTTATACCCGTTACTCGTAGAGTAAAAGGGTATATTGTATTCGTGCAAAAGTATGTAACAGGTAGAAGGAAGCGTTTCCGACCCTATAAAGTATATATATTCTAGTTCAGGATCACTAGCCGAGACGATTTAGCCATGTCCGTCTGTCCGTCTGTCCTTCTGTCCGTCTGTCTGTCTGTCCGTCTGAACGTCTGTCCGTCTGTCCGTATGAACGCTGAGATCTCGGAAACTATAAAAGCTAGAAGATTGGTATTTTGCATGTAGATTTGAGGAGTTCCTACGCAGTGCAAGTTTGTTTCAAAATGGTGCCACGCCCCCTCTGACGACCATAAGCCACAAGCTGTGGCCACAGTTTTGATGATATTATGAAAATTGTAATTGATATGTATTTGTTTCGTCAATACCTATCGATTGGCCTAATAAAAGTTTGCCACGCCCACTCTAACGCCCAAAAACCCATTAAACGCTTTAGCCTGGCTAGCGCCTACATTTCCGCCTTTTATGGCGCCATCTAACGGATGACTTTGGAACAGCTGGCCAAGGTGCTCAACAGAGTCAACGCTAATTCTCGATAAGGATTTCTATTAAAGGAAATTGCGGTGGTTTTCATTTGTCAATACCGAACTATATCCCAAGAACTATGCAAATCAAATCAAGTTAGCCAAATTGGAGGTCTGAGTCAAACAATGGCGTATGAGTGTATGTATGTAAGCATATACATATGTATGTATTTACATTGTACACAGTTGCAATTGCCCGGCAAAGATAACTCCTTTCAAAAAAGCTATTCGCTATACCCGGTACTCGAGTTGTGCAAACATTTAGACTTTAATATACATAATTCTATTTAAGAATGTGTGTGCTTAGCCAATATAAGTATGTATGTTTAATATTTCTAGTCAATTTATTACAAGAAGGCATATTTATATTAAGTTGTTTAGCTGAGTAACGGGTATCTAATAGTCGAGGCACTCGACTAAAGCGTTCTCTCTTGTTTTGTCATTTGTTTCATATAATTGTTCCGATTGTTCCTATGGGAGCTATATGATACTGTCATCCGATTTTAATAAAATTTAAACCATAATTCCATAGTATTTAAATATTAACAAATCCTGAAGAACAAAAAAAAAACATTAAAACAACAAAGTTATATTAAAAAAAAAAAAAAAATTTTTCCTATTGTTCCTATGGGAGCTATAAGATATAGTCGCCCGATCCGGCTCGTTCCGACTTATATACTACCTGCAATAGAAAGACAAGTTTTGGGAAAGTTTCAAGCAGATAGCTTTAAAACTGAGGGACTAGTTTGCGTAGAAACGGATGGACGGACAGACGGACGGACTAAAAAAACTAATTACCAGTACTCATTAAGGCATGCACTAAAGCTAGACTCTCCTAATTGAGTAGGCAACAAAGCTTAGCTTAAAGCGCACCCAGAGTGAAGCATACTTCTAGGCAAAACATATAAACGTTTCTTCAGGAACCGTTACAATTCTTATGACAATACGCTGCGAACAACAATATAAGAACTGTTTGTAATTTGTTTCCAAAGAACAATTCACTTGCTCTTTTTATACCCTTGCAGAGGGTATTATAATTTTGGTCAGAAGTTTGTAACACAGTGAAGGAGACGTTTCCGACCCTATAAAGTATATATATTCTTGATCAGGATCAATAGGGGAGTCGATATAGCCATGTCCGTCTGTTCGTCTGTCCGTCTGTTTCAATACCGTTTGCGAACTCAGTTTAAAAGCTAGCGATCTAAAACTTTCACACTCGTCCTAAAACATGTGTACGCAGATCAAGTCTGAAAATCGCCCCGATCGGACGTCTATATCCTATAGCTCCCATAGGAACAATAGGGTAAAATCGGTTAAAATTTAATGATTTTTAGGATATTTCGCACGTATATATTTCGCGCTGTGTAAAATCTATTGCTATAAATTTTTTCAAATCGAATTTTTTTATGCATTCCTTCATCAAGGTAAAAGCGAGTACTGATCGGACGTCTATATCCTATAGCTCCCATAGGAACTTTCAAGAATGGAAGATATTTCGCGCAGTGTAAAAGCTATTAACATAAATCTTTAAAAATCTTATTTTTTTATGCATACCTTGATCAGGGTAAAAGCGCTTGGCGATCGGACGTCTATATCCTATAGCTCCCATTGGAACAATAGGGTGAAATCGGTTAAAATTTAATGATTTTTAGGATATTTCGCACGTATATAAGCAATTGACATGAATTTTTCTAAATCGTTTTTTTTTTATGCATACCTTGATTAGGGTAAAAGCACGTTACGAACGGACGTCTATATCCTACAGCTCCCATAGGAACAACAGGGTGAAATCGGTCCAATTTGATGATTTTCTGAATTTTTCGCGTAGCGTGTAAGCTACTAACATACATTTTTCCAAGTCTTATTTATTTACGCATATCTTGATTAGGGTAAAAGCGCTTGACGTCTATTTCTTATAGCTTCCGAAGGAAAAATAGTTAAAGGCTGCGAAAGTATCCCTTTTTTTCTATTTTTATATGACATTTTTGCAGTATAAAAGCAATTGACATTAAACGATGCAAATCTAGTTTATTTATGTATACCTTATTCCTTTCGCTACTTTTTCAGTTTTAGCAATTTCGGCAAAGTCTGCAAGGGTATTAAAACTTCGGCTTGCCGAAGTTAGCTTCCGTCCTCGTTGTATAGTAATTTCTAAGATATGATATTTGAAATTTTACATTTATCCTACCTAGGTAAACAAAATTAAGACCCGCAGCTAGAAACTGCCTGATCTGCACAATTTTTGATATAAACAAAAAATTTAAGATGTGCGCTCTTGGAAGCGCAGTCGGTTCACTTTTTCGTAGTCCGGCTTGGTGCGCTGGACGGGACCGGTGCTGGCTGCACAGGCTATTTGATTACCCATGGAGGCGTAAGAGGCTGACTGCCACTCAAACAAGTCATATTTTCCCTCTGTGCTGGCTGCACAGGGTATTTTAATTTCCCACGGAGGCGCAAGGGGCGGACTGCTACTCACACATTTCTTCTTATTCTTCTGTGCTGGCTGCACAGGGTATTTTAATTTCCCACGGAGGCGCAAGGGGCGGTCTGCTACTCACACATGTCTTCTTTATCTTTTTTTTTGTATTTAATTTTCTTTTTTGCACTTTTCCCAAGATTGTCACGGTCGCCATTTGGTAATTTTTACATTTATTTGTTCTGCATCCACTTTATTACATAAAGTATTTTTAGTAGTTTTGCAAGTATTTGTTCTGTATCCACTTTATTAAATCTTCTTTTTTATTAGTACACTTGTAAGATTTAAATTAAGTTACTTGGGGGGAGACAGCCATATCTGCTTTTTACTTGAATGTTTTTTTAATTCTATTGCCTTGGTGCATATGGGTAACGATCGCTCAGCTATGCCGGCAGAGCTGCGGTCGACGCTTATGTATAAATGTGTAAGGCTGACGGAGGGTCGCCGCGGAAGGTACTATGTTCACTTGGTGACAGAGTGGTCGCGCATGCCAATTATGCTGAATCTGCAATGTCTAGACCCAGATGTGCAAGGAGCGGACTTCAACTCACACATTTCTTCTTATTCTTCTGTGCAGGCTGCACAGGGTATTTTAATTTCCACGGAGGTACAAGGGGCGTACTGCCACTCGCACATGTCTTCTTTAGATAGAGATTTTTTTCTTCTGTGCTGGTCATATTACCTTGCACTGTGGGAACTGCTTGGGTTGTAGATTTGTATCTAAATATTGTGGCCAAGTGCTACAATATGTTTGTACGTATATTAATGCATAACACTGAGTACAGTGTGAATTCGATCTGTGAACATACTACAGTGTATCTGAACGATCGTTTTTAATAATTTTTTTATTTGTGCATACGGGAACGTTTTATGTTACGTTATGGCTTTTCCGATCAATCAGTTATATGGCAGCTATAGGATATAGTCGGCCGATCCCGTCCGTTCCGACTTATATACTGCGTGCGAAGGAAAGAAGGGTGTGTGCAAAGTTTCAATTCGATATCTTTAAAACTGAGAGACTAGTTCGCGTAGAAACAGACAGACGGACAGACGGACATGGCTATATCAACTCAGGAGGTGATCCTGATCAAGAATATATATACTTTATATGGTCGGAGATGTCTCCTTCACTGCGTTGCACACTTTTGACCAAAATTATAATACCCTCTGCAAGGGTATAATAACTGAATCTACAATCTGGGAATCTGTTGAAAGCACTTTTTTTATGTCAGTATGCCAATCTTATTTGCGAGATCTATATGATTTGTATACAATCTTAAAACATATGATTTCTCCAAAAATGTCAGTAAATGTTTCAAAGCGCTTAAGTTGTGTTGATTTGCCTGTTATTTAATGATCATTCTAAGGCATCTATATGATATAGTCTTAAAATTTTTATAAAATTAAAACTATTATTCTGAGATTGCTAAAATTTACTATATCTTGGAGTATATGAAAATATTTTAGGAAACGACAAAGTTATAGTTACGAACTGACGGAAGTGGCTATTTCGAATCGCCTGATATAACAATGAAGCTAGTTTGATTTTACTCTCAAGTTTTCGGTCATTTCTATGAAAGCTATATGATATTATTGTCCGATTTCAATAAAAATTAAAAAGTAAATCTAAAATATTCAAGAATTACTATATCTTGAAGTATATTTATTTAAATTATTAAACATCGAAGTAATAATTTTTATACCCGTTACTCGTAGAGTAAAAGGGTATATTGTATTCGTGCAAAAGTATGTAACAGGTAGAAGGAAGCGTTTCCGACCCTATAAAGTATATATATTCTTGTTCAGGATCACTAGCCGAGACGATTTAGCCATGTCCGTCTGTCCGTCTGTCTGTCTGTCCGTCTGAACGTCTGTCCGTCTGTCCGTATGAACGCTGAGATCTCGGAAACTATAAAAGCTAGAAGATTGGTATTTTGCATGTAGATTTGAGGAGTTCCTACGCAGTGCAAGTTTGTTTCAAAATGGTGCCACGCCCCCTCTGACGACCATAAGCCACAAGCTGTGGTCACAGTTTTGATGATATTATGAAAATTGTAATTGATATGTATTTGTTTCGTCAATACCTATCGATTGGCCTAATAAAAGTTTGCCACGCCCACTCTAACGCCCAAAAACCCATTAAACGCTTTAGCCTGGCTAGCGCCTACATTTCCGCCTTTTATGGCGCCATCTAACGGATGACTTTGGAACAGCTGGCCAAGGTGCTCAACAGAGTCAACGCTAATTCTCGATAAGGATTTCTATTAAAGGAAATTGCGATGGTTTTCATTTGTCAATACCGAACTATATCACAAGAACTATGCAAATCAAATCAAGTTAGCCAAATTGGAGGTCTGAGTCAAACAATGGCGTATGAGTGTATGTATGTAAGCATATACATATGTATGTATTTACATTGTACACAGTTGCATTTGCCCGGCAAAGATAACTCCTTTCAAAAAAGCTATTCGCTATACCCGGTACTCGAGTTGTGCAAACATTTAGACTTTAATATACATAATTCTATTTAAGAATGTGTGTGCTTAGCCAATATAAGTATGTATGTTTAATATTTCTAGTCAATTTATTACAAGAAGGCATATTTATATTAAGTTGTTTAGCTGAGTAACGGGTATCTAATAGTCGAGGCACTCGACTAAAGCGTTCTCTCTTGTTTTGTCATTTGTTTCATATAATTGTTCCGATTGTTCCTATGGGAGCTATATGATACTGTTATCCGATTTTAATAAAATTAAAACCATAATTCCATAGTATTTAAATATTAACAAATCCTGAAGAACAAAAAAAAAACATTAAAACAACAAAGTTATATTAAAAAAAAAAAAAAATTTTTCCTATTGTTCCTATGGGAGCTATAAGATATAGTCGCCCGATCCGGCTCGTTCCGACTTATATACTACCTGCAATAGAAAGACAAGTTTTGGGAAAGTTTCAAGCAGATAGCTTTAAAACTGAGGGACTAGTTTGCGTAGAAACGGATGGACGGACAGACGGACGGACTAAAAAAACTAATTACCAGTACTCATTAAGGCATGCACTAAAGCTAGACTCTCCTAATTGAGTAGGCAACAAAGCTTAGCTTAAAGCGCACCCAGAGTGAAGCATACTTCTAGGCAAAACATATAAACGTTTCTTCAGGAACCGTTACAATTCTTATGACAAAAATCTTACTTGTGCTGCCCTTTGTTTTACATACGTTTGAGAGCGAGTTCGCCCTCTTGGGATATTCATTGCATTCAATAATTACTTAGGGAGCGGCACTTAGTGATTGTAAGAATTGTTTATGTTATTGAAGAGCGGCATCGGCTGCTCCGGATGTGGATTGTTTAAATTGGTTAAGCGTGGGATCGCCCACACTGCATATTCTTATTTCTTGGTACATAACTGAATATATGAATATGTCACTATATACATATGTATATAATAAATGTTAATATAATTTTATTTATTTATGAGTAATATTTTATGAATGAAGATTTGCAATTTTTTATTATAAATGAAAGCATGCACAACTTGCTCTACTATATCGATACGTCTCGGTGCCAAGAATTGAAAGTGAGGTTCAATTTTTAGCACACGACAATAAACAATTAAATTGTTTTGTTTATAAACTCTAGCTTTAAATTTTTTGCACAAGCACCTCAGGTTCTGAGTTTGGGTCTTTTAATTCATCTGCCACTTTCCTCTAGCACATGGAGCAATCGCTTGGCATCCCTCTGGCGGCAGTACTTCGTCGGATTAACAGGATATTTCGCGACCGATAAGTTGGGCATTTAGAATACTAACACCAATACGCTGCGAACAACAATATAAGAACTGTTTGTAATTTGTTTCCAAAGAACAATTCACTTGCTCTTTTTATAATTTTGGTCAGAAGTTTGTAACGCAGTGAAGGAGACGTTTCCGACCCTATAAAGTATATATATTCTTGATCAGGATCAATAGGGGAGTCGATATAGCCATGTCCGTCTGTTCGTCTGTTCGTCTGTCCGTCTGTTTCGATACCGTTTGCGAACTCAGTTTAAAAGCTAGCGATCTAAAACTTTCACACTCGTCCTAAAACATGTGTACGCAGATCAAGTCTGAAAATCGCCCCGATCGGACTCTATATCCTATAGCTCCCATAGGAACAATAGGGTAAAATCCGTTAAAATTTAATGATTTTTAGGATATTTCGCACGTATATATTTCGCGCTGTGTAAAATCTATTGCTATAAATTTTTTCAAATCGAATTTTTTTATGCATTCCTTCATCAAGGTAAAAGCGAGTACTGATCGGACGTCTATATCCTATAGCTCCCATAGGAACTTTCAAGAATGGACCCTATAAAGTATATATATTCTTGATCAGGATCAATAGGGGAGTCGATATAGCCATGTCCGTCTGTTCGTCTGTCCGTCTGTTTCAATACCGTTTGCGAACTGAGTTTAAAAGCTAGCGATCTAAAACTTTCACACTCGTCCTAAAACATGTGTACGCAGATCAAGTTTGAAAATCGCCCCGATCGGACGTCTATATCCTATAGCTCCCATAGGAACAATAGGGTAAAATCGGTTAAAATTTAATGATTTTTAGGATATTTCGCACGTATATATTTCGCGCTGTGTAAAATCTATTGCTATAAATTTTTTCAAATCGAATTTTTTTATGCATTCCTTCATCAAGGTAAAAGCGAGTACTGATCGGTCGTCTATATCCTATAGCTCCCATAGGAACTTTCAAGAATGGAAGATATTTCGCGCAGTGTAAAAGCTATTAACATAAATCTTTAAAAATCTTATTTTTTTATGCATACCTTGATCAGGGTAAAAGCGCTTGGCGATCGGACGTCTATATCCTATAGCTCCCATTGGAACAATAGGGTGAAATCGGTTAAAATTTAATGATTTTTAGGATATTTCGCACGTATATAAGCAATTGACATGAATTTTTCTAAATCGTTTTTTTTTATGCATACCTTGATTAGGGTAAAAGCACGTTACGAACGGACGTCTATATCCTACAGCTCCCATAGGAACAACAGGGTGAAATCGGTCCAAATTTGATGATTTTCTGAATTTTTTCGCGTAGCGTGTAAGCTACTAACATACATTTTTCCAAGTCTTATTTATTTACGCATATCTTGATTAGGGTAAAAGCGCTTGACGTCTATTTCTTATAGCTTCCGAAGGAAAAATAGTTAAAGGCTGCGAAAGTATCCCTTTTTTTCTATTTTTATATGACATTTTTGCAGTATAAAAGCAATTGACATTAAACGATGCAAATCTAGTTTATTTATGTATACCTTATTCCTTTCGCTACTTTTTCAGTTTTAGCAATTTCGGCAAAGTCTGCAAGGGTATTAAAACTTCGGCTTGCCGAAGTTAGCTTCCGTCCTCGTTGTATAGTAATTTCTAAGATATGATAAGTGAAATTTTACATTTATCCTACCTAGGTAAACAAAATTAAGACCCGCAGCTAGAAACTGCCTGATCTGCACAATTTTTGATATAAACAAAAAATTTAAGATGTGCGCTCTTGGAAGCGCAGTCGGTTCACTTTTTCGTAGTCCGGCTTGGTGCGCTGGACGGGACCGGTGCTGGCTGCACAGGCTATTTGATTACCCATGGAGGCGTAAGAGGCTGACTGCCACTCAAACAAGTCATATTTTCCCTCTGTGCTGGCTGCACAGGGTATTTTAATTTCCCACGGAGGCGCAAGGGGCGGACTGCTACTCACACATTTCTTCTTATTCTTCTGTGCTGGCTGCACAGGGTATTTTAATTTCCCACGGAGGCGCAAGGGGCGGTCTGCTACTCACACATGTCTTCTTTATCTTTTTTTTTGTATTTAATTTTCTTTTTGCACTTTTCCCAAGATTGTCACGGTCGCCATTTGGTAATTTTTACATTTATTTGTTCTGTATCCACTTTATTAAATCTTCTTTTTTATTAGTACACTTGTAAGATTTAAATTAAGTTACTTGGGGGGAGACAGCCATATCTGCTTTTTACTTGAATGTTTTTTAATTCTATTGCCTTGGTGCATATGGGTAACGATCGCTCAGCTATGCCGGCAGAGCTGCGGTCGACGCTTATGTATAAATGTGTAAGGCTGACGGAGGGTCGCCGCGGAAGGTACTATGTTCACTTGGTGACAGAGTGGTCGCGCATGCCAATTATGCTGAATCTGCAATGTCTAGACCCAGATGTGCAAGGAGCGGACTTCAACTCACACATTTCTTCTTATTCTTCTGTGCAGGCTGCACAGGGTATTTTAATTTCCACGGAGGTACAAGGGGCGTACTGCCACTCGCACATGTCTTCTTTAGATAGAGATTTTTTTCTTCTGTGCTGGTCATATTACCTTGCACTGTGGGAACTGCTTGGGTTGTAGATTTGTATCTAAATATTGTGGCCAAGTGCTACAATATGTTTGTACGTATATTAATGCATAACACTGAGTACAGTGTGAATTCGATCTTTGAACATACTACAGTGTATCTGAACGATCGTTTTAATAATTTTTTTATTTGTGCATACGGGAACGTTTTATGTTACGTTATGGCTTTTCCGATCAATCAGTTATATGGCAGCTATAGGATATAGTCGGCCGATCCCGTCCGTTCCGACTTATATACTGCGTGCGAAGGAAAGAAGGGTGTGTGCAAAGTTTCAATTCGATATCTTTAAAACTGAGAGACTAGTTCGCGTAGAAACAGACAGACGGACAGACAGACGGACAGACGGACATGGCTATATCAACTCAGGAGGTGATCCTGATCAAGAATATATATACTTTATATGGTCGGAGATGTCTCCTTCACTGCGTTGCACACTTTTGACCAAAATTATAATACCCTCTGCAAGGGTATAATAACTGAATCTACAATCTGGGAATCTGTTGAAAGCACTTTTTTTTATGTCAGTATGCCAATCTTATTTGCGAGATCTATATGATTTGTATACAATCTTAAAACATATGATTTCTCCAAAAATGTCAGTAAATGTTTCAAAGCGCTTAAGTTGTGTTGATTTGCCTGTTATTTAATGATCATTCTAAGGCATCTATATGATATAGTCTTAAAATTTTTATAAAATTAAAACTATTATTCTGAGATTGCTAAAATTTACTATATCTTGGAGTATATGAAAATATTTTAGGAAACGACAAAGTTATAGTTACGAACTGACGGAAGTGGCTATTTCGAATCGCCTGATATAACAATGAAGCTAGTTTGATTTTACTCTCAAGTTTTCGGTCATTTCTATGAAAGCTATATGATATTATTGTCCGATTTCAATAAAAATTAAAAAGTAAATCTAAAATATTCAAGAATTACTATATCTTGAAGTATATTTATTTAAATTATTAAACATCGAAGTAATAATTTTTATACCCGTTACTCGTAGAGTAAAAGGGTATATTGTATTCGTGCAAAAGTATGTAACAGGTAGAAGGAAGCGTTTCCGACCCTATAAAGTATATATATTCTTGTTCAGGATCACTAGCCGAGACGATTTAGCCATGTCCGTCTGTCCGTCTGTCTGTCTGTCCGTCTGAACGTTTGTCCGTCTGTCCGTATGAACGCTGAGATCTCGGAAACTATAAAAGCTAGAAGATTGGTATTTTGCATGTAGATTTGAGGAGTTCCTACGCAGTGCAAGTTTGTTTCAAAATGGTGCCACGCCCCCTCTGACGACCATAAGCCACAAGCTGTGGCCACAGTTTTGATGATATTATGAAAATTGTAATTGATATGTATTTGTTTCGTCAATACCTATCGATTGGCCTAATAAAAGTTTGCCACGCCCACTCTAACGCCCAAAAACCCATTAAACGCTTTAGCCTGGCTAGCGCCTACATTTCCTCCTTTTATGGCGCCATCTAACGGATGACTTTGGAACAGCTGGCCAAGGTGCTCAACAGAGTCAACGCTAATTCTCGATAAGGATTTCTATTAAAGGAAATTGCGATGGTTTTCATTTGTCAATACCGAACTATATCACAAGAACTATGCAAATCAAATCAAGTTAGCCAAATTGGAGGTCTGAGTCAAACAATGGCGTATGAGTGTATGTATGTAAGCATATACATATGTATGTATTTACATTGTACACAGTTGCAATTGCCCGGCAAAGATAACTCCTTTCAAAAAAGCTATTCGCTATACCCGGTACTCGAGTTGTGCAAACATTTAGACTTTAATATACATAATTCTATTTAAGAATGTGTGTGCTTAGCCAATATAAGTATGTATGTTTAATATTTCTAGTCAATTTATTACAAGAAGGCATATTTATATTAAGTTGTTTAGCTGAGTAACGGGTATCTAATAGTCGAGGCACTCGACTAAAGCGTTCTCTCTTGTTTTGTCATTTGTTTCATATAATTGTTCCGATTGTTCCTATGGGAGCTATATGATACTGTCATCCGATTTTAATAAAATTAAAACCATAATTCCATAGTATTTAAATATTAACAAATCCTGAAGAACAAAAAAAAAACATTAAAACAACAAAGTTATATTTAAAAAAAAAAAAAAATTTTTCCTATTGTTCCTATGGGAGCTATAAGATATAGTCGCCCGATCCGGCTCGTTCCGACTTATATACTACCTGCAATAGAAAGACAAGTTTTGGGAAAGTTTCAAGCAGATAGCTTTAAAACTGAGGGACTAGTTTGCGTAGAAACGGATGGACGGACAGACGGACGGACTAAAAAAACTAATTACCAGTACTCATTAAGGCATGCACTAAAGCTAGACTCTCCTAATTGAGTAGGCAACAAAGCTTAGCTTAAAGCGCACCCAGAGTGAAGCATACTTCTAGACAAAACATATAAACGTTTCTTCAGGAACCGTTACAATTCTTATGACAAAAATCTTACTTGTGCTGCCCTTTGTTTTACATACGTTTGAGAGCGAGTTCGCCCTCTTGGGATATTCATTGCATTCAATAATTACTTAGGGAGCGGCACTTAGTGATTGTAAGAATTGTTTATGTTATTGAAGAGCGGCATCGGCTGCTCCGGATGTGGATTGTTTAAATTGGTTAAGCGTGGGATCGCCCACACTGCATATTCTTATTCTTGGTACATAACTGAATATATGAATATGTCACTATATACATATGTATATAATAAATGTTAATATAATTTTATTTATTTATGTGTAATATTTTATGAATGAAGATTTGCAATTTTTTATTATAAATGAATGCATGCACAACTTGCTCTACTATATCGATACGTCTCGGTGCCAAGAATTGAAAGTGAGGTTCAATTTTAGCACACGACAATAAACAATTAAATTGTTTTGTTTATAAACTCTAGCTTTAAATTTTTTGCACAAGCACCTCAGGTTCTGAGTTTGGGTCTTTTAATTCATCTGCCACTTTCCTCTAGCACATGGAGCAATCGCTTGGCATCCCTCTGGCGGCAGTACTTCGTCGGATTAACAGGATATTTCGCGACCGATAAGTTGGGCATTTAGAATACTAACACCAATACGCTGCGAACAACAATATAAGAACTGTTTGTAATTTGTTTCCAAAGAACAATTCACTTGCTCTTTTTATACCCTTGCAGAGGGTATTATAATTTTGGTCAGAATTTTGTAACGCAGTGAAGGAGACGTTTCCGACCCTATAAAGTATATATATTCTTGATCAGGATCAATAGGGGAGTCGATATAGCCATGTCCGTCTGTTCGTCTGTCCGTCTGTTTCAATACCGTTTGCGAACTCAGTTTAAAAGCTAGCGATCTAAAACTTTCACACTCGTCCTAAAACATGTGTACGCAGATCAAGTCTGAAAATCGCCCCGATCGGACTCTATATCCTATAGCTCCCATAGGAACAATAGGGTAAAATCGGTTAAAATTTAATGATTTTTAGGATATTTCGCACGTATATATTTCGCGCTGTGTAAAATCTATTGCTATAAATTTTTTCAAATCGAATTTTTTTATGCATTCCTTCATCAAGGTAAAAGCGAGTACTGATCGGACGTCTATATCCTATAGCTCCCATAGGAACTTTCAAGAATGGAAGATACTTCGCGCAGTGTAAAAGCTATTAACATAAATCTTTAAAAATCTTATTTTTTTATGCATACCTTGATCAGGGTAAAAGCGCTTGGCGATCGGACGTCTATATCCTATAGCTCCCATTGGAACAATAGGGTGAAATCGGTTAAAATTTAATGATTTTTAGGATATTTCGCACGTATATAAGCAATTGACATGAATTTTTCTAAATCGTTTTTTTTTTATGCATACCTTGATTAGGGTAAAGCACGTTACGAACGGACGTCTATATCCTACAGCTCCCATAGGAACAACAGGGTGAAATCGGTCCAAATTTGATGATTTTCTGAATTTTTCGCGTAGTGTGTAAGCTACTAACATACATTTTTCCAAGTCTTATTTATTTACGCATATCTTGATTAGGGTAAAAGCGCTTGCCGATCGGACGTCTATTTCTTATAGCTTCCGAAGGAAAAATAGTTAAAGGCTGCGAAAGTATCCCTTTTTTTCTATTTTTATATGACATTTTTGCAGTATAAAAGCAATTGACATTAAACTATGCAAATCTAGTTTATTTATGTATACCTTATTCCTTTCGCTACTTTTTCAGTTTTAGCAATTTCGGCAAAGTCTGCAAGGGTATTAAAACTTCGGCTTGCCGAAGTTAGCTTCCGTCCTCGTTGTATAGTAATTTCTAAGATATGATAATTGAAATTTTACATTTATCCTACCTAGGTAAACAAAATTAAGACCCGCAGCTAGAAACTGCCTGATCTGCACAATTTTTGATATAAACAAAAAATTTAAGATGTGCGCTCTTGGAAGCGCAGTCGGTTCACTTTTTCGTAGTCCGGCTTGGTGCGCTGGACGGGACCGGTGCTGGCTGCACAGGCTATTTGATTACCCATGGAGGCGTAAGAGGCTGACTGCCACTCAAACAAGTCATATTTTCCCTCTGTGCTGGCTGCACAGGATATTTTAATTTCCCACGGAGGCGCAAGGGGCGGACTGCTACTCACACATTTCTTCTTATTCTTCTGTGCTGGCTGCACAGGGTATTTTAATTTCCCACGGAGGCGCAAGGGGCGGTCTGCTACTCACAGATGTCTTCTTTATCTTTTTTTATACCCTTGCAGAGGGTATTATAATTTTGGTCAGAAGTTTGTAACACAGTGAAGGAGACGTTTCCGACCCTATAAAGTATATATATTCTTGATCAGGATCAATAGGGGAGTCGATATAGCCATGTCCGTCTGTTCGTCTGTCCGTCTGTTTCAATACCGTTTGCGAACTCAGTTTAAAAGCTAGCGATCTAAAACTTTCACACTCGTCCTAAAACATGTGTACGCAGATCAAGTCTGAAAATCGCCCCGATCGGACTCTATATCCTATAGCTCCCATAGGAACAATAGGGTAAAATCGGTTAAAATTTAATGATTTTTAGGATATTTCGCACGTATATATTTCGCGCTGTGTAAAATCTATTGCTATAAATTTTTTCAAATCGAATTTTTTTATGCATTCCTTCATCAAGGTAAAAGCGAGTACTGATCGGACGTCTATATCCTATAGCTCCCATAGGAACTTTCAAGAATGGACCCTATAAAGTATATATATTCTTGATCAGGATCAATAGGGGAGTCGATATAGCCATGTCCGTCTGTTCGTCTGTCCGTCTGTTTCAATACCGTTTGCGAACTCAGTTTAAAAGCTAGCGATCTAAAACTTTCACACTCGTCCTAAAACATGTGTACGCAGATCAAGTTTGAAAATCGCCCCGATCGGACGTCTATATCCTATAGCTCCCATAGGAACAATAGGGTAAAATCGGTTAAAATTTAATGATTTTTAGGATATTTCGCACGTATATATTTCGCGCTGTGTAAAATCTATTGCTATAAATTTTTTCAAATCGAATTTTTTTATGCATTCCTTCATCAAGGTAAAAGCGAGTACTGATCGGACGTCTATATCCTATAGCTCCCATAGGAACTTTCAAGAATGGAAGATATTTCGCGCAGTGTAAAAGCTATTAACATAAATCTTTAAAAATCTTATTTTTTTATGCATACCTTGATCAGGGTAAAAGCGCTTGGCGATCGGACGTCTATATCCTATAGCTCCCATTGGAACAATAGGGTGAAATCGGTTAAAATTTAATGATTTTTAGGATATTTCGCACGTATATAAGCAATTGACATGAATTTTTCTAAATCGTTTTTTTTTATGCATACCTTGATTAGGGTAAAAGCACGTTACGAACGGACGTCTATATCCTACAGCTCCCATAGGAACAACAGGGTGAAATCGGTCCAAATTTGATGATTTTCTGAATTTTTCGCGTAGCGTGTAAGCTACTAACATACATTTTTCCAAGTCTTATTTATTTACGCATATCTTGATTAGGGTAAAAGCGCTTGACGTCTATTTCTTATAGCTTCCGAAGGAAAAATAGTTAAAGGCTGCGAAAGTATCCCTTTTTTTCTATTTTTATATGACATTTTTGCAGTATAAAAGCAATTGACATTAAACGATGCAAATCTAGTTTATTTATGTATACCTTATTCCTTTCGCTACTTTTTCAGTTTTAGCAATTTCGGCAAAGTCTGCAAGGGTATTAAAACTTCGGCTTGCCGAAGTTAGCTTCCGTCCTCGTTGTATAGTAATTTCTAAGATATGATATTTGAAATTTTACATTTATCCTACCTAGGTAAACAAAATTAAGACCCGCAGCTAGAAACTGCCTGATCTGCACAATTTTGATATAAACAAAAAATTTAAGATGTGCGCTCTTGGAAGCGCAGTCGGTTCACTTTTTCGTAGTCCGGCTTGGTGCGCTGGACGGGACCGGTGCTGGCTGCACAGGCTATTTGATTACCCATGGAGGCGTAAGAGGCTGACTGCCACTCAAACAAGTCATATTTTCCCTCTGTGCTGGCTGCACAGGGTATTTTAATTTCCCACGGAGGCGCAAGGGGCGGACTGCTACTCACACATTTCTTCTTATTCTTCTGTGCTGGCTGCACAGGGTATTTTAATTTCCCACGGAGGCGCAAGGGGCGGTCTGCTACTCACACATGTCTTCTTTATCTTTTTTTTTGTATTTAATTTTCTTTTTTGCACTTTTCCCAAGATTGTCACGGTCGCCATTTGGTAATTTTTACATTTATTTGTTCTGCATCCACTTTATTACATAAAGTATTTTTAGTAGTTTTGCAGGTATTTGTTCTGTATCCACTTTATTAAATCTTCTTTTTTATTAGTACACTTGTAAGATTTAAATTAAGTTACTTGGGGGGAGACAGCCATATCTGCTTTTTACTTGAATGTTTTTTAATTCTATTGCCTTGGTGCATATGGGTAACGATCGCTCAGCTATGCCGGCAGAGCTGCGGTCGACGCTTATGTATAAATGTGTAAGGCTGACGGAGGGTCGCCGCGGAAGGTACTATGTTCACTTGGTGACAGAGTGGTCGCGCATGCCAATTATGCTGAATCTGCAATGTCTAGACCCAGATGTGCAAGGAGCGGACTTCAACTCACACATTTCTTCTTATTCTTCTGTGCAGGCTGCACAGGGTATTTTAATTTCCACGGAGGTACAAGGGGCGTACTGCCACTCGCACATGTCTTCTTTAGATAGAGATTTTTTTCTTCTGTGCTGGTCATATTACCTTGCACTGTGGGAACTGCTTGGGTTGTAGATTTGTATCTAAATATTGTGGCCAAGTGCTACAATATGTTTGTACGTATATTAATGCATAACACTGAGTACAGTGTGAATTCGATCTGTGAACATACTACAGTGTATCTGAACGATCGTTTTAATAATTTTTTTATTTGTGCATACGGGAACGTTTTATGTTACGTTATGGCTTTTCCGATCAATCAGTTATATGGCAGCTATAGGATATAGTCGGCCGATCCCGTCCGTTCCGACTTATATACTGCGTGCGAAGGAAAGAAGGGTGTGTGCAAAGTTTCAATTCGATATCTTTAAAACTGAGAGACTAGTTCGCGTAGAAACAGACAGACGGACAGACGGACATGGCTATATCAACTCAGGAGGTGATCCTGATCAAGAATATATATACTTTATATGGTCGGAGATGTCTCCTTCACTGCGTTGCACACTTTTGACCAAAATTATAATACCCTCTGCAAGGGTATAATAACTGAATCTACAATCTGGGAATCTGTTGAAAGCACTTTTTTTTATGTCAGTATGCCAATCTTATTTGCGAGATCTATATGATTTGTATACAATCTTAAAACATATGATTTCTCCAAAAATGTCAGTAAATGTTTCAAAGCGCTTAAGTTGTGTTGATTTGCCTGTTATTTAATGATCATTCTAAGGCATCTATATGATATAGTCTTAAAATTTTTATAAAATTAAAACTATTATTCTGAGATTGCTAAAATTTACTATATCTTGGAGTATATGAAAATATTTTAGGAAACGACAAAGTTATAGTTACGAACTGACGGAAGTGGCTATTTCGAATCGCCTGATATAACAATGAAGCTAGTTTGATTTTACTCTCAAGTTTTCGGTCATTTCTATGAAAGCTATATGATATTATTGTCCGATTTCAATAAAAATTAAAAAGTAAATCTAAAATATTCAAGAATTACTATATCTTGAAGTATATTTATTTAAATTATTAAACATCGAAGTAATAATTTTTATACCCGTTACTCGTAGAGTAAAAGGGTATATTGTATTCGTGCAAAAGTATGTAACAGGTAGAAGGAAGCGTTTCCGACCCTATAAAGTATATATATTCTTGTTCAGGATCACTAGCCGAGACGATTTAGCCATGTCCGTCTGTCCGTCTGTCTGTCTGTCCGTCTGAACGTCTGTCCGTCTGTCCGTATGAACGCTGAGATCTCGGAAACTATAAAAGCTAGAAGATTGGTATTTTGCATGTAGATTTGAGGAGTTCCTACGCAGTGCAAGTTTGTTTCAAAATGGTGCCACGCCCCCTCTGACGACCATAAGCCACAAGCTGTGGTCACAGTTTTGATGATATTATGAAAATTGTAATTGATATGTATTTGTTTCGTCAATACCTATCGATTGGCCTAATAAAAGTTTGCCACGCCCACTCTAACGCCCAAAAACCCATTAAACGCTTTAGCCTGGCTAGCGCCTACATTTCCGCCTTTTATGGCGCCATCTAACGGATGACTTTGGAACAGCTGGCCAAGGTGCTCAACAGAGTCAACGCTAATTCTCGATAAGGATTTCTATTAAAGGAAATTGCGATGGTTTTCATTTGTCAATACCGAACTATATCACAAGAACTATGCAAATCAAATCAAGTTAGCCAAATTGGAGGTCTGAGTCAAACAATGGCGTATGAGTGTATGTATGTAAGCATATACATATGTATGTATTTACATTGTACACAGTTGCATTTGCCCGGCAAAGATAACTCCTTTCAAAAAAGCTATTCGCTATACCCGGTACTCGAGTTGTGCAAACATTTAGACTTTAATATACATAATTCTATTTAAGAATGTGTGTGCTTAGCCAATATAAGTATGTATGTTTAATATTTCTAGTCAATTTATTACAAGAAGGCATATTTATATTAAGTTGTTTAGCTGAGTAACGGGTATCTAATAGTCGAGGCACTCGACTAAAGCGTTCTCTCTTGTTTTGTCATTTGTTTCATATAATTGTTCCGATTGTTCCTATGGGAGCTATATGATACTGTTATCCGATTTTAATAAAATTAAAACCATAATTCCATAGTATTTAAATATTAACAAATCCTGAAGAACAAAAAAAAAACATTAAAACAACAAAGTTATATTAAAAAAAAAAAAAAATTTTTCCTATTGTTCCTATGGGAGCTATAAGATATAGTCGCCCGATCCGGCTCGTTCCGACTTATATACTACCTGCAATAGAAAGACAAGTTTTGGGAAAGTTTCAAGCAGATAGCTTTAAAACTGAGGGACTAGTTTGCGTAGAAACGGATGGACGGACAGACGGACGGACTAAAAAAACTAATTACCAGTACTCATTAAGGCATGCACTAAAGCTAGACTCTCCTAATTGAGTAGGCAACAAAGCTTAGCTTAAAGCGCACCCAGAGTGAAGCATACTTCTAGGCAAAACATATAAACGTTTCTTCAGGAACCGTTACAATTCTTATGACAAAAATCTTACTTGTGCTGCCCTTTGTTTTACATACGTTTGAGAGCGAGTTCGCCCTCTTGGGATATTCATTGCATTCAATAATTACTTAGGGAGCGGCACTTAGTGATTGTAAGAATTGTTTATGTTATTGAAGAGCGGCATCGGCTGCTCCGGATGTGGATTGTTTAAATTGGTTAAGCGTGGGATCGCCCACACTGCATATTCTTATTTCTTGGTACATAACTGAATATATGAATATGTCACTATATACATATGTATATAATAAATGTTAATATAATTTTATTTATTTATGAGTAATATTTTATGAATGAAGATTTGCAATTTTTTATTATAAATGAAAGCATGCACAACTTGCTCTACTATATCGATACGTCTCGGTGCCAAGAATTGAAAGTGAGGTTCAATTTTTAGCACACGACAATAAACAATTAAATTGTTTTGTTTATAAACTCTAGCTTTAAATTTTTTGCACAAGCACCTCAGGTTCTGAGTTTGGGTCTTTTAATTCATCTGCCACTTTCCTCTAGCACATGGAGCAATCGCTTGGCATCCCTCTGGCGGCAGTACTTCGTCGGATTAACAGGATATTTCGCGACCGATAAGTTGGGCATTTAGAATACTAACACCAATACGCTGCGAACAACAATATAAGAACTGTTTGTAATTTGTTTCCAAAGAACAATTCACTTGCTCTTTTTATAATTTTGGTCAGAAGTTTGTAACGCAGTGAAGGAGACGTTTCCGACCCTATAAAGTATATATATTCTTGATCAGGATCAATAGGGGAGTCGATATAGCCATGTCCGTCTGTTCGTCTGTTCGTCTGTCCGTCTGTTTCGATACCGTTTGCGAACTCAGTTTAAAAGCTAGCGATCTAAAACTTTCACACTCGTCCTAAAACATGTGTACGCAGATCAAGTCTGAAAATCGCCCCGATCGGACTCTATATCCTATAGCTCCCATAGGAACAATAGGGTAAAATCCGTTAAAATTTAATGATTTTTAGGATATTTCGCACGTATATATTTCGCGCTGTGTAAAATCTATTGCTATAAATTTTTTCAAATCGAATTTTTTTATGCATTCCTTCATCAAGGTAAAAGCGAGTACTGATCGGACGTCTATATCCTATAGCTCCCATAGGAACTTTCAAGAATGGACCCTATAAAGTATATATATTCTTGATCAGGATCAATAGGGGAGTCGATATAGCCATGTCCGTCTGTTCGTCTGTCCGTCTGTTTCAATACCGTTTGCGAACTCAGTTTAAAAGCTAGCGATCTAAAACTTTCACACTCGTCCTAAAACATGTGTACGCAGATCAAGTTTGAAAATCGCCCCGATCGGACGTCTATATCCTATAGCTCCCATAGGAACAATAGGGTAAAATCGGTTAAAATTTAATGATTTTTAGGATATTTCGCACGTATATATTTCGCGCTGTGTAAAATCTATTGCTATAAATTTTTTCAAATCGAATTTTTTTATGCATTCCTTCATCAAGGTAAAAGCGAGTACTGATCGGTCGTCTATATCCTATAGCTCCCATAGGAACTTTCAAGAATGGAAGATATTTCGCGCAGTGTAAAAGCTATTAACATAAATCTTTAAAAATCTTATTTTTTTATGCATACCTTGATCAGGGTAAAAGCGCTTGGCGATCGGACGTCTATATCCTATAGCTCCCATTGGAACAATAGGGTGAAATCGGTTAAAATTTAATGATTTTTAGGATATTTCGCACGTATATAAGCAATTGACATGAATTTTTCTAAATCGTTTTTTTTTATGCATACCTTGATTAGGGTAAAAGCACGTTACGAACGGACGTCTATATCCTACAGCTCCCATAGGAACAACAGGGTGAAATCGGTCCAAATTTGATGATTTTCTGAATTTTTCGCGTAGCGTGTAAGCTACTAACATACATTTTTCCAAGTCTTATTTATTTACGCATATCTTGATTAGGGTAAAAGCGCTTGACGTCTATTTCTTATAGCTTCCGAAGGAAAAATAGTTAAAGGCTGCGAAAGTATCCCTTTTTTTCTATTTTTATATGACATTTTTGCAGTATAAAAGCAATTGACATTAAACGATGCAAATCTAGTTTATTTATGTATACCTTATTCCTTTCGCTACTTTTTCAGTTTTAGCAATTTCGGCAAAGTCTGCAAGGGTATTAAAACTTCGGCTTGCCGAAGTTAGCTTCCGTCCTCGTTTTGTATTTAATTTTCTTTTTTGCACTTTTCCCAAGATTGTCACGGTCGCCATTTGGTAATTTTTACATTTATTTGTTCTGCATCCACTTTATTACATAAAGTATTTTTAGTAGTTTTGCAGGTATTTGTTCTGTATCCACTTTATTAAATCTTCTTTTTTATTAGTACACTTGTAAGATTTAAATTAAGTTACTTGGGGGGAGACAGCCATATCTGCTTTTTACTTGAATGTTTTTTAATTCTATTGCCTTGGTGCATATGGGTAACGATCGCTCAGCTATGCCGGCAGAGCTGCGGTCGACGCTTATGTATAAATGTGTAAGGCTGACGGAGGGTCGCCGCGGAAGGTACTATGTTCACTTGGTGACAGAGTGGTCGCGCATGCCAATTATGCTGAATCTGCAATGTCTAGACCCAGATGTGCAAGGAGCGGACTTCAACTCACACATTTCTTCTTATTCTTCTGTGCAGGCTGCACAGGGTATTTTAATTTCCACGGAGGTACAAGGGGCGTACTGCCACTCGCACATGTCTTCTTTAGATAGAGATTTTTTTTCTTCTGTGCTGGTCATATTACCTTGCACTGTGGGAACTGCTTGGGTTGTAGATTTGTATCTAAATATTGTGGCCAAGTGCTACAATATGTTTGTACGTATGTTAATGCATAACACTGAGTACAGTGTGAATTCGATCTGTGAACATACTACAGTGTATCTGAACGATCGTTTTAATAATTTTTTTATTTGTGCATACGGGAACGTTTTATGCAAGAAATGAATTTTTTGGTTGCTTGAGTTTTTACAAAAAATCAATTTCGGCGAAATACAAATTTGTGCATGAAAAATCGATCCTTCCAATCAAAATTCATCACGAACACTTAAAAAAATTTGAAGAAAATCTGTTCAGTAGTTTTTCGCCAATCCAAAGTCATTTCAAAAAACACCATGTCGAGATATTCTCGTTTAATGTTTCGAGTTTGGCTTTGGGCGGGGACGATGCGAGCGGCTAGGAGCGCTATAACTTTCTTTCTACTGCTCAAATGTTCTCAAGAAGTTGTTCTTCAAGATAAAGCAATAAAAAAACAGCCGGGTCGAGTAGATCTGATTATTTGTCCTTTTTGTTTTCATATTCATTGCTTTTTGGTGCAGTGACCAAATTGCAAATTTCTTAATTCGCCACTTTTGTTACTAGTGCATTGGCCAATCAGGGTGTTTCTACATCCTCTCGTAACAGACTCAAGATGCGAATCTAGCATGGAATGGCAACGTCTGAGCTAGCTAGCCTTTTATATTTTGAAGTTCATTTTGCGTTTCTTGTTCAGTGTGTAGCGGAGACTGAAGAGTAGTTGCATTGGATTCCGCCTAGAAAAGTGTTGTGTTAATGGCCAATTGGGAATACCAATGGTTATGACACTTGGGATGCCAACTGATAGATAATCGGGATCAGTACACCAGGAAAGAATTGGAAAGCATTGTTTTATTCTTCTTCATACACATCTGATGCTGTTTATATATTTATGTTTTATTTGCCGTCAAGATGTCTTTGACTTTCAAAGTGAACGATCGTGTTCTTTTTCTGCGCTCCGATTTTGTATTTTTGTTTTATTTAATACCATCGGTGGGTCAAAACAATTTTTATTTTCTTTCAGTAATTTAAACATACATTTAAAATCCGTTCGCTTCGCAAGTGAACTATAAATCTTTGTGCACGTTTGTATTAATACCTAAAAATTGTCTTAATCTCTTAATTCTGTTTTGTTTTTTTCTTTTCTTGTAACCCCGTCGATTCTCTTTTGTGCGTTGTTCGTCGTAAGTCGTAGTGCTGTTTTTAGTGTTGCTTTTGCATGCACTTGAACTAAATTGCGCTCCCGCTATCTCGCTCTCTTTGTTTTGAAAGTTTTAAGTGTGCAGTTTCTGCGCTCTTGCGGTACTTATAACTGCTCGCTTATAAATTTCAATTCGTTTTCGTGGTACAGTGGTTTCAATAGGTAAAATGAATAACAATAATTTAGTCTGCTTCAGCAAAAAATGCACCCTCGTAATCAGGGCTGACCAAGCTAATATGACTTGCTGGCTATGTAAAAACATGGTGCACACCAAGTGCCCCGGTTTTACTGGCCGGGCAAGTGATAACCTTTCAAAGGGGCCTAATTTGCAGTTCTGTTGTGATGCTTGTGTTGAGGTTGCGAACGAGATGAAATCGTTCATGCGCCAAACTAAAGGCGGCCTGATGGGGCTGATTAGCTCTTTCGGAGTTGCTAGAGATAGTTTTCGCCGAGCTGATGATCTCCTCTCTGCGCTGGATTCGCAGTTTAATAGTCGTAAGCTATTAGAAGAGTCCCCTATGCGCAAAAAGGCCGCTGGTGGTAAGCAGCAAAAGGGAAACACCCCGCAACCGAAATCAAAAGATAAACAGAGCATTCCGGTGGATCAGCAGCAGACTGCAGCAAACCCTCAAATGTTGCTAAGATCAGCAGCTAAAAAAGATTCGGTATCCAAACAATCCGTAACAGAATGCATGCAACTAGGGACTTCTAAGAATTCCGATTTGTCCGTAGTGGTTTCACAATTAATGGATCAACCTATCTCTCAAAATGTACCTTCACCACCACAAGGGACAACTGAGTCCGGACAACCGGCTCAAGTTGGTTTTGCAGAAACAATTTCTGCTTCACCAAAATCCCTTTCCAGATTTTCGTTTCTCGGCTTTCCCCTGATCAAACATATTCTGATGTATTGTCTTACATACAAGACAAAACTAAAGCCGATTGTATTAGTGTAAAGGTTGATAAGGTTCAAGATAACTGTCCCTAACGAGCTCATTGAAGCCATATGCTCGGTCGACTTTTGGCCGGATAATATGGTTGTAAAAGAGTTCGAGGCTAAGATAAAGAAGAAGGGGCCCGTGGGAGTAAAACTTCCTAGTCGAGGCCAAACCAGTGTACCAATTTCAAAAAACTAACTTCTAACCTCCTTCTTTCCTATCAGAATGCAAGAGGTTTGCGTAGCAAACTCACTAAATTGTATTCCGATAGCCTTCCCTTTGCATCTCATGAAAAATTAGAGAATTTTCTAATTATTAAAAACCGAAAAAGAACTTGGCGGTGGCTAAAATTATTAATTGCGAGAAACGAAAACGAAAAGAAAAGGTGTCGACGGCTCAAATCAATTTCAACGAATACTAATATATTTTTCGACAAAGTACTTAGAGCCTAGCTTAACGAAGGTTGGCGAAGACGGGGCGACTTCGCCGAGAGCGAGAGAAAACTTTATTGTGCTCCCGCCTTCGCCCTAAACTAACTTACACTAAACTTCAAGTTTTTATTTTTTTTTTTTTCAATATACATATTTCAAATTTCAATTTTGAGCGAACACCGGCCCCGTTGAACACCCATCGGGCTTCAACACAATGGAAGCGGCGCCAACTTATGAATGGCCCGCCGAAAAGGCCTCCTCCACTAGTTCGCACGTCGACGACCCTGACCATGCCCGTCCTCCCCTGCGTGCCTGCTCCTCTGCCGAGGAGCCATTGTTGGGGCGGCAGGTTGTCCTCGGCCACGAGGACGAGATCTCCCTCGCTGATGTTGGGCTGCTGCTGGTGTCACTTGCCCCATATTTGGAGGCCCAGGACATATTCCCGGGACCATCGCCGCCAGAACATTTGCCTGACTGACGAGACAAGCCGCCATCGCCGCAAGCAGTTGAGACCCTCCTGGTCCGGGGTCCGGAGTGCTGGTGTGGCGAGTAGCGGCCCGCCCGTCAGTAGGTGCCCGGGTGTCAGCGCCTCTCCGTCGCTTGGGTCGCTGCTGATCGCTCCGAGCGGCCGGGAGTTCATCACCGCCTCGATTCCCACGAGGACTGTCCCCAGCTCTTCTGCGCTTAGGAGCGCGCTGCCCACCGCCCGTAGGAGTAGGTTCTTGGCAGTTTTGACACCTGCCTCCCATAGTCCGCCCATGTGCGGAGCCCGCGGTGGTGTGAAGACAAATTCGCATCCGCTTTTTGATGCGAATTCGCGTATCGCGTCGGCTTCGTCCTCTATCCTCTCTCGAAGGGCCCGGAAGTGGCGACTCGCTCCGACGAAGTTCGTCCCGTTGTCGCAATGGACGACTTGGGGACATCCTCGGCGCCCAACGAACCTTTGAAAAGCCAATAAAAAGGAATCTGTGGTTAAATCTGAAACAACTTCTAGATGAACCGCTTTGGACGCACAACAAACGAAGAGCGCAATGTAGGACTTATACGGAGGCCTACCACGAATTTTCAATGTCGTATAGACAGGGCCACAAAGATCGACGCCACATATAGCAAATGGGCGGAGAGAACGGAGACGATCTGCGGGTAAATTTCCCATAATTTGTGTCATTAGTCGAGGCTTACACTTAAAGCAGCGTATGCATGATCGAACTATCTGACTGCAGACCTCCTGAGCGTTTACGATCCAAATACGCTGTCGAAGGAGACTCACAAGGGCTCGTGGACCAACATGAAAATTGGAATGGTGAAGATGCCGAACATAGCTCTGCACAAGTTGGGAGCGTTTTGTCAACAACAACGGAAACTTGGCATCGTATGATATAGGAGCATTAGCTAGTCGCCCCCAACTCGCAACAAAGAAAAGTGACACCAAGTCCCCTTGTCTTCATGGATGAATGGATTCAATCGCTGAAAACTTGGGCCAACTCTGGATCCTTTACGAACTTTTTCTCTTTCTTCATGATACTCGTGCTTCTGTAATATCTCGAAAAGCTTCATTATATTCAGTCGGCGACAAAGTTTTTTCAAATACCATACTTTTGTCTTTGCATTTTCTTATGAAGCGGAACATATAAACGAATACCCGAAGCAGTTTAAGGTGTGACGAAAATCCCTCGATGACATCTACCAAATCCAAATTTCTTACTGCAGCGGTCAGTCCGACCGCAGTCTTCCTCGATTCTTGTAGTAGGACTTCCTCATCTAGTTCAAAGTGTGCATTCTGGGGCCAGTTTGCATCTTCCTCTTTTAAAAACGCAGGTCCAGTAAACCATATTGACTGTATAATTTCGTCGACATCACAACCTCTTGATACAATATCTGCTGGGTTTTGTTTCGTTGGAACATGCCGCCACGTAGCTTCACCTAACCACTCTTGAATCTCCGCTACTCTATTCGATACGAATGTGGATAATGAAGATGGATGAGACCGGATCCAATGAAGCGTAACTTCAGAATCCGACCAATAAACAATCCGTTCGATAGATACCTTTAATAGGGGCTTGATTCTGTGGCAGAGATCTGCGAGAAGGTGAGCGGCACATAACTCAAGCCTTGGGAGTGTTTTAGTCTTGAGCGGCGCTACTTTAGACTTTGAAGTCAACAGCGATATTTTATAACCTTCTGCAGTTTTGCTACAAATGTAGACGCAAGCTCCATAAGCTCTTAAGGATGCGTCAGCAAAGGCATGTAATTGGACCGGTGACATCGGATCGGTATGCACAAACCGGGGAATAGATATTTCCTCTAATTTAGACAATGTAATTTTTATCATATTCCAAGCTGTTTCCAAATGAATAGGAATCGACTCATCCCAATCTAACTTATTAAGCCAAAGTTCCTGCAATAGGATCTTTCCTCTAATTACAATAGGACTTAATAAGCCGAGGGGGTCAAACAGCTTCGATGTCACCGATAGTATGTTCCGTTTTGTCGCTCGGAGACCCATGACAGCAGTGTCAATTTGAAATTTGAAGGCATCTTCGTTAGGCAACCACGATATTCCTAACGCCTTAGTTGACTCTGAGTCCGAGATGGGTATGGATTTAACTGTGCTCTCAGATGCGGTAACGTCAGGTGAGTTTGAAAACCACTTTGTCAATTCAAAACCTGCAGTTTGAAGAACCTGAGATACTTCAGACTTAATAGTCTTTAACTCCTCTACGCATGCAGCACCAGTCAACATATCATCGACATAAAAGTCGGATCCAATAACCTTAGCAGCTCTAGGAAATGAAAGTTTGGCGGACTCACTTAACGTTTTTAAACACCGAATAGCCAAAAACGGGGCTGGTCCAGTAACATATGTTACGGTGTTGAGCTTGTATAATCTCAAGGACTCAGAGGAGTCTCTTCTCCACACTATAAGTTGAAACTGCCTATCTGCTTCATTCACCATCACTTGGCGATACATTTTCTTTACATGGGCGGTCAGGGCGAACCTATGCAGCCGGAAGCGCAGTAACGTTGAGTACAACTCATCTTGGATTGTCGGCCCAACCATCAAAATGTCATTTAGAGACTTCTGAGTTGACGATTTGCAAGACGCATCGAAAACGACACGTAACTTGGTTGACGTACTTTGGGGTCTCAGAACACATTGAAGTGGGATAACATGATGTGGAGCAGAAGGAAGTTTATCTGTAAGAGACATATGACCTAAGGAAAGGTACTCCTCCATAAATTCAAGATACATTTTCTTTATCTCAGGGTCTCGAGACAGCCTTCTTTCAAGCGACAAAAGCCGCCGTTTTGCAACTTCAAAAGAGTTGCCCAACTCATTTGGATCCGATTTAAACGGCAGTCTTACTTCAAACCGACCTGATGGCACAATTTGAGTAGTCTTCCGGTAGTGTTTTTCACATAACTTTTGCTCAGGTGACAGAATTTTCTTTAAAGATGGCATTTCTTCCAGTGACCAAAACTTCTGTAGTGTGCTGTCAATAGACACTAAAACCTTTTCACTACAACTGAAACTTTTCACAACTTCTGTAGGGGAAGATCCCTTATATCTACCCGATACAACCCAGCCGAAGAGGGTTTTCTGAAAAGTTGAAAAGTCAGGACCTTGTCTAATTTGTCCAACAGCTAATAATTCGAAAAATGATTCTGCTCCTATTAACATATCTATTCTTTGTGGCTTGTAGAAATAGGGGTCTGCTAGTGGTAGGTTCTTTGGAATTTTCCAGTCATTGATATTGACCGACTGGTCAGGATGATATCCTGATATTGATTTCAAAATCCAAAAATCGAAGGAGAACTCACTACCATTTATACGCGACTTCACCATTGTGTGTACCTTTTTCTTAACTTGAGAATTGGACTCGCCAATACCAAGTAAGTTTATACACGACTCCTCTTTACGGATCTGTAAGCGGTGAGCAAGGTCCTCTGTTATAAAATTCGTTTGGGACCCAGAGTCAAGAAGTGCTCGGGCCCAAATATATTCACCGTTTTTAGTTCTTACACTTACGATCGACGTGGCTAAAATCACTCTGTCCAATGATGTCGCATGCATAACATGTGACGTGGAAGGCTGATCTTGATTTAAAGAGGGAGAAAGAATCTCTTGGTGTGGTGGCAACGCTAAACTATTTTCGGACACTGTATATCTATGCAGTAAAACGTGATGCGAGCGGCCACAAACTCGACATTTATTAAATATGCATTTAATTTGCATTTTACCGAAAGGCGACCAAACGGACCACAGTTCGCTAGGATATGGTCTCCTGCATTGCAATAGCTACAACTTTGCTGGGATTTACTGTTGGACGAAGAACAAGAAAATGAGCTGCGATTATGTGGCTTGCTCGACATAACTTTGTCTTGCTTTGGTTTCGTCGATTCTTCAGCGGATAAATGCTGGTATCGGCGGTTTAACATTTTTTCAAAATCGGACCAAAGCGGTAACCTTTCATAATCTAATTGTTCTTCCCATTTTTGTTTGGTCACTGGGTCTACTCTGTTCAAAACAAGATAGATCAACATTGCATTTGAAATCTTGGTGTCGTCTCCTATCGATAACAAAGAACCGTATATAGATGATACGGTGTCGATAATATTTCTTCAAGACGAAGCTGACTGTTGCCTTGGTTATTATTGAAAGCTCTTCCAACTCTTCTCCGAACTCATCGCCATCATCTAAATCTTCGATCTGTTCTTGTATTTGAGTTGCCTTAATAATAGAAGCATTTAAAATCTCTAGCCGACAAGTTAGTTCTACTTCTTGGATCGGAATCTGGCCGGCTTCTATTCGATCATTTAATCGGCGGATGCTCATCACTGGTTTTTTGAGCTTATTTTTAAGATCCGCAAGAAGTTCAAGAGATTTTGGCTTATCTGGACTCATTTTAATTTATTTTTTTATTTTTTATATATAAACCACGAAAATAAATAAATATATATATATAAATAAATTATTTATCCAAGAATAATAATTAATAAAATAAATAAGTTTTAAAAGAGGATAATTGTTCAATTAGAACGACGACAAAATGTTAAATAAATTTTCGAAACAAAATACTAAGAGTAATAACAATTTAATTTAATTATTAAATTTGTTCGAAAAAAATATTAAATTGAATATCGAGCCACGAGGTATCAAAATTAACAGTGGTTGCAAATGACGGCAAAAATCAGTATACCCTTCCGAATGCAGGGTAGCGCGTCACTTTGATCTTCAGCGCGCCAAACCAAAAGTCCAACAACAATTACAACGATGCTAACGGCAGACAAGCGAAGCGAAAAAGGAAAACGAAAAAGTTAACCGCTGCAGCTGCTTGTATATGAGGACTTATGTATTGGTTATATATAGCGGCTGGGATAATTTTACCAACTATTAATTTTGGAGTTTCAATAAATAAATTGGGGGCGACAGTGATTGCAATAATATAACACAATTATGTAAATGTTGCGTCCAACGGAGGTTCAAATAGGTTATAATGTGTATGTGTATATGTATGTGTATATAATAAATTTTAATATAATTTTTTATTTTTATTTATTATAAATAAATGCATGCACAACTAGCTCTACTATATCGATACGTCTGTGCCAAGAATTGAAAGCGAGGTGCAATTTTTCAGCACAAGACAATAAAGAATTAAATTGTTTTTCTTATAAACTCAAGCTTTCAATTTTTTGCACAAATACCACAGGTTCTGCTTTAGGGTCTTTTAATCCAGCTGCCACTTTCCTTTTGCACATTGAGCAGTCGCAGGGCATCCCTCTGGCAGCAGTTCTTTTGTGGCGAACAGGGTATTTCGCGACCGGCACAATATTTTAAGCAGGAGCTGCTGTGTTTTCTGTCCACACCGACACGCCGCGGGCAACAAAAAAAAACACTATGTAGGTATGTAATTGAGTGCTTTGAACTCCACTTGCACTTGCACTTTATATTTTTGGTTTATGTGTCACTGTCACTAGTTTCCAAATATTAATAACTTTAACGTCCACCCGGGAGCGCCATGAAAAATTAGAGAATTTTCTAATTATTAAAAACCGAAAAAAAACTTGGCGGTGGCTAAAATTATTAATTGCGAGAAACGAAAACGAAAAGAAAAGGTGTCGACGGCTCAAATCAATTTCAACGAATACTAATATATTTTTCGACAATGTACTTAGAGCCTAGCTTAACGAAGGTTGGCGAAGGTTGGCGAAGACGGGGCGACTTCGCCGAGAGCGAGAGAAAACTTTATTGTACTCCCGCCTTCGCCCTAAACTAACTTACACTAAACTTCAAGTTTTTATTTTTTTTTTTTCAATATACATATTTTAAATTTCAATTTTGAGCGAACATCTCATATTATTGTGTTTTCAGAAACTTGGTTAAAGCCGGAGATCTTTAGCTCCGAAGTTTTTCCAGGTAAGTACACAATATATAAGTATGACCGTCCCTCTAGACGGGGAGGTGGAGTCTTAATTGGAGTTGATTCAAACCTCCCGACAGAGGAGTTATTTTTTGAGGAATTCAATACCATTGAATTTATTTGTGTAAAGTTATTGCTTCCTGGTAGCTCCATATACATAACTTGCTCATATATTCCGCCGTTGTCTGAACTTCCTGATTATTTAAATCACCTTTTCGTTAGTCTGTTGTAAATAAGTTTTCCGATAGGGACAAGTTGGTAGTTTTAGGTGATTTTAATATACCTGGAGTTACCTGGTCCATTGAGGATAGATCGAATGTCTTACTACCTATAGCACAGCATGATTTTATTGACGGCCTGCTTGACATATCCTTATCTCAAGTAAACCATGTTCGAAATTCACTAGGTCGCCTTCTTGATTTGTGTTTTGTATTAAATCCTGAAGGTGTGTTTCTGTCCAGAGTAGCACCACTCACGCAACCTGAATTTCCATATCGACCTACAATCGAACTTTCATTTGACAAGGGTAAAGTTATAGAAGAAAAATCAGAAAAATCATCCAAGCCACAACATTGTTTTCGCAAGGCAGACTTTCTGACGCTAAATAATTCCGATGCAGTTAATGTTTTTTACACTAAACTCACTTTTTAATTTCTGTGTTCCGTGGCACTATCCGTCAATTTCCAATAAATCGCCTTGGTTTAGCAATGAAATGCTTAGGTATTGCGCTAAGGCCCTGTGCAAACCCCTTTACAAGTTGTTTACCTTATCTCTAGAAACTTCCCAATTCCCAACTATTTGGAAGGAATCATTTGTTATTTCTCTTTTCAAACAAGAAAGGAAAGCTAACTTCGGGCGGACCCTTGCAGAATACTCTGTAAATTATATTCTCCAAAATTATTCATGATGCATTCTTAATACTCATAAAAAATCCAAACTTCCTAACTGTAAAAACACCAAAGTTACACCAATCGTTCAGTTATATGGCAGCTATAGGATATAGTCAATTGATCCTTATGAAATTTGGTAGGTCGGATTGATTGGCCAAAAATAAAACCCATGGAAAATCCCAACTTCCTAACTTAACAAACACCAAAATTATGGCATTTCCGATTAATCAGTTATATGGCGGCTATAGGATAAAGTCGTCCGGTCCTTTTGAAATTTGGTAGGTCGGATTGATTGGCCAAATATAAGACTCATAGCAAATCCCAACTTCCTAACTTTACAAACACGAAAGTTATGGCATTTCCGATCAATCAATTATATTATATCCTATAGCTGGATATAGTACTCCTCATCTGCAGCACCTTTGTAGATCAATCATTTCTCCGTGTCAACACGGATTTATTAAACGTAGATCAACAATCACAAACCTTCTAGAGCTCACTACATTTGTGATAAAGGGCTACAATAGTAATTTTTTAAACAGACGCCATTTACACTGACTTTAGTAAAGCATTTGACTCTGTTCTGTTTCTTACTTCTTGTTCAAAAACTTTACTTGATAGGTTTTCCAAGCGATCTACTTAAATGGATCTCAAGTTATCTGAATGGCTGGTCAAAAATGATCCTATTTAAAAATTCAATTTCTAAAAATCTCCGTGTTACCTCCGGTGTCTCACAAGGGAGCCATCTGGGTCTGTTACTTTTTACATTATTTATTAACGATCTTCCATTAATTATAAGTCATTCTCGCGTACTTATGTTTCAGATGATGTTAAGTTGTGCCTGCAGTGTAAGGACATTTCCTGCCATTTAGAGTTGCAATCCGATCTAGATAATTTTCAAAACTAGTGCCGAGATAATTTACTAAATTTAAACGGTTCCAAGTGCAAGCTAATGACTTTTTATCGGGCCAATCCGATATACGCGACTTACACGTTAAGTGGCAGCTCTTTGGATAGAATAACTCTTGTAAACGATCTTGGCGTTCTCTTGGACCCTAAACTAAAATTTTCTAATCACATTTGCCTTATGCCTTGCATGAGCCTTTCAGAGTATTATGTTCTGACTATAATAGACTTTTTCCTGTAATATCAAATCTTGACTCTCTGCCGCTCCTAAAACGATTAATACTTGCACCATTGGCACAAGATTGATCTAACTATTACTTTTTTCCCCGGACCTTTACCTTTATTTTCCTATCTCGCGTCTATCTTATCGCGAATCGTGCCGTACGATACACGGCTGCGCCCCTCGATGATGTTAAGTTGTGCTTGCCATTTAGACTTACAATTCGATCTAGATAATTTTCAAAACTGGTGCCGAGATAATTTATTAAATTTAAACGGTTCCAAGTGCAAGCTGATGACTTTTTATCGGGTCAATCCGATATACGCGACTTACACATTAAGTGGCAGCAGGGCCGGCGTGATACTTTCCGCCCGAGTGGGTAGTAAGGTTTCAAGGGGAGGGTGAAAGGTGGGGAACCACTCCACACATGAAATCAATTAGTTTTTTATTTCCACACACCTTTACGAAAGTAAGAGGGATAAAGGGTCAAAATCATAAATTGATAAACACTTTTGTGTATGAAGAGGTTTAATCGATTCACTTCCAAACAAAGATATGAACTCACGATCTTACTAAAGCGAAACAAGAAGTTCGTTGAATGATGAACTCATTCAATAATTTTTCTAAATCGAGCTCATCAGCGGAATGTTTGTACGAATGCAGAATGGCAACATGGTTCAGTCGATTTTGTAACATAGTCTACCTTAAATAATTTTTTAGGCGACGTAAAACTGAAAAACTTCTTTCATTCGAACAAGAAGATCCCGGAATCGTTATAATCAATCTCAGAAATCGTAGGAATTCGGGAACGAGTTTCATGTAATGTTCATTCTCCTTACAAAAATTTACAATAATGTTCAAATCAGTCACTTCTACTTCTGCTACTGATATTTTCGAGTGGGATGCGAATCTTAACTTACCTTCTTATTCTAGTAGACTTATTTCATTCGAACAAGAAGATCCCGGAATCGTTATAATCAATCTCAGAAATCGTAGGAATTCGGGAACGAGTTTCATGTAATGTTCATTCTCCTTACAAAAATTTACAATAATGTTCAAATCAGTCACTTCTACTTCTGCTACTGATATTTTCGAGTGGGATGCGAATCTTAACTTACCTTCTTATTCTAGTAGACTTATGCTGATTAATTTACCCTCCCTAGCCAACCGTATAACGATGCTTGGTACAGTCTTCATTTATAACCTTATACACGGAGAGATTGACAGCCCCGACTTGGTAAGTCGGCTACACTTTTCTGTGCCAAGTAGATTAACTAGAAACTATATATTTCCCTAATATTAAATTATTGTAGATCTAACTATGCCTTGCATGAGCTTTTCAGAGTATTATGTTCTGACTATAATAGACTTTTTAATATAATCTCAAATCTTGACTCTCTGCCGCTCCTAAAACGATTAATACTAGCTTCATTGGCACAAATTTGATTTTACTGTTACTTTTTTCCCCGGCGTCGCCCCTCGGTCGGTTGGGCAGGTAAGTGTCCCGTGGGACACCGCGCGAAAAAAAAATATCTTAAGATAAAGTTATGGCATTTCCGATAGTTCAGTTATATGGCAGCTATAAGATATAGTCGGCCGATCCTTATGAAATTTGGTAGGCTGGATTGGTTGTTTGAAAATAAAACCCATAGAAAATCCTAACTGTACAAGCACCAAAGTTATGGCATTTCCGATCAATCAGTTGTATGGCTATAGCTATAAGATAAAGTCTGCCGATCCCGGCCGTTCCGACTTATATTTTTTTTTTTTTTTTTAAATATGAGACTAACAATAAGTATATCAAATCTTAAGAATATAACTTAATTTAGACTAACGGGCCTTAATATTTATTGCTGGGCTGGTAGATCGTTACGATGCAGACGAGTTCTGTTCGAAACCCGTCTTAGGTTCCTTGCGAGATTATTTGGGTGCAGTGTAAGCTTGTTATGGTAGGCCGCTTTCTGCTTTGCTATTTCATCTTTGAATGGTGGTATGCCCAGATCCCTGTGGATGTTTTCGTTCCGAACATACCATGGTGCCCCAGTGATTGTTCGCAGGATTTTTGATTGTGAGCGCTGTATGATGTCAACGTTGCTGTTGCTCGCGTTCCCCCAGAGCTGGGAGCCGTATGTCCAAATGGGCTTAATGGTGGAGTTGTAGAGAAGAACTTTAAAGTCCAGACACAGGGATGATCGAGAATTTATAATCCAGTGTAGGCTGCTAGCTTTAAGTCTGAGATGTACTTTCTTGCATTCAATGTGCCTCCGCCAGGTTAGGCGTCTGTCGAGGTGGACGCCGAGATATGTTACATCGCTGGCTTGGGGAATCTGCGTACTATTCAAAGTTAGCGGGGGGCACGATTGTCTTTTAAGGGTAAACGTTATATGTTTACACTTTTGTTCATTAATTTTGATTCGCCAGTCTGATAGACACTTCTCAACTACCACCAAATGATCAGCCAGTTGAGCTGTTGCTCTAGTTGGGCATCTCGAGCGGCTCAGGATTGCGGTGTCGTCAGAAAATGTGGACGTAGTCAGCCTCTCGTTCGTAGGGATGTCTGCTGTGTATAGGACAAACAGGGTAGGGCCCAGGGCGCTACCTTGTGGGACTCCGGCATCAATGTTATACTCGTTGGATGTCGTTGTATTGCATCTAACCTCAATGACTCTGTGGTAGAGGTACGACTTAAGTAACTTATGAGTGTTTTCTGGCAGTAATGTTATGATTTTATGCATAAGGCCTTCAAGCCACACTCGGTCGAATGCCTGAGAGACGTCGAGGAATATCGCACTACAATATTCCCGATGTTCGAAGGCTGTACGAATTTCTGAAGTTATCCGGTTGACTTGCTCGATGGTTCCGTGGCTTTCACGAAACCCGAATTGATGTGCCGGGATTAAGTTTTGTTCTCTTAAATATGGTGTAATGCGCGTGAGCAGGCATTTTTCCAGTAATTTGGACAGGCACGATAGTAAGCTTATTGGCCTGTACGATGAGGGAATTGTGTGGTCTTTCCCAGGCTTCGGTATCATTATAACCACGGCCTTTTTTCATTTTTTGGGGTAGTAGCCAAGTTTTGTGATCCCGTTAAATAGCTTGCATATAACATCCACTGCGCAGTTTGGAAGTTCAATTATCATTTTTGGGGTTATTAGGTCGCCCCCTGGAGCCTTTTTCGGTTTTATTTGCTTCCTAATGACGTTAGCAATTTCAGGTGCTTGAAAAAAAATCGGGTTAATTGCAATTTCAGAGCTAATCGGCAGTAGTTGAAGAGAGTTTGTGGCGGCGTTCGGCTAAAATAAATTTCGTAGGTGTAAAGCAAATGTTTCGGCTCTGTCTTCGTTACTGCGGGCCCAAGTACCCGAGGAGTTTCTAATCGGAGTGACTGATTCTATCGGAGAGCTTAAATTTGGGTGAGCTCTCCACAAAGGATGCTTTGTACTGATCGGCGACAGTTTCTCGATGTACCGGCGCTGCGCAAGCTCCTTTTCTTGCTTGAGGGTTTTGGTGAGTCTGCGGGTGGCATCATTATACAGTTGCTTCGAATGGGGCGATCTGCAGGATTGCCAAGCGCGTCGTGGAAGTCGTTTTTCCCGAACCAGTTGTTCGATTTGCAGATTAGTTTTGTATTGGTTGCTACGCACGATTGTCTCTTCTGGTGTTGAGATTTTGGCTGCTGCCACGAGTATTGACTCTAGGGCATCAGCACAGAAGTCGATGTCGTACTCTATGTTTAACTGTGGTGTTAGTTCAATGTGGGAACTTACGTACTTTTTGTACTTTAGCCAGTTAGTTCTAATCGAGGTCATCCTGAAGGGGTGCTCGATTACTTTCGGGCTTTGAAGGAGAGTTATTAAAACAGGCGAGTGGTCCGATGATAAGTCCGATAGCGATTTGGCGCTTACTAAATTTCTTGGGGTCAGCTGGCCTGTATGTGGGGCTGCCAGGGGAGGCATAGTCGAGTTTGTTGCTCAAATTTATGATTGCTTTATACAGTTGTCTTCCTTTGGGCGTCACGAGTCTTGATACCCAGTGCGTGTGCTTGGCGTTGTAGTCTCCTCCTGCTGTAAAGCGATCTCCGAGTGAATTGTAGAAGTCCAAGAATTGCTCTTCAGTTATTGTAAAACGCAATGGGCAATAGACAGCGGCTATAGTGATACTGCCGTTGCCTGCTTGTAGTTTTATAGATGTAGCCTGCAAATAATTTGTTGCAAACCTATGCTTAATGCGTTCCCTGATTAGAATTCAAGTTATTCCGTGAACCTTACCGTCCGGATGATCTGTGCAGTATGAAGTATAACCTCTTATTTGGAAGTTGTATTTACTTGTGAGATGCGTTTCTGCCAGCAGCATTACATCTATTTGGTTTTCATTGAGGAATTGAGTTATTTCAAGTTTGTGCCGTGAAACGCCATTGGCATTCCACATGGATATTCGAAGACAAGACATCGATTATTTAGATTGTTGGGATGTGAGCAAATTTATTAAAATGTTTTGATTTTGCATAAGGTTTGTCATTGTTGTTTTCATGAAGGACATAAATTCCATCATACCCTGTTGTAAAGTCAGCATCATGGTTTCCATGCTGTTTGGTATTTGTCCTATTGCTTGCTGAGGTGTTATTATATTTTGCTCAGAGCATTGAGCTTGTGGAAACCCCGTCTGATTGGCAAGTCCTGATTTTAGGGCACTGGCGTATGAAACTCCCCCATTTGTGTTGAGGGGCCCAAATGAAGATCTGGCTGCTTTCGCAAAGAAAACATTAGGTGTGGTTTGGGATACTCGTACGCATTTCGTGCATTCTGGGAGCGTGCTTGTTTTGCTTGTTGAAACTGACTCTTCAGCTCTTTATAGACCGGGCAGCCTCTGTAGTTTGCGGTATGGTTATCTCCACAGTTAGCGCATTTCTTTGTCTTTGGATCTTCTTTACTTGCAGGGCAAGGTTCGGATTTGTGGAAGCCACCACAAGCTACGCAGACTGAACGAAGCCCGCAGTTGTTTCTGGTGTGTCCATACTCTTGGCAGTTTGTGCATTGCAGCGGGCCATTACGCTTATGCGGTTCTTCAACAGTAATCCTTCTGTGCAACAGGAATTGCAGTTTATAGATCGGGTGCACTTCATTTTTCTTCAAGGCTCTGCTTTCTGGTTCGACCTTAAAGAGTGGTTGCGGCTTTTTATTTTTGTTGATAATATTAATAATATTTTTGGAGAAGAATCCTTCTTCTTTCAATGCCTCTTTTACCTCATTGGTGGATACGTCGGGCTCTATGCCCTTTAGCACTACTTGCAAGCCCTTGCTACTCTTGAGCTGGTACATGTAGTAGGGTTTCCTTTTATTTTGCGGGCTTAGCTTCCGTTTGATTTGGATGTAACGGTCCATGCCAGTCTGTATAGCCGGAACCACTTGTTGTTGTTTGATATTGCCGATATTGGCACTCGTACTTACAATTGGCTTTGTAGTTTTATTCGGCGCTGCAGAAGTTGCAAACGCATTCGAAATCGCGTTGTTGTTAACGTCGACCGTTGATGTTGTTGTTGCAGTGGCTGCGGTTGCAGAAATTAACGAGGTCGCAGTGCTCGTGGCTGGTGAGCTGTGATTCGAAGCTGGGGGTGGGGTTCTACACTGCAAGCTCCATGAAGTGAGAATTGGTGTGAGTAGGGCGGGAGAACAAGATCGTGCTCTCGCACTGTCAATGGTCAGTAGGGCTGAGTTGCTCTTGAAGAAGTTCTTTCTACTTCTGTATCAAGGGTTGAGAAATAAGAAATATAACTGTTTCTCTGGTCTACGGAGCTTCTACGCTCATTTTTTGAATCGCCGCTCATTGTGCTATCACTCGTGGCACTTCTTAGTTTTTATAATAACTTTGCACTAGTTTTTTACATAGCACTAATTATTATTTACTGTTTTTAGCAATAAGATTACCTTTATTGTTTTTCGTGTTTTGCGCGAGCACCGGAAAAAAACCGCTCAAAAGTAAAAAACAATAACTAACAAGAAAGGAAAGCTAACTTCGGACGTAGCCGAAGTTGATATACCCTTGCAGAATATTCTGTAAATTATATTCGTCAAAATTATTCATATAATGTATTCTTAATACTCATAAAAAGTCCCAACTTCCTAACTTTAAAACACCAGAGTTATGGCATTTCCAATCGTTCAGTTATATGGCAGCTATAGGATATAGTCAGCCGATCCTTATGAAATTTGGTAGGTCGGATTGATTGGCCAAAACTAAAACCCATAGAAAATCCCAACTTCCTAACTTTACAACACCAAAGTTATGGCATTTCCGATCAATCAGTTATATGGCGGCTATAGGATATAGTCGTCCGATCCTTATGAAATTCGGTAGGTCGGATTAATTGGCCAAAAATAAAACCCATAGAAAATCCCAACTTCCTAACTTTAAAAACACCAACGTTATGTCTTTTCCGATCGTTCAGTTATATGGCAGCTATATGATATAGTCGCCCGATCCGGCTCGTTCCGACTTATATACTACCTGCAGTAGAAAGACAACTTTTGGGAAAGTTTCAAGCAGATAGCTTTAAAACTGAGGGACTAGTTTGCGTAGAAACGGACGGACAGACGGACAGACGGACAGACGGACAGACTGACAGACGGACAGACGGACATGGCTAGATCGACTCTCCTGGTGATGCTGATCAAGAATATATATACTTTATAGGGTCGGAAATGTCTCCTTCACTGCGTTGCAAACTTTTGACTGAAATTATAATACCCTCTGCAAGGGTATAAAAATACTGGAGTGGTGTATCCAGTATTTTTAGTTATTGTTTTTCACTTTTGAGCGGTTTTTTTCAGGAGCTCGCGCAAAACACGTCTGCACTCTCCGGCTGTTGTTTGTTGTATATTATATTCTGCGTGCAAAGTTTCAATTCATTATCTTTAAATCTGAGAGACTAGTTCGCGTAGAAACAGACAGACGGACGCGATGAAGATGTCTCCTTCACTGCGTTGCACACTTTTGACCAAAATTATAATACCCTCTGCAAGGGTATAAAAACAGATCTCAAAATGTTAAAAAATCCTCGTTTTTGCTTACGTTCCTAATGCAAGGTTATTCCGCTGATTCTATGATTAGTTTATTGTACAAAAATTTTACGAGGGGTGTATCTGTATTGTTTTGTATTATTTAGCCAAAATAGAGCGGAGATTTCTGGATTGTTTATAAATCGCCTGAGTAGGACCCCTCAGAATCACCTATTGCTACTTTCGGTCATTTTTTATGTTTAGCTTTCTAAAACCGATGGACCGCAGGTAGATAAGTATGCTTCGATCCATTTAACTAACCCTGTAGGGAACCAAACAGAGCTAGCTTTATAAAACTATTTTCAGATGGGTACATTAAAGAGTTACATTGATGTTGTAGTTGTTGACTTAATAGTCAAACAGCCTAGGTATGGCGCAGAGCTTTATAATTCTATAAGTCTGACGTATTACCCTTTTTATGATATGGTAGAATAAAGGACTGGCTGCATTAGGCGAAGCTATGCTTAGCGGCAGTACCGCCCGTCAACATCTTGAGCTATGAATAATGTAATGAAATATTCTTTAATGTATCGATTGAATTTTGATTAATAGTCTGATGACATTCTACGAACGAGATGCTACCAACATCCAAGGTACCTGACAACACCAGGATCAGCTTAGTGATCATCGGGCATAGTTGAACAAAACTATAAGCACATAACGTTTAATCGTAGGAGACCTTTTCCACAAACCTTGCATCGTATGCATTTACCCAAAGTCTGTGATGAAAAGTATCTCAATGTCCACCTTGACAGGCGGCTAACCTGGCAGAAACACATTGAATGAAAGAAATTTGCCACAAGGATTATAAACGACCGATCGTCCCAATTTTGCTCTACGATTCCACTTCTTAAGCCAGATGCGAGCGCCAGCAACATCAACATCAGCGCGAATAATCCAAAATCCTGCAAACGATTACTGGGGCATTAACGTTTGCTCGGAATGTAAAAGTCCGCCGGTATAAGATGAAATATACAAACTATCATATTAAACTTACTTTATACCCAAATCCTCTCGCAAGGGGATGAATGAATTCCGACAGGACCAACCCATAACAAAAAGAACTTTCAGCGCTACAATAAATATTAGGGCCCTGCTCTAGTCAACTTGACTGTTAGTTAGGTTGGGAGCAGTTTTAGCCCTCGCGCGAGTGCGTTAAGCCTGTTGTGGTATTTTACTTTCTGTTCAGCGATAACATCTCTGACTGGTTAAATATTGAGGTATTTCTGGTTCTCAGGATCTTCGATTGTTCTCGCTGGACAACATAAATATTGCTACTGCTAGCGTTCCCCCATAGCTGGGAGTCATAGGTCCAGATAGGTTTAAGTACGGAATTGCAGAGCAGGACCGTGTTTTAAGACTATGCGAGGTCCGAGCGTTAATAAGCCAATAACGGCTATTGGCTTTAAGTTCAATTGTGTTCTCTTGCCTTCAATGTGCCTTCGCCAAGTGAGTTTTCTGTTGAGGTGTACTCCTAGTCACGTCGTTCTCTTGCGGGAGTGCGGAAATGTTTAGTCTGAGCGGTGATCAATTCGCCAGTGAGAAAGCCATTTTTCCACTTCGACGTATTGCATAGGCACCTAGAGCGGCTGAGAATAGCTGTATCGTCAGCAAGGCTAGATGTTACTAATCGTCTGCTTGTTGGGATGTCTGCTGTGTTGAGGACATTTAACGTTGGCCCAAGTACGCTGCATTGGAGGACTCTAGTTCGAGTAATCATCAGATTTATTCATGTTGTATAGGTAAGATTTTAATAGTTTGTGTGTATTATATGATTATATGCATTAGACCTTCTAACCGAACTCTATCGAATGCTTGGGCTACATCTACAAATATTGCAGTGCCCATATTCTCGATTTTCGAGTGCGCTTCGTATTTCAGAAGTTATGCGATTGACCTGCGCGATAGTTAATATGGATTCTTAAAAATGAATTTATCCGAGTCAGCACCGTTTTTTTTCGAAAAGTTTGGATAAGTATGATAATAAGCTTATGGGTCTGTAGGACGAGGTCTTTGATCTTTGCCAGGTTTCGGTATCATTATTATTATTGATTTTTTCCATCACTCTGGAAAGTGGCCAAGCCTTGAAATGGCATTGAAGAGCTGGTAACTTTTATTCGCCAGTCAGATAGCCTTTTTTTCATTACGACTAGATGAAGTGCCAATTGCTCTGATGCTTGCATGGGGCATCTGGAACGGCTGATGCGGTAGATGTAGATGTTACTAGTGCTGCTGTGTAGAGGATATATAGCGTTGGCCCCAGTACGCTGCTTTGGGGGACTCCAGTTCCAATCGAGTAATCGCCAGACAGCAAAATGGCATCTCACTGCGAATTTCCTGTCATATAGTTAAGAGTCTCATAGTTTGTGTGTATTATTAGGAAACGTTGCTGTGATCTAAGGCGTTAGACCTTCTAACCAAACTCTAACGATACTTGTGATACATCTAAAAATATTATCGATTTTCGTATTTCAGAAGTTATGCGATTGACCTGCTCGATATGTCTGTGTTATTTAAGAAACCCAAATTGGTGTGATGGGATTTTATTATGAATTCTTGAAATGAATTTATCCGAGTCAGCATTTTTTGTTTGAGGAGTTGAAATGCGTGCCTCAAGCTTGAGTACAGGAGTTAGCTCAATGTGCGAGCTTAAATATTTCGTAACAGTTCCAATTGGTTTTATGTGAAGTCAATCCAGCCGGATGATCTTCGGTAATTGGATGACGGAGTAAATTAACCAGCACACGAGAGTGATCAGATGAAAGATCCGAAAGACTTTCGGCGCTAATCAGACTCCTAGGAATGTTTTTAGTAATTGCGATGTCAATTAAATAGAGCAGTTTCTTTGGGTCTTTAGCCAATATGGAGTAGCGACCAGTATGCGTGCTTTACATTTTAGTCTCCTCCGGCTATGAAGTTCTCGCCTGATGAGTTTAAGAACTGCATAGACTCACCTTCAGTTATAGTGAAATGAGGGGGCGGTACACTGCGGCTAGAGTAAGTTGGTTACCACTATGCAGTTTTATTCCTATTGATGTGGCTTGATAATAGATGGTTGCCAAATCCTTGTAGCCGTGGTACTTAATACGGTTTCTAAACAAGATACCAGTCCCACCGTGTGCTTTAACATCGGGATGGTTGTTTGCTTAGAAGCAGTAGTTATATTTAGTTATATTTAATTGTGAGATGTGTTTCTGAGAGCAACATTACGTCGTTATGCTTGTCAAGCAGGAATTCAGATAACTCAAGTTTATGCTGTGAAACGCGTTAGCGTTCCACTCATTGATTATTTGGATTGATGTATTATCAACATTTGTATCAATAGGTTTTGATTACGCATTAGATCTTGCATAGCTGCCCCTATGAAAGACTTGAACTCCATCGCGTTAGCGTTCCACTCATTGATTATTTGGATTGATGTATTATCAACATTTGTATCAATAGGTTTTGATTATGCATTAGATCTTGCATAGCTGCCCCTATGAAAGACTTGAACTCCATAAGACTTTGGTGTAGGTTAAAGAACATAGCCTCTAAGTTGTTTTGTGGCTGCTCCATAGGCTGATAATGTTTTGTGGTGTTTAGCTTTAGGTGAGGTGATTTTAAGTAAAATGTATTTGAGAAAGGAGGCTCCAATCCAAATTTTAAAGAGCTGGCAAATGTTTCCTAGTGAAGGACTCATAGACAGATGACGATCTAGCTGCGTTCGAAAAGAATACGCGCATTTGCAGAGCGCGGCGCAATCTTTCGCTCATGGATTTGACTTTTCATATATTGGGCAACATCTGTAATTAGTGGTGTGATTGCCACCGTAGTTGGTGCACCTTTTAGTGTTAGAATCGTCTTTGTTCGATGGGCAGTGTGCTGAGTCATGAAGCTCTTGAGAAGCTACACACACAGGGCGCATTGTGCAGTATGATTGTATATGGCCATATTCTGGACATTGTACGATTCTACGATGTAATAAAGTTGAAGTTTGTAGATAGGGTGCACTTTGTTTTTCTTAAGAGAACTGTTATCTGGTTCGAGTTCTACCTTAAATAGCGTTTGGGGCCGCCTTTTCTTGTTTAAAATGTAGAACACTGATTTTTAACCACACTTAACATGTGCAAAGCCACTGCTGTAGTGGTGAGACTCACACCAGTTCTTAATAATGACAGCAAGCAATTCAATAAGTGAGAAGACGAATAAATGAAAAACTGTCTTTTTTTTGTGTCATCACTGGTAAGATTCTCGAGAGAGCGGTCAGAGCAAATGAAACCGCTACTCTGTTTCTTACTTCATGCCCTAAGGAGAAGATCTAATAAATAAAGAGATTGATAGAAAGTAAAGAATGTTTATTAAAATAGTTAGTTTTAGTACGGTTTACGAATTTACGAATTTTATTGGCGATACGAATAGTCTCTGTGAAAATAGAACATTTAAACAATACGTTTGAAAATTTGCATCCAAAAATATTGAAAAGCGAGTGAGATATATTTAATCTCCGGCGGCACCTCGAAAAAAGGTAGTTTGCGGTGTACATGGTAACTAATAACAGAATCATTTGAATTGAAGAAATCAAATGGCATTAGTTAAAGTCAAATTTCCCCAGGTAACGCTATCGAGTTATTTTTTTTTAAATTTTTTTTCCGATTTTTAAAGGCACTTTAAAGTCAAAATCCTTGATTTTTGCCCTAAATTCGAGTTATTTGTTGTTGCAAAAATAGATATATATTATTTTCCCAACAACAAAAGAACTCGAAAACGTTACTTGAAGAATTTAGTCAAAAAGTACTGTGCAAAATTGCAAAACGATTCGTACAGCCAGGCCCGATGAGAGGGGGGACTGGCGGGTCATTTTCCCGGGTCCCGCAATGGTCAGGGGCCCGGCAGCGAGAATGTTTTTTCGTAAATTTAGATATTAAGAAAAATTGAGAATGGTCTCCTTAAAAAAAATTATTTTATATTCTTAGATCGTAGAGTAGGTATGGTACTCTATCACTTCGAACCGCGGAGGAATGGTTTCGACGATTCAGAGCTGGTGAAAACTACACCATGGATAAGCCAACCGGCTGAAGACCTGTGACGACGAATACCGATCAAATCATGGAAAACATCGAGCTAGACCCGGCATGTGACATCTCGTGACATCGCCGAGGAGATAGGAGTTAGTCACCAAACCGTTTTAAACCATCTGCAGAAGGCTGGATACAAAAAATGCTAGATGTTTGGGTGCCGCATGATTTGACGCAAGAAAACCTGTTAGACAGAATCAACGCCTGCGATGTGCTGCTGAAACGGAATGAACTCGACCCATTTTTGAAGCGGATAGTGACTGGCGACGAAAAATGGATCACATACGACAATATCAAGCGAAAACGGTCGTGGTTGAAGGTGAATCGTCCAAAACAAATTAACGGCCAGGAAAGTTTTGCTCTGTGTTTGGTGGGATTGGAAGGGAATCATAAACTATGAGCTGCTCCCATATGGCCAGACGCATAATTTTACCATCTACTGCGAACAACTGGACCGCTTGAAGCGACCAGAAATGACCATAATTGGCCAACAGGAGGGATGTAGTGTTTCACCGTACAACGCCAGACCACACACTTTTTTGATGACTCGTCAGAAGCTACGGGAGCTCGGATGGGAGATTTTATCGCATCCGCCATATAGCCCGGACATAGCGCCAAGTGACTACCACCTGTTCTTGTCCATGGTGTTAAGTTGGGCTCAAAAGAGGGTTGTGAGTTGGTCACCAAACCGTTTTAAACCATCTGTAGAAGGCTGGATAAAAAAAAGCTGGATGTTTGGGTGCCGCATGATTTGACGCAAGAAAACCTGTTAGACAGAATCAACGCCTGCGATGTGCTGCTGAAACGGAATGAACTCGACCCATTTTTGAAGCGGATGGTGACTGGCTACGAAAAATGGATCATATACGACAATGTCAAGCGAAAACGGTCGTGGTTGAAGGCCGGTGAATCGTCCAAAACAGTGGCCAAGCCGGGATTGACGGCCAGGAAAGTTTTGCTCTGTGTTTGGTGGGATTGGAAGGGAATCATACACTATGAGCTGCTCCAATATGGCCAGTCGCTTAATTCTAACATCTACTGCGAACAACTGGATCGCTTGAAGCTGGCTATTGACCAGTAGCGACCAGAATTGGCCAACAGGAAGGGTGTAGTGTTTCACCAGGACAACGCCAGACCACAAACTTCTTTGATGACTCGTCAAAAGCTCTGATGGGAGATTTTATGTGACTACCACCTGTTCCTGTCCATGGCGAATGCCCTTACTGGTGTAAGGTTGGGCTCAAAAGAGGGTTGTGCAAAGTGGCTGTCAAAGCTTTTCGCAAATACGGAGGGAAGTTTTTACGACGGGGGTATTATGAAGTTGCCGTCTAAATGGGATCACATTATCGAACAAAACGGCACATATTTTAGCTATATCCGTTCACTGTATCAATTTTTATAAAGCATTGAATAAAGAGCAAGGGAGTTATTTGACAATCTAGTATGTAGGAACAGCTAAATCTAAACTCGATTATCACGACACAGATCAGATTTAAAGTTAAGACTTCAAGCAAATATACAAAAAAAACACTTATGGACCACCGTGAGACCAGCGGTCACTCCCTAAATCTTGAAGCGCCGAATATTTTGGAACAACAACAACATTACAGAAAACGATTTCCATAGAAATGTTACAAATAACAAACACACCCACAAACATAAGACTTTATTACAAAACAGACGTTGAAAATTGCGCTCATATTTACTGACATTTACTGAAAAAAAATTAATATTAATCTCCAGACGTGTTAAATTATGAGGAGTAATAATTTTAAATTTTCTTTTTCTAAATTCATGTTATTTTTATGTGTTTTATGATGTTTGCAACCGAAATATATTGAAAAAATATAATTAAAATTTTTTCAACCGTCGACCTCGAAGGATTAACTTTAAAATAATTATCAAAAGGTCTCTAACAAACAAACACGTATGCACCAACATAAACATGGGATATGCGAATATTTTAAAAACCACTATAACAACTATAAGGACATAATAAGAAAAATCCAGACAACATATAAAAAATAAATAAAATTAAAAGCTCGTATTATCTTCTTGTTAAAATGCAGAAAGTCCCAGTTAATTCCTAATTTTTTACAGAATACAACTAAATGTAATAAGCTATTTATATTTGACAATGACGCACATCCAGACATAAGAAAAACTTTAGCCAAACATTCACATATTTTCCATAAAAAAGTATTAAGCATTATAATAAAACACAAACACGACTTAATGAAGGAACAAACCAAAAAGGTAAAGGAAACCAAAGCAATTCTGGAGAGACAGTTAGAATCAGCTGACTTACATACGTTTCTGAAGAGCGAGAGAAAGGTAGCGAATAAACTAACAACAACACTGAAAGAGAGACATGAGAGAAAATATATTAAACTACAAAAGAAATGGAATAATATATTCACGAACAACAACAAAACTAACGATTGGCTTGTTAAGAAAACAAATGTGGAGTTCCCAAAATTTGCGATAACAGTAGAAAAAAAGGGAAGAGAAGAGGAATTGGTGCAAACTCTTACAGGTAAAGAGCAACAAGAAGAGTAGCGTACTAAATTCTTTTTACTTATCAAAGACCATACGACGTCAGTTCGTCAAAGTTTTTAGGGGAAAATGACGGGATACTAATTTTAATTTCTGACAAAGGAGACAAGACATTTGCTATGAATAAGGATATTTACAATCAAAAAATGAACAACATATTGGAGGCAGGAACAATTATCGATCGAATGCCGATGGGATCCCCTACTTCACTAATCACTGCAGACGTAGTAATGGAGGAGCTATTAGACAATACTTTGAAAAAACTAGGACAAAAACCAAGACTTTTCACGAAGTACGTGGATGATTTAATCGCAATAGTAAAAGGAGACGAAATACAACACACACTTGACGCTTTACACTCTTTCAATAAAAATATAAAATTCATACTGGAACAGGAAAACGATGGGGGCCTGGCGTATTTGGACTCAATGGTTTATAGACAGGGAAATATTATACAACTAAAGTGGTGTACAAAACTTACAGCATAAGAACGAATCATTAACTTTTACTCCAAACAGCCGAAAACAATGATTATTAGTACAGCCGTAGGTTGTATACAACGGATGCTAACAATTTCGGACAAAATATTTCATGAAAAACCAAAGATGAAATAAGACTGATTTTAAAAGACCAACGATTTCCCAAACCATTTAATTAAAACATTAATTAAAAAACACAACAACATGGAACAAAAAACAAAATGTACAGAACCTACACAAAACATGTGGAAATATAAAGTATAATAATAAGCCTAGGTTAAGAGAAAAGCATGAAGTTTAGGTTAAAAGATAATAAAAGTATGAAGCGAAACAAATTCAAATTCAAATAGTCAGGCGGGCGCGCCAAAAGGAATAGCTGGACACACTGGCCAACGACCACCTGGCCACACGCGCTAAGTCGCATGACACGGGATTTTGCCGTTGTACGGCCACATTAATCGGGGCCAACGGGTATAAAAAGGGCACCGGTTGCCCACTCCAACGGACTCTGCAACCGACAACGATCGGAGAAGGTGAGCCTTACGCTTGGGTGTGAGCAACCTCTCTGGGAGTTAATTGTCGAGTCTTCTTTAGGATAGGGTCTAGTAACCCGTCCAAATTGTAGTTAGCTAACCTTCCCCTTCCTCCCATTACCCACTCCCAGAAAGACCGACCGTCATCAGTGACAGACGATCTTAGGGATTCCACCACCCACTCCCGACTTTGAGGGACGAAGCCGCCATCAGTGGCAGCCGACTTCAATCACGAGCCATCACTCGGTTCACCGAGTCGATCACCCGCTCGGGTCCCACTCGGCTCGCCGAGCTAACCTTCGCAGACCCACAGTGGGGTGCGACTCGTCTCGTACACTGGAAGACGCCTAAGTGGCCTCCAAACTTTCTCTCATAACATGGAAGACCTAAGTGGCCTCCAAACCCCTCTCGTATAACCTGGAAGACCTAAGTGGCCTCCAAACTTTCTCTTATAACATGGAAGATCTAAGTGGCCTCCAAACCTCAGTGGTCTCGGGACGTACCTACCTAGACGTAAGGGGAAAGATATCCTGGCCTAGTCCAGAGGGGCCACGTGGCCAAGGCATACTTTCCGGCGCAACCCAAAGCCTTTCTTTCTCGCCCACAGGACGCCAACCGCTACGCAACTACCGAAGGACGACCAGTAGCGGCTCACGACCACGCTAGACGACAACGCCGACGTACGGACCCGCCTCGTCGCACTATCTTTGTCTAAAACTCTGTAAATTTAAGTTGAATAAACGTAATACCCTTCAATTTCACCTAACCCTGCACGTGTCATACTCTGGGAACCGGGTGAAACTCTTACAGCAACCACTCCTGACATAAATAAAAATTTTGGAACGAACACCTGGACACCGTTGAACTATCTCAGCACAACAGGACCGTTACAAATGTTGAATATAAAATACCATGCAACGGAGACAAAAGTGAGAAATGTGATATCGTATATGTAGCAACAACTAAATCTAAACTAAAAACTCGATTATTAGAACACAGATCAGAGTTAAAATTAAAACAACAAGCAAATATACAAAAAACAGCACTTATGGCCCACTGTAAGACTCTTCCCAAATCTTGAAGCAGCGACTATTTCCGAACAAGAACAACATTACAAAGAACGACTTACCATAGAAATGTTACTTATAACAAACATACCCACAAACATAACTCTGAACTACCAAAACAGACGTTGAAAAGTGCGCTCATATTTACAGACAGTTTGTGAAGAGTCTTAAAAAATCCCCAAAAATCCCGATGCAGGAGAGCGGCTTGGCAATAAAGAAGGAGGCGAGAGTGCCGGAGAAGTGAAGGATATCCAGGTCAAACGGAAAAAAATATACGGACCTTTGACCCTCATACGACAAGGGCAACAAGGTCGAACGGTAAATTGGCGGACTTCGGACCCGTACAAAGAGGACGCACCGTGAATTAACGGTACACCAGTGGACCTTGGACCCGATCTCGAGGAGGGAAATAACGGCACCTCCATCGGTCCCAGGTAGTGGTCAAATCGAACTTATGAAGTCCTTGCGCGGTGTTAGGCGATAAAGGTGGCTAGGTCACCTTTTCTAGGCCACCAGTTCTACCTGCTAGGCGATACACCTTGCCGACAAAGTACAGACTGAACGTAGCGAGCAAGATCTAACGATAAGGTCGTTACATCTAGTCGAGTCGATGAGGAAGACTCTGGGAGACTTCGTTGACCAGACGGCAGAGGAGCCGGATATCGCTGACTTGGTAACGGTTTTATGTTGTTTATAGTTCCTCTGAAGACGGTTGCAGAAGTGCAACCGAAATATATTGGAAAATATACAAATTAAAATGTTTAAACTTTTGTTTTCAATTTTTTCAACCGTTGACCTCGAGCAGAAATACCTTTAAAATAAAAAAATGCAACAAAATAATTGAAATGGTTGCCCTTTTCATGGAATCAAGATCGATTTCTTGGTGATTAGAGAACATATTTTACACTTTTTACGCTTATGTGACGTAATTTTAATCTCATTCGCCGCAATTATAAAAGTAATTTAAATTACTTACGCTTTCGAGTTACTTGAATTTCATTTAGCTGGTCGCTTCTTTTTTGGGACAAATTAACAAAATGATTCTGCAACATTATCCAAAACTGTTGATGCTCTCGAATTTGCAGCTCACCCGTGTGAATAGATTTTTCAATTTGTTTGATCTGAAATACATTGATTATCAAATAAGAAAAAATTAAAAATAAAGCTAAAGTCGATATTTCCGACTCTGAGATATGTGCTACCAACTGCCCAGTTACGTACGTATTTTGTAAAACAGTTAAACATTAATAGAATTTCAATTAGTGACAGGAATCAACTCATATTTGTTGTATAACAGGTAAACTTTAATAATAGTAATTAACTTAGATTGTACAACTGTCCTTAAAAAAATTTTATATTTTTTGCTGCTGCTCGCGTTTCCCCACAATTGGGAGCCTTATGTCCAGACTGGCTTAAGCGTTGAATTGTAGAGCAGGACCTTGAAGTCCAGGCAGAGGGGGGGAGCGCGCGTTTATGAGCCAATGGAGACTGTTTGATTTTAGTTTAGGTGAAGTTTCTTAGCTTCGATATGTCTCCGCCATGTAAGTCTCCTGTCTAGGTGGATGCCAAGGTACGTTACATCGTCAGATTGTGGAAGTGGAGTGTTATTCAGGGTTAGCGGGGGACACGCTTGTCTGTTAAGAGTAAACGTTATGTGTTTACACTTTTGCGCATTTATTTTTATACGCCAGTCTGATAACCACCTCTTCACTACAACGAGATGATCAGCTAGTTGTGCTGTTGCCTGAATTGGGCATTTGGACCGACTTATGATCGCGGTATCGTCTGCGAATGTAGAAGTAGTTAGCCGCTCGTTCGCTCAAGTATCCTGTGAGTGTTTCCCGGCAGGATCGCTCTGATTTTATGCTTAAGGCCATCAAGCCAGACTCGGTCGAAAGCCTGTGCAACGTCAAGGAATACCGCCCTGCAGTATTCCCGAAGCTCGAATGCAGTCCGTATTTCTGTTGTTAGTCTGTTGACTTGCTCTATTGTTCCATGGCTTTCTCGAAAGCCAAATTGGTGTGCTGGAATAACGTTGTGCTCTTTCAGATATGGGATTATGCGCGTCAAAAGGCATTTTTCGAGCAGTTTTTGACAGACACGAGAGTAAACTTATCGGTCTGTACGAAGCTGGTATTGTGTGATCTTTTCCTGGCTTCATTGATCATTATGATTACCGATTTGTTCCATTTTTTGAGAGTTTACAACCTCAACTGCACAGTTTGGAAGTTCGATTAACATTTTGGGAGTTATTTGATCACCGCCTGGGACCTTTTTTTGTTTCAATTGCTCGCTGATTACTTATGCAACTTTATTTGGTTGAAACAGAATTGGCTTCTCAATGTACTGGCGTTGTGCTTTTTCTTCTTCTTGCATTAGAGCCCTGGTAAGTCTGCGACCAGCTTCCTTTAGACTTTGTTTTGAGGATGGCGATCTGCTGGTTTGCCAAGCACAACTCAAACGCCTTTTCTCCAGAACAAGCTGTTCAATTTCAAAGTTAGTTTTGTGTTGGTGTGTGTGTCCATTCCTCCCTTGCGGTGTTGAAGAGTGGTTGCGGCTTCTTGTTTTTGGTCATAATGTTTATACAATTTTTTGCGCAAAGCCCGTTTTCTTTTTTTTTTTTTCGGAGGGGGTCACATCGGGTTTTATTCCCTTGAGCACAACTTGCAAACCTTTGCAATTTTTCAGCTGGTACGTGTAGTAATTCTTTTTGGCATCGTTTAAGTACTTCGACACTGCTCGGAAATCGTCTTCGGTTTTGGTTTGGAGTTTAGTTTCGCTTATATTCCATTTCATAGGCGGAATAACATGAAAGTTATCTTTTCCGACAAGCTTAACTATTTTGTTGACTAGGGCATTCGAGATCTTCTCCCGAATATAAATAGGTGGGGGCTTTAGTTTCCTTGGGGCTAATTGATTTGTCGACTAGAGATTTTTAATGGTGCAATTATTAAGGCAAATCAATTACAAGAACAGATCGAAGATTTAGATGATGGCGATAAGTTCGGAGAAGAGTTGGAAAAGCTTTCAATAATAACCAAGGCAAAAATAATGTCGCTCATCTTAGACTGAAAGACGGAAGGCGAAACCAAAATAATAGGATCAGCTTCTGTGGCCCCAACTCGAGCTCGACTTCCGAATATGACATTGCCGAAATTCAGCGGCAAATAATCGGAGTTTAAGAATTTTATTAGCCTTTTGAAACTCTCGTTCATCAAAACGACAGCATTCCCGTTATCGAAAAATTTAATCACGTAATTTCTTGTCTTTCTGGTGAAGCCAGAAGGCCTACCAAGTCACCGAGAGCAATTATGAAAAGGCCTAAAAAAAGTGTATGATAACGAATGTTTAATTTTTTGAATAATATTTCAACATTGTTTAGTCTTCCGAAAATAACGCAACTGTCAGCGTCGTCTTGAAGAAATATTAACGATACCGTATCATCGATAGGGGACGAATGCAATGTTGATCTATCAACTGCATAGATATACAGTGTCTTAAAATAGTTTAGCCACCACCCCAAAAGATTATTTCTCCTTCTTTAAATCAAGATCAGCCTTCCACGTCACATGCGACATCATTGGACAAAGTGATTCTAGCCATGTCGATCGTAAGTGTAAGAACCAAAAACGGTGAATATATTTGGGCCCGAACACTTCTTGACTCTGGGTCCCAAACTAATTTTATAACAAAGGACCTTGCTCACCGCTTACAGATCCGTAAATCCGTATTGGCGAGTCCAATTCTCAAATTAAGAAAAAGGTACACACAGTGGTGAAGTCGCTTATAAATGGTCGAGAGTTTTCGTTCGATTTTTGGATTTTAAAATCAATATCAGTCTGTTAATATCAGTGACTTGAAAATTCCAATGAACCTACCACTAGCGGACCTCTATTTCTACCAGCCGCAAAGAATAGAATAGGAGCCGAATCATATTTCGAATTATTAGCTGTTGGACAAATTAGACAAGGTCAAGACTTTCCGACTATGCAGAAAACCCTCTTCGGGTAGATATAAGGCATCTTCCTTTATAGAAGTTGTGAAAAGTTTCAGTTGTAGAAAGAAGTATTGGTCACTGGAAAAAATGCCATCTCTTAAAAAAATTCTGTGACCTGAGCAAAAGTTATGTGAAGAACACTACCGGAAGACTACTCAGGTTTTTCCATTAGGTCGGTTTGAAGTAAGACTGCCGTTTAAATCTGATCAAAATATTTTAGGGAACTGTTTTGAAGTTTGTGAGGAGTCATAAACTGCCCACAAATCCCGATGCAGGAGATCGGCCTAGCAACAGCGGAGGAGGCGAGAAAGCCGGAGAAATGAAGGGCATCCAGGTCAAACGGGAAACATTCGGACCTTGGACCCTCATATGGCAAGGGCAACGAGGTCATACGGTGAATTGGCGGACTTCGGACCCGCCTAAAGAGGGACACACCGTGAATTAACGGTACCTCGATGGACCTTGGACCCGCGCCCGGCAAGGGCAACGGGGTCATACGGTAAATTGGCGGACTTCGGACCCGCCCATGGAGGACACACCGTGAATTAACGGTACCCCAGTGGACCTTGGACCCGAGGGAAATAACGGCACCTACAGCGCCTATAAAAAGGACGGCGCAAGCGCAGCTCGAGACAGTACGAGTGCGAGAATCAGAGCGAGTGCGTGAACGCGGAATAAGTACAAATCGAAACCGAAGTGTCCAAGGATCAAGATCGCAAAGTCGAGACGCCGAACGACGACAAGTCTACAAGGCTGAGGCTACAACGCTGAGATCCAACGGTGCTAGGTCGTTGTAAAGTCAAACTTAGGGAGTCCTTGCGCGGTGTCAGGCGATAAAGGTGGCTAGGCGATAAGGGAGAACTTTGTTCTACCTGCTAGGCGATACACCTTGCCGACAAAGTCCAAGCTGAACTCCGGAAGCCAGGCGATAAAGGTGGCTAGGCGATTAGGCGTAACTTCGGCTCACCTGCTAGGCGATACACCTTGCCGGCCCCGGTAGGGAAGCTCGCATAACATCCAGGGTTTTGGTGGAGTCGTCCCGATCTCAGTCACCCGGAGCAGCAAGCCAAAGCAGCGCAGTAGCAGGCCAAGAGCGACGCAGCGGTAAGCCAGGAGCGACGCAGCAGCACGCCAGGAGCAGCGCAGCAGCGTGCCCGGAGCAACGCAGCAGAAGACAGCGACAACGGGCAGCAGATTAATAGCAGTAAGGCTATATTGTAGAGAAACAATAAACCAGCACCAACCTAATCATTTCTGGCGTTATCCTTTGGCCACGGGCGGTCACTCAATATAAATTTGGTGGAACGAACTCACAACCTCTCTGAGCTAGCCGCACGTTTACGTAGCGAGCAGAAATAAAGAATCAGGTCTGGCGCCCAAGAGTGATTGTCCTGACCAAGGAAACAAAAGTTCCGAGATGGGGAAGTCCTGGATTTATAATCTCAGGAAGGAGGACTTCGACGAGGTGAGTCAAGTTCTGGGAATATAACTGGAGGGCTCAGTCGATTCGATGAGGAAGACTCTGGGAGACTTCGTCGACCAGACGGCAGAGGAGCCAGACATCGCAGATTTGGTAATGGGCCTGGAAAAGAAATTCCGGAAAATGCCCACGCCAAAATTCAAAATCACAACCGCAAGTGCCGAGGGCCTGATAGCGAGCTTGGATGTGTCGAGCATCGCAAGCCACTTAAGCCGGCAGCGGGAAAATAGCCGGGAAAGAAAGGAGAGTTCCAGGACGCACACGCAGGACTACGCGAAGGTGGCCAAGCAGGTCCGGGAGTGGAATTTCCGCTACGACGGAAACGACAAGCCGCTGGAATTTTTGGAGCAAGTAGAGTGGTCAGTCGTGACTTACGGTCTCGACATAAACCAGATCCCACGAGCAATCCCGGAGCTGCTCCAAGGCAGAGCCTTGAAGTGGTTCATCGCCAACAATCGGCACTGGGAGACCTGGGGAGACTTCATCTACAGCTTCCAAAATTACTTTCTGCCCCGAGGAAACATGGCGAAGCTGGCGGACCAGGTCAGACAGAGGAAGCAAGCCAACGGGGAGAGCTTCAAAGATTTTATGGTGGATATGCAGACCCTGATGCGGCCACTGAATATGCCAACCAAAGAAACGGTGGAGAGGATGTTCGTTCGCCCATATGAATGTCGAAATTTGGATACATTGATGGCGCTGGCAGACGAATTTGAGGAGCTCGACCAGCAGCGGGAGAAATTCGCAAGCAAAAAGGGCAGAGCCACCCAGTACCAAGGCCAAGATCAGACCAGAATGCGGTGTGCAGGCGGTGCCAGGAGGACCCGGACGCACAACCACGAAGTACGCCGCGCGGCCACGAACCAGCAAACAATCGCGGCAGTTACGTAGCAAATCCTACCCAGGCCTGCCGCAGATGCGGTGGTCCAGACCACTGGGCGAAGGAATGCCGAAACCAACGGCTTACGTTCTGCTGGCGATGCGGAAAAATAGGAGTTCGGACGGTTCAGTGCTGTTCCGGGTCGGGAAACGCCCAGCGACCCCAGCCTCCGAGGGGCGGCCAGGGATCGCAAGGTGCTGCCTCTCGAAATTAATGGGCGACCTGCAGGCGGAAGAAATGCAACTGTCCGCCACGATGCTCATAGGTGAAAGTAAGATTAAGGCCACGGTGGATACCGGCGCCACGGCGAGTTTCATCAGCGAAGAGCTGGCGGACAGGCTGCAGGCGGCAGGAAGGGTCGGACCCACGAGAAGGCAAGTACGGGTGGCATACGGTCGCTGCGGGGAAATAAGATCACAGCTGGAGACCAAAATTGGACTGGGAACGAAAACAATTTCAATGGAGCTGCTGATTTTACCAGGACTGATCGACGCCCTGGTGTTGGGATGGAATTTCCTCACCAGAATCGGGGCCGAAGTCGAGTGCGCAGGACACAGCGCGTCGATACCGGCAAAGAATAGACGAGGAGGATGGCTGGAGGAAAAACTGTCAGTGGCAATAGTTGAAACACCCAAAAAATTTGCGGAAAAGGATGTGGAGGGATTTTTAAAAGCCGAGTTGGACGAACTGGAAGGAATAAATGGTACATCCAACGTGGCCGTACATAGGATCACCATTAAGGACGACCAACCAGTCAAACAACGGTACTACCCTAAAAATCCAAAAATGCAGGGTGAGATAAATGCCAAGGTAGACGAGCTGCTGGAAAAAGGATGTATCGAGCCGTCCAGGAGTCCCTACAGCTCACCAATAGTCATGGTGAGAAAGAAGACTGGAAAGTGGAGGCTGTGCGTGGATTTCCGGCAAATAAATGCAAGGTCCATAAAGGACGCATACCCGATGCCGATGATAAATTACATCCTGGACAAGCTGCGAGAGGCGAAGTACATCAGCAGTCTCGATCTAAAGGACGGTTACTGGCAGATCCCCTTGGAGGCAGACAGCAGGCAGTATACGGCGTTTACTGTACCAGGGAAGGGCCTGTTCCAATGGAAGGTGATGCCATTTGGCCTACACTCCGCGTCGGCAACATTCCAGTCATTGGACCAGAAATGATGCCGCATGCCTTCGCGTACATTATCGTCATCGGACGAACGCTCGAAGAGCATATGGAAAACCTGAAGGAAGTGTTTAGGAGACTACGGGCTGCCAACCTGAAAGTAAATGCGGAAAAATGCAAATTTTTTAGAAAGGAACTGCAATACTTGGGGCATCGCATAACAGACCAAGGCATCGGAACAGACCCAGAAAAAGTGTCGGCAACTGCCTTAATAAAACCACCGGCCAACGTTAAGGAGTTACGACAATATTTGAAAGTGGCGTCGTGGTACAGGCGTTTTGTGCCAGATTTTGCAACGTTGGTGCATCCGTTGAATAGCCTGCTCCGGAAAAGCACAAAATGGGAATGGACAGATGACCATCAACAGGCGTTTGAAGCTGTCAAGGCCAGGCTAATCGCAGACCCAATCTTAGCATGCCCAGATTTCACAAAGACGTTTGTGCTGCAGACCGACGCCAGCGATTACAGGCTCGGTGCTATTCTCACACAGAATTCCGACCAAGGCGAGAGGGTGATCTCGTATTCCAGTAGGTCCCTGAATGGTTCGGAAAGAAATTTCTCAGCGACTGAGAAGGAATGCCTGGCCATTGTGTGGGCCATATGCAAACTAAGGCCATACTTGGAAAGTGATCACGGATCATATGGCACTGAAGTGGCTGAATAGCATCGAGAGCCCAACCGGAAGAATCGCACGATAGGCGCTGGAACGGCAGCAATATGACTTTGAGATCGCGTACAGAAAGGGCCAGCTGAATATAGTAGCAGACGCACTATCACGACAGCCACTGCCAGAAACGTGTCGACGGGTAAAAACACAGGAACAGCACAAGGAAACCGGCGAGTGTAACTGGATAAGGGATATGCGGGGCAAGATTTCCCAAAATCCCCAAAAATATCCAGATTACATGACAGAAGCCGACCAGCTATATCGCCACATACCGCACAGAGCAGGCAACGAGGATGTCACATCATGGAAGCTGTGCGTGCCAACGGGGTCCAGGCGGCGGGTAATGTCGGAGAACCACAACTCACCGACAGCTGACCACATGGGCAGTCGGAAGACAATTGCCAGAGTCGCAGCAAGATACCATTGGCCGGGAATGCACCGCGACATAAGGAAATATGTGCAAAACTGCGAGAGCTGCCTACGATATAAGCCAAGCCAACTACAGGCGGCCGGGAAATGCTGACCCAAGTACCGGAAGAGCCGTGGGCCACTGTGTGCGCAGATTTCGTCGGACCACTGCCCCGCTCCAAGTGGACCGAAATGGTGCCAATGCGCAGGGCAACGACGGAAACTCTGGAAAAGGCGATCCGCGAGCGGATCATCGCAAGATACGGCGTACCCAAGGTGCTGATTACAGACAATGGCGTTCAGTTCACCAGCAGGGCGTTTAAAAAGTTCCTGGGTGAATTAGGCGTCCGACACCAGTTCACGGCCCCATACACGCCCCAGGAAAACCCGAGGGAGAGAGCCAACAGGACGGTGAAAACGATGATCGCCCAGTTCACCGGGGCAGACCAGAGGACTTGGGACGAAAAGTGGCCGGAACTGCAGTTGGCCGTGAATTCGAGCGTGGCTGAATCCACGGGATATTCGCCCGCCTTTATTACGCAAGGGAGAGAGCCTAGGTTACCCAGCGGACTGTACGACGAAGGAACAATCGGCACAGGAAGGCAAACGCAAACTCCGGCCGAGAACGCACAGAAGCTGAAAGAAATCTTTGAGCTGGTGAGGCGAAATATGGAAAAGGCAGCGCAGGATCAGGCACGCCACTACAATCTACGTAGACGCCCATGGAAACCGAACATCGGTGACACAGTCTGGGCTAAAGAACATCATCTGTCCAACGCTGCAGAAGGATTCGCCGCAAAATTGGCACCAAAATATGACGGGCCTTTTAAAATAATGAATTTTAATTCGGCGGTGATATGCAATTTGCGGCATGAAAAGACTGGCAAAGAAAAAACTGCCCACGTTAGCCAATAAAAAAACAATTCATTGGTGGCCAAAACCGAGGATCGAAGTCGGACTTAGCGGGGGCGCACTGTGAATCCAAAGAGAGGGAGAGGACGATACACAGTATCGAACTCACACAGATACATTAGGAGCGCGAGAGCGGGAGAGGGAGGGTCATAGGATGCGGATACCGTTACCGGGTACGCAAAGAGAGGACCCGTCGGACCCTACTACAAAGAGAGGACCCGTCGGAGCCCGTAGCAAGGGAAAGTCCAAAGGCCGCCGCGGATAACGGAACCAGGAACATAGGAAACCGATGTTTCGTCAGCGCGCGAGCGCCACAAGAAGGGCCTATTAAAATCAGGTCGCCAAGATGAAAACAAGCAGCAGCAGCAACAGTAAGTCCGTGAGGGGAGAGGGGCGGGGAGGCAGCACCGGGCAACAGCCAGCGGCGAGATGGAGGCGGGACTCAGGTTCCGCACTCCAGCTGCTGGCGTCCCAACTGGTGTCGCGGTCCCCGTCGCCGAACCCCGAATCGGAGGACGAGGAGCGGATAACCGACGTAGAGCTGGAGGAGGAGGAGGAGGCCGGCGTCCGGTCGGCAGGGCAGGAGGACGAGGTGCCCATGATTGACCTGGCATCGTCGGAAGAAGAGGAGGAGGACACCGAGACGGAGACGGTGAGTTCGGAGGTCTCCTCAGACGAGGAGGACGAGCCACGTCGGGCGGCGAAGGTCGTGGACTTATTTTTTTGTGTATTTTTTTGGAAAGTCAGGTCAAACGGGAAACATTCGGACCTTGGACCTTCATATGGCAAGGGCAACGAGGTCATACGGTGAATTGGCGGACTTCGGACCCGCCTAAAGAGGACACACCGTGAATTAACGGTACCTCGATGGACCTTGGACCAGCGCCCGGCAAAGGCAACGGGGTCATACGGTAAATTGGCGGACTTCGGACCCGCCCATGGAGGACACACCGTGAATTAACGGAACCCCAGTGGACCTTGGACCCGAGGGAAATAACGGCACCTACAGCGCCTATAAAAAGGACGGCGCAAGCGCAGCTCGAGACAGTACGAGTGCGAGAATCAGAGCGAGTGCGTGAATGCGGAATAAGTACAAATCGAAACCGAAGTGCCCAAGGATCAAGATCGCAAAGTCGAGACGCCGAACGACGACAAGTCTACAAGGCTGAGGCTACAACGCTGAGATCCAACGGTGCTAGGTCGTGGTAAAGTCAAACTTAGGGAGTCCTTGCGCGGTGTCAGGCGATAAAGGTGGCTAGGCGATAAGGGAGAACTTTGTTCTACCTGCTAGGCGATACACCTTGCCGACAAAGTCCAAGCTGAACTCCGGAAGCCAGGCGATAAAGGTGGCTAGGCGATTAGGCGTAACTTCGGCTCACCTGCTAGGCGATACACCTTGCCGGCCCCGGTAGGGAAGCTCGCATAACATCCAGGGTTTTGGTGGAGTCGTCCCGATCTCAGTCACCCGGAGCAGCAAGCCAAAGCAGCGCATTAGCAGGCCAGGAGCGACGCAGCGGTAAGCCAGGAGCGACGCAGCAGCACGCCAGGAGCAGCGCAGCAGCGAGCCAGGAGCAACGCAGCAGAAGACAGCGACAACGGGCAGCAGATTAATAGCAGTAAGGCTATATTGTAGAGAAACAATAAACCAGCACCAACTTAATCATTTCTGGCGTTATCCTTTGGGCACGGGCGGTCACGCAATATAAATTTGGTGGAACGAACTCACAACCTCTCTGAGCTAGCCGCACGTTTACGTAGTGAGCAGAAATAAAAAATCAGGTTGTTACAAGTTGCAAAACGGCGGTCGCTTGAAAGGTTGTCTCGCGACCATGAGATGAAAAAAATCTACTTAGAATTCATGGAGAAGTACCTTTCCTTAGGTCATATGTCTCTTACGGATAAAATTCCTTCTGCTCCACATAATGTTATCCCACATCAATGTGTTCTGAGACCACAAAGTACGTCAACCAAGTTACGTGTCGTTTTCGATGCGTCTTGTAAATCGTCAACTCAGATGGTTGGGCCGACAATCCAAGATGAGTTGTATTCAACGTTACTGCGCTTCCGGCTGCATGGGTTCACCCTGACCGCCGATGTAAAGAAAATGTATCGCCTAGTGATGGTGAATGAAGCAGATAGGCAGTTTCAACTAATAGTGTGGAGAAGAGACCCCTTTGAGTTCTTTAGATTATACAAGCTCAACACCGTAACATATGGTACTGGACCAGCCCCGTTCTTGGCTATTCGGTGTTTGAATAGGCTAAGTGAGTCTGCCAAACTTTCTTTTACTAGAGCTGCTAAGGTTATTGGATCCGACTTTTATGTCGATGAAATGTTGACTGGTGCTGCATGCGTAGAGTTGAGGACTATTAAGTCTGAAGTATCTCACGTTCTTCAAACTGCAGGTTTTCAATTGACAAAAAGGTTATCAAACTTACGTGACGTCACTGCATCTAAAAGCACAGTTAAATCCATACAGATCTCGGACTCAGAGTCATCTAAGGCGTTAAGAATATCGTGGTTGCCTAACGAAGGTGCTGTCATGGGTCTCCGAGCGACAAAACGGAACATACTATCGATGACATCAAAGCTGTTTGACCCCCTCGGCTTATTGAAATTAGAGTATATATTCTCTTGCAGGAACTTTATCTAAATTAGTTAAATTTGGTCGATTCCGATGCATTTGGAAACAGCATGAAGTATGATAAAAATGATACGTTCTAAATTAGAAGAAATAAATGTTCCATATTTATTGCCAAAACCGGGCATACCGATCCAATGTCACCGGTCCAATTACATGCCTTTGCCGACGCATTCTTATGGAGCTTGCGTGAACATTCGTAGCAAAACTGTAGAAGGTTATAAAATATCGTTATTGACTTCTAAGGCTCAAGTACGCCAATCGAAACTAAGACACTCCCAAGGTTTGAGTTACTAGGAAGGGTGAAAAGTAACCTCCTTGACCGCCAGAATGCGCTACTACTGCAAAGAAGGTTATGGCTCCTTACGGTGCGTTCATATTTAGGCAAGCATACCAAATTTCAGTGCGATACTGCTCATAGTTTTGTTTTGGCAGCTGATTGTTGTTGACGTGTTTGGCATCATGTTGAATATGGACAAAAACGATTTTGGTTCTCTCATAAAACATTTTTTTTGAGAGGCAAAACGGCGAAGGAAACAAAAGAAAAATTGGACAAATATTATGGGGCAAATGCTCCGTCAGATTACACCGTGAAATATTGGTTTCAAAAGTTTCGTGGTGGCCGCAAAAAAAAAGTTATCCTGCCGCTGGGTGCCGCGCATGCTCACTCCGGACCAAAAACTCGAACGCGAGAACAGTTCAAAAGAGTGTTTGGACGTACTGACGCGGCATCCGGCGGACTTTTGGCGTCGATTGGTAACTGTTGATGAAACCTGGCAATGGACCAAAGCCGGCACGAGTGCCTCCGAGGAAAGCTCGATGGGTCGGAAAGGTTATGGCATCAGTTTTTTGGGATTGTCATGGCATTCTTTTCGTGGACTACCTCGAAAAAGAAAACCATCGACAGCGAGTATTACTGTGCATTGTTGGAGCGATTGAAGGCCGAAATCGCTGCAAAACGGCTTCACATGAAGCGAAAAAAAATTTTGTTTTTGCAAGACAATGCACCGGCGCACAAGAGCGTAGCAACCACGGCTAAAATAAGTGACTTAGGGCTCCAATTGCTTCTGATTTAAAAAACTTTGATTTTTCAATCGAAATCTTTGTAATGGTGTTCAATTGTTTTTGAAAATATAATAATGTCATTCATACTCTTCAAATAACATCCATTGCTCGTTCGAATATTCTATGGGCGTTTGTTAATTCATTCTCAGTATTATTCGTATTATTTCTTGAAATTTAGGTTTTCTGTGTGTCTTTTTCATTCATGAGAATCTGATGAAATCCTGATTCTTTCCAAGATTTGACAAAATCACTGATGGGTCCGGCATTGGTTATCTATCCGGTATAGTATGTTTTGTGTGTTTGCATAAAATAGCTCTATCATTTCACCACGTACAACTGTCCTAAAAGGGATCTGCATAATTATTTTTTAATGCTCCCCATTGATCCAAATGTGAGAACGCATCTGAGAACGTTGATTTTTGTGGCCTTGTCTATACGACATTGAAAATTCGTGGTAGGCCTCTGTATAAGTCCTGCATTGCGCTCTTCGTTTGTTTTGCGTCCAAGCGGTTCATCTAGAACTTGTTTATTTATTTTTTTTTTTTTTTTCGGACGTTGATGCACTATGATCAGCGCAAACAAGTGGCCCTTACGACACCAAGCAGTGCTTGTTACGCGCGGAGCCTAATAGGCGTAAAAACGAGATCGCGAGAAGTTAAAAGCACAATGTAGAAGCGGACAGACTAAGTTAGAAATACGTACGAGACTAATACTAATACTAATTTTGTGCTAAGTAAGATAAAATTAATGATTTTAGGCTTGGCAAAGAGTCGGTAGTAGAAATAATGTGGTATAGTCTATTATAGTCGTTACACAGTACTCTAAACGGTTCATGCATATCAAAGTTAGATCTACAAATATTTAATGTAAGTGGAATATAGTTCCTGGTAATTCTATTAGGCACGGAGAAGCTTATGCGACCCAGTAACTCGGGACTCTCCACATCCCCGTGAATAAGTTTATAGATAAAAGTTGTGCCAAGCATCGTTCTACGGTTTACTAAGGATGGTAGATTAATTAGGAGAAGTCTACTAGAGTAGGATGGTAAAATAAGGCTTGCATTCCAGTTAAGGCCCCGCAGAGCAAATAATAAAAAGTTCTTTTGCACAGACTCTATCCGGTCTATATGTACACCATACTGAGGACTCCAAACTGGAGAACAGTACTCCAGGATTGGACGGACTAGTGAAATAAACAGAGTCTTCGTAACATAGGGATCATCGAATTCCTTTGACCACCTTTTAATAAATCCAAGTACTCCCCTGGCTTTATTCACCATAGAAGTAATATGGTCACAAAACTTAAGTTTAGGGTCAAGGAGGACGCCAAGGTCATCAACATGCGTAATTCTAGACAACGCGCAACCACCCAGCGTATACGTTGCATATTGTGGGTTCACCCGAAAAAATGTCATTACTTTGCACTTAGCGCTATTTAAATCCAAAAGATTTTCACAACACCATGTTTGAAAAGCGTTTAGGTCAGATTGTAAGTCTGAAATGCTAGAAATTTCGTTATATTGCAGGCATAACTTAACGTCATCTGCGTACATAAGGACACGCGACTTTGTCAAGACTAGAGGGAGATCGTTTATAAATAAAGTAAAAAGAAGTGGGCCAAGGTGGCTTCCTTGTGGGACGCCAGAAGTAACTCGGATCAAATCAGAGATCGAGTTTTTAAAGAGGTCGTTGAGTCCTACCACTCAGATAACTTGAGATCCATGTTAGAAGATCACATGGAAACCCTAATAAGTCTAGCTTTAATACAAGAAGCGAGTGATTTACTGAATCAAACGCTTTACTAAAATCAGTGTAAACTACGTCAGTCTGCATGTTCTTTCTAAAGCCATTTATTACAAAAGACGTTAGCTCCAAGAGGTTTGTCGTCGTAGATCTTCGCCTTATAAATCCATGTTGACATGGAGATATAATCGATCTACAAAGATGTTGCAAATGGGGTGTAATAGTGTTTTCGAAAAGCTTTGGGATGGCGGATAATTTGGATATGCCTCTGTAATTACTTGTATTGCATTTATTTCCTTTCTTATAAAGGGGAATGACAAATGACTCCTTCCAAATAAGAGGGAAATGAGATGTTTTTAAAGACAAGGTAAACAATTTGTACAGAGGTCTACACAGAGTTTCAGCACAGTACCTCAGCACGCAGCCTGGAACTCCGTCCGGACCCGGTGAATAGACAGGCTTAACTTTATGGAGATCCAAAAGAAGGCAGCTTTCGCTTAACTTCGGACAAAAAATCAAGTTCGACTTGGCTATGGCATTTGAATAAGACGGATTTGGACGGGATGAAACAGAATATGTTGTCTGGAAAAACTGGGCAAATAGATCGGCAATTGCCTGATCAGAATTTGCCGTAGAGTTTTCAAATGATAGTGATGCAGGGTAACAGGCTGATTTACGCTTAGTGTTAACAAAATTATAAAACTGTTTTGGATCTTGTGAAAATTGGACCCTACAACGAGTCAAATAGCTTTTATAACACCGGGCGTTAAGCACGATAAAATTTGACCGAGCCCTTAGGTACCGAGAGAAGGCAGATTGTGAACCGCACATTTTAAATTTATTGAAAAGTCTGGACTTAATATTTTTTAGGTGGGACAACTCTTTATTAAACCACGGAGGTTTATTTGAAATTGACGGATAGTATAACGGAACACACAGATAAAAGAAGGAATTCAATGCATTATAAAAGATAGCCACGTTAGTGCATGAATAAAATTCGGACCAGTCATAGCCGGATATAAAAGTATTTAAAAGATGAAAGTTTGCCATACGGAAGCAGCGGATTCGTTTAACCGACTTTTCGGATTTTTTATTCAGCTCTGTTCTTGTATCTACAGTCAGCTCTAGAGTTGGATGATAAGGATCTTCCGGTTGTGTAAGTGGTGACGTTCTTGATAGGCAAACGCCTTCTGAATTTGAAACAAAACACAAGTCCAGTAAACGTCCTAAGGAGTTCTTAACATGGTTCACTTGGGATAGCGCAATGTCAAGCAAGCCGTCAATAAAGTCATGCTGCGCTAAAGGAAGTAAAATGTTAGAGTTTTCGTCAGGGGACCATGTCGCACTAGGTATATTAAAATCACCCAATACTATTAGCTGATCTCGATCTGACAGTTTTTTGGAAATGGACTGAATAACGGAAAGGTGATTTGCGTAAATAGGGAACTCAGATGATGGTGGGATATATGAACAAGTAATATATACAAAACTACCGGGAAACGATAATTTTATACCTAGGAATTCGATGTCATAAAATTCTTCGAAAGTTAGTAATTCAGACGAAAAAGTGGAGTCAACAGCAATCAGGACTCCACCTCCCCGTCTGGACTGACGATCAAGCCTATATATTGTGTACTTACCCGAGAGAATTTCGGAGCTAAGAATATCCGGCCTTAACCAGGTCTCTGTACATACCATAATATTATATGGGAAAGAAAAACTATCCGCATACAATTTAGTCAGCTTACTAAGTAAGCCTCTTGTATTCTGATAGCAAAGAAGAAAAGAGGAGGCTAGTTTTTTGGGACAGAAGAGGATGTGGAGGGCGCTGGGGATGGTTCTTTAATGGTATTTTCCATTTCCCCTGAACTATTCTTTTTTCTCTTAGCTTCGTACTCTTTTACAAATATGCCCTCAGGCCAGAAACTGGTGGAACACACAGATGCAAAAAGAGCACAAGGAATACCAATCTTAAATGATGATACTTTCCTAGCATAAGAAAATTTAAATTGTTCGACCTTCAAATCATCAACTTGGATTTTGTTACGGATATAAGCCGTAATATCCAGTGATGAGCACCCGAACACAAGTAACCGTTTTTGGTACAACACATGTAACCCTTTTTGGTACTACAGAATTTGTATCTGTACTACCAGTATCGGCCGGTAATCCGGACGTTAAGTCTACATGAGGTGTTGGGGCCACTACTTTATTTTGATCGGACAGAGCGGAAGTACCTAGCGGAGCCACATCGATTCCAGCAACTTCGGATACCGAATCACTTTTTGCCCCCGATCTTAGTACCATTTGAGTGGCGCCTAAGATTGGCAGCTGAGCTGGAGTCGAATCGCGGGCAGCAGGTTGCACAGCACCTGCCATAGAATGCCCACCGACCGCGACTTTTTTGCGCTTTGGGGAATCGGGCTCAGCTAGCATGCGGCTAGTGAGCTGAGATTCAAGCGCCACGAGCAGGTCCGTATTTTTACGGCAGTTCCGGATTAATTCCGTAACACTGCTTTTTGTGAGCCGCCTAATAGTTATTGCCTGGTTCTCGTATACAATGCATTCATCGCAGTAGTAGCGTAGGCCACTCCTCTTATCGATGGCATCACGAACCAGGCCAGAATAGCCAAGACACTTTGCGTGATAAATTTTATCACATGTATGGCAGGGAATACTTTGCTGTCCAGCCGAGATAATTTTCTTGCAATTTTTTAACGAACAGAAAGCCATTTTCACTGACCGCGGACCACTGTGCACTATAGCGGACAAAAATATCGAAAGCGCTCAAGAACTTTTTAATGAGAGATCAAGCAGAGCGACAGAGCGGGAGCAAAACACCGAATAACTTTGATGTTAGGCACCACGAAACGATATAGAAACGAAAAGAGAGAGAGAGAGCGGGATTATTAACCGATTAACTCCGGTATAAAACACCTCTGAGAGATATGACCGTTGGAGTGCGTGCCGTTCCAACAGCGCTCAACGACGAAGAGAAAGACTGAAAAGAGGGGCAATGGAACACAATAACAACAAACCAGCACCGAATTAAATAATGATAAAAACTTTTTGTTTACTAAACACAAGTTAATCACGATGCACTCGCGAAGCGAACGGAAAGTTGTTAGAAAACACTTAAAGGTGTAGAAACGTTTAAAAGATTTAAGTAAACCCCGGTGGTTTCAATAAGAAAAATGAAAATTCGGAGCGCAAGACAAAAACACGACCGTTCTCTGTGAAGACGCATAAATTATATATGCAAAGGTTCGTTAGGCGCCGAGGATGTCCCAAGTCGTCCATTGCGACAACGGGACGATCTTTGTCGGAGCGAGTCGCCACATCCAAGCCCTTCGAGAGAGAATAGAGGAGGAATCCGATGCGATACGCGAATTCGCATCAAAAATCGGATGCTCCGCACATGGGTGAACTAAGAAAGGCAGGTGTCAAAACTGCCAAGCAGAAGAGCTGGAGACAGTCCTCGTGGGAATCGAGGCAGTGATGAACTCCCGGCTGCTCGGAGCGATCAACACAGACCCAAGCGACGGAGAGGCTCTGACTCCTGGGCACCTGCTGACAGGCGGGCCGCTGCTCGCCACACCAGCACTCCGGCATCGGACCAGTAGGGTCTCAGTTGCTTGCGGCGATGGCGTCTTGTCTCGTCAGTCAGGCAACCGTTCTGGCGGCGATAGTCCCGTGAATATGTCCGGGGCCTGCAAATTCGGGGCAAGTGGCACCAGCATCAGCCGAACATCCTCGAGGGAGACCTAGTCATCGTGGACAACAACAATGGCTCCTCGGGAGAATAATCGCCAGGCACGGACGGAGGACTGCATGTTCAGGGTCGTCGACGTCAGAACTAGCGAAGGAGGCATTTTTCGGTGGGCCATTCACAAGTTGGCGCCGCTTCGAGTGTGTTGAAACCCGATGAGTGTTATACGGGGTCGGTGTTGAAGTTATGAAGTTTTCATGAAATCGTTACAAATTTGAAGTATAGTGTAAGTTAGTTTGGGGCGAAGGCAGGAGCACAATAAAGTTCTCTCTCGCTCTCAGCGTCGTCTTCGCCAACCTTCGTTAAGCTAGGCTCTAAGAAATTTGTCTAAATATGGAATGACATTCGTTGAAATTTAATTGAGCCGTAGACGTTTATTTTTTTTGCTTTCGTTCGTTTTTTTGCTAATTAAAAATTTTAGCCACCAAATAGAAAACTATCTAATTTTTTCACATTATTTTCGCAAGGCAGACTTTCTGAGGCTAAATGATTTTTTTTCTGGTTTAATTGGTCTGATCTTTACTTATGCAGTTAATGTTTTTTACAATGCAATAAAATAATTTTTTAATTCCTGTGTTCCGTGTTACTATCCGTCAATCTGCAATAAATCACTTTGGTTTAGCAAAGAGTTGACCACTTATGTAAAGTCCAGACCTATTAGGAAATATAAAAGTTCTCAATCTATTTTTTCAAGATATTTAAAAATTCACCATGCTTAATCCTCAGCGTTTTAATAATTATTATAACTTTATTAGTTCCAAGCGTAAATCTTATTCACATTATCTAGAATTCGAGTAAATAAAAATAACTCATAGTATTCAGCTAAAAGTTGTTCTGAGAATAATTAATATATAAGAAAACCGAAAACCCAAAACCAATTTTAGTTAGTTGTTATTAACAACGTTGAGTTATACAGGGTTTGACATATTCTGGCAAAACTATAATTTTAATAGGATTATGAGATCGATTAATTTTGGTTACCATGAAATAATACACGCTTACGTTTTCAGATTGCGGAATATTATATTCAACAAAACAAGTACTAAAACAACTAAAAAGAAATAAATATATAAGGTAATTACAAAAATGCTAAAAACTAATTGAATTAAGATTATTAACTAAAAATTGAAAATTAAATAAAGCTGATATTTCTTTTCAACAATCATAATTTCAGAGGATTTTATAATTTCACTCAAAAGTTATGACTATCATGGGAATGCAAGCAGAGCGTCAGAAGATTCTCTATGTTAAGATCAGAAGCTTTTCAATAGCGAGTTCCCACATTTCTTTGGTTCTTGGAACATAGATGGAGCTCTGTCTTTAAGGCTTCTATAGTGTGTGAAAGTTATATTATCTGTCGATAATGGTCCGCTTTCCGATACAGACTAGTGGCAAGTACAACAATAGTGAGGATTATTTTAATTGCTGATTTTATTTATTATTTTTTTTATTGAATTTATATTTTGACTAACAATTAAAATAAAATATTAGATTTTTATGCACACCCCAAATTTAACAAATAAATTTAATATTTTAAGCCCATTCATTCAGATACATTAAACTGAAATTGCAATACCTTAATGTTACTAATTGCAACTGATTGCACTGAGCCTCATACAAAAAATAGGGAAGATTTTATAAATAATTATCAACAAACCTACATTATATCAAAATGAATCGGTACCATCCATTTTAGAAGAAGGAGGTTTTACACTTTTGGGTTTTATAATACAAAATTTGTTTTTAAACTTGGCTTTGAACTTGCCACATTTGCCTGTGATTTTGGCACCCACTCCGTAAAGTAAGCATAAACATACGTTCGGCGGGCAAGATATTACGCCATATTCTTACTTCCAACACAAGACCCCGTTCAAAGTCTAAACTTGTTTAATCGGTCACCAAATTTTTGACAATTAAAAAGTGAATTGCATCTTTCTCTTTTATCCCAAATATTATATTAATTCTGTCTCAAATGTTTGCAACGCAGTGAAGGAGACATTTCTGACCCTATAAAGTATATATATTATTGATCAGCATCACCAGGAGAGTCGAACTAGATTTGTCCGTCTGCCCGTCCGTTTCTACGCAAACTAGTCCCTCAGGTTTAAAGCTATCTGCTTATAACTTTCCCAAAAGTTGTCTTTCTATTGCATATAAGTCGGAACGAGCCGGATCGGGCGACTATATCATACAGCTCCCATAAGAACAATCGGAAAAAAAATTCCAAAAATTATAACTTTGTTGTTTTTAATTTTTTTTCTTTATTCTTTGAGATTTGGTAATATATAAATATTATGGAATTACGGGTTTAATTAAATTAAAATCGGAAAACAATATCATATAGCTGCCATAGAACCGATGGCAAAATGCAGCAAAAATCATAGTTTTTAGTAATATAGGCATAGAAATCGAAATGTAGTCGATTTGTGATAACTGCAAGGGTATATAAACTTCGGTTTGCCGAAGTTTGCTTCCTTTCTCGTTTTTAGTAATATAGGCCATAGAAATCGAAATGTAGAAGATTTGTAGCAACTGCAAGGATGTATAAACTTCGACTTGCCGAAGTGTGCTTTCTTTCTTGTTTAATACAATAATAAATCATTGAAATGACAGCTATATTATATAGTCGTCCATTTCATAGAACAAGAACCAAATTGTGAAATTGAGTAAGACACTTCATCTCGGATCATATCCGCATATTTTAAAACCAATAAAGTTATAATTTATTTTGAGTTTATATTTTCCAATTTTTTTTTTTGTAGCTATATGATATATTCGTTTAATCAGGCCCTTTCCTACTAAGAAAAACAAGACAAATTTTAGGATTAAAGTAAACAAAATATCTAACTGATATATACAAACACTTGCTGACAAGATCGTCAGGCAGCCATACCGTCAGTTAATTTACCACTTTCACCCATTACGAAAATGGCAAAATAAATATATACCTATGTTAAATACTGTTAAACTTTCTCTTTCTACCCACTTTATTTACTTAAGCAATACAAAACGCTGGCCATTTGAGAAAATTATTTTCGGAAGGGCCGCGTATTATTTCTCACAGTACTAAGTTGAGAACTGTCGGTCTCACGGTTTCCAATATATTTTTTTTTTTTTTAACATTTTGCATTTTATTTATTGCATCTTCTCTGAATTGAGATTACCAATAAGTATATAGAATCTTAAATTAAAAAACTATCTGACAGTCAAGGTGACTGGCGCGAGATTAAGGGGCTCTTATAACAATAACTATTGCTGAGCTGGAAGGTCATTGCGTTGCAATCGGGTCCGGTTGGAAACCCTGGCTAGGCCCCTGGCGAGCTGGTTTGGATGAGAAGTTAGCTTGGTGTGGTAGGACGCTTTTTGTTTTGATATTTCATCTTTTACGGGTAGAATGCCAAGATCTCTGTAGATGTTGTCGTTCCGAATATACCAAGGTGCCCCAGTGATAGTTCTCAGGATTTTTGATTGTGCTCGCTGAATGTCGATGTTGCTGCTGCTCGCGTTTCCCCACAATTGGGAGCCGTAGGTCCAGACTGGCTTAAGCGTTGAATTGTAGAGCAGGACCTTGAAGTCCAGGCAGAGGGGGGAGCGCGCGTTTATAAGCCAATGAAGACTGTTTGATTTTAATTTTAGGTGAATTTTCTTAGCTTTGATATGTCTCCGCCATGTAAGTCTCCTGTCTAGGTGGATGCCAAGGTACGTTACATCGTCAGCTTGTGGAAGTGGCGTGTTATTCAGGGTTAGCGGGGGACACGTTTGTCTGTTAAGAGTAAACGTTATGTGTTTACACTTTTGCGCATTTATTTTTATACGCCAGTCTGATAACCACCTCTCCACTACAACGAGATGATCAGCTAGTAGTGCTGTTGCCTGAGTTGGGCATTTGGACCGACTTATGATCGCGGTATCGTCTGCGAATGTAGAAGTAGTTAGCCGCTCGTTCGTGGGAATATCTGCGGTGTAGAGGAGAAATAGAGTTGGACCAAGGGCGCTACCTTGGGGAACTCCAGCCTCTATAGCGTAGTCATCGGATGTGGTGGTGTTGCATCTCACGGCGAAGGCTCTCTTGTAAAGGTACGATTCAAGTATCCTGTAAGTGTTTCCCGGCAGGCTCGTTCTGATTTTATGCATAAGGCCATCAAGACAGACTCGGTCGAAAGTCTGTGCAACGTTAAGGAATACCGCCCTGCAGTATTCCCGAAGCTCGAATGCAGTCCGTATTTCTGTTGTTAGTCTGTTGACTTGCTCTATTGTTCCATGGCTTTCTCGAAAGCCAAGTTGGTGTGCTGGAATAACGTTGTGCTCTTTCAGATATGGGATTATGCGCGTCAAAAGGCATTTTTCGAGCAGTTTTGACAGACACGAGAGTAAACTTATCGGTCTGTACGAAGCTGGTATTGTGTGATCTTTTCCTGGCTTCATTGATCATTATGATTACCGATTTTTTCCATTTTTTTGGAAAATAGCCAAGTCGTGTAATCCCGTTAAAGAGTTTACAAATAACCTCAACTGCACAGTTTGGAAGTTCGATTAACATTTTGGGAGCTATTTGATCACCGCCTGGGTCCTTTCTTGGTTTCAATTGCTCGCTGATTACTTTTGCAACTTCATTTGGTTGAAATAGAATTGGCTCCGTCTAAGATTCGATTCGAATTGACGGCGACGGTAGTGCGAATGAATTAGTTGCAGGGTTTGGCTGGAAAACATTTCGAAGGTGTAAAGCAAATGTACAAGCTCTGTCTTTGTCGCTTCTGGCCCAGCTGCCTGAAGAGTCTCTTATGGGAATTACTGTTTCGGCCGGCGCACTTAAATTTGGTGGGGGAAAGTTTCACAATGTACTGGCGTTGTGCTTTTAGTTCTTCTTGCCTTAGAGCCCTGGTCAGTCTGCGACCAGCTTCCCTAAGACTTTGTTTGGAGGATGGCGATCTGCTGGTTTGCCAAGCACGTCTCAAACGTCTTTTCTCCAAAACAAGCTGTTCGATTTCAAGGTTAGTTTTGTGTTGGTGTGTGTGCCCGCCCCACCTTTGCGGTGTTGGGACTTTGGCTGCTGCGACGAGTACAGACTCCAGTGCATCGGCATAGCAGTCGATTTCCTCCTTGATGTTGAGCTGTGGAGTTAGTTCAATGTGGGAACTTACGTACATTTTGAACTTCAGTTGGTTCTAAGCGACGTCAGCCTGCGAGGGTGCTCGATTAATTCCGGGCTTTGAAGAAGAGTTATTAGCACAGGTGAGTGGTCCGATGATAGATCCAAAAGCGATTTTGCTGATATAAGATTGCGAGAAAAGTTTTTTGTCACAGCAAATCAATTAAATCAGGTAGTTTTCTAGGATCTGTAGGCCAGTATGTAGGGCTGCCTGGTGAAACGTAGTCCAGTTTGTTGCATGTTTTAATGAGTGCATTATATAATTGCCTTCCGTTGGGGGTCACAAGGCGGGATCCCCAGTGCGTGTGTTTGGCGTTGTAATCCCCTGCTGCTCTAAATCGCTCACCAAGTGAATTGTAGAAGTCCATGAATTGCTTTTCGGAGACTTTAAAGCGGGGTGGGCAGTAGACAGCGGCAATGGCAAGGTTGCAGTTGCCCAACTGTAATTTATCGATGTAGGTTGCAGATGAATTTTTGCAAACCTTTGGTGAAAGTGGTGTTTGACGCGGTCTCTTATTAAGATGCCAGTTCCGCCATGCGTTTTACCATCTGGATGATCGGTGCCGTAGAACGTGTATCCCCGTATTTGAAAGTTATATTTGCTGGTGAGATGCGTTTCTGCCAGCAACATAACGTCGATGTGGTTTTCGTTCAGAAATTGAGTTATTTCAGGTTTATGCCGTGAAACACCGTCGGCGTTCCACAGAGTTATTCAAAGGCTAGGCATGGATTATTTGGACTGCTGAGCTTCAAGCATTTGTAACAAGATATTTTGGTTTTGCATAAGGGTTTGCATGGTGGTTTTCATGAAGGACATAAATTACATCATATTTTGTTGCAAAATAATCTTCATAGATTCCATGTTACTTTGTGGCTGTCCCATGGCCTGCTGGATGTTATCAATTTTCGGCTCTATGTGAACTGTGCCTGATCTTAAAGCACTGGCGTAAGACATTCCGTTGGTGGTAATTGAAGGGCCAAATGATGATCTGGCTGCTTTTGCGAATAAAGCTTCCGGTGTCGTTTGTGATCTCATGTAAGTGTTTTGTGTGTTCAGGGAGCGTGCCGTTGTCGCTCGTTGCATCCGACTTTTCATCATCTTGTAGACTGGACTGCCTCTGTAGTTTGCGGTGTGGTTTCCTTGGCAGTTTACACACTTTTTAGTGAGAGAGTCTTCCTTGTTGGCAGGGCAGGGTTCGGAGCCGTGGCAGTTTCCACAAGCTACACATACTGACCAGAGGGTGCAGTAACCCCTGGTATAACCGTATTCCTGGCATCTAATATTTTTGACATTAAATAAAGAATCAGCCAAAAAATATTTTTTTTCCAAAAATATCATAAAAACTTTCAAACAAAATCCGGCAAAGAAAAAAAAACGACTTTCCATCCATTTGTACCTATATTTTTTACTTGATAAATAGTTTTTGCGATTATTTCCTACCTTTCTGATAAATTAATTTTAGTTCTTATGTAGATTTAAAAGCCGTTTTTATGGTGTCCATCCTAGAATTTTAGCAAATGCTAATAATTAATTTTCAGAAAATAGTAAAAATAAACTTTTATCTTATAAGGAAAACGTTGATTTAATTTTGTTGTGTAGCATTTTTTTAAACTAAATCTAGCTTAAATGAATATATGAAAAAAACTTGTGTAATTAATTATAACGCAATGATACACTCACCTTTAAGTCTGTAGGATTTCCAGATGCATCGCCCAACAATTTTTTCATTTGTTCTAATTTGTAGTTCACCTTTTCAATCAATTTCATTTTAATTTCAATTTGAATGTGCATCATTTTTAAATTATTTTCTAGCTTGCAAGATTTGTTTTCAGCATTACTTAATTTTGACTTCGTATTCTCATTATATGTTCTTGCACTAAAAACCGCACTTCTAAGTTTCTCGACCTCAAGCATTGATGACGCCATTTGATTTTGAACTTTTGATAATGATAAGTCGACTCTACGACGTCTTTCCTGCGACTTATTTAATAGTTTTAAACGATAAGATGTTGCCTTATCAGTTATTAAATGGTCCTGTGCCAACTTTAATATGTCGTCCTCAGACCGAAACTTTTGTACTTGATATTTATCTAGTGTAAAGTCAAATTTTCGAATTTCAGAGAGTAGTCGCGTGCTCTCTCGCATTGCTTCATGCAGATCAGATTCCGTACTATTTAAGAATTCTGGTAGCGCTTCTAGTTTGTCTTGCAAACTGAGAAGTGTTTCATTTTCTTCTTGACCTTTAAAAAAATAAAATTAATTCATAAAGTAAATTTTCTAAAATGTATAACAACAAATATGTAAAATAAAGGATTTTGAAAAGCTCCATTATGAAGACGTTTTAAAATTCGAATAAAAACTAGTTCAATTATTTCGTTGACGTATTTAAAAAAAAAATTTAATACATTTTTAAAGTGTTTCAAGTTTTACAGTATATTGTCGAAGCTAGTAATTTTTTATCATCCGTCGCTTCACAATGAGTAAGCTTACCTTAGTATAGTCATTTCCGACTATATATATTCTTGATCAGCACGTCCGTCTGTCCGTCCATTTGTCCGTCCGTACGTCAGTTTCTACGAAAACTAGTTCCTCAGTTTTAAATCTATCTGCTTGAAACTTTCCCAAAAGTTGTCTTTCTATTGCAGGTGGTATATAATTCGGAACGAGCAGGATCGGGCCACTATATCATATAGCTCCAATTGGAACAATCAAAAAAAAAATTTTTAGGTATAACTGGGATTTGGTAATATTTAAATACTATGGAATGACGCTTATAATTAAATTAAAATCGGACGTATATATCATATAGCTCTCACAGAAAAATCGAAAAAATTTAAATTAATTATAAATGAAAAAAAATATGTTGCTGATTGCTATTTATCAAAATATTCCTCTAAAATATAGAACTTTTTTACAAAATCAGATTAAGTAAAACTAAACGTTTTGTCAAAATCGGACAGCAATATCATATACATATGTAAATAGGTGCCATAGAAACGATTGCAAAATGCAGCGCAAAATCGACATAGCTTTATTGTTTTTAGTAATATAGGCATAGAAAGCGAAATGTAGTCGATTTGTAAAAACTGCAAGAGTATATAAACTTCGGGTTGCCGAACATCAGTAACATCAGTCATGTTTACTTGTTTAAATTTAAAATAACATAGTCTCAAATGTCTTTTCCTGACCCTCTTTAATATCCTCAAACGTTTTTTTTATTATTTTTCTAACTGGTGGATTATTGCTTACCTCTTTTTTGGCTGTTTTACTGTCACTCGCCAACAAATCTACGCTGGTTTCGGCAGCCTTGAGCTTACTTTGTTATATTTAAATTCATTTAATTGTTTAAATTTATATTTAAAGAGGACATCATCCGATTATAATGCTTATGTTTTAGATAGTCATGATCGACTTTTCCAATTTTTACTAAATACTAATACTAATTTTTGGCTAAATAAATAAAATTAATGTTTTAAATATTGGCAAACAGTCGTTAGTAGAAATATCATGGTATAGTCTATCATAGTCATTACACAGTACTTTTAACGATCTACAAGGATATAAAGCAAGAGGAATATAGTTCCTGGTTATTCTAATAGACACAGAAAAGTTTATGCGACCCAGTACCTCGGGACTCTCCACATCCCTGTGAATAAGTTTATGAATAAAAGTAGTGCCAAGCATCGTTCTAAGGTTTAATAAGGATGGTAGATTAATTAGGAGAAGTCTACTAGAGTAGGATGGTAAAATACGGCTTACATTCCAGTTAAGACCCCGTAGAGCAAATAACAAAAAGTTATTTTGCACAGACTCTATCCGGTCTTTATGTACACCATACTGCTGAACAGTACTTCAGGATTGGACGGACTAATGAAATGAACTTTGTAACAAAGGGATCATCGAATTCCTTTGACCACCTTTTAATAAATCCAATTACTCCCCTGGTTTTATTCGTAATAATAAGTAAAATGGTCACAAAACTTAAAGATTTTCACAACACCATGTTTGAAAAGAATTTAGGTCCGATTGTAATGATTTCGTATACTCTTATATAGTTGTTCACAGTACTCTAAACGGTTCATGCATATCAAAGTTAGATCTACAAATATTTAAAGTAAGAGGCACGGAGAAGTTTATGCGACCCAGGGACTCTCCACATCCTTGTGAATAAGTTTATAGATAAAAGTTGTGCCAAACATCGTTCTACGGTTTATTAAGGATGGTAGTTTAATTAGGAGAAGTCTACTAGGGTACGGTGGTAAAAGAAGGCTTGCATTCCAGTTAAGGCCCCGTAAAGCAAATAATAAAAAGTTATTTTGCACAGACTCTATCCGGTCTATTTGTACACCATACTGAGGACTCCGAACTGCTGAACAGTACTCCAGGATTGGACGGACTAGTGAAATGAACAGAGTCTTTGTAACATAGGGATCATCGAATTCCTTTGACCACCTTTCCCAGTACTCCCCTGGCTTTATTCACCATAGAAGTAATATGGTCACAAAACTTAAGTTTTCGGTCAAGGAGGACGCCAAGGTCATCAACATGCGTAATTCTAGACAACGCACAACCACCCAGCGTATACGTGGCATATTTTGGGTTGACCCTAAAAACTTGTAATTACTTTACACTTAGCGCTATTTAAATCCAAAAGATTTTTACAACACATGTTTTGAAAAGCATTTAGGTCTGATTGTAACTCTGAACTGCTGGAAATTTCGATACATTGCAGGCATAACTTAACGTCATCTGCGTACATGAGGACACGCGACTTTGTCAAGACTAAATAAAGTAAAAAGAAGTTGGCCAAGGTGACTTCCTTGTGGGAGCCCTGAAGTAACTCGGATCAAATTGGAGATAGATAATTTGGATATGCCTCTGTAATTACATGTATTCGATTTATTTCCTTTCTTATGAAGGAGAATAACAAATGACTCCTTCCAAATAAGTGGGAAATGAGAAGTTTTCAAAGACAAAGTTAACAATTTGTGCAGAGGTAGGTATACACAGAGTTTCAGCATAGTATTTAAGCATGCAGCCTGGAACTCCGTTGGGACCCGGTGAATACTACTTTGATCTTAAGAAAATTTTACCCTACGACGAGTCAGATAGCTTTTCTAACACCGGGCGTTAAGCACGGTAAAATTTGACCGAGCTCTTAGGTATCGAGATAAGGCAGATTGTGAACCGCACATTTTAAATTTATTAAAAAGTCTGGAGTTAACATTTTTTAGGTGTGACAACTCCTTATTAAACCATGGAGGTTTATTTGAAATTGTCGGATAGTATAACGGAACACACAATTAAAAAAAGGAGTTCAATGCATTATATCATAAAAGATATTAACGGCCTCAGCCATGTTAGTGCATGAATTAAATTCGAACCAGTCATAGCCGGATATAACAGTATTTAAAGATGAAAGCTGGTTGGACTCAACAAGTCCTCTTAAAAGCTCTATGTCTTATTTGTTCTGAGTTAACTAAAGCTTCTCACAAGAGAGCCGCCTTAACCCACTTCTCTTTACATTATTTATTAACGAACTCCCTCTAGTCTTAAAAAATTCCCGTGTCTTCATGTACGCAAATGACGTAATGCCTGCTATGTAGCTAAATTTCTTACCAATTTACTTTCATGGTGAGTACAGCCAGGGGTGTGCTCGGAATAATCAAAAGATGGTCAATGGAATTCCATGATTAATATGTTACCAAGTTATTTATTTTATTATTCAGCGCAATCCTGGAGTATTATTCACCATTTTGGAGTCTCAAATATTGTGTACATATAAACCGGATAGAGTCTGTGTACAAGAACATTTACAATTTGCTCTAAGGGGTCTTAAGTGGGATCCAAGCCTAATATTACTGCCATACTCTAGTAGACTTCTTCTAATTAATTTACCATCTTTAGCCAACCGATACTTGGCATTACTTTTATTCGTAAACCTAAATATGTTTACGGGGATGTTTGGAGTATCAAGGTACTGGGACGTCGAAACTTCTCTGTGCCCAACAGAATTACCAAAATCTTTTTAGAGTATTTTTTATAACATTACCATTAGACATTAAAAGCATCAATTTTATCCTATTTAGCACCAGAGGCCACTTTTTGCTGATCATAGTGCTCCAACTTTTATTAAACTGTGTTGAAATTACTCATTGGATTTGTATTAATTTGAAGTGTATAAACTCTGAAATCTTAAAAAAAGGTAATATCGTTTGTTCAAGGTCAAATTAGTTTGAAATCAGGGTTTATTATCCACTCGTAGACAATGTACTATTTCAATGATGTAATACTGGATATAAAGGTATTAAATATGCATATGCGTCCTGTCCAGGCAAGCTTGGTGCCAACTAAGCTGGTCATATTTGGGGTGGCTGCTTTTGATACAATCATAATTTACTTGAATATTAATCTGACATGAATGATGTTATTTTACAAAAAAAAATTGTTCACGAAAACAATATAAAACAAGAAAGGAAAGCTAACTTCGGGCGGAGCCGAAGTTGATATACCCTTGCAGAATACTCTGTAAATTATATTCTCCAAAATTATTCATATGATGCATTCTTAATACTCATAAAAAATCCCAACTTCCTAACTTTAAAAACACCAAAGTTATGGCATTTCCAATCGTTCAGTTATATGGCAGCTATAGGATATAGTCGGCCGATCCTTATGAAGTTTGGTAGGTCGGATTGATTGGCCAAAAATAAAACCCACAGAAAATCCCAACTTCCTAACTTTACAAACACCAAAGTAATGGCATTTCCGATCAATCAGTTATATGGCAGCTATAGGATATAGTCGGCCGATCCTTATGAAATTTGTTAGGTCGGATTGATTGGCCAAATATAAAAGCCATAGAAAATCCCAACTTCCTAACCTTACAAACACCAAAGTAATGGCATTTCCGATCAATCAGTTATATGGCAGCTATAGGATATAGTCGGCCGATCCTTATGAAATTTGGTAGGTCGGATTGATTGGCCAAATATAAAATCCATAGAAAATCCCAACTTCCTAACTTTACAAACACCAAAGTAATGGCATTTCCGATCAATCAGTTATATGGCAGCTATAGGATATAGTCGGCCGATCCCGGCCGTTCCGACATATATACTGCGTGCAAAGGAAAGAAGGGTGTGTGCAAAGTTTCAACTCGATAGCTTTAAAACTGAGAGACTAGTTTGCGTAGAAACAGACAGACGGACAGACGGACATGGCTATATCAACTCAGGAGGTGATCCTGATCAAGAATATACATACTTTATAGGGTCGGAGATGTCTCCTTCACTGCGTTGCACACTTTTGACCAAAATTATAATACCCTCTGCAAGGGTATAAAAAGCCTATATCTACTAAAATTAATTTTATTGGAGTGTGGAAACAATTGTAATTTATTTAAATATTAATCTTACGATGTTTTTTTATACCCGTTACTCGTAGAGTAAAAGGGTATATTGTATTCGTGCAAAAGTATGTAACAGGTAGAAGGAAGCGTTTCCGACCCTATAAAGAATATATATTTTTGTTCAGGATCACTAGCCGAGTCGATCTAGCCATGTCCGTCTGTCCGTCTGTCCGTCTGTCTGTCCGTCTGTCTGTCCGTCTGTCTGTCCGTCTGTCTGTCCGTCTGTCTGTCCGTCTGTCTGTCCGTATGAACGCTGAGATCTCGGAAACTATAAAAGCTAGAAGATTGGCATTTTGCATGTAGATTTTAGGAGTTCATACGCAGCGCAAGTTAATTTCAAAATGGTGCCACGCCCCCTCCGACGCCCACAAGCCACAAGCTGTGGCCAAAGTTTTGATGCTATTATGAACATTTTAATTGATATGTATTTGTTTTTTCAATACCTATCGATTGGCCTAATAAAAGTTTGCCACGCCCACTCTAACGCCCAAAAACCCATTAAACGCTTAAGCCTGGCTAGCTCCTACATTTCCGCCTTTCATGGCGCCATCTAACGGATGACTTTGGAACAGCTGGCCAAGGTGCTTAACAGAGTCAACGTTAATTCTCGATAAGGATTTCTATTAAAGGAAATTGCGATGGTTTTCATTTGTCAATACCGAACTATATCCCAAGAACTATGCAAATCAAATCTAGTTAGCCAAATTGGAGGTCTGAGTCAAACAATGGCGTATGTGTGTATGTATGTAAGCATATACATATGTATGTATTTACATCGTACACAGTTGCAATTTCCCGGCAAAGATAACTCCTTTCAAAGAAAGCTATTCGCTATACCCGTTACTCGTGTTGTGCAAACATTTAGACTTTAATATACATAATTCTATTTAAGAATGTATGTGTTTAGCCAATATAAGTATGTTTAATATTTCTAGTCAATTTATTGCACTCAAAAACATAAACATAAACACAGCTGCTGCTGCAGGACAAAAGCTGCCGAATTCAAATTGATAATTTTAACTTTTTGTCCTTTTTTCCTGTGGTCACTAAAATTCACATTATATTAAAAAAAAAAAACAAAAAAAAACACAAGAAGGCATATTTATATTAAGTTGTTTAGCTGAGTAACTGGTATCTAATAGTCTAGGCACTCGACTATAGCGTTCTCTCTTGTTTTTAATTATGTTACTGGTATATAAATAACATCTAAAAAGGCCTACATCTTTTAATATTAATTTTATTACAGAGAATGAGTAAATATTAGATACAAACAATTTCAAATATGAAAATATATTTTGCTTGTATCTTAAGTACGATTGATTGAAAATGAGTTATGTATCTTTTTTGATTCGCCAATTGCCGCCATATAACAGATCAATCGGAAATCCCCTAACTTTGGTGTTTTTAAAGTAAGGAAGTTGGGATTTTTTATGGGTTTTATTTTTGGTTTCAGCCTAGTACTGATTTTAGAGCAGACAAAAAAAGGAACGCCGGATCGGGCGACTATATCATAAAACACCAATAGGGAACAATCGAAAAAAAATTTTAAAAATGGTAACTTTGTTGTTTTTCATTTTTTTTCTTTTTTCTTTGGATTTGGTAATATTTAAATACTATGGAATTACGGTTTTAATTAAAATAAAATCGGACATCTATATAATATAGATCCCATGGGAAAGTAAAAAGATTATAAAAAATAAAAATGAAAAAATTGTATGTTGCTGTTTCTCTATTTATCAAAATATGGCTTAGAGATACAGTAATTATTTACTTTTTCACAATTACGCTTTTAGTTTTGTCAAAATCTGACAACAATAACCTATAGCTGCCATAGAAACGATGGCAAAATGCAACGCAAAATCGACATAAGTATCTTCATTGTTTTTAGTAATATAGGTATAGAAATCAAAACGTAGTCGTTTTGTTATAACTGCAAGGGTATATAAAATTCGGCTTTCCTAAGTTTGCTTCCTTTGTTGTCTTTAATTACTTGCATTTATATACACGCCTATTTCGGTTTAAATTAAATATACACCTTTTTAAATTTTATCTTTTACAATAAACGGTAATGTAAAACACAACAATAATAATGTATTGGTAAAAGTCTACTTGGCGCAAATGGACAGAAAGGGTCGAGAACAATGACATAACATTCGACTGACCACATTGAAACTAGGAGATCACATTGCAGTGACTGGCAGGGTAAAATAGACATACGCTGCCGATCTAAATTCGATGAAGCGCGCGAGTCAGAACTCGGGGAGATTGTGGGCACCAAAGACAGATGACAAACGAACAAGAAAATTTTAACCCTTTTCCTTAGACACTATAAATTAATTTTCCTTATGTAGGGGAGGTTTTCCAAAGAACCCACCCCAAAGAATACGATCTTAACCGGCTCCAAGCGTTCCCAGCCAAGGCTCCTTCCACTTAAGTCCTTTGGGCTGGGCACTTCGCGAAAAAGCAAGCAATTATCTAAAAACATAACCAATTATTTAGAAACAACAAAATTTGACAAGGGTATTATTAACAACCAAATTTTTTTGTGAATGTGTAATTTCAGCAAGTATGTCTCATCAAAATAGATTTTCAAAAGTCAAACTTATTTTTCTGTCGCCGTTACCGGAAGAAAAAATAAAAATGACAAAGTTAAACATTCTTACATTTTTTTCCGATTATCAAGAATATATATACTTTATAGTGGTCGGAAATGCCTCCTTCACTGCGTTGAAAACTTTTGACTGAAATTATAACATCCTCTGCAAGGGAATAAAATAAAAATTGTAAAATATTCAAAATCTTTGAAAATTCGTATCCGTGGTTTTAATGAATTACTTGTGATCACTACCAGTTTAAAATGTTGTTTTGTTTTAAATATATGGCTTTCTCAAGAACTCTCAATTATTTTATAGTTTAGTTAAAAAGTTTTATTAAAAAATGTTGTATGTAAAAAACACTTACAGTCCCGTCTTAATGAATTAGTATCATCAGCCAGTCGTTGTTTAAATGACTCCAATTTCTTATTTAATTCCATTTCCTTGCCTATTTGCTTTTTAATAGCTTCTATTCCAGCCAAATTAAGCTTTATTGAATCCCTGTGTTTTCTGATGAAAAATAAGATTGACTTGTCTTAAATCTTTTAGTTTATAACATTCTTACCTCATTGTATCTTGAAGTTGAAATAAAATGTTGTCCCTTAACTGAATGGCTATAATAACTTCGCTCCACGCTTGTGTAAGACGCTTATGTTCATTTTGCAAAACCTCTAAATCTGTATTGGCATTAGCTATGCTCATATTTAAAATATTGACAACTTCTGCCATTGCAGATTCCTCTTGACAAATTGAAAGTAGCTCTGCCTCTCTCTTTTTAACTTCCATGTCCAGCCGGTAAAAGAGAATATCTGACTTTCGTTTTTCCTGAGAGAGCTGATCTTGCAGTTGTGCGTCTCTGCTAACAATTCGTTTAGCATTTTTCACTTCATCCTCTACTTCATAAGCCCATTTTTTAATATTACTTCTTAAACTTTGTATATCTTCAAGTTCAGCCATTCTTTCATGATATAGTGTTTTGTGGGACTTGGTTAGCTCCATTTTTTCCTTGTATTCATTTTTTAGAGTATTTACATTAAATTCTTCCATTTGACGATTTTTTAAATGCTTTTCAATTACTGCAGATATTTCTTTAATTTGCTCTTCTTGAAATCCCATTTTTTGCTGCATGTCATACAAAGCCAATCCCTGTTCTTCCCGTCGTTGTTCTTTCAGCTTAACTTGATATTTTATTTCACCAATTATATTTTCAATGTCAAGCTTAGTACGTAGTAAGTGATCCTTTAAGGACTTTTGAAACTTGCGGAGAAGAGGATGATTCGGAGTAAGCAGGGCCAATTGTTCTGGTTCAGGGACCGAGCCAGGATCCAGATCCGAAATATTGGCAAAGTCACACGAATCGATATCTTCATTATCAGACATTTTATTAATTCATCAAATATTTAGATCTTGAAAATATAAATATGTTCCTATTTGTGACGTATATATTATTTGAATGTCAGAAATGTTTAATAAAAATAATAAAATGGTTGCTATGGATGTACGTAGTTAGGATACGAAAGGCCTTAAATTCGTTACGTAAGAACGTTAAGAAGAGTTATTATCCATTTTTTAATGCAACATTAATTTGTAATAAGAACAATTTTTTTATTAAATTTAAACAATTACATCCGCTTTGGTTGGTGAAGCAAAATAAGGCACATTTTGGTTCTAAATACGAGCCACACTCGAACGACACGTATTTTAAAACATTAAATTAATAAAAGATTGATTTGCTTTTTGGGATTTATTTATTATGTAATTTATACATTAAAAATTTTAGGATGACTTTACTTTCATGAATGCTGTAAATTTAAAGAATTGTTGCAAAAGGCAGTGCACTCTTATATGACAAACCAAACAAATCTACAAACCGAAAACCAAAAAATTATTAAATATAATTTTTTTCACTTATTTTTCGGATTGTTTCTATGGCAGATTTGTGTTTATTTTTATAAAATGAAAACCGAATTTTAAAAAATATAAACAAATTTTTTATATCTCAAAGAGCAATACAAATTACACTTTGAAAAGGTTCAGATTTCCTAAAATCTAAGAGACAGCAAATAAACCAAACAACCAAAGACATACATACATACAGTGGCTCACAGCTTATTTCAATCAGTGCTCACGTAAAACTTTAAAGTGCTGTATTTGCCAAATTAAGAAAGATATTAGAACATTTTAAGCGCAGATCTTTAGATATTTCTTTAATATTTATTTTGATTTTAAGACCAAAATAACAAGTAAAATTAATGTCGCATTGCCGCATTGGTCAAGGGCCCGGCAGCGAGAATTTTTTTCCAAAATTTAGATGTTAAGAAAAATTGAGAAAGAAAAATATAAATCAAAAAGTCCACTTCTGTGACTAAACTCATTAAGCTTCTGATATATAATTCACACAATAATCGAAAAAGGGACCGTGTCCCGGTGTGGCTCTCGAGGGCCCTGCCGTCTTGAGCGCTATCTCTACAAGGTCGGCATTGTGGTCCACCTTTGCCCGCTTTGCAGGGGGCGCAGAGGGAGTCCCATTTTTTCTGCCTTCAAAGAATAATATTGAGTAATGGATTTCCAATATATTATTCCCTGTTCTTACACACACATCACACTCAGCTTCCATTAGGGACTGCGCCACCTTCATGTACTGTATTATCGATTGTAAAATTGAAAACAATAAATTATTACAAATATTAACAGCATTTATTTATTATGGATCTCTCTGGGAAGACGACATTACTAAAACATTTACGAAATTCAAGGGCACATATAGAGTAATAATGTAAAAAGTCACAAAGTCAGTTTTATGTTATATTTAGATTAAGTAGTAGAGACAATCAAAACTTTTTAAATTTTTTTTTTTAAATCAATAAATAAAAAAAAATGCGTTGAGAAATTTAAAATGTAAATGTAAAATATTACAATAAAACAGAGAAGATAAAAAAAAACATTCACGAATGGAAAAATTATTCAATTTGAAAAAACTTCGAAAATTTGATCTTCTTGGGGCTTGCAGAAATCAAAACCTCGAAGCTAAAGCCTAGTATCCTGATCGACGAAAACCGTACGCCAGTCGTGAGAGAGAGCGAGAGGCAAACAGCTGGCGTTCACTTTTCGTCGGGCCTTTTTTTCACGTCGGTCTCCTGATCGACGAAAAAAATACCAGAAAATTCCATAGCGTTGCCAGTCTGCGGAAACGAACCCTAGCGAAAAGATTAAAAAATTTAATCTTTTGGCGTGCGCTTCTCACTGAACATTATAAGAAATGGAGGGAAAAACTCAAAAAACTCACAAAAGTCGATTGCAGGTGTTTACATGTGAGGACAAAATAACATTAATACTATCTGGGGTGCCTCTTGTCAGAGCAAAATGTTTTTTAGGTTCAGAATGTACGAAAAAACACAATAAAAGTGCAGCTATGAACTTTAAATTAGCAAATAATTATCAGTAAATTAAAAAAACAACTGTTAAATTTAAATTGTATTGTTTTTTAATTTATTTGTACAGCGGCAGACTTGTCTTGCCAAGGTATTTGATAATATCTTTTAAAGGCTCTTTTCCGCAAATACGATATTTGAATTTTAACTGCTTGTCAACAAACCCAGCTGATTGACAGTACGACCGTAGCACGCTTAAATCTAATGAACTCTCCAACTTTTGGTCACACTGGAAAGATTAAAGTTTTTACGCTAGCGTAATCGTTTGTCGATCTGGATACTAGGCTTAAAGCCTAGTAGTCAGATCGACAAACGAGTACGCTAACGTAAAAACTTTAATCTTTCTAGTGTGACCAAAATTTGGAGAGTTCATCAGAATTAAGCGTGCTACGGTCGTACTGTCAATCAGCTGGGTTTGTTGACAAGCAGTTAAAATTCAAATAAAAAGATAATAGTTGGCAAGACAAGTCTGCCGCTGTACAATGAAATTAAAAAACAATACAATTTAACTTTAACAATTGTTTTTTTTAATTTACTGATATTTATTTCCTAAAGCCTAGTATCCAGATCGACGAAAACCGTACGCCAGTCATGAGAGAGAGCGAGAGGCAAAAAGCTGGCGTTCACTTTTCGTCGGGCCTTTTTTTCACGTCGGTCCCCTGATCGACGAAAAAAATACCAGAAAATTCCATAGCGTTGCCAGTCTGCGGAAATGAACTTTGGGTGAACCCTAGCGAAAAGATTAAAGCCTAGTATCCAGATCGACAAACGATTACGCTAGCGTAAAAACTTTAATATTTCCAGTGTGACCAAAAGTTTGAGAGGTTATCAGATTTAAGCGTGCTACGGTCGTACTGTCAATCAGCTGGATTTGTTGACAAGCAGTTAAAATTCAAATATCGTATTTGCGGGAAAGAGCCTTTAAAAGATATTATCAACTACCTTGGCAAAACAAGTCTGCCGCTGTACAAAGAAATTAAAAAACAATACAATTTAAATTTAACAGTTGTTTTTTTTTAATTTACTGATAATTATTTGCTAATTTAAAGTTCATAGCTGCACTTTTATTGTGTTTTTTCGTACATTCTGGACCTAAAAAACATTTTGCTCTGACAAGAGGCACCCCAGATAGTATTAATGTTATTTTGTCCTCACATGTAAACACCTGCAATCGACTTTTGTGAGTTTTTTGAGTTTTTCCCTCCAGTTCTTATAATGTTCAGTGAGAAACGCACGCCAAAAGATTAAATTTTTTAATCTTTTCGCTAGGGTTCACGTTTCCGCAGAATTTAATCTTTTGGCGTGCGCTTCTCACTGAACATTATAAGAAATGGAGGAAAAAACTCACAAAAGTCGATTGCAGGTGTTTACATGTGAGGACAAAATAACATTAATACTATCTGGGGTGCCTCTTGTCAGAGCAAAATGTGTTTTAGGTCCAGAATGTACGAAAAAACACAATAATAGTGCAGCTATGAACTTTAAATTAGCAAATAATTATCAGTAAATTAAAAAAAAAACTGTTAAATTTAAATTGTATTGTTTTTCAATTTCTTTGTGCAGCGGCAGACTTGTCTTGCCAAGGTATTTGATAATATCTTTTAAAGGCTCTTTTCCGCAAATACGATATTTGAATTTTAACTGCTTGTCAACAAACCCAGCTTATTGACAGTACGACCGTTGCACGCTTAAATCTGATGAACTTTCAAAATTTTTGTCACGCTGGAAAGATTAAAGTTTTTACGCTAGCTTAATCGTTTGTCGATCTGGATACTAGGCTTAATTTAAAGTTCTTAGCTGCACTTCTATTGTGTTTTTTCGTACATTTTTGACCTAAGAAACACTTTGCTCTGACAAGAGGCACACCAGATGGTATTAAGTTATTTTGTCCTCACATGTAAACTCCTGCAATCGACTATAGCGGGTTTTTTTATTTTTCCCTCCATTTTATAAAATGTTCAGTGGGAAGCGCACGCCAAAAGATTAAATTTTTTATTCTTTTCGCTAGGGTTCACCCAAAGTTCATTTCCGCAGACTGGCAACGCTATGGAATTTTCTGGTATTTTTTTCGTCGATCTGAGGACCGAAGTAAAAAAAACCTTGACGGAAACTGTACGCCAGCTGTTTGCCTCTCGCTCTCTCTCATGACTGGCGCACAGTTTTCGTCGATCTGAGTACTATGCTTAAATGATTTAAATTCCGCACTGAAGCTTGCTGAAGACTCCGAAACTAATGCCGTCTTCCCACAGAGATCTATCCACCATCCATTGAACGGATGGTCCAAAAGGTTTTGCCGTTCCGAAAATTCCCAGTTAGTTCCCCATCCAAATTTGACGGACTTCTTTATGCGATATTTAGGCGAAGTTTTTTCGGTGCAACTCTGAGTTCTTCTTCTTGACAGTGAAAATTGAAACATTCACTACGAAAATTTAAAAATAATGGCGGGTAACTTTTTAAGAAGGAAGGCGCCAAATCAAAAAATGCTGTTGATACTTGTAATAATAATTAATTTATTACTGAGGAGCAGCGAGCGCAGACCGAGATCATGTCATTGATCTTAACTTGGCTGTCTGCCATCCTAGACATTAAGAATAAAATGAAAAATGAAATAATAATAAAACAAAAAATAAACATTTAGGAACTTTATTTTTTACCATTTAGACAATACTGGGCAAAAGCGGCTCATATTTTTTCTGCAGGTTGGCAAAAATCTGCAGACCAATGGTTCAATTTGTTTGGTGGCGTAGATCCCTTTCAGTCTGTTACCAAGTATCATTTATAATGCTGTTGTGCTCATTTTAAATGTTGTGCAAAATGCAACGGGCTAAAATGATGAGCAACAGCTGTTCAGATCAGCTGTTATCGGATGGTGGATGTGCTCTCTGGGAATCTGAGTTTCACATTTCTCAAAAATCCCAACAGTTTCAGACGGATGGACTCATGGGAAGAGGGCATTAGTTCCCTATCCAAATTTGACTGACTTTTTTATGCGATAGTTAGGCGATGTTTTTTCGGTGCAACTCTAAGTTCTTTTTCTAAAATAAAAAAAATTGTCGGGTAAAGCCTAGTATCCTGATCGACGAAAACCGTACGCCAGTCATGAGAGAGAGCGAGAGGCAAACAGCTGGCGTTCACTTTTCGTCGGGCCTATTTTTCACGTCGGTCTCCTGATCGACGAAAAAAATACCAGAAAATTCCATAGCGTTGCCAGTCTGCGGAAACGTGAACCCTAGCGAAAAGATTAAAAAATTTAATCTTTTGGCGTGCGCTTCTCACTGAACATTATAAGAAATGGAGGGAAAAACTCAAAAAACTCACAAAAGTCGATTGCAGGTGTTTACATGTGAGGACAAAATAACATTAATACTATCTGGGGTGCCTCTTGTCAGAGCAAAATGTTTTTTAGGTCCAGAATGTACGAAAAAACACAATAAAAGTGCAGCTATGAACTTTAAATTAGCAAATAATTATCAGTAAATTAAAAAAAACAACTGTTAAATTTAAATTGTATTGTTTTTTAATTTCTTTGTACAGCGGCAGACTTGTTTTGCCAAGGTAGTTGATAATATCTTTTAAAGGCTCTTTCCCGCAAATACGATATTTGAATCATAACTGCTTGTCAACAAATCCAGCTGATTGACAGTACGACCGTAGCACGCTTAAATCTGATAACCTCTCAAACTTTTGGTCACACTGGAAAGATTAAAGTTTTTACGCTAGCGTAATCGTTTGTCGATCTGGATACTAGGCTTAACTTTTGAAAAAGGTAGGCGCCAAACCAAAAAATGTTGTTTATACTTGTAATAATTAATTAGTTACTGATCCATCCGTGTGTCAGCATTAAGAGTTGCTCCACTCCTTCCTAGGCGCATACCGTAGTCACAACATGGAGCAGAACACCTTGGAGAACGCGAGTATGTCCCCAGACTTATGTTACTAATAACTTATTACTAATAAAATATATTTATTTCAGGTACTAGGGAATACGTTTTTAAGGTGTACAAGGCCGAGCTTGTGGAGACAGTGCTCGAGAAAGGAGGAGCAGCGAGCGCAGACCGAGATCTTGTCATTGATCTGAGCTTGGCTGTCTGCCATTCTAGACATTAAAAATAAAATGAAATATGAAATTATAATTAATCAAAAAATTTATATACAATATACTTGATTTGTTACCATTTAGACAATATTGGGCAAAAGCGGTTCATATTTTTCTGCATGCTGGAAAAAATCTGCAGACAAAAAGTTCGATTTGGTTGTTCGCCTAGATCACTTTCAGTCTGTTACCTAGTATCATTTATAACGCTGTTGTGCTCATTTTAAATGTTGTGCAAAATGCAAAGGGCTGAAATGATGAGCTACAGCTGTTCAGATCAGCTGTTATCAGATGGTGGATGCACCATCTGTGTCTGTGGGAATCGGAGTTTCACATATGTCAAAAATTCAGACGGATGGACTCTATACGAAGAGGGCAGAAGAAGAGTTATTATCCATTTTTTAATGCAACATTAATATGTAATAAGAACAAATTTTTTATTAAACTTAAAAAATTGCATATGCTTTGGTTGGTGAAGCAAAATAAAGCACATTTTTGTTATAAATACGCCTCGAACGACACTTATTTTAAAACAATAATTTCTTTTATTAATTTGCTTTCTGGGATTTTACTATCTAATGTAAACATTGAAAAGTTTTAGGATGACATTACTTTCATGAAAGCTGTAAATTTAAAGAAATGTTGCAAAAGGGCAGTGCATTCTACAAACCAACCCGAAAATTATTTTATTTTTTTATATTATTATAATAGATATTTAGTAAATTTAACATTTTGCGTAGCTCTGAACGGATTGATGAAGTTTTTGCCTTTAAATCCCCGGGTAACTTAAGAGACAATTTTTTTATCAGGTCAATTACAAAATTTTTTTAATTTAAATCGAAAATTTGCTCCAAAGATATTAGTCTGATAATCACTTCATTTCATTTTTAGTTTTTTACTCTATACTTTAACTTGATGACCAAAATATGTTAACCAACAAAGTGTTGTAACTCTCTGAATCATTAGAAATCATTAGATATAATTTTTTTTCATTTATTTTTCGGATTGTTTCTATGGCAGATGTACGATTTCGATTTAGCAGAAATTTATTCGTTGCTGATAGCTACTTTGACCAAAATAAATATGTAGCTGATATCCTGGTCTGTGCACATCTGCATGTGATAACGGGTCATAAACCACCCAGCCGACGGACGTGCCTTCACACCATCTGTCATAACCCTTGGGAAATTTTAACCCGACCATCGGGTAGATGTAATTGCTTATTTAGGCTATTATTGCTGTAAACTGATAATAAACCTTGTTGTCCATTTTGTCTAAACTATCCTTGTAAACCCAAATCATGTATATAAACCCGGATCCATGCTCAATAAAATCAGTACGAAAAGAAATCTTGACGTATTCACTTCTCCGCAGCCCAATTTGTTCTGTACTTATTGCGGCGACTTTTGCCACTGGTTCTGTACTTGCGGCACGCAACAAAATATTTTCAGCAAACAGATTTCGGTAGAAATCCTACATTTGGTGACCCCCGACTTTGAACCGCTATCCCGCATCATCGTTTGATCAACGAAAGGTCAATTTGGTAAAAATTTGAACCGCATATTTTGTTCAAATAAAAATGTCCAATTGATTCTGCATCATTAATCACAAGTGTGATAATAAGAAAAAAAAGAAATTGGGCAACTAGGCGACCATTTTTGCTGTGTTCAACTATTGATAGTCAGCTTAAATTTACAGTCTTTAACGGTCAACAAGGCGACCAAAAGACGGTAAAAACCAACAACTTTAGGTGTGCGATCAACTTGGCCCCAGCAGAACGTCTTAACTGGGTTCAAAAACAAAAATTATGTGTTAAAAGTCTAAGTCAAAATCACTCGTCAAGGACATGCACAAAAAGAGATCGCTTTAAGTGCAACAAAAAACACAATACCTTGTTGCATTTAGAAACAAAATCTGACCCTTTGGATGGCATCACGGCGGCATCTGCGAGTGGAAAACAATCCAGTTATATTCTCCTGGCGACTGCTCGTGTTATTATTCAAGGAAGCAATGGTCAAAAAGCAGAATTTAGAGCATTGCTTGACTCTGGATCCCAAATTAATGCCATATCCGAAAGAGCAATCAAATTGGTCGCGCTTAAAACCACAAATTCAATGCTTAAAATAAATGGCATTGGCGGAAAATCACACACTTACAATGCAAGGATCAATGTGCAGCTAAAATCAAAACAGGGCGATTTTAGTTCACGGGTTGAAGCAATGGTTTTGCCTCACATAGTCACTGATCAACCTACGTATACAATTTCGACTGATAATTGGAAAATACCTACAAATATTACATTGGCTGACCCTCAATTTGGAAAACCAGGAAAGGTTGATATTCTTCTTGGAGCCGAGCACTATTTCATTATAATGCAAGCTGAGTGCATGAATTTGAAGAATGGAGTCCCCAAGCTACAGAATACCAAGCTTGGATGGATTGTAGCCGGTAAAATTTCGGAGAGAGCACCTTTATCATCAGTATGTGCTGTACTACGGAAGGAGAAAAAGTGGACGAGCAACTCGCCAAATTCTGGGAATTGGACAATTTTTAACCAGAATCAAAATGTTATTCACCTGTGGAAAAACAGTGTGAAGATCCCTTTCTGCAAAACATTTAGAAGGCTCAGGACTGCAGATTTGTTGTAAAGCTACCATTTTTGGAGAATACATCAGCGCTGGGGGAGAGTCGTGACATAGCCACGAGACGGTTTTTATCGCTAGAGAAACGATTGCAAAGGGATCAAGCTATCAAAGAAAGTTACATAGAGTTTATGAAGGAATATGAAACTCTTGGGCATATGAAGGAAGTACCCCAGACACATCTTCCGAAGTCTCATTACTTCATACCGCATCATTGTGAGTTCAAACCCGACAGTCAGACAACAAAATTAAGAGTTGTAATCGACGCATCTGCAGTGACATCTTCCGGGAAATCATTAAACGATTTGTTGCACAAAGGTCCTACAGTGCAAAACAGTTTAATGTCAATACTGCTTCGATTTAGAATGCATAAATACGTGTTTACCGCTGACATTGAAAAAATGTACAGGCAAATTTGGATAAATCCAAATGATCAACAATACCAAATGATCGTATGGAGAAATGATCCTTCAGAAAGGCTCAAGTATTATCGGTTGAAAACAGTCACATATGGCACAAAGTCTGCACCATATCTGGCAACGAAATGCTTGGGATATTTAGCAGATAAGCAAATGCAAAAATATCCTATAGGATCTTCTGCACTTAAAAATGATTTCTATGTCGACGACTGCATCACCAGAGCCAATTCAATTCCTGAGGCGCTTCAAATTCAAAAGAAACTTAACCATATTCTTTTAAGTTCCGGTTTCAAATTAAGAAAATGGTGCGCAAATAATAACCATCTTCTTCAAGGATTGAATAAAGATGAAATAATTCCTAATGTACAATTTGAAGATGCTGCTTATAGGGACTGCAGTATTAAAACATTAGGAATCATATGGAATCCTACAACAGACAAACTCTGTGAAAAAACACAAGCCGTGACCACAGACAAAATAACGAGACGCGATGTAGTCTCGGAAATATTCAAAATATTCGATCCTCTTGGACTATTTTGTCCAGTAGTCATAAAGGCCAAAATATTTATACAAGGCTTGACAAAAGAAAAGTTCGAATACAACGAAGAATCGCCTACGCATTTACAGTTGGAATGGAAGCAATTCCGGGAAAACTTAAAAACGTTGAATGACATTAAAATTCCTCGTCATGTTTTTGATGGAAAAATTCCGGTATCCAAGGAGATACACGCTTTTGTCGACGCATCAGAAAATGCATATGCTGCAGCCATTTATCTTCGTGCAGTTCACAAGGATAAACGAGTGACTGTACAATTATTATGTGCAAAGTCGCGTTTGGCCCCAGTAAATGCGATCACACTCCCGAGATTGGAATTGAAGGCAGCAGTTTTAGGTGCTCAATTAACAGCTACCGTAAAGGAGCAATTGTCACTGCAAGGAACGTCAACTTATTTTTGGGCTGATTCTAAAATTGTGTTGTCCTGTGTGTTGTGTTACAAGAATCACCACCATCCAAGAATCATCTTTACAAAGGGAATGGCGCCATGTCGCATCAGAAAACAACGCTGCAGATATAGCCTCAAGAGGAATAAGTAGTTCCAAATTCACCAATTTAAGCCTTTGGTTCTATGGTCCATTGTTCTTGTATGGTCCACCATCAAAATGGCCACTACCATTTGTTGCTGCAAAATCAGAACAGCATGCAATTCACCAAGAATGCTCAGAAATCGTCTCAGCTGCAACGAGAAGTCCGAATTGGCTTTATGGTATAAACCATGGCAATTCGTTCTATATGCTATTAAGAATTGTAGCCTACATCATGCGCTTTAAAAATAAATCATCAGAAACGGTTAAATTTGAAGAATTAGAATAATCTCGAATAATAGTTCTTCGACTAATTCAGCAAAATAATTTTAGCGCTGAAATCAAAGATTTAAAGAAATCACGTAAAGTAGGACGCAATAGCAATCTCAGCGCGTTAGCACCCTTCTTGGATCAGGATAATCTCATTCGAGTTGGAGGCAGATTGGAAGCATCTGAACTTTCATTCGATGCTAAACATCCCATTCTATTGCCATATAATGATCCTGTAGTAAAACTAGTGTTTGAAAAAATCCACAAAGAAAATATGCATTGTGGTGCTCAAGCTCTTTAGCCACATCAAGGCAAAAATATTGGGCGATAAAAGCAAAAACCATAGCTCGAAATGTCATTTTAAAATGCGTCAAATGCACAAGAGCTAAGCCAAAATTAATGGAGCAAATAATGGGACAGCTACCACCACTAAGGGTCACACAAGCTCGACCGTTTCTTAATTCTGGAGTTGACTATTGTGGACCCTTAATAACCTTAATGAATCTTAATTCATTACAAAATTCGTGGAAAGAAGCCACATACTGCTTACATAGCAATATTTTGTTGCTTTGCTACTAAAGCTGTACATTTGGAACTGGTTAGCGATTTAACCACGGAAGCATTCTTGGCAGCTCTTCGTCGATTCATAAGTCGTCGAGGAAAATGTCAGACCTTACACTGCAAAAATGTTTCTACAGCTAATTTGACGTACGAGGAATTAGAAACTGTGATAGTGGAAATAGAAGCTAGCATGAATTCAAGACCCTTGGTTCCGATGTCAAGCGATCCAAATGATGTTACGGCACTTACCCCTGGTCACTTTCTTATTGGAGAACCGTTAACCGCACAGGTAGACAGTGAGCCATCTCAGCAACCACAATCATTGGGGCAGAGATGGCAAGCCGTATCAAAATTAAAGCATGCGTTTTGGACTCAATGGTCAAATGACTATCTAGAAGATCTTCGGCAGAAAGATCTTCTGAAGCAGGATCCGAACGCAAAAGTAGCGTGCGAAACCGTGGCCAAGACTGGAATGATACTGCTCTGCGGAGAGATCACATCAAAGGCCGTGGTCGACTACCAGAAGGTTGTTCGTGAGACAGTTCAGCACATTGGCTACGATGACTCCTCAAAGGGTTTCGATTTCAAAACGTGCAACGTGCTATTGGCATTGGACCAACAATCGCCCGAAATCGCTGCCGGAGTGCATGTCAACCGCGCCGAGGAAGAGATCGGTGCCGGAGATCAGGGGATCATCAGAAGATTGCTGAGCTGCGTCGCACGGATGTCTTCTGGTGCGCTCGACCCGATTCCAAGACACAAGTTACCTGCGAGTACCTCTTCAATCAGGGATCAGCAGTACCCAAGCGCGTCCACACTATCGTAGTGTCCATGCAGCACTCGGAGAAGATTTCGCTTGAGGGTCTCAAGCGCTCGGAAGTAATGGAGAAAGTTGTGAAAGTCGTCATTCCCGCCAAATACATTAATGCCAACACAATTGTACACATCAATCCTTGCGGTCTCTTTGTCATCGGTGGCCCCATGGGTGATGCCGAACTAACAGGCCGCAAGATCATTGTGGACACCTACGGAGGCTGGGGGGCCCACGGTGGCGGAGCGTTCTCTGGCAAGGACTTCACAAGTCTCTAGTTAAGGCCGGTCTCTGCAAGCGCTGTCTTGTCCAAGTCTCGTACGCCATCGGTCTAGCCGAGCCTCTGTCCATAACTGTGTTCGACTACGGTACTTCCCACAAGTCGCAAAAGGAACTCCTAGATATCATTCGGCCCAACTTTGACCTCAGACCCGGCAAGATTGTTAAGGACTTGAACCTGCGTCAGCCAATATACCAGCGTACCAGCACCTATGACCACTTCGGACGCGTCGGTTTCTCGTGGGAGGAGGCGAAGCCTTTGGAGACTGACATCTGACTACACGCTGACGCTCCCCTACCACAGTCACCGTGTGCTAAAAGGTTGAAGTCATCGTCATCAGCGTCAACATCAACAGAAACCACAACACCAACGTAATTTTTAGTTTCGTTTTTGAAGTTAAAAGTCGTCGAAGCTTGCTAGCTGCAACGGCCTGCGACCTCCCTTGGGCTTTAGTTTCTGACTACATCTACGCTCTTCGTTATATAATGTAAACCAAGCTAATTCGTGTGGTCTTTTCAAACAGCACTAGTTGTAATCGTCATACTACACGCATATATATACTTAATAGAGGGCTCCACCACAATTGATGAGCTTTAGTTATACATATACATAGTATAGACTCGCCCCTCAGTTATAATATCACAAAAATTAAAGAAGTAGTTAGTCTCCCCTTCAAATACCCCGCAATGCAAATCAGTTGGCATAAAACTTTTATATCCGTTACCTTAAAGTTATGCACCGTTCTCATGTCCTTACTGTACATATATTTTTGTATCTTTTAATATTCCTATTTGTTGTCGTATGCGTTGTATATGTTTAACCAAAAGTTTTTAAACAACTCGATTGTATGTAAATTACACACTGTTTTTGTATTTCTGTAACCAACCAACCGTAAGATAATGTATTTTCCTTTACAAAAATATATTAAAAATACAAAAGTTTGTAATGCAAACGTAAAAGAAGGAGCTTTAGTGCTGATGAAGGAGGATAATACTCCAGTTCTGCAGTGGCCAATGGGACGAATAGTTAAGACAATCCATGGCAAAGATAATTTTGTCAGGGCTGTAGAAGTAAAAACGAGTAAAGGAATATTTAAACGAGATATTCAGCATGTCGCCCCATTATTCCCAGAGGAGGAGCCTCTCCACAAGCATCCAGCTGACGAAGAGGAAGGTGAGAATCCACCTGATGAAAGAAAAGCAAAGAGGCCTAAAAATTCAGCATTGTCTTCGCTGACAATGACATTAGTTGTTATGCTTCTTCTGCTACCCTTAGTAGCAGCACAATCAATCAACATTACCCAATTTGCCTCAAAGCCAGGAATATTTTTTGAAAAGATTGGAAAGGGCCAACTTGCTAAAACGGATTGGACTTTAATTGTGTACTACAATTTGCGACCTTACTGGAAGGATATGAGTACCCTTTCAATGGGCATTACAAAAATTGGACACGTATGCAAACAGTTTCCCGAAACAGAGGCATGTACAAGCATGTATTAGCATTTTAAACACATCGAAGAGGATCTTCAAGCTGAAAACATGCTGATAGTAAAGCCACGTCAGCAAAGAGCACCGTTGGACATCGTTGGAAATATTGCCAATAGACTTTTTGGTGTATTAGACTCCACGTCCGCGGATAAAATGGTGCAAACGATCTCAGAGGTTAAAGCTAATGAGAAGCATTTACTTACGTTGCTGAGAAATCAAACGTCTTTGATTGACTCTACAATCAATATCATCAAAAGAAATGAAATCTCAAACTCCAAGCGGTTAAAATCAATACAAAATTATATTGCAGAAACTACTAGTACTGCAAGTAGATTTAATAAATTTTCATGGTATATAACACTTGCGACTCAACTATTTCTATTAGCTTCTAGTCTGCAACGAATGCAAACAGAGATCGTAAACGTTTTAACAGATATTCGGCATAACACAATAAGCCGAATGTTGCTGTCACCAAGGCAATTAAAGGATCAGTTAGAACAAATACGCAACCATTTGAAGCCTGGACAAACGCTTCCAGTCTCTCCTGATAATATTTTAATGGCATACCAGATGATGAGAGCTGAGGGAACCATCATAAAGGAGCATGTTATCATCAAAGTAAAATAGCCTACACCAATTCCATTTTTGACTGAAGATGGAATCAGTATTTTTGAAATTAAGACACCATATATCGCAATCAAGAGTCATCGAGATGAATACTTTGAGATGTCGGAAATTGATTTTAAGGCTTGTCAAGAAAGAGCAAAAGATGATTTTATATGTTATAACAAACAAGAAATGTTTTCTTCGGAAACTAGCTGTGAAATGCAAATGTTTCATAATAAAACGGATTCTTCTTGCAACTTAATAAAGGCAGAAAGACCTTTTGTCTGGTTAAGAACACATGCCAGAAATCAATGGATCTTTACAACAAGATCCACGCTAACATTATCTGCAGTTTGCTTAGACGGAACCTCTAATATAAATTTAAAGGGTTCAGGATTTATGATTGCAAAACCGGGATGCACTATTCGAAATTCCTTAATGACAGTTACAAGTCAAGATGTGCTCGAAACCGAATTACGTACATCGTTTGCTCGCTTTGGAGAACGTGAACTCACTGAAAATCTACGACTGAATTCAACAAGATCTACCTCTACAAGTTCGAAGGAAGACCCAAACCTTAAATACAAAGAGTTGTATCAACGAGAAGCGCAACTCTTTCCTCCCAATAGTTTTACATTACCACATAATCTTGAGACTATTGAACATCATCATATTGCTATTTATATTGCATTACTTTTTATAATAATCATTGTCATTACTCATGTTATTAAGAAATGGGGAAAACCTAGAAATAACCTTCAGCTGAATCAGATGCCGACCACAACTGTAAATAGAGACGGTTCTTCGATCTAGCCCTTCACGATCAACATTAACGATTGTTGAACATCAGTTCAACGGCCGGGAGTATGTACGATTTCGACTTAGCAGAAATTCGTTCGTTGCTGATAGGTACTTTGACCTAAATAAATATGTAGCTGATATCCTGGTCTGTGCACATCTGCATGTGATAACGGGTCATAAACCATATGCACCCAGCCGACGGACGTGCCTTCACACCATCTGTCATAACCCTTGGGAAATTTTAACCCGACCATCGGGTAGATGTAATTGCTTATTTAGGCTATTATTGCTGTAAATTGATAATAAACCTTGTTGTCCATTTTATCTAAACTAGACCTAAGTAAATATCCTTGTAAACCCAATCATGTATATAAACCCGGATCCATGCTCAATAAAATTAGTACGAAAAGAAATCTTGACGTATTCACTTTTCCGCAGCCCAATTTGTTCTGTACTTATTGCGGCGACTTTTCAGCAAACAGATTTCGGTAGAAATCCTACAGCAGATATTTATTTATTTTTATAAAATTAAAACCGAATTTCAAAAAATATAAACAAATTTTGTATATCTCAAAGAGCAATACAAATAACACTTTGAAAAGGTTCAGATTGCCTAAAATCTGAGAGACAGCAAATAAACCAAACAACCAAAGACATACATACAGTGGCTCACAGCTTATTTCAATCAGTGCTCACGTAAAACTTTAAAGTGCTGTATTTGCCAAACTAAGAAAGATATTAGAACATTTTAAGCGCAGATTTTTAAACTTTTATTTCACGAACTCTAACAACTTTAGATATTTTTTTAATATTTATTTTGATTTTAAGACCAAAATAACAAGTAAAATTAATGTCGCATTGCCGCATTGGTCAAGGGCCCGGCAGCGAGAATTTTTTTCCAAAATTTAGATGTTAAGAAAAATTGAGAAAGAAAAATATAAATCAAAAAGTCCACTTCTGTGACTAAACTCATTAAGCTTCTGATATATAATTCACACAATAATCGAAAAAGGGACCGTGTCTCGGTGTGGCTCTCGAGGGCCCTGCCGTCTTGAGCGCTATCTCTACAAGGTCGGCATTGTGGTCCACCTTTGCCCGCTTTCCAGGGGGCGCAAAGGGAGACCCATTTTTTCTGCCTTCAAAGAATAATATTGTGGAATAGATTTCCCATATATTGTTGCACGCATATAAGTTACCTGTACTTACACACATCAAGCTTCCATGTACTGTATTATCGACTGTAAAATAAAAAACAGCATAATAACAGCATTCATTGATTTTGCGCATTCCATTTTCATAAGTTCCCCGTCATCTAAACTACTATATAAAAGTCTTCGAATAAAAAATGGGTCAGTGGTAAATTCCTACCAGAGCGGATTGACATAAAAATCTAGAAAAATCCGCATAATTCTGAAATAATTAGGAGACGTGTGTGAGGTACAAATTAAAACAATAAACGACCCCAAAGTGCCCCAAAATTCGATTCGTTTTTTTTTAAATTCTTTCTTTTGCCATTTTTCTGTTATAAATGTTGTTAAAATGGTTTAAAAAAATTATGATCATAATCTTATGGCATAGCCGCAACTAACTGCATTTAAATTTTTTGGAAATTCAGCCTCCTTAACCAAGTCCCCAATATTTTCCAATTCTCTTATGCGTGACGTCACGGCCTCCACATATGTTTGTATGTATGTTCTGCTGGCGCACTTTGCATTAAGTCGTAAATGAGTGTTTGTAGCATTTTAAGTGTGACCGCGCAGGGGAAAAAATGAAAATACCAGTCACAAAAAATTTAAAATGCGCGGTTAAAAAATCGATTATATCGCAAATCTTTTCATTTGTTTTCAAATGTTGAGTTATCTACAAACTTTGGATTTGTAAAAAACAAAAATAAACAATGATTCGCTCTGCTATGTACACACACACGCACGAAATATGTATATCCAAAAAATCAAGATAATACTGATATCCTTTTGCTAAAAGAATATTTAATTTACATTTCCACAACAGATTTAAGACATTTTGTAACCGATTTTTGTCATTTAAAATTCAAATCGCATTGATAATATTAAAAGAACATTAAATATTCAAACCAATTGATTCTCACGCTCTTTATTACACGTGCCTCATATTGTTTAAACAAATGCAAATGTTTAAACAATTTGATTCACGGCGTCCCCCACCTGTCTTTATTATTAATATAATCTTTTTCTTTTGCATACTTCTTTACGTCCCATTAAATGACCGTTTGCTGTAATTAATTCAAGTGAAACATAACCTGTTGGTCGTGTACAAATACTTCATTATTTGCCAATTGTTTTTTTTTTTTTTAATGTGTGGAAAGAAGGTGTGTAAAGAGGGGTTGGGGGCCCAAAAACGCCAAAACTGTAATTAGGTGATAGATGGACAGCCTCTTAAAATTGTTAACCAAGATAAAAATAAAGGAAATTGTATTATTGGGGACGCATTTAACTTTTCCTTTGGCATATTTCTTAATTTTTCTTACATAAATATTTGCTTTCCTTATAAGCGTTGTCTACTGTGGATTCTCTTTTAAACTTTTTCTAAATCGTCAACAGTATGTGATTTTTTATTAACCCTTTCGTTACCAATGTGCATAAAATTACCTTTTCTACATTCTTCGGTTGTAATAGTAATAGTACACTAATATTATTTGTCAAGCAATAACATCACTAGAAGAAAGTAAACATAGCATGGCTTAAATGTTAAAAAAATGTATATTTGTTAAATTAAAATTTTAATTCTTTAATTTCAATTTGTAATTAAAAAAAATAAAAAAAAAAATTAAAAATTAAAAATAAAGAGTTCTAATCTAAATATAAACAAAAACAATGAAGAGTCTTAATTTTAGATTGTTTTTGAAAAACACTTTGTTTTTATTTTTGTCCTTCAATATAATGTATCGCCCTTAACTGCAAAACAAAAGATGTGGCAAAATAAAATGTAAGCGATCGGTATTTAAAAAAAAATTAAAATTAATATAATTAATTCAGTGGAAGCTTATCTGGTGGACATTATGATGTCTACAAGCCTATTGAAACCTTTAATGATAGAAGCTCTCCCACTCAAAATATATTAGAAGTTCCTTCTATGAAAAAAAAGAACATTCAAAGAAGAGGTGAACTTACTGATTTTTCTCGAAAAAAACAGAAAAAGATTGAAAATAAGAACTATCATGTTAGGCATCGTGAGGAAATTCAAACTGCAAAAAAAACACAACAAAAGAATACAAAGAGTGCACATTCGTGGAAAGTAAAACATAATTCCGCTTTTTTATACGATTTAAATCAGGCATACAATTCTGATAAATCAGTTGATATTGGAATAATGAATAAGAGATGCTCATTTTGTGGCGCCTTAAAATGGAAGGAAGAGTCAAAAGGTATGTGTTGCAAAGAGGGAAAAGTCCAGCTTCCATCTCTTAAAACATTACCAGATCCTCTTTTAAGTCTTTTAAATGGTGATCACCCAGACCATACACATTTTATGGGGCTTACCAGAAAATATCATAATTGTTTTCAAATGACTTCATTTGGTGCGACAAAAGTTATTAATGAAGGTTATATGCCCACATTTAAAGTACAGGGGCAAGTTTACCACTTAGTTGGTAGCGTTTTGCCAGCTTCTAAAGAAGAAGCTCAGTTTCTCCAAATTTATTTTATTGGTGAGGACAATGTAGAAGCCGATTTCAGGTGTAAAAACAGTCCTGGAGTTAAAAATGCGTTAGTTAAATCACTACAGTTGATGCTGCATGAAAGTAATCCATATGTTAAGGATTTTAAAACTGCTCTTAAAAGAGTTCCGAAGAATTGTAGCCAATTTAAAATGGTTATTCACGCCAATAAAAAGCCTGTTAGGGCTCATAGAGGTCGTTATAACGCACCCCAAGCAAATGAGGTCGCTTTGGTATTAGTTGACCAACAATTTGAAAAAAGGGACATTATTATTGAGGGTTATAATAATCAGTTAAAAAGAATCAGTGAACTTCACCGATCTTATGACGCCCTACAATATCCATTAATGTTTTGTCATGGAGAAGATGGTTACACTATAGATATACCCAAAATTGACCCCGTTTCAAAAAAAAACGTTAAGAAAACAGTCTCAGCGTTAGATTTTTACAGTTTCCGAATAATGCTTAGAGAAAATGTATAGAATCACCTGCACTATTTTAGAGCTCTTTTTAGTCAATTTTTGGTTGATATATATGCTAAAATAGAAACAGAAAGGCTTAATTTTATTCCGCTAAATCAAAAAAAGCTGAGAGCAGAAAGCTACATACATCTTCAAGATGCTATAGGTAGGAATGATGTAGATTTAGCACAGTTTGGACAGATGGTAATTTTACCTTCATCCTTTACTGGCTCGCCACGGTACATGCACGAAAAAACTCAAGATGCCATGACATATGTTCGTTATTATGGTCGTCCTGATCTTTTTATTACATTTACCTGTAATCCTAAATGGAAAGAAATTAAAAGTGCACTATTTTTAGGGCAGAAGCCTCACGATCGGCATGATATCATTGCTCGAGTCTTTCATTTAAAGGTCAAAGCTATAATGTCTTTAATTAATAGTCATAGTTTGTTTGGGGAAGTGCAATGCTTTATGTATACGATAGAGTGGCAGAAACGTGGTCTCCCACATGCACATATACTGATTTGGTTAAAGTCTAAGATCACGCCTCAACAAATTGATTCAATTATATGTGCAGAAATTTCAGATTCTGAAAAGGATCCTCTCCTATATGAGATTGTTAAGGCTAATATGATTCATGGACCATGTGGCCGCTTAAACCTAAAATCGCCCTGTATGAACGAGGGTAATTGTTCCAAAAAGTTTCCGCGATCGTTGCTTAATGAAACTGTTACTGGAAAAGATGGTTACCCTAAATATAGGCGAAGAGCACCTGAAGATGGTGGCTTCACCATGGAAATTAATGGAAACATAATTGACAATAGGTGGGTAGTGCCCTATAATTGTGTTCTCCTGCGGACCTTTGAGGCTCATATTAATGTAGAGCTCTGTAGTTCAATTAAATCCATTAAATACGTTTGCAAATACATCAATAAGGGCAGTGATCAAGCTACATTTACTGTGGAAAGCCCTACTAATGAGGTTCAACTATATCAAAGCGGTCGATATATCAGTAGTTCTGAAGCAGTGTGGAGAATTCTTGCATTCCCCATACATGAAAGGTATCCGGCAATTGTACATTTGGCCGTGCATTTGGAAAATGGTCAACGGATATATTTTGATCCTAATAATCAAAATCAATTAGTTAACCAGTTAACCAACGCTTCAATAACGACACTGACTGGGTTTTTCGAACTTTGTAAAACGGATTCATTTGCAAGGACCCTTCTTTATGTTGAAGTACCTTCCTATTTCACGTGGAACAATAAAAAGTTCCAAAGGAGAAAGAGAGGTAATATTGTACCTGGTTTTCCTGGAATTAGAATGGATGATGTTTTAGGTCGAGTGTATACCATACACCCTAAAAATAGTGAATGCTATTACCTAAGACTACTTCTTCATGAAGTGCGGGGACCAACCTCATTCTTATTTCTTAAAACAGTTAATAACATTACGTATGCTACATTTCAATTGGCATGTAAGGCTTTGGGCTTACTAGAAGATGACACACACTGGGAATATACCCTAAAGGAAGCAGCTTTATGTAAATCGCCAATTCAATTACGTGATTTATTTGCGGTGATGTTAGTAAATTGTCAAATGGCTGATGCCGCACATCTTTGGGAAATGTATAAAGAAAGCTTTTCAGAAGACATTTTGTACGAGTTTTCTCTAATAGTGGCAGAAGTCAATCAAGATCTACTGGATAGAGTGTTTAATAAATGTCTTATTTTAATCGAAGATATAACACTGTCCATTGGAGGTACGTGTCTATTAGACTATGGTTTGCCCGAACCGATTAGAGTTAGTAGACCACTTCAAAATAGGGAATATTTAAACGAAATAAATTACAATATTAATGAATTCGAATTAAGTAAAGACGAAAATTCCCTTAACGATGAGCAAAGAATGGCATTTCAAAAAATATTACAAAGTGTTCAAAATGAAAACGGTGAAATATTTTTTTTGGATGCCCCCGGTGGCACAGGCAAGACATTTTTATTGAATTTGTTGTTAGCAAAATTACGACATAATAATAATGTAGCATTGGCTGTTGCTTCTTCAGGTATAGCTGCTACGCTGTTAAATGGGGGACGCACAGCCCACTCTGTGTTTAAACTCCCATTGGATTTAATAAATGTAGAAACACCATGTTGCTCAATATCTAAACGGTGTAATATGGCATTGGTTTTTCAAGAATGTAGACTTATTGTTTGGGATGAATGCACAATGGCTCATAAGAGTGCTTTTGAAGCGTTGGATAGAATGTTGAAAGATATTCGTGGTAATGATTTTCTAATGGGAGGTATGACGGTTTTATTATCTGGAGATTTTCGTCAAACGCTTCCTGTAGTTCCTCGAGGAACAAGGGCAGATGAAATACAAGCCTGCTTAAAATCATCATTTCTTTGGCCTACTATTCAAAAATTGTGCCTAACAAAAAACATGCGTGTGCATTTAAAAGGCGATACAACTGCTGGAATTTTTGCACATACATTATTGCGAATTGGAGACGGTCTTTTTCCAACTGTCGGAGGAAAAATAATTATTCCTTCAGGTTTAGGAACTGTTGTAACTTCCCTTGAGGAGCTCACATCAAATATATTTCCGGAAATTTCAAAAATCTCAACCAAATCATTAGATTGGTTTTCGGAGAGAGCAATATTAACTGCTAGAAATGATAGAGCTGTGGTAATAAATAACATACTGTTAAAATCATTTGATGGTATTGAAGTTACGTATAAGTCTATTGATTCAGTCACTGAAGTTGATGAAGCAGTTCATTTTCCGGTTGAATTTCTCAACCAACAAAATCCACCTGGACTTCCCTTACACATTCTAAAGCTTAAGATTGGTGCACCAATTATGCTGTTGAGAAATTTAAGACCTCCAAAACTATGTAACGGTACAAGATTGCAAGTAAAAGCTCTTCATAACAATTTAATCGAAGCTGTGGTTTTTACTGGCAGTGCCAAAGGAGAAATGGTTTTTATACCACGAATACCCCTAATACCATCAAATCTACCGTTTCAGTTTAAAAGACTTCAGTTCCCTGTAAAAGTTTGCTTTGCAATAACGATAAATAAATCGCAAGGTCAGACCTTAAAACTAGCTGGACTAGATTTAAGGGACGATTGCTTCTCTCATGGTCAGTTTTATGTGGCCTGTTCAAGAGTTAGCTCCTCTGAGTCTTTAATTATTTTAGCGCCAGAAGGAAAATCAAAAAATATCGTTTATAGAGAAGTCTTGCAAAAATGTTAAACATTTCTAATTAAAATGCACTGTGGAATAGGCCTCATGGGGAAACCACAAAAAAAAAACGCGCCAAAACCTCCACCTCTATGGTGGTGTGGAAATGTGGAATGGTTTTAGTTTAAATAAAGTAGCAAATAAAAAAGTTAATCAAAAGTATAGTTTTAAGCGATATAGTTAGGAAATTGCTAATCTTAATTTCCGCAGGCGAAGCTGCGGGCTACCTTGCTAGTTATTGTATAAATTAAGATAATAAGTGAGTTGTAATTGGCGGGGTACGCCTGCTGATGCCGGAGGGTCCTACGCAGCGGTCACACTCCTTAGGAATAGGTTGGTGGTAAGGGGAGGCCGGTTGCCCGGTGATCCTCTAATCCTGAATTTAGGGAGATTACGTTGGAAGGGTGACTGCCCTTCTTACCTGCTGGCCTAGAGACTCAGACAGTATTTTAAGTGATAAGAATTTAACGGCTGATAGCCGGAGTTTTATTTGTAAGAGCTTGTGCTCTTTATTCAATGAATGCCAAATTTGAACTGAACTTAAAGCGGCTTAAAGTGTTTGCCGGCTACTCCATCCTCAGAATTAAGGCTGCCCTCGGCCGACCCTATTTGGGCAATCACCTCCCTTAGCTGGGCCGTAGATCTCCTGGCCTGGGTGACTCGCCGATAAGTGAGGCCGATGCAGATTAACGCGCAGCAGATCGCTCCTGTGATTAGCACTGTCTGGTGTGAACGATAGCCGTTGATATCTTCCCCGAACTTCTTAATATGTTCCAGGTTATGTTCAATCAAGCGGTGTATGTTGTGCTCCAGGGTGATGTTCAGGGAAGGCGAGCTAGCCACTCCTGGTACCCTTTTCCTGGCCACGTCGTGATTGACGTAACGGGTTTCGTTAACCGTGGCACTCTCAATGAAGGTGATGAGGTGAGTTCCTCGTATGTGAACATAGGTGCCGTTGTCCACACTCACGCGACCCGGTCGATCGTTCACGATGATAATCCCTTCGTTGACGTAGGTAATGGGCTGCAAGTCGCTTTGCTGGATCTCGCAATGCGCGACGCCACCAGCATGGAGTTCTTGAGCGCACGAACTTCTTAATGCCAACTGGCAAAACGTAGCCCCTGGTGTTGTGGAGCAATTCTTCACTGTATGGAACTCTTCATTGCATTCTGCCACTACATTGTCTACTAGCCGGAGCATCGTGTCGCGATGCGAAACGGGAAAAATAGTAACTTTATTACAGGCTGCCTTAATTTTTGGAAATTTGATAATAAAATGCAAAATGTTAACGGACTGTAAGATTTTAACGGACGCAACGGACAATACATCTTTAATAATAGTATCGGTGGGCTCCTCCATCCACACATTTTCCAGGTCTGCATGATCTAATATGCTTGGACTCACAACATTGACCTTTGCAAGAGCTATCGCCATTATTAAATTTTGCAGTTCCATTGCAATCATCCTATTTCGAGATAATAACATCTCGTACAGGTGTCCCGTGTCAATTTGGGATCGGGTGTGGAAATTTTGTTAATTTGGTCTTGTACCTTATTATTGATATCTATTTGTCTATTGTTTGCATTTATAAATTGGAATTCCGTGAATTTAATTTTTTCAAAATCATCCGCATCTGGTGTCCCTGCAACTACTTTCAACGCTGTTCCCAAGAAATCTAAGCTCCTAGCTACTCTATCAAGTGGATGCTCAACGAGTCGAGCAGGTCGCGCAGATGAGCGACGTCGACGACCAAGAGTTTCTGCATATGTGATTGGGGGAACATGTTGGTCATGCCATCAGTTTCCTCTACTGTTTCCTATAGTGTGTCTTACAAATGCGTATTCCTCACACACTAAAATCTGACCATCTACGATGGGAATGTATTTAGCCTGTGAGTAGTCCGTGACGTGTGCCGATGTCATGGTCAAAAGGAAGAGCAGGGGTATGGATGTAAGCTTTTAATTTGGATAAATTGTTATGTCTGTTCTAAATGGGGTAGCCCACCACCAAAGTATAAAGAATAATCTTTACTAAGAATAAAAGCGCTCAAAAAACTTATGCCAAGTGGCTAGTGGTGAGAGTAATAAAAATATAAAAATTTAGGAAATACCTGGCGAGCGATGACCACCCTCCCCTTAATGAATACTGTGGTCCCCATGTCCGCTTCAACGGCTTTCTTTTCACACAGTGGTGTGAGCTTGTTGCCAAGTCTCCTGTTGGATTTCACTAAGACTTTGTCGCCAACTTCGAAAATCCTGTTCTGACGCGAAACGTTTTCCCTGGCTCTAAGCGCGTTCTGGGCACTTTTAATTTTGTCGCAAATGTCTCGTTGCATTCTCATTTTGTATAACGTCGGCTGGCCTCTTATTGGTGACCGAGTGGATCGACTTGTTATACTTGGTTGTGGCTAGCAAGATCACCTTCACGGTGTCACTTATGCCTTTATCAATCTTTGGGCATCTTGCTAGCTCGAGTAGAGTGCTGTGAAAGCGCTCCACCTGACCATTTCACACACTGAGCAGGGGTGGGGCATTTGAAATGGCCACACCGAAATGGTCACTCAGCATAGAAGAAATCGTATGCGAATTCAGTGACGGTTCATTGTCACAGTAAATTGTTTTCGTGTTCGGGAAGAAATTCATGGGCTGTAATAAGGCCGTTTTCAAATCCTCAATTGTTCTGGAGGCAACCGGTTGTACCACAGCAAACTTTGAGAACTTGTCTATACAGGTGGGGAAGTATTTTTTATCTGTGGTAAAAATGTCTATATGTAACATTTCTCCCGTATGAGAAGGGATCGGTGTTTCGCCTAACTCTTGCTTCTTCGGGTGTCATATTTAGCCCTGGCGCACGTTTTGCAGTTAGAAACAATTTCGTTTGCTAACTTAGTCATTTTTGGGAAGTAGTACTCGGTGAGCACCTGCTTTACGTTCTCTTGGGCAGCTCTATGGGCCCTATTATGTTCAGTCGTGAGAATTTTTCTTCTTTCAACGACCGCAAAAATGTCTGTTACACGATTCTTGCAATGCCAGAATTTTGTGGCCGGAAATTGCCGAACTAGTACGTCCTGTACCACTGCGAGCGTGTGTAAGTCGCAATGGAAGGCGTTGACGCCTTTAGGAACAACTACGTCTGCGAGCTCATCAAGTAATGACTCCTTGCAGGAAAAGTTGAGCGCATGTCGTCTCTTGTTTCCGAAGAGGACGAAGCTGCGTTTTAACAGGAAGCGTGCCTCCTCCAAAGTTATTTGGTTTTGGAATTAGTTCAAGGGCTTATCCGTTGTTTCTATTGCATGGTTCAGGGAGAGTTTGCTCTGTATAGTGGCTGAGCACGATTCAGCCTCCCGTTCCCCTATGACATTTAGTTGTTGCCGAGAAAGTGCATCGGCAACAAGATTCTCCTTTCCAGGTTTGTAGTAAATACGCGCACCAGACTCGTCAATGCGCGCTTTCCACCTTTTGATTTTTGCATTCGGATTGGATTCCGATACTGCGAAAGTTAGTGGCTGGTGGTCGGTAAAGATATTTATATCTTTTACCGCGTATAAGTAGTGCCGCAATTTGGCCAAGGCCCAAATGATGGCTAACAGCTCCCTCTCATTTGTGGCGTAATTGATTTCTCTGTCTTTTAACGTCCTCGAAATCATTGTGATGGGGCGTCCTTCTTGAGATAGGACTGCACCAATACCATAGGCAGAGGCGTCCGTCGTTAGATCAAACGCCTTCTTGTAGTCAGGGTATCTTAGCATCACATCTTCAGATGCCAGGATATTTCGCAGCTTCTGAAACGCTTTTTGCTGCGTATCAGAGAACTGTACCGGAATGTTACGTGACCTATGCCTACTAACACTTCCGTTTTCCCCTTTTAGGATGTCTGAAATGTGTTTTGCTTTTGCTGCAAAATCTTTTATAAAACATCTAGAGTAGCTCGCCAGGCCGAGGAATGATCTGACTTCAAATACGGATTTTGGTTCCGGGAAGTCTTAAATGGCTTTGACCTTCTCTGGGTCGGTTGTTGCACCGTTACCGGTGACTATGAATCCGAGAAAACTTACGCTCTTTTTGAAGAAACGGAATTTTTCTACTGACACTCTCATATTGGCTTCGTAAAGACTCTTTAACACACAATCTACGTGCGAGATGTGGGATTCCTCGTCTTGCGAAAAGATAATCACATCGTCCACATATCGTAACAAAACTTGCCGATTTGTTCGCGTAAAATGTCGTCGATTGTCCTCTGAAATATGCTGGCTGCATTTTTCAGGCCAAAAGGGAGTCTTCGGAATTCATACTTTCCTCCATTTACCGAAAAGGAAGTTGTTTCACGGTCGCATTCTCCGAGCATGATTTGGTGATATCCTGACTTGAGGTCCAATGTCGTGAAATATTTGGCCTGGCCCAAGTTTCCCAATATCATAGCGATATTCGGCATGGGGTACTTGTCAGACACCGTTTTCTCATTGAGTTTGCGAAAGTCAATCACTAGTCGCATGTTCTTGTTGCCCATCTCATCAGTGCCCTTCTTGTCCACTATCCATATCGGATTGTTATACGGAGAGACTGATTTTTGAATTATACCATTTCTTAATAGACTTTGAATTTCTTTATTGACAAAATCGGCCGCCCCCATGGGGTACGGGTACAGTTTTGCATAAATGGGTTCTTCATTTTCTGTCCTAATAGTGGCTACTACAGAGGTATTGTACGGCAGAGCCTCATTTGGGTCCGCAAAGGCTTTTTTCCTTCTTTTTAGCATTTTCAGGAATGGGTCTTTTATAAAACCTCTTTTATAAACACCAGAGCAATTTACGTTAGTAAAATTGACATTGGTGCAGGTGTGGAAGGACATTTTTTCGACTTCCGTGCCCTATTTAAGACTTCCCGATTCTAAGCAGAGCTAAGCCCCGGCCTGTTTTAACAGGTCGAAGCCGATTATCCCATCGAACGTTGATAAGTCCGGTAGTCCGGTAGCATTTCTCTATTATCTGGGTCGTGCCGTGAATCGAGTGAATGGTGAAAGGGGCTTCTACTGGACGGACGCCTTTTAGCCCCTTATAAGGCCTAATAAAGCTCTTAGAGGCGGCCGAGTCTATAAGAAATTTTAGAACAGTCCCCGCTACTCTTCGTCTGAGAACGGGTAGCAGGGATTTTCCCCTAAAAAATTGACGGCGTCAGAGTCATATTCCTTAATGTCATCCTCGATTTTCGTCGACGCATTAGAGGCTACGTTGGTGTAGTTTTTTCCTGCCCTTTGCCTTTTTTTAATATTTGTGCGGTCAGTCGTAGCTGGCCTTCTATTCTGGTAGGCTGGGGCTGGGGGGCGCGGTAGCATTTTTGAGAAGGATGGGTCAACATCCATGTGCTCTTGTTGAGGTTTAATGTTACGTTGTTTTGGTTGGGCCTGCGCTTTGGCTTTTTGAGCCAATGCGAGCGCAGACGGCATGTCTTTCGGCTTTGCCGAGAATAGGTCGTCAGTGAGGCTTCGGATAAGTACTGAGATGAATACCCGGAGGGCATCATCCCGGAATTTATCACACAAAACCTTCGCTGCAGATGCTCCTTGGGACATGGTGGCTTTGTTGGTGAGCAAGTTGAGCTTTTTCTCAACCTCGTCATAGTATTGTAGTAACGTAAGGCTACCCTGCCTGAGGGTGCCCATCTCCTGCTCTATAACGTGAATTGGCCGTTTGTCACTATATGTGAAGTCGAGTCGATTTATGATCGCGTCGAAATTTAACCCAGTGCCAAACGAGGACAGCACGGCATCGGCAGGGCCTCTTATTTTGCTTCTAACAATGATCACCGCCTGATAATGGCGTGAGCTGTTAACATACCCCCTAAATATGTAGTAGGAGGCTACTGCTGCCTGTCGCCAGGACACGTATGTTTCCTGTGTGCCCGCAAACTCGGGCAGGCACTTAACGGCGTCCAATGGCTCATTGCACTGGACGTCGCCGCTTATTGCTATTGGATCTGAGGAGCTCCCGCTCGGGTTGGTGCAATCTGCACCGCCGCTACTTGGCTGGCCAGATTGTGTATAGTCTGGCGCAATTCGTTTTCCCTACGGTTGTCTTCGGCGGCCTTTTCTGCTAAAGCATGGTTAACGGCCGCCTGAATGACAGCTTTAAGCTGTTCTGGATCTATAGCCATTTTGCTTACTGTTGGGGAATTCTCGGATATCTGTTTTGGAGTGGACGTAATTGGAGTCCCTTCACTATCGGACTTTGAGTAGTTGGCGAACTCTTTATTGTTCCTATAATGGAGGAATGGGGAGCTCATATGGAGCTACATAAGTTCAATTCGACACAAAAAAAATTGCCTGCGTAAGCCGCTATAAATTCTCAATTATTTGTTATAGTTAAGGGTATCGGATTGTATACCTGTTAACTATACGAAACAGCGTAGATTTGTTGGCTAAAAAGAGGTAAGCAATCGACCAGTTAGAAAAATACTAAAAAAAACGTTTGAGGATATTAAAGAGGATCAGGAAAAGACATTTGTGACTATGACATTTTAAATTAAAACAAGTAAACTTGACTGTTGTTACTGATGTGACTGATAGGAGATATTCGGCAAGCCGAAGTTTATATACCCGTGCAGTTATTACAAATCGTCTTCATTTCAATTTCCAAGCCTATATTACTAAAAACAATGAAGCTATGTCGATTTTGCGCTGCATTTTGCCATCGTTTTTATGGCAGCTATATGATATTGTAGTCCGATTTTAATTTAATTAAAACCCTAATTCCTTAATAGTTGAATATTACCAAATCTCAAAGAATAAAGAAAAAGTAATTAAAAACAACTAAGTTATAATTTTTAAATTGTTTTCCGATTGTTTCTATGGGAGCTATATGATATAGTTGTTCCGACTTAGACCTGCAGTAGTAAGACAACTTTTGGGAAAGTTTCAAGCAGATAGCTTTCAAACTGAGGGTGCGTAGAAACGAACGGACGGACATGGCTAGATGGATTCTCCTCGTGACGCTGATCAAGCATATATATATGTATACTTTATAGGGTCGGAAATGTCTCCTTCACCTCTTTTTACCTATGAAACACTTTTCTCTGCCAAGAGGCACCCCAGATGGTATTAATGTTATTTTTGCGGGTTTTTTTTTTATTTTTTCCCTCCATTTTTTAAAATGTTCAGTGAGAAGCGCACGCCAAAACAATATCAATCTTTGCTCTAAGGTTCACCCAAAATTCATTTCCGTAGTCTGGCAATGCTATTCAATTTCGTCGATCTGAGAACCGAGTTGACAGTTTTCGTCGATCTGAGTACTAGGCTTTACTGCTTGGAGTGCCTTTTACAAAAGTAATAATAATTAACAATTAACAGAAAACTGTCTGTATACAGCTCAGCAATCACACACACATAAGACTTAAGTGTACATGTGTGACTAAACAACCATTTGCAACAGCTCGTTTTCTTTGAATTTTGAAGCTCAATCCATTTTCATATTCTTAAAGGTGCCTCTCATCTCAAACACTTACCCAGTATCTCAGCCATTGAAGGCAATATTAAGTTCCAGCCACTGAAGGTCTGATTAGATGTTAAGTTTCCAAATACATATATATTTAAGCCTAAAACCTAAGTTATCCTAGTTTCAAATATGCGCGCGCGAGGTTACCAGTATTGATCAGCAAGATCGGTCAGCCACAGTCGGGGCGAATGCCGACAGTATAGATAAGTTATCGCAATCACCCGTGAACGAGCGCGCGTGCTGTTAAGCGCAGAACGTCCGATCAAGGGCAAGCTTAGTGCTGTTAATGGCGCGAGCGTGCTGTAAAAGGAAAAAAGCGTGTCGACGTGGAACCGCGATCGGCTGAGATCGGTCTCATTCCTTTGCGGCAGCCGAGCTGAACAGACCAGGAGGACAAAACCAGCCGAAGGAAACCCGCGGACGGCAACGCCATACCAAGCTCTAGAGTAAGATAAGAAGCAGAGATCAGAAACCGACATACTGAGTGCGAAGGTTAGGGAGAATAAAAGAGTGAATAAAAGAGTGAATAAAAGGAAGACAAGGTTGTGAAATTAAACCCCACAGTCTGCCTCTTAAAATTTAGTGAACTTCGCGGAGTGTTTTCGGGTCGGCTAGGTTACCGTATTGCGTTTCTGAGGTTTGTTTTCTCTACGCAACGCGGACACCAAAGTTACCCACGTGCTAGTCCAGGTCGGGCAAGTTCTCTTGTTGCGTTTCCGAGGTTTATTTTCTATACGCAATACCAACGCTTACCAGACTGGAGAAAAGCGCGGGAAACTATCGCCGGCCTTTTCTACTCATGCTCAGGTTAGGGAGAAAAATCAGAACTAGAATAAAGGGAAGCAAACTTCGTGAAAATCTAAAACCCCAAGCCTGGCTAATAAGATTCAGTGAATTTCGCGGAGGGGCTTTTCGGGTCAGTGAGGCTTCTGAGTTGCGTTTTCGAGGTTTGTTTTCTCTACACAACGCGGACGCCAAAGCTGCCCGCGTGCCCATTCACGTCGGACAAGTTACCGTATTGCGTTTCCGAGGCTTACTTTACGCAAAAGGAACGCTGGCCGGACGGGAAAATTTCCGTCGATTCCCCCGCGTTCTCCCCCCAAATCACCCACGCTCACGCCCAGTCGAAAATCCCTCTCGAGTTAATTTGTGGCGGTCCCGTTTTCGTATTGCGTTTCCGAGGTTTGTTTTCTCTACGCAACACGGACGACGAGGCTGTACGCGTGCTCGTTCGCGTCGGACAGGTTCCCGTATTGCGGTTCCGAGGCTTACTCTGCGCAATACGACAAGCTATCGCCGATCGCCGATCGCCGATCGCCCACGCCCAGGCAAAGTCGAAAATCCCTCTCGAGTTAATTTGTGGCGGACCCGTTTTCGTGTTGCGTTTCCGAGGTTTGTTTTCTCTACGCAACACGGACAGCGAGACTGTTCCCGTATTGCGCTGAGTAAGCCTCGGAAGCGCAATACGGGAACTTTTCCGACGCGCTTCCGAGGCTTACTCAGAGCAATACGTACGCCCACCGAACTGGGAGACGCGTAAAGTATCGCTAATACCGCACGTACACCCGCGTATTTACTCCCAACTGAGACGCCGGGTGCTAATTGGTGTCGGCCCAGTTGACATTACGCCTCCGAGCGATCTACTCTACGTAGAGGCGGAGACCCAGGACACGTGATCCCGAAAACAAAATCCCGGCGGCAACTCCCAGTCCCGTTTCGTCTCCTGTGTTTCTACAAATTTAACTGTAGAGAACTCTGGCCGGACTGAAGTCTATCCCAGCCTATGCAAAAGTCGTTACAGTTTGGCGCCCGGACAGGGACGACTCAAGGACGACCTAGGTATCCTGTAGGAGTTGGGTTTTCGGTATCAACCGCATGGCTTAAAGAGTATTGATCAGCAAGATCGGTCAGCCACAGTCGGGGCGAATGCCGACAGTATAGATAAGTTATCGCAATCACCCGTGAACGAGCGCGCGTGCTGTTAAGCGCAGAACGTCCGATCAAGGGCAAGCTTAGTGCTGTTAATGGCGCGAGCGTGCTGTAAAAGGAAAAAAGCGTGTCGACGTGGAACCGCGATCGGCTGAGATCGGTCTCATTCCTTTGCGGCAGCCGAGCTGAACAGACCAGGAGGACAAAACCAGCCGAAGGAAACCCGCGGACGGCAACGCCATACCAAGCTCTAGAGTAAGATAAGAAGCAGAGATCAGAAACCGACATACTGAGTGCGAAGGTTAGGGAGAATAAAAGAGTGAATAAAAGAGTGAATAAAAGGAAGACAAGGTTGTGAAATTAAACCCCACAGTCTGGCTCTTAAAATTTAGTGAACTTCGCGGAGTGTTTTCGGGTCGGCTAGGTTACCGTATTGCGTTTCTGAGGTTTGTTTTCTCTACGCAACGCGGACACCAAAGTTACCCACGTGCTACTCCAGGTCGGGCAAGTTCTCTTGTTGCGTTTCCGAGGTTTATTTTCTATACGCAATACCAACGCTTACCAGACTGGAGAAAAGCGCGGGAAACTATCGCCGGCCTTTTCTACTCATGCTCAGGTTAGGGAGAAAAATCAGAACTAGAATAAAGGGAAGCAAACTTCGTGAAAATCTAAAACCCCAAGCCTGGCTAATAAGATTCAGTGAATTTCGCGGAGGGGCTTTTCGGGTCAGTGAGGCTTCTGAGTTGCGTTTTCGAGGTTTGTTTTCTCTACACAACGCGGACGCCAAAGCTGCCCGCGTGCCCATTCACGTCGGACAAGTTACCGTATTGCGTTTCCGAGGCTTACTCTACGCAAAAGGAACGCTGGCCGGACGGGAAAATTTCCGTCGATTCCCCCGCGTTCTCCCCCCAAATCACCCACGCTCACGCCCAGTCGAAAATCCCTCTCGAGTTAATTTGTGGCGGTCCCGTTTTCGTATTGCGTTTCCGAGGTTTGTTTTCTCTACGCAACACGGACGACGAGGCTGTACGCGTGCTCGTTCGCGTCGGACAGGTTCCCGTATTGCGGTTCCGAGGCTTACTCTGCGCAATACGACAAGCTATCGCCGATCGCCGATCGCCCACGCCCAGGCAAAGTCGAAAATCCCTCTCGAGTTAATTTGTGGCGGACCCGTTTTCGTGTTGCGTTTCCGAGGTTTGTTTTCTCTACGCAACACGGACAGCGAGACTGTTCCCGTATTGCGCTGAGTAAGCCTCGGAAGCGCAATACGGGAACTTTTCCGACGCGCTTCCGAGGCTTACTCAGAGCAATACGTACGCCCACCGAACTGGGAGACGCGTAAAGTATCGCTAATACCGCACGTACACCCGCGTATTTACTCCCAACTGAGACGCCGGGTGCTAATTGGTGTCGGCCCAGTTGACATTACGCCTCCGAGCGATCTACTCTACGTAGAGGCGGAGACCCAGGCCACGTGATCCCGAAAACAAAATCCCGGCGGCAACTCCCAGTCCCGTTTCGTCTCCTGTGTTTCTACAAATTTAACTGTAGAGAACTCTGGCCGGACTGAAGTCTATCCCAGCCTATGCAAAAGTCGTTACAGTTTGGCGCCCGGACAGGGACGACTCAAGGACGACCTAGGTATCCTGTAGGAGTTGGGTTTTCGGTATCAACCGCATGGCTTAAAGACCCGTGTCCAGCCGTGGGATTTTTTTTGATTAGGCACCCAAGATTTAAAAGCCTAGTTAAAGTGTAAATAGAGGAACCAGTACTGCCACTTACGACAACGCCAATCTACTCCGCAACTGCGCCGCTTACCACGAGCATCCCAGCGGCCAACTGCGCCGCACCCCGAGCGCTTACCCAGCCCGCTCACATCAGGAGCACTCCGGAGTCCGGCCGCACCGCCGCCTGAGCGCCGCCTACTGAGGGCCCTCCGGAATCCACGCTCATCAGGAGCATCCCAGCGGGCCACCTGCGCCGCTTACCTCAGGAGCATCCCAGAGACTGCTCGCACCACGAGCAGCCCAGCGATCAGCAGAGCTCGCCCACCGAGCGCCCCCAGAGGCCGCTCACACTAGGAGCACCCCGGAGGCCAGCTTCGCCGCCCGGCTTGCGCCCCCCAGCAGCGCCATCTGTAGTGCCAGCAACAGCACTCACCGCGACGAGGAAACAATCGCCACGCTCACCGTGGAGGCCGGATCACTCGTCGCCAGGAGACTTGCTCCTGCGCCACCACCAGCCGCTAGTCGGGAGACCCAGCCACTCTCACCTCATCATCCAGCAGGCCCGTAACGCACGTGCATCGGAGGCGCAATATCAGCGAAACTCCCAAATCAGCATCCGCGTGACACCCACACAGAGGCCCAACAGCAGCGGGCACCCAGCCACACCATTCACCGGGTCGACCGATGAAAACGGACCTGGAACAGAAAGATTCGGAGGACGCAGAACAAAAACCAGCTCCGTCAGCCGCCAGACAGATCGAGGAGGGGAGCATCTCCGAATCCGACGACGCATCCCCGACCCGAGCCATGGGGGTCAGGTGGATTTCCTACCGGCAGAAGGACGAACTCCAAGCTATACTCAAGGAGTTCGGTCTGAACGGGTGTTCGGCCAGGTGGACGAACTGCGACCCCGGCTTGCATCGTTCATCGGAGGGTCTAACCACAGCCCGGCGCTCCGGGAACGCTTTGCCGCATTGGAGGCCATCTACCCGGAGGCTCCTACACCAATGGGAGTGACCGACCGGTCCACCTCACCGATGCCCGGCGCAGGGGACACCCTTCTCATCCGTGCCCAGGATGTGGAGCCCAAGGCTCCAACCCCGCGGCCCAATCGCCACCCCAGCACATGTCAGCAGCCGCGTGCGCCGAGAAGCTTCGGGGATGGGGCGTCCTTTTCGATGGGCAAGCCGACCCCTTGCACTTCATGGAACGAGTCGAGGAAGGCGCTACAGCATACAGCGTACGAAGCAGCGACATCCCACGGGCCATCGCTGGATTACTATCGGGCCGCGCCGAAGCCTGGTACCGAGCCTACCAGATGCATGCCGTGCCCTGGGAAACTTTCAAGCGGGAATTCTTGGAGTTTTTCCTCCCTCCACGGTACTACCAGCGCCTGGAGGATGCGATCAGGACCCGCCACCAGCAAGGCGGCGAGCCTTTCAAGTTCTATGTCGTAGAACTACGTCTGATGATGCAGCGGGCAAATTACTCTTTCAAACAGGAGCTCAAAAGGATTTACTAGAACCTGCTGCCTCCTCGCTGGAAGGGTTGTCGCAACTAGCCACCGCTTTCGAAATTGCTCGGGACCGAGACCCAGTACGACAAGCAGCACTAGTTCCACCCGCCAGTGGGAGCTACACTACGAGGAGCAGCCCTCCGCCCGGACCCTCGCCGACGAGAGCCCATACGACCAGCGACGACGCCTTTCGGCACACCGAATCCAGTTATATCAAACCGGATGATTTCTCAGGAGGCCGAAACACCCGTCGACGTGGCCCGAGCCTGTAGCCGCTGCGCTGGGGTGGGACACTTCGTCCGGGAATGCCAAAACCCACCAGTCCTATACTGCTGGGACTGGGGGAAACCATTGACTGCTGCCGCCAGTCGGGAAACAAACGGGGTCCTCGCATACACAGGGAGCAGGCGGCGACCCACCCAGCGCTCCCCCACCCTTAGATCCACCGCTCCGCTTGACGGGAGGCCGGATCGTCGCCACGGTTACAATCGAGGGGCAACTCTTCTCGGCAACCATCGACACGGGGGCCTCCAGAAGCTTTGTCAGCGAAGCGCTCGCCAACCGGCTCGATTCGAGTCGAAACATCAAAGAAGTTCGCACCCAAATATCCCTTGCGGACGGATCCCCGAAGGAAGTCACCAAGGCCCTGCACGCACAAGTGTACCTGGACCAACAACATGTCCGCATGACCCTCCTGGTCCTGCCAACGATATTGGACGAGGTGATCCTCGGGATTGACTTCCTCTGCGGCATCCGGGCAACCCTAGTCTGCGGTCACGTGTGCCTCCAGCTAGCTCCGCATGCCACACGAAGAGCCGAACCAGGCTCAGCCGCACGAGCGGCGCCCACAGCGGCGGTCGCCCACCTTTCGGACCCACCGACTCCTACCCGGCGGACAACAAGGACCAACAAGGAGGCCACAACGGGTCCCATACCCGCCCCAAAGCAGCACATCACGTAGACCGCGAGACGAAACCTAGCCCCAGTTCCATCGGAGCACTCGCCACCACCGGTCCTTCCCGACACTACCACGGGAATCACGAAGGCCGGTGTCACCGTCAAGGAAGGCAAGTACAGCCTCCAGCCACTACCGGATGCCGCCGTGGCCAAGAAACGGAAGCCTTTTCGGAAGTATCTCGCGGGTCAGGACCGCTTAGCCAGCACAACGACAGGAGCGTTCCCCGACGACCCGGATACGAATCGGGAAGTACCAGCTACTCGCCCAACCGGATACAGAGGACGCTCAGAGGCGGAATCCGTTCCGGAAGCATTGCCCTCACGGACGCCTGGCCACAGTCGAGGAATCCCCGCCGGGATCGATAGTGTCTGAAGAACCCCTCGACGCAGTAACCCTCCGTTTCCTTCAAGAGGAGCTTAGGCATTTCGACCATCTGCAAGGAACAACGGATATAGCCGAGCACACCATCACCCTTTGGGGAGATAAACCGCTGAAACAGCGGTGTTATCCCAAGAACCCGGCCATGCAGCGTATCATCAACGAGCAGGTGGACGAACTGCTGCAGGACGGACGAATCGAACCCTCTCGAAGTCCGCACAGCGCACTGCTGGTGTTGGTCCGAAAGAAGACAGGGGACATGCGGATGTGCGTTGACTATCGTCAACTCAACGTACACTCCATACCCGACGCGTACCCGCTTCCGCGCATCAATCATATCCTGGAACGTCTACGGAACGCCCGGTTCATCTCCACGTTGCACCTCAAAAACGGGTATTGGCAGATTCCCATTGCGGAAGGCAGTCGAGAATGCATCGCATTCACTGTCCCCGTACGTGGACTCTTCCACTGGAAAGTCATGCCGTTTGGACTCCACACCGCTCCAGCGACTTTCCAACGAGCTCTGGACAGCGTCATCGGCCCCGAAATGGAACCCCACGCCTTCGCTTATTAAGACGACATCATCGTCATCGGGGCAACGTGGGAGGACCATGCGCGCAATCTGAGGGAAGTCTTCCGGCGCCTTCGAGAAGCGAATCTACGCTTAAATCGGGGTAGTGTATTTGGGTCACCTGATCAGCGAGGAAGGCATGAGGACAGACCCCGACAAAATAGCGGCAATCCAGGGGCTACATCCCCCGACTAACGTCAAGGAACTTCGCCGCCATTTTGGAATCGCATCTTGGTACAGACGTTTTGTCCAAGACCTTGCCTCCCTAGTACAACCAATGTCGCGACTCCTGAGGAAGGGAGTAAAGTGGACCTGGGAAGAACCCCAACAGCAGGCATTCGATTCCCGCCCCTGTATTGACCTGCCCAAACTTTGAGTATATGTTCCAACTCCAGACGGACGCCAGTGACAAAGGACTCGGCGTGGTCCTCACCCAGGACATTGAGGGCGACGAACGAGTAATCGCCTACGTTAGACGTCGACTCGAGCGGGCGGAGGAAAACTACTCGGCCACTGAAAAGGAGTGCCTCGCCATTGTGAGGGCCACCCGAAAGTTACGTTGCTACCTGGAGGGTTATAAGTTCGACGTGATCACGGATCACCTGGCTCTCAAATGGTTGAACTCCATTAACAATCCCACGGTCGTGGTCGCCGACGCCCTCTCCCGGCAACCACTCGGAAGACTCCAGTTACTCGCGGAACTTAAGTGCCACTGCAAATGGGTACAAAAGATGCAGGAGCAGGTCCAAAGACGTCCCGAGAAATTTCCGGACTACTCCCTGGATAATGGACAGCTCTATGAACACATAGGGCATCCCACAGACGTCAGAGTAGGCAACCCCTGGAAGCTGTGTGTGCCGCGAGAACAGCGTCAACGCGTGCTAGGAGAATGCCACGACCATCCCTCCGCCGGGCACCAGGGCATCCGGAAGACGCTCAGGAGGATCGCCCAGCTTTACTTCTGGCCTGGACTTCATCGGGACGTGGTACGGTACGTCACTAGCTGTCTGACCTGCCAACAGTACAAGGTTAGTCAGTGTAAACCAGCCGGCAAGATGATCAGTCGCCAACCTACGGAGCCGTTCGCGCTCGTCGGAGCCGACTTCGTTGGACCCCTTCCCCGGACCCGGCGAGGAATCACCATGCTCCTGGTTTTCATCGATATATTCTCCAAGTGGGTGGAGCTCATCCAATTGAAGAAAGCCACTGCCGCCCAACTGGAGTTCGGATTCCGAGAAAGGATCCTCTCCCGCTTTGGAGCCCCCAGGCGGTTGGTTTGCGACAATGGCAAGCAATTCACCAGCCGAAGCTTCCGGGCGTTCTGCCGGAACAACAGTATTCAGCTGGAATACACCGCTCCGTACTCTCCCCAGCAAAAATCCGACGGAGCGCACCAACCGCACTATCAAGACAATGATAGCACAATATGTGAATCAGGATCACCGGACATGGGACCAGCTACTGCCCGAGATCTCCCTCGCCATCAACACCAGCATCTCAGATAGCATGGGGTTTAGTTCGGCTTACCTAGTACAAGGTCGGGAGCCTAGGTTGCCAGGTGCCCTGTTCGATGCGGTCGCATCCGACTTACATGCCGTTGGATCCAACGGAACGAGCCAAAAGGCTTCAAGAAGCGTTCCGCACCGCCTTGAAAACCAGTAATATAGTAAAATCAAAACTCTGTATTTTATATTTATTTTATTCAAAAATTAATTAGGTTATAACATGCACTAATAAACGTGCGTTTGGTTCGGGGCTCATTTCATCAATGTTCCCGCTTGACTTAAGAATAAGTTGGCTTGGCTTCAAATTCACATAGCTGCGCGAGCATCGCCGCGGCCAACGCTTATGTATCCAAATATCTATATTAATGTATATTAATGCTTATGCATAAGTGTACATAAGCGGCGCAAGTAGCGGCCGCGCATGAGGGAGAGGGTGTTATGCTCACACGGTAACCGAATGAACGGCCGCGCATGCAGACATGCCGGCTCAGCAATTAGGATGCTCATTACATTGTTGTGTGGGTCGAATTACTCCGCACTTGAAGTGTTGGGAATATTAAGACCTAAACAAATGCCACAATGTTGCAGTGATATAAGTGGTACAGTGTGTACCCGATATGTGAACATACTACATCTCCCTCCCTTTGAGAAATAACGTAATCTATGGAGTTATTTTGTTAATTATTATGTTGTATGTGTAATATATATGTATGTTTATAAAAAGTAGAAAATTAGAATATTAAAATTTTTTTGTAGTTAATATTGTAAATATTAGAAAAGTTAGTAAATCAAAACATGAAAATTTATGCGACTATTTTTTATTATTTATTATTATATATTTTTTCGTATTTGTATTCCTATATTTATTATTATGGTGAAGAGATTAAATTTGATGTAATTTTATTTTTCTCTTATAAATGGTAATCCTACAAAATATATTCTACAAAAGTTTTTTTTAATCTATCCTTGTGAACTATCTGAGTTTTGTTTTTTGTATTTAAAATTGTTATATTATTATTAGGTTTTATCTTCTTTACTGTATAGGGTCCTCTATATTTGAAGTCAAGCTTATGGCCAGTTTTATTTATTAATAAAACCTTGTCTCCTATTTCTAATTTAAAATCTATGCTATCTTTGTCGTATCTATCTTTTTGTTTTTGCTTACTAGTTTCTAGCATTATTCTGGCTCTTTTATATGCCTGTTCTAATCTAAATTTAGATTCCTAGCATAATCTTCTATATTATATAATGTTTCTATTCTATCTATGCTATTGAAATGGTTTGGTAAGTTTGAAGTTTTCCCAAATACTAATTCGTATGGACAATAATCATGTGCCATAGAGGGAGTTGTGTTAAAGCAGTATACGAAGTATTGTAGCCATACATCCCAATCTGTTTTATCAACTGAGATATATGAGCGTATGAACTCGTTAAGTGTTCTGTGGCTTCGCTCCACTGTTCCGACAGTCTGGTGATGGTGTGCAGTAGAGTTTATGTTTTTGATATTTAAATTTTTACATAAATCTTCAATTATTGAATTCTTATATTCTGTTCCCATGTCCGTAATGAACGTCTTCATTGGACCGTACTTCAGAATAAAATCTTCAAATATAGCTTTGGCTATTGTTTTTTCACTTTTATTTGGAATTGGTATTGCTACAAGGAATTTTGTTAAATCGCAGATTAAAGTAACTGCGTATTCATTCCCTTGTTCAGACTTAGGCAGTGGACCGATCGTGTTACCCTGTTTGTGGTGTTTCAGTAATGGTTAATGGTGTTTTTGTATGCGTGGTTATTTTCGCTTTTTGGCACTTTAGACATTTTCGTTTGTACTCTTTAATATATCGAGTCATACCTTTCCAAAAGTAATGTCTTTTGACCTTGGCCAAGGTTTTGGTAATGCCAGTGAATTGGTTCATCATGGTATGTAGACATAATAGCTTCTTTTTCTTTTTCAGAATTTATTAGGGTCACCGGGTTGAGCAGCGCTACTCTCAATGATTTTAATGTTTTATTGCCCATGTTCTTGAAATTATCTATTGAAACGTGTTGAAAGATATTTTCCCACGGTGCCACTTTGAGTTGGCTCAAGCCTTTGGAAAAACTGACCTAAGTCAAGGACTCCATTGGTATATAAATCGCTAACATCATATCTTGCAGTAATTGAGTGTCCATTTTTAAATAGACATAGCATATTTTTTACGTGTAAAGTAGTGAACGTTACGTACTTCGTCATTGTTTATGACTCCGTATACTTTGGGCTTTGAAGCTTTTTCTATAGATTGCCTAGGCAAGTCTCTTTCTTTTTCTCCTGCGCAGGATTTCTGTCTACTTTGGTATCTTGTAGTGACTTCATTTATATTTCTGGTTATATTTTGTAGTTCTTTGATGATTATTGTTAATAACGCATCGGCAACGTAATTGTCTTTCCCCTTCAAATATTCAACTTTGAAGTTGTATTCTTCTAATTCTAGCCTCGTACGTGTCAGTTTGGAACTTGGGTTAGTCATTGAGAACAAGTATGTTAAAGGTCTGTGATCTGTTTTGATAGTGAAATGTTTGCCATAAATGTATGGTCGAAAATGTAATATTGCCCAGTGTACTGCAGCTATTTCCTGTTCGGTAGTGCACTTATTACTTTCTCCCTTGGTAAAGGCTATTGATGCATATGCAATGGGAAGTTGGAGTCCGTTATGGTTTTGAGTTAAAACCGCTCCACATGCTTGCTTACTCGCATCAGTAATTATACAAAATTCTTTACTGAAATCGGGATATTGAAGCAAGGTAGGTTCCATAAGTTTTGTTTTTAAATATTCGAATGCGTTTTGGCATTCAGCTGTCCATTCAAAAGGAACATTCTTTTGACATAATCGTGTTATGTGCCGTGAATAGTCGGCGAAATTTTTTATGAATCGTCTGCAGTAATTGCAGAATGCTACAAAACGTCTTGCGCTGTCTGCATCGTGTGGGGCTGGATAATTCAGTATGACGTCATATTTCTTGTCGTCTGGCAGTATTCCTTTATCTGTGCACTTGTGTCCTAGAAAAGTCACCTCATGCATAAAGAATGAACATTTTTGTGGATGTAACTTCAGGTTGTATTTCCTACATTTCTCAAAAACATCTGTTAAGTTTTTGATTTTTTAGGGACAAGTAATAATGGGCTATTCTATTCAGATACAGAGGGTTCGACAATCCCGTCGGTGATTAATTTTTCGAATTGCTTTTGAATTTCGTTCGCCTGACTATGTGGGCTTCTTTAGTTTTTTATGTATACGGGTTCATCATCTTTCAATTTCAGTTTTTGTTTGTAGAAATTATTCGTGCTAATTGGTTCTGTTTCTAATCCAAATATGTCATTATATTTTGTACATAACTTTGAGAGTTGTGATTTGAATTGTGGGGGGAAATTTTTTGACAATTGGAATAATACAGACTATACAATTGTTTAAATTGTTTGGTCTTATTATAAGCCAATCTTCAGATGGCTGAAAGTCTAGTAGGCAGTTGTATTTTTTTAATGAAATCAATTCCCAAAATGCCATCACAAGGGACAGTTAAGTGTAAGTCTACGATATGAAAATCGTGTGGGGTTATGTACTTGGTAGTCTGTATTTCAATTGATGTTAAGCCTTTGGATTTAGTAATTTCTTGGCTTATTCCCCGTATATCTATTATGTTATTATCTTGTATGTTTTGAAATATATCGCAATTTTCTTTTACTAAAGAGATTTCGGCACCGGTTTCTACCAAAAATACAAGTTCTTTTCCGGTAGCCACATGGGTGAATGAGAGGAATATATTCTGGCTGAGATTAATAGTAAGAACTGTTACGTTCTCTACTGTTGAGTATTTAAAGGGGTTTGGGAGTTTTCCGAAGTGTCATTGGCTACTCTTACATTATTTGTATATTGTTATTGTAGCCTCTGTTCGAGTTGCCACGGCCCCTTGAGTTTCCTCTGTAGTTGCCGCAACCATTGTTATGGTTGGTATTGTTGTAGTAACTATAATTGTTACTACGACCACTGAAATTACCTCTATAACTTCCGCGTCCGCGGTTTCCGCCGCGCTGTGTATAGTTATTGTAGTAACGGACCGAGTTTGGTTGTCCAGTTGCTTCTGTGCAACTGTTTACGAATTTTGAAACGGCGTCATTCATTGTGTTGAAATCGCTTTTATTGACACTATTATATGTAATGCATCAATGAAACTGGTTAAGTTTTCTGCTTTACCATCGAAAACTGGTATAAGCTTTGATGCAGTGTTAACGAAGTCAATATTTGTTTGTGCTATTTTGAAGTTGTTGTTCTTAGTTATGCTTGCGCTTGAGTCTGAGTCTGTTGTATTATCTACGTTTGATAATAAAACGGCTGGGATAGTAAGATTATTTAAATCTTCTTCCTTTATTTTCGCGTTGAACTCTTCTGACTCTGTCTGATCGACGCCAGTTGGCTCTTCCAATGTTAATTCTTCATCGGTTTCAACTGATATTGCGGTATTAAGAGTGGTCGGTACAAAAATATCTAAGTTGAGCCTTTTCAAAAATTTTGATACTTTAGACCAAAGATCATCATTTAATTTTTCTCGTTGCCCATGTATTAATATACGCGCCTCGTTAAGGCAGTTTACTATTATTTCTGCATGTTTCTTTATTGTGCTTCCTTGAATTGGTCTATTTTGATTAAGAGATTTGTAGGATTTATCGAATTCTGTTTTTATTTTATTCAATTTCGCATACAAATCGTTCCATTCCATGGTAATCTTATCTATGTAATTTTACCATAAGGATCGTGGTTTCACCGAGTATAAGATGGTAATCCACGACCTCCTTTACTGAGACGTATGGAAAAGTATCTAGGATTAAACCCTTTATTTTTTTATTGCAAGCAAACAAAGGGCTGAATTCCAAATTGTACTTTTCCATATAGTCATATTCAAATTCAGTAATGGGATACCCGCCTTGTGACCCCCAAAGGAAGGCAACTATATAATGCACTCATTAAAACATGCAACAAACTGGACTACGTTTCACCAGGCAGCCCTACATACTGGCCTACAGATCCTAGAAAACAACCTGATTTAATTGATTTTGCTGTGACAAAAAACATCTCTCGCAATCTAATATCTACAAAATCGCTTTTGTATCTATCATCGGACCACTCACCAGTGCTAATAACTCTTCTTCAAAGCAAGGAATTAATCGAGCACCCTCGCAGGCTGACGTCGCATCGAACCAACTGGCTGAAGTTCAAAAAGTTACGTACTTTTAGTTCCCACATTGAACTAACTCCACAGCTCAACAGCAAGGAGGACATCGACTGCTACGCCGATGCACTGGAGTCTGTACTCGTCGCAGCAGCCAAAGTCTCAACACCGCAAGGGAGGGATGGGCACACACACCAACACAAAACTAACCATGAAATCGAACAGCTTGTTCTGGAGAAAAGACGTTTGAGACGTACTTGGCAAACCAGCAGATCGCCATCCTCAAAACAAAGTCTTAAAGAAGCTGGTCGCAGACTTACCAGGGCTCTAAGGCAAGAAGAAGAAAAAGCACAACGCCAGTGCATTGAGAAACTTTCACCCACCAGCACTAAGCATCCCTTGTGGAGGGCCCACCCAAATCTAAGTGCGCCGGCCGAAACAGTAATCCCCATAAGAGACTCTTCAGGCAGCTGGGCCAGAAGCGACAAAGACAGAGCTTGTACATTTGCTTTACACCTTCGAAATGTTTTTCAGCCAAACCCTGCAACTAATTCATTCGCACTACCGTCGCCGTCAATTCGAATTGAATCTGAGACGGAGCCAATTCTGTTTCAACCAAATGAAATTGCAAAAGTAATCAGCGAGCAATTGAAACCAAAAAAGGCCCCAGGCGGTGATCAAATAACTCCCAAAATGTTAATCGAACTTCCAAACTGTGCAGTTGAGGTTATTTGTAAACTCTTCAACGGGATTACACGACTTGGCTATTTCCCAAAAAAATGGAAAAAATCGGTAATCATAATGATCCCAAAGCCAGGGAAAGATCACACAATACCAGCTTCGTATAGACCGATAAGTTTACTCTCGTGTCTGTCAAAACTGCTCGAAAAATGCTTTTTGACGCCCATCATTCCATATCTGAAAGAGCACAACGTTATTCCAGCACATCAATTTGGCTTTCGAGAAAGCCATGCAACAATAGAGCAAGTCAACAGATTAACAACAGAAATACGGACTGCATTCGAGCTTCGGGAATACTGCAGTGCGGTATTCCTTGACGTTTCGACCGAGTCTGGCTTGATGGCCTTATCCATAAAATCAGAACGATCCTGCCGGGAAACACTCACAGGATACTTGAATCGTACCTTTACAACAGAGCCTTCGCCGTGAGATGCAACACCACCACATACGATGACTACGCTATAGAGGCTGGAGTTCCCCAAGGTAGCGCCCTTGGTCCAACTCTATTTCTCCTCTACACCGCAGATAGTCCCACGAACGAGCGGCTAACTACTTCTACATTCGCAGACGATACCGCGATCATAAGTCGGTCCAAATGCCCAACTCAGGCAACAGCACTACTAGCTGATCATCTCGTTGTAGTGGAGAGGTGGTTATCAGACTGGCGTATAAAAATAAATGCGCAAAAGTGTAAACACATAACGTTTACTCTTAACAGACAAACGTGTCCCCCGCTAACCCTGAATAACACGCCACTTCCACAAGCTGACGATGTAACGTACCTTGGCATCCACCTAGACAGGAGACTTACATGGCGGAGACATATCGAAGCTAAGAAAATTCACCTAAAATTAAAATCAAACAGTCTTCATTGGCTTATAAACGCGCGCTCCCCCCTCTGCCTGGACTTCAAGGTCCTGCTCTACAATTCAACGCTTAAGCCAGTCTGGACCTACGGCTCCCAATTGTGGGGAAACGCGAGCAGCAGCAACATCGACATTCAGCGAGCACAATCAAAAATCCTGAGAACTATCACTGGGGCACCTTGGTATATTCGGAACGACAACATCCACAGAGATCTTGGCACTCTACCCGTAAAAGATGAAATATCAAAACAAAAAGCGTCCTACCACACCAAGCTAACTTCTCATCCAAACCAGCTCGCCAGGGGCCTAGCCAGGGCTTCCATCCGGACCCGTTTGCCACGCAATGACCTTCCAGCTCAGCTATAGTTATTAGAGCTCCTAAATTTTCGCGCCAGTCAGCTTGACTGTCAGATAGTTTTTTAATTTAAGATTCTATATACTTATTGTTAGTCTCAATTCAGAGAAGATCCAATAAATAAAATGCAAATGTTCAAAAAAAAAAAAAAAAGTAATGGGAATGAAGGTTTTATGACAATGAAGAATGGTTAATCTTTAATAATTATTTCATCAAGACAGATATCTAATTCTATAGTATTAAATGCCATAATTTGATTTAAATTTTTTTTTTATATTTTGCTTAACGATTATTCTGATTTAAATCTTGCTAAAATCATTTGCCTTAATTATGTTAGACGACATTATAGGGCCATATTAATCGTCCTTAGAAACTAGGTAAGTAGTGTCTGTACCAAAAATACCGAAGTCCGTTTTAATGTATTCTACCCGAATGCCTAGAATAATTCTTAATAGTGTTATTTTTTTGGAAGTGTTAGGTATTTCAATGGTTCTGAGAGATATCTTTCTTCATATTTATCCTCCGAATAGTTTAACTCTCAACTCAGTTAGATAAACAGAACGTCCGAAAAGTAAAATTTCTGAATAATCTCTTGGGTATTCATATTTTGAGAATAGACAATCATTCAATAAATGGGTATGAAATTGAACACTCTATCCTTTATTTTTTTTTATTCTTAGATCTTATCTAGATCGTTTGCTCTGCTTAAATACTTCTTCTTTAAACATTTATTGTTCAACTTGTATATTTTGTAAAAAAGATTTGCGCTTATTATTACAACGATTATTATTAAGAGTATATGCACCCAATATAGGTCAATAATGTTTGGTTCTACTTTGTTAATAACGTTAGCAGTGGAGTCCACTGACTTAACGTCTAAAATTCCCATTTTGGGTAGATATACTCCTAATATATAAGTATTATTATAATTACTATGATTATACCCGTTACTCGTAGAGTAAAAGGGTATATTGTATTCGTGCAAAAGTATGTAACAGCTAGAAGGAAGCGTTTCCGACCCTATAAAGTATATATATTCTTGATCAGGGTCACTAGCCGAGTCGATATAGCCATGTCCGTCTGTCCGTCTGTCCGTCTGTCTGTCCGTCTGTCTGTCTGTCTGTCCGTATGAACGCTGAGATCTCGGAAACTATAAAAGCTAGAAGATTGGCATTTTGCATGCAGATTCGAGGAGTTCCTACGCAGCGCAAGTTTGTTTCAAAAAGGTGCCACGCCCCCTTTAACGCCCACAATCGCTTATATACGATTTAAAAATTTAAATATTTCGGAAAAGTAAAAATGCAGTTTTATTGTGTTTATCAATACCTATCGAAATGTAGAAGAAATTTTTCAAATCGGACCATTTGTTAAAGAGTTATGCGTGATCAAAGTTTCTATCTCCATCTCCCTCGCACTCCCTTTACCTGAGTAACGGGCATCTGATAGTCGGGGCACCCGACTATAGCGTTCTCTCTTGTTTTCTGTAGAGAATTTATTTATTTTATTGTTATTCATTCATTTAAAGAAATTTTAAATACATATATGTAAATATTCCTGTTTTTGCATATTTCCCTGCCTAGCTTTCTCTTTAGGGCCACTGAAAAACACTTAGCAAAATAAAGTCAACAAAAAAAAAATTTTGCATTTATAACAGGAATTTAGGAATTCAAATTTGATTAATTAAATAAATGTAATAAAATGTCTGCTGGCATAATCGCATAAATTTCCTTTCGATAATCAGAGTGAAAAAATTTTTTTTTTGTGTTAGTTTTCCTATAACTGATTTACAATATTTTGCTCGATATAAACCAATATCAGTTATATGTTGTTAGTATATAGCCTAACAGTGGTTAGTACTTTTCGAGCAGCGCTTTCGCCATCGACTCGGGTTAGAAGTTTAAAATTAAAGGCAACTTAGGCATTGGCATAAATGCAGCCCTTGTTGCGTTACTTTGCTCGTTTGCAAAGTATTTTGTCCAATTCTTTAATATTGCGTTCATGTACTTCCTTCTCCTGCGAGGGTCGTTGCTATATTCCCGTAGTCCTTTAGTAGTCTTCTTTGTTGCAGGAGTTTTACCCTTTTTCCACTTCTTTTCCGTTTGTGGAAGGGTGGACTCCTGTCGTGCCCTGTACTCAGCTATTGTGAGGGGGCGAGGTCCATCGTTGGGACACAACTCTAGGGCCTCTTGTAGGCTTGGTGCCTCCCACGATGGTGCAGAGGTCGGATTACCTTCCGCAATCATATGCCTCCTGCGTTGGTGTAGTCGGCAGTTTGCCTACCTCACTTTATTTTCCTGCGTTGGCGTAGAAGGATTTGCCATTCCTTCCACACTTTTTCTGGTTCTGCTGCTGGTTTTTGTTTTTGTTTGTTTTTTTTTTTTGGTCTTTTTGATGCAGGCGGTGCCGGTGCTGGTCATCCCACAGGCTGATGATTTTTATTTTTGTATTTTTTTTTGTGTTTTTTTTTTGTTGTTGTCCGGGTCTTTTGGACTCAGGCGGCGCCGGTGCTGGTCATCGCACAGGCTGATAATTTTTAAACAATTTTTCCTTAATTTACAGCTTTTATATATTTAAAAAAAATGCAAATCACTTTATGATATTTTTTTTTATTGATTTGCACTTTTGTTTTCAATCCGAAGATTGCACTATTCACAGTCACGGTCGCCATGTAATAAGTTCAATCAATTCTCTATTTAATATTTATTTTGTTGAATTTAATACGGTTATAATATGCACTAATAAATGTGCATTCGGTTTGGGGCTCATTTCATGAATGTTGCCGCTCGACTTAAGAATAAGTTGGCTTTGCTTAAAATTCACATAGCTGCGCGAGCAGCGCCGCGGCCAACGCTTATGTATCTAAATATCTATATTAATGTATGTATATGTGCCGCTGCAGAGCAGCGGTCAATGCTAATGCATAAGTGTATATAAGCGGCGCAAGTAGCGGCCGCGCATGAGAGAGAGGGTGTTATGCTCACATGGTAACCGAATGATCGGCCGCGCATGCAGACATGTCGGCTCAGCATTTAGGATGCTCATAACATTGTTGTGTGGCTCCGCACTTGAAGTGCTGGGAATATTAGGACATAAACAAATGCCACAATGTTGCAGTGATATAAGTGGTTCAGTGTGTACCCGATATGTGAGCATACTACAGTAATAACGTTTTCAAAATCTTTGGAATGTATTTGCTTGTATTCGATTTATTTCCTTTCTTATTAATGACTCCTTCCACAGCTTGAAACTCCGGTGAATAGACTGGTTTAACTTTATGGAGATCCAATAGAAGGATGCTTTAACCTTGGACAAAAATTAAGTTTGACTTGGATATGGCATATGAATAAGACGGATTTGGACGATGTGAAGCGGAGTATGTTGTCTGAAAGAACTGGGCAAATAGATCGGCAATTGCCTGATCAGTATTTGCCGTACAATATTCAAATAATAGCGATGCTGGGTAACAGGCTGATTTACGCTTAGTGTTAACAAAATTTTAAAACTGTTTTGGATCTTGTGAAAATTGAACCCTACAACGAGTCAGATAGCTTTTATAACACCGGGCGTTAAGCACGGTAAAATTTTTTTGCGCCCTTAGGTATCGATAGAAGCCAGATTGTGAACCGCGCATTTTAAATTTATTCTGGACTTAACATTTTTTTAGGTGTGACAACTCCTTATTAAATCATTGAGGTTTATTTGAAATTTATATGAAAAGTGGGTCACGCAAGGAGTGTATATTCAGTATTATTATACCCGTTACTCGTAGAGTAAAAGGGTATATTGTATTCGTGCAAAAGTATGTAACAGCGAGAAGGAAGCGTTTCCCACCCTATAAAGAAAATATATACTTGATCAGGGTCACTAGCCGAGTCGATATAGCCATGTCCGTCTGTCCGTCTGTCTGTCCGTATGAACGCTGAGATCTCGGAAACTATAAAAGCTAGAAGATTGGCATTTTGCATGCAGATTCTAGGAGTTCCTACGCAGCGCAAGTTTGTTTCAAAAAGGTGCCACGCCCCCTTTAACACAATCGCTTAAATACGATTTAAAAAATTTAAATATTTCGGAAAAGTGAAAATGCAGTTTTATTGTGTTTATCAATACCTATCGAAATGTAGAAGAAATTTTTCAAATCGGACCATTCGTTAAAAAGTTATGCGTGATCAAAGTTTCTATCTCCATCTCCCTCGCACTCACTTTACCTGAGTAACGGGTATCTGATAGTCGGGGCACCCGACTATAGCGTTCTCTCTTGTTTATTTTTCTACCACTATGTACATCTCTAAAAATTCGGTGATTTTCATTAATTCGGACGATGAAATTAAATCTGCCATTTTTGAAGAATTTTTATTGGCGATACGGATAGTCTTAGCTCAATTTGGTTTTTTCATGTGATAGTGCAACATCTAAACAACATGTGTGCATTTTTTCATCCAAAAATATTAAAAATTGAGTGAGATACAGGCAATCTCCGGCGGCTTCTCGAAGAAAACACGTTATGTGGTGTACATAATAACTGGTCACAGAATCATCTAAATTGAAAAAATCAAATTGCATTAGTTAAAGGATAAGATTCCTCAGGTAACGATGTCGAGTTTGTACATTTTTTATTTTTTTTTCGATTTTTTAAGGCACTTGAAAGACAGAAACCCCGATTTTCGTTCAAAAAGTCGAGATATTTGTTGCTCTAATAAAAATTTACAAAGAAAAAAAATTGTAACGAACTGATTTTTATGGTCTTGTGACGGCGATTCCGATGCCGCCACAATTATTCCCGATCCCCACGGAGGGGAGGAGGAAATATACGTATTTTTATTATTACTATTATTGTTATTCCTTTTGATTTTCTAGCTTTAAGAGAAAAACAATGAATTAATAATTAGCATAATAAGCCTAGGCCAAAACAAATATAAGTACATTATTTAATAAGTGGAAAGGAGAGGGGAGAGCGGCGAAGAGAGGAGAGCGGGGAAGAGAGGCGAAACCGGGAACAACTCCTACGCAGTTGCCTAAGGAATTCACCCCAAAAAGAGCATGAGAGAGGAGTAAACGGAACGACCTGAACGGAGCGCAAAGCCCACCTCAGCGACTGCGCGGTCGACGACAACTGAGAGCGAGAGGGAACATCGAAAAGCGAGTTGGGCAGAGCAGAGTAGTTGCTGTTGCCAAAAGGAGAAAAGGGAGTCGCGAAATTGAACTTCACCACTGCGGCTGCGTGGTAAGAAGATGGTGAGATCGGAGAGGCCAAGGGCACGAGAACAAAAGTTGAAGGAACGCAGGGGACTGACACGCGAACATCGAAGCCGGATAGTCGTACTTGGAAAAAACGAGATAAGTCGCAATTAGTTTTATCGTAGTTATTATTAAAACCCTGGGTCCGCCCGAGTTTTATCGTAGTTATTGTTAAAACCCTGGGTCCGCCCGAGTTTTATCGTAGTTATTATTAAAGCCCTGGGTCCACCCGAGTTTTATCGTAGTTATTATTAAAGCCCTGGGTCCGCCCGAGTTTTATCGTAGTTATTATTAAAACCCTGGGTCTGCCCGAGTTATATCGTAGTACTTATTAAGTCCCTGGGTCTGCCCGAGTTATATCGTAGTAATTATTAAAAATCCAGGGGTCTACCCAAGTTTTACTGTAGCCAAACCCTGCCTCGACCAAATTTATGATAGTCACCGATAAAGTCTATCACTGACATAGGTTCCTACGATAACTGTTTACTAAGTCCAGGGTCTGCCCGAGCTCAGTAGCCAGTCTTATGTACAGTCACGTACCTTTTGGCGTGGTTTCTTCTCCTAATTATAAGGACCACGCCTAAAAACTCACTCGATTAACCCACATCGTCCACTGTAAATTTATAAATAATTTGTGGAGGCCCTAGCCAAACCCTGAGCATATCCTGGCTGGGAAAACATCCTTACAAATGGCGCCCGAGCAGGGACCGATGTGGGGCTGATCACGATCGATCAGCAACAAAACATCAAGCGGATTAAAGACCCGTAAAGTGTGAGGCTGGCTAAAATAGTTAAGGAGTAAGAACGTCGATCAGGAACGGATTTCTGACAGGAAGCGCAAAGGGAGCACGCGAGATATAACACAATGGCAGAAAACGAACAAGGAAAGAAAACTAATATGGGTTCGCCAGGCAGTCGTATAGGGACTCGTTGGATCTATACGCTAAGAAAGGACGAATTACTCATCTTCGCACAGGAATTCGGATTCGACGACACAGGCAAGGTGGACGAGATGAGAAGGCGTTTCGCAGAAATCGTCAAAGCAGGTGAGCTCTCTCCATCCCAAAGGGCCCGATTGGTCCGATTCGCGAATGGGGGAGTGAACGACGACGTGAAAAGGGTAGAGGAAGTCGACCTAGACCCCAGGTCAATCCAATTACAGGTGCCAGGATTTTTCACCCCTAGAGGTGGGAGCCCTGTCGACCACGAACGAGCAATTTCTACGGAGGGAACCACCGGCCGTAATAATACCAAATGTAATGTTACACGGGAGAACGAAATGGCTTGGGGAGGAAATTTTGGCCGGGCCACAGCACACGGCGTCATAGCAGAGCAAGTCCGAAAATGGGGACTCAAATTCAATGGCCATACCGATCCGTTGGGGTTCCTAGAGGAGCTGGAGGAGAGGGCTACATCGTACGCCCTTCCCTTCGCCCAACTACCAAGAGTTATGACAGAAACTCTTATAGACAGAGCCTCTCGGTGGCTTAGGACCAGCCAACTGCAGGGAGCCTCTTGGCCAGTATTCCGGCGGGAGTTCTTGGGCTTTTTCTTACCCCCACATTATTTTCGACGATTAGAAGACGACATCAGAGCTCGTTACCAACGTGAGGGGGAGGGCTTCAAGGATTATGTAATCGAGATCCGAACGCTGATGCGACACGCAGGGTACTATCAGACGAAGGAGTTAGATAGGATTTACGAGAACTGCCTCCCCACATACCAGATGTACGTAAAAAGTGGCGACTTTGAGACCTTAGGCCAGCTTTTACAGTTCGCAGTCGAGTTCGAGAGTATACAACATCGCGACCGTATGCGATTACAGTCCCAAGATCGCTCGTACAGGAGTATCGGCCAAACTCACGGGAACGCCCGAGAGTCTCCGAAGTCACAGGTGCCGGCGAACCCCATCCAGGTTCGCAACCCTTTCCGAGGAAACCCGCAAGCCCCCTTACAACTTGGTCCCAATCCCATGCCACGGGAAAAAATCTCGAATAGGATGATGAACCAGGAGTCGCTACAAACACCTCCCGAAAGTCGGAGTTGATTCAACTGTGGGGCAGAAGGCCACTTTGCTAGGGAGTGCCGGAACCTCCGACGGTTAGTGTGTTGGGATTGTAGAAGGGAAGGGATCAGGACTATTGATTGTTGTAGGCGTCCCGAGTCGGGAAACGACCAGCGTCCTCGACCAACCCGGGAGCAGTTGGGGACGAGAGTGTAACCCCCCGGCAATAGGCGCACCCCTGCGCGTAGAAGACGGGAAGATCGTAGCGCAAGTATTAGTCGCTGACATCTCTGTGTTAGCCACTGTCGATATCGGGGCCACGAGGAGTTTCATCAACGAAACATTCCTTAGACAGCTGAAGGGATCAGTGACAGTGAGAAAGGTGTGCACCGGCATACGCTTGGCAGACGGGACCAGCGTCAGTATCACAGGAATGGTAGTCACCAACATCGACCTCGGAGGACAAGTAGTAGAATTAGCGCTACTGGTAATGGACTCTATGCTAGATAAAGTAATATTAGGACTTGACTTTCTCTGCGCAATCGGCACTACAATACGATGTGGACGGGCTCGACTACATCTTCGTGAGGCGGGACCGAGAACCACCCGCACCAACGAGAACCACCACGCAGGGAACCGGCCGGTCATGGCTAATTTGCAGGGGCTCGGGACAGAAGTGACCCGGGAGGGATCTACCGTCGACATGGAAGACGTGCGCAAGGCGAATTGGGAGATAACGGAAATCGGAAAGAGGACCGAGAAACACACTGGAAATGAACTTGTGAAAGGAGAGGGGACACAGGAGAACCAAGGAGTACAGGAAAACCAGGGAACACAGGAAAACCAGGGAACATAGGAAAACCCTGAAGAAGAAGCCACGCCCCCTCGGCGAGAAGGGGAATGGTCAGTAGAGGACCAAGAACATATAGATCGATTCCTCCAACGAGAGCTGAGAGAATTCGAGGGGATGTCAGGGGTATCACACATCCCACAACATACGATCACAATGCGAGACGATCGACCGGTGAAACAACGATACTACCCCAAGAATCCTGCGATGCAACGAGTTATCGACGATCAGGTGAACGAATTGTTAACCGCAGGACAGATAGAACCGTCCAAAAGTCCATATAGTGCACCCATCGTCTTAGTGCGTAAAAAGAATGACGAGTGGCGGATGTGTGTCGACTTTCGACAATTAAACGCGAGGTCAATACCAGACGCGTATCCGACACCTCGTATTAACTATATCCTAGAGAGACTAAGCCAGGCCCGAGTCTTGTCGACGTTAGATCTGAAAAGCGGCATTAATAAGGAAAAATGTTCATTTTTTAAAAGAAAAAAGTACCTGGGCCACATGGTAAGCGAAGATGGTATTCATACAGGCCCCGATAAAGTAGCAGCAGTAAGGGAGTTACGACCACCTACCTCTCTGAAGGAACTGAGAAGATGCCTAGGCATGGCATCGTGGTACCGTAGATTCGTACCGAACTTAGCGACGATCGTTCAGCCGATGACCAAGCTCCTAAGGAAGAGCGTTAAGTGGCACTGGGATACTGAAGAACAGGCTGCCTTCGACACACTTAAAGGACGTCTCACGAGCGCCCCCACCCTGGCCTGCCCAAACTTTGACCAACGATTCACGGTCCAGGCAGATGCGAGTGACGTCGGATTGGAAGCAATATTGACTCAGGAGATGGATGGAACGGAAAGGGTAATCGCCTACATAAGCCGTCGGCTAGAGAAGGCTGAGGAAATTTATACCACGACCGAAAAGGAGTGTTTGGCGATCGTATGGGCCATCCGGAAGTGGCGCTGCTATCTCGAAGGATACGAGTTCACCATTATCACGGATCATCTAGCATTAAAATGGCTGAATTCGATTGAAAGTCCATCTGGACGGGTAGCTCGATGGGCCCTTGAATTACAACAGTTTCGATACTCGGTCAAGTACAGGAGGGGCTGTCAAAACGTCGTGGCGGACGCCTTGTCCCGCCAACCCCTAGCGGTATTACAGTGTACAGAAACAGACAAGGAAGAATGTGAACGGTGGGTACGGAAAAGGGAGCAGATCTTGGGAAGCCCGGAGAATTTCCCTGATTTTACCTATGAGAACGGAGAACTATATCGTCGTCTAGGGACCCGACCAGACGACGCCGATTTCGTGCCATGGAAGCTGTGCGTACCTCAACACCACCGGAGACGAGTACTGGCAGAGTGTCACGATGCACCAACGGCAGGACACCTTGGCATACGGAAGACGATCCTACGAGTCGCTTCGAAGTACTACTGGCCAGGGATGTATCGAGATGTGAAAAGGTATGTGCAAAACTGTCAAACCTGTCAAAGGTTCAAGTCTGACCAACAGAAGCCGGCGGGACGGATGCTGTCTCGTAGAATGGAGGAACCCTGTTCGACATGGTGTGCCAACTTTGTGGGACCTTTGCCGAAATCGAAGTCAGGAAACACAATGTTGTTGGTTTTTTTCGATGCGTTTGCCAAATGGGTTGAACTCATCCCACTCAAGAGGGCCACCACCGCGACCCTAATCAAAGCATTCCGCGAACGTATTCTGGGACACTTCGGGGTCCCACGCACGTTCGTGTGTGACAACGGCACGCAGTTTACAAACCTTCAAGCCTTCAAAGAATATATGCGAGAACTAGGATGTGAGTTACAATATACGGCGCCATACTCGCCACACGAGAATCCTACGGAGCGTGCAAACCGCACTGTCAAAACCATGATCGCGCAATTCATCGAAGGTGAACAGTCAAGCTGGGACAACCTTCTGCCAGAGATGACACTGGCAGTCAACTCTAGTATCTCCGATACTACGAACTTCAGCCCCATTTTCCTGATGCAAGGTCGAGAACCAAGGATGCCCAAGGCGCTATACGAGGAGAAGACACGAGGGAACGGGAACACCCCAGAAGATTTCACAATCAAAGCGGCCAAGATGAAGGAAATATTCGAGGTCGTAAAAATTAGGGCGGAGCGTGCGAGTGCCGACCAGATGCGCCACTATAACCTGAGAAGACGTGAATGGCGCCGGATACTTAAGTTTATATCGCCGAACATCGTACGGATCCAGAGGCCCGGGGAACGTAAAAGGAAAGTGGCCAACATTGCAGAGCTGAGAGAATTCCGGGACGATGAGACAGGGGAGGGCGAAGAAGTAACGTAAGGTATCACTAACTAACATCAAGTATCTTAAGATTGTAATTAGATATAAGGCGTTTATTGTAAGCTGCACCAGTAGGCAGGGAAATCTTAGGGTCAGTTATATAAAGTAAGTTATCTACCCACTACAGATACTATGGAAGAAGGAGAGTCAGACTCCACTCAAGAGTGGACCGGCGAAGATGGCGAGATGGACGACGGTGGTTTCGAACCGGAAGACGTTCCTGTCGACCTCACCCTGGCGGACACGGAAGATAGCGACGAGGAGGCTGCGACGGGAGCAGAAAGGGACAACCTATCGTACTCGAGCGAGCTACCAGACGAGTCAACCCGGGGCACCTCACTTGGGAGTACATCCCCCCGGGGCACGTCCCCACGGTACGCATCTCCACGGTACACATCTCCCCGGTACGCGTCTCCACGGTACGCATCTCGCCGGTATGCGTCCCCACGCTACGCGTCTTCCCAGTATGCGTCACCCCACTACGCGCCCTGGAACGAATATAACCCACACTTGGCAACGGAAGAATCACCTCCCTCGACGTACAGGCCTTTTCCTCACGGACGGTGTCAGTCCCCTCATCCAGCATACTTTGCCAACCTGGGGGGGCATATGTATGAGACCCGACACGACGAATATTCGCCTACCAGAGGTCGCTCACGTGACCCAAGACGAGGGCAAGGCGTATACCAGCGGACAACCGAGGCCACTGTGGACCGATATTGCGAATTTCAAGAGTCCGAAGAAGAGGAGGGTGAAGACAGCGAGTGGACTGCCAGCTTCATTAGGGAATGGGAGGATTACCACTAGGCGACAATCCCTGGGGGATATCGGGTCATCCAAGTCCGGCAGGTGACGATGGTCATAATTCCACCTCTAGGACAAGGCCCCGCGTTCCGGTTTGAAGCAAACTGCGGCAGAACTCGTGCACCCCCACTGGCCGCACGAGCGGCATGGAGCGAAGGATGCCACAACGAGAACACCCAGGTGGCCCGGGAGTAGAGGTACAAAAACATCGATGTGTGGACCCATCGATGTTTTCGATGTTTTTCACCCAAAACATCGATGAAACATCGATGGTTTTAAAATTAAAAAAAATATTTTTTAAATTATTAAAATGCACACTTGTGGTTGTATTAAAAATAGAAAAACAAAACATTTATTCACTTGGTTTAGAAAACGGAGATCATTTCTTAAAATTAAGTGAAACATTTTTAAAAAAAATGTGATTTTTGTTAATGAACATAAGTTGGTCAACAACATCAGCCTTTAGGCGCGTCCTGCGGTCAGAAATAATTTGCCCCGCCTTGCTGAAGGCTCTTTCTGACTCGTAGGAAGTGGCAGGGACACATAGAAATTATTTTGCCACTTCTTTGAAGGGCGCCATACTGTTCGGCGACTCCTGAAAGCATAATTAATTACTAAAAATAATGACTTAAAACAATTTAGAAACGGACCTTCCAATACTTCACTTCGGCCTAATTCGTAGTCTCATTTCTTACGAGACTATGCCTGAGCATAACTATTGCTTCGCAGCGCGCCGTGGTATTTTTTGCTTGCAAATTTGCTTGCAAGCAAGTGAAATAGTCCGAAGATTCAGTCTGGCTTGGTACGGAGCTTTGTTTTTTTTTTTACGTAGCTTTCCTTTGCCTTTTTCTCTTGATAGTGACGGCACAGAAACATCGATGGTTGCAAAAAAAAAACATCGATGACTAAGAAAAATTTCAAAAACATCGATGCATCGATGTTTTCATCGATGTTGCTGCACCTCAAATTGTAGTTCCGATTTCCTAACGAAAAGGTTAGGGGCTGGTGCTCGGTATAAACTTTAATTGACACGGCGCTATAGAGGTAGGATCGTAAATTATCGAGGGCCCAAACTATCGCTAGCATTTCTTTCTCGTTCACTGCGTATGTTTTCCTGCGTTTTAATCAGAGACCGTGAAATATAGGCGATTGGGCGGTCTTTCCCGTCGTCGATTTGAGAGAGAACGGCTCCTATTTCATAATTGGAGGCATCGGTCTTTAAATGGAAAGGTTTATTAAAGTCTGGGAATGCCAAAACTTCTGAAGAGGCAAGGATGGGTTTCAAGTCGTCGAAGGCTTTCACGCCTTCTTCGTCAAGCGAAATTGAGATAGTCCTGGATTTAGATGCCTTGACCTGAGCATGCTCCCCCTCGTGAGGTTCGTCAGAGGTTTTAGCATAATCGCAGATAAATTTCTTATAATTCGTGGGTGGAGGCATTTCTTTTATGGCTTTTACCTTCTTTTCATCTGCGCGGATCCCATCCGCCGTTACCATATAACCCAGGAATTCGACCTGGGTGCGCAGAAACTGTGTCTTTTCCAAATTCACTTGCAACTTGGCATGTATCAATTTTGTAAATACGGCGCGAAGGTTACGCCAGTGAGACTCGTAGTCTTTACTAAAGACGATAATATCGTCGATGTATACGTAGCAAATTTTACCAATGTGCTCTCGTAATACGTCGTCGATCATTCTTTGGAAAACAGCCGGGGCATTCTTCAACCCGAACGGTAAGCGCAGGAACTCGTATTTCCCGTTCAGTGTAGAGAATGCAGTTTAAGGTATGTGGATTCCTTCATGTGAATTTGGTGGAACCCGGACGTTAAGTCAAGAGTGGTAAATAGTTTGGCATCCCCCAGACTGGACAATGTAGACGTTATATCAGGGATTGGGTAAGTGTCGGAGATGGTGACTGCGTTGAGACGCTTGAAATCTATTACCATTCGGTATTGTTTTTCCCCGTTGGGCTTGGGCTTCTTTGGGACTACCCATATCGGGGAATTGTAGGGGCTCTTGGAGGGCCTGATTATTTCCTCGCGCAGGAGCTCGTCGACCTGATTTTCTACCTCGCCTCTCATGTTCGCGGGGTAAGGGTAGCTTTTTGAATATATGGGTTCCTGAGTACTTGTTCGTATCTCAGCTCGAACACTTGTATCCACGGCTTCGCCTGGCGAGAGTGGCTCAAAAATAGTGGTGAATTCAGAAATTAGGGATTTGAGGCATTCCTTTGCTTCCACTGGGTGTTCGCTGTCGATTAGCGAATGGACATTCGAGGAAGGCATGGCAATTAGCGGAATTTTTATCCCTGGTGCTATTGTTAAAGAATCGTTTTTGCTATCAATAATTGCTTTAAGGGATTTCAAAGTGTCGTCCCCAATAATGCCATGGAAGGCAGTTAAACCGGGAAGAACGAAGAAGGTGACCGGAGAATCGTTGCCTATGGGACTGCAGAATGGCCCAGTTAGTTGATGTGTTATTTTTATCTCCCCTCCAGCGAATTGAACCGGAAAGGGTTTCGACAAGGGCAAGCATCCCTTGGCTATCTGGGGGCTAATGAAGTTCATATTCGCGCCAGTGTCTATTAGAAACTGTAGCTTAGCCCCATCTTTCACGCCATACTCTATGTATGGAACGCTAGAGAGGCGTCAGCCATAAAATTTACTGCGCCAGTACTACCAGCCTCCATGTGAGGTTGGCGGCCAGACTGGTTGTCTGGTAAAGCTTTATCATAATAAGCCTCACTGACGGATTTTTCCTCATGCTGGTTTAAAGCGGCCTCACCCGAGGATGGGACAGCAGTTAATTGGTACAGTCTTTGCGATTTCCGAAACGGGTTAAGATTGGAAGAGGTACTGGGGCTGCGTTTAACGCTTAAATTATTGTTTTCCTGGTTTGAATGGCCAGACTGGTGGGGCTCCATTTTGATCGCTCGGGGATTTGAATATCCTGGCGGGGGTTAGGAATTCCTGTTGCGTTTTTATATTGGTATTAGTTATTATAAGAAGAATGGTTGGATTGGGGCCAAGAGTACTTCTGGCGGTAAGGCTGAGGGGATGAAAACTTACTAGAATAGGTGACATGATTCATTAAGGTAAGATTCTGCAACTCTAAACAGATTGCGTAGGCCTCTGGCAAGTTTTTTGGGCCGCGAATTACCAATAGTTTAGAGAGGTCACCGCTCAGGCCTCTGATGAAGACATCCAAGGCTCTGTCTTTATAAGTTTCGACCAGCGCACTAAGAATTCCAGGGCTTTGGTTACCGTTTTTAAGGCAACGTATTATCAGGGCAAAATGAGCATTAATTCCCGAGTAAAACGTTTCCACGGTCTTCGCCCCTTGAGTCATTTGACCCATCTGGTATTCTAGTGTGCGAAGGTCTCGCTTATCGGCGTAATGGAGCATTAGGACGCGTTTAATTTCAGGCCAATCGTCTTCTGCCACGTTGTATGACAGAAGGGTTGTCTCCGCGTTACCCCTAATCTTCTGCCTAATGCTAACGACTATGGAGCGATAGAGAGGTCTTTCCTTGATTATCTCATAGTCTTTTAGAATGGTTTCGGCTCTACCCATCCAAGAGTCGTAGCCACCAGCTTCGCCCTCAAAGACCTGCAGCTCATTCACACAATCCGGCAACCTAGCAATCTCTTTTAGTTCGTACTCCGTACGGGCGGGAGTCAAAGGCTTCGGTTGGGGAACAACCTCGTTAACCTTTTCCTGAGCCTCCTCTAGGCTCACTACCTTATCACTAACTTTCTTAACATCGTTTTTAACGTCAGCCATCTGGCCAAGCAACACGGCCAGAGTAGCCTCAAATTTAGTCAAAGCTGCCTTCATTTCCTCCATACTAACGAATCGATTCAAAGTCTTTTCAAATATATATTCTTGTTCAGGATCACTAGCCGAGGTTCTGTCCGTCTGTCTGTCTGTCTGTCTGTCCGTATGAACGCTGAGATCTCGGAAACTATAAAAGCTAGAAGATTGGCATTTTGCATGTAGATTTTAGGAGTTCCTACGCAGCGCAAGTTTGTTTCAAAATGGTGCCACGCCCCCTCTGACGCCCACAAGCCACAAGCTGTGGCCACAGTTTTGATGATATTATGAAAATATTAATTGATATGTATTTGTTTCGTCAATAAATATCGACTGGCCTAATAAAAGTTTGCCACGCCCACTCTAACGCCCAAAAACCCTTTAAACGCTTAAGCATGGCGCCATCTAACGGATGACTTTGGAACAGCTGGCCAAGGTGCTCAACAGAGTCAACGTTAATTCTCGATAAGGATTTCTATTAAAGGAAATTGCGATGGTTTTCATTTGTCAATACCGAACTATATCCCAAGAACTATGCAAATCAAATCTAGTTAGCCAAATTGGAGGTCTGAGTCAAACAATGGCGTATGTGTGTATGTATGTAAGCATATATGTACATATGTATGTATTTACATTGTACACAGTTGCAATTGCCCGGCAAAGATAACTCCTTTCAAAGAAAGCTATTCGCTATACCCGTTACTCGTGTTGTGCAAACATTTAGACTTTAATATACATAATACTATTTAAGAATGAATGTGTTTAGCCAATATAAGTATGTATGTTTAATATTTCTAGTCAATTTATTACAAGAAGGCATATTTATATTAAGTTGTTTAGCTGAGTAACGGGTATCTAATAGTCGAGGCACTCGACTATATCGTTCTCTTTTGTTTTTTTTTCTTTTGGTTTTGTTAATATCTTTTACTGATTGTTTTTCTTATTTAATAGCCTTGTTTGTTATTTTAAAGAGTTCGTGAAACGTTTTCAGCGAGGTCTTCTTCAACTTTTTATGTGTGACTTATGGAAGATTTTTCCTAATCTAGTTTTGACCGTGACTCTACCATTATCTTCGACCTCCTCTGATTTGAATCGATGTTTGTCTTTGCTCTTGATTTGTTTGTTAGAGACATAGACAGTATCTCCCTGATTATATTTTAACGGCTTATTTCTGTTTTTATTAAGCCTATCAGTTGACATTTTCTGCTTATAGTAACCCTCTTATGTCTTCCTGCGTCTGTTCTTTAAAATTTGTTAGCCCCTGAAAATTTATTCTGGAAGCTCTGTTGAGAAAGATGTCGACTGGGTTGCGGTTCGTCACCGAATGGACAGAGTTGTTATATCTGTCTTCGGCAATAAGAACCAACTCGGCTACTTTCAGGTTACGGTTGTCGTTTTTCAGACACCGATATATTTCAACCTGGCCGTTTACTTCACTCTTTTGAGAGGGTGTGTAATAAACGGCTATTCCGAGAGATTGCAAATAGTTAAGCACTGTGTGACTATTGTTTCTGGTGCTGTGAAATAATGCAGAACTTCGGTCAGCCTCTCGCGGAGATGGACTGCCGACTTTGATTCTATTGGGAAAAGTTTGGCAAATTTTAAGAATTTATCGATGCAGCTCAGGAATTTAAGCTCAATGTGCAGGATTTCGCATGGGTAGGTAGGAATAGGGGTTAGTTGCAACTCCGGCTTGGCCGGATTATTATTCCACTCGACTCTACTTCGTCCGCTATATCAGTTACCAACCTCTGCGTAATGCGAAGTTTGAACCCCGGGGAAGTTCTCTCGATAGCACTCTTGCAGAGACTGTAAGTGGCAGTCAAGTATTTCATCAAACAGGGTAGCAAATTTATTGTGGTTTCGCAAGAATATTCCAGCCTATCTTGCTCAAACACAAGTTGATTCCTAAATACGTTAATAGGGGCTTCCACGTGAGGAATTAAATCCGATGCGTATTGAAGCGCACTGTGAACGGTAGCAACGGAATCCGTTGTTGAAGTTGAGGATGTGTCGGCATTGAGGTAGTTTACATTCGAAACGAAGCGAGAAAAAGCAACCACATTGGATTTGCCCGGCTTGTAAATAAGCTCGCAGTTGTACTCTTCTATGCGCGCTTTCCAGCGATTCAACTTAGCATTGTAGTTCCGATTGCCTAACGAAAAGGTTAGGGGCTGGTGCTCGGTATAAACTTTAATTGACACGGCGCTATAGAGGTAGGATCGTAAATTATCGAGGGCCCAAACTATCGCTAGCATTTCTTTCTCGTTCACTGCGTAGTTTTCCTCCGTTTTATTCAGAGACCGTGAAATATAGGCGATTGGGCGGTCTTTCCCGTCGTCGATTTGAGAGAGAACGGCTCCTATTTCATAATTGGAGGCATCGGTAGTTAAATGGAAAGGTTTATTAAAGTTTGGGAATGCCAAAACTTTTGAAGAGGCAAGGATGGGTTTCAAGTCGTCGAAGGCTTTCACGCCTTCTTCGTCAAGCGAAATTGAGAAAGTCCTTGATTTAGATGCCTTGACCTGAGCATGCTCCCCCTCGTGAGGTTCGTCAGAGGTTTAGCGATTTTAGCATAATCGCAGATAAATTTCTTATAATTCGTGGGTGGAGGCATTTCTTTTATGGCTTTTACCTTCTTTTCATCTGCGCGGATCCCATCCGCCGTTACCATATAACCCAGGAATTCGACCTGGGTGCGCAGAAACTGTGTCTTATCTAAATTCACTTGCAACTTGGCAAGTATCAATTTTGTAAATACGGCGCGAAGGTTACGCCAGTGAGACTCGTAGTCTTTACTAAAGACGATAATATCGTCGATGTATACGTAGCAAATTTTACCAATGTGCTCTCGTAATACGTCGTCGATCATTCTTTGGAAAACAGCCGGGGCATTCTTCAACCCGAACGGTAAGCGCAGAAACTCGTATTTCCCGTTCAGTGTAGAGAATGCAGTTTAAGGTATGTGGATTCCTTCATGTGAATTTGGTGGAACCCGGACGTTAAGTCAAGAGTGGTAAATAGTTTGGCATCCCCCAGACTGGACAATGTAGACGTTATATCAGGGATTGGGTAAGTGTCGGAGATGGTGACTGCGTTGAGACGCTTGAAATCTATTACCATTCGGTATTGTTTTTCCCCGTTGGGCTTGGGCTTCTTTGGGACTACCCATATCGGGGAATTGTAGGGGCTCTTGGAGGGCCTGATTATTCCCTCGCGCAGGAGCTCGTCGACCTGATTTTCTACCTCGCCTCTCATGTTCGCGGGGTAAGGGTAGCTTTTTGAATATATGGGTTCCTGAGTACTTGTTCGTATCTCAGCTCGAACACTTGTATCCACGGCTTCGCCTGGCGAGAGTGGCTCAAAAATAGTGGTGAATTCAGAAATTAGGGATTTGAGGCATTCCTTTGCTTCCACTGGGTGTTCGCTGTCGATTAGCGAATGGACATTCGAGGAAGGCATGGCAATTAGCGGAATTTTTATCCCTGGTGCTATTGTTAAAGAATCGTTTTTGCTATCAATAATTGGTTTAAGGGATTTCAAAGTGTCGTCCCCAATAATGCCATGGAAGGCAGTTAAACCGGGAAGAACGAAGAAGGTGACCGGAGAATCGTTGCCTATGGGACTGCAGAATGGCCCAGTTAGTTGATGTGTTATTTTTATCTCCCCTCCAGCGAATTGAACCGGAAAGGGTTTCGACAAGGGCAAGCATCCCTTGGCTATCTGGGGGCTAATGAAGTTCATATTCGCGCCAGTGTCTATTAGAAACTGTAGCTTAGCCCCATCTTTCACGCCATACTCTATGTATGGAACGCTAGAGAGGCGTCAGCCATAAAATTTACTGCGCCAGTACTACCAGCCTACATGTGAGGTTGGCGGCCAGACTGGTTGTCTGGTAAAGCTTTATCATAATAAGCCTCACTGACGGATTTTTCCTCATGCTGGTTTAAAGCGGCCTCACCCGAGGATGGGACAGCAGTTAATTGGTACAGTCTTTGCGATTTCCGAAACGGGTTAAGATTGGAAGAGGTACTGGGGCTGCGTTTAACGCTTAAATTATTGTTTTCCTGGTTTGAATGACCAGACTGGTGGGGCTCCATTTTGATCGCTCGGGGATTTGAATATCCTGGCGGGGGTTAGGAATTCCTGTTGCAGTTTTTATATTGGTATTAGTTATTATAAGAAGAATGGTTGGATTGGGGCCAAGAGTACTTCTGGCGGTAAGGCTGAGGGGATGAAAACTTACTAGAATAGGTGACATGATTCATTAAGGTAAGATTCTGCAACTCTAAACAGATTGCGTAGGCCTCTGGCAAGTTTTTTGGGCCGCGAATTACCAATAGTTTAGAGAGGTCACCGCTCAGGCCTCTGATGAAGACATCCAAGGCTCTGTCTTTATAAGTTTCGACCAGCGCACTAAGAATTCCAGGGCTTTGGTTACCGTTTTTAAGGCAACGTATTATCAGGGCAAAATGAGCATTAATTCCCGAGTAAAACGTTTCCACGGTCTTCGCCCCTTGAGTCATTTGACCCATCTGGTATTCTAGTGTGCGAAGGTCTCGCTTATCGGCGTAATGGAGCATTAGGACGCGTTTAATTTCAGGCCAATCGTCTTCTGCCACGTTGTATGACAGAAAGGTTGTCTCCGCGTTACCCCTAATCTTCTGCCTAATGCTAACGACTATGGAGCGATAGAGAGGTCTTTCCTTGATTATCTCATAGTCTTTTAGAATGGTTTCGGCTCTACCCATCCAAGAGTCGTAGCCACCAGCTTCGCCCTCAAAGACCTGCAGCTCCTTCACACAATCCGGCAACCTAGCAATCTCTTTTAGTTCGTACTCCGTACGGGCGGGAGTCAAAGGCTTCGGTTGGGGAACAACCTCGTTAACCTTTTCCTGAGCCTCCTCTAGGCTCACTACCTTATCACTAACTTTCTTAACATCGTTTTTAACGTCAGCCATCTGGCCAAGCAACACGGCCAGAGTAGCCTCAAATTTAGTCAAAGCTGCCTTCATTTCCTCCATACTAACGAATCGATTCAAAGTCTTTTCAAATATATATTCTTGTTCAGGATCACTAGCCGAGGTTCTGTCCGTCTGTCTGTCTGTCTGTCTGTCTGTCCGAATGAACGCTGAGATCTCGGAAACTATAAAAGCTAGAAGATTGGCATTTTGCATGTAGATTTTAGGAGTTCCTACGCAGCGCAAGTTTGTTTCAAAATGGTGCCACGCCCCCTCTGACGCCCACAAGCCACAAGCTGTGGCCACAGTTTTGATGATATTATGAAAATATTAATTGATATGTATTTGTTTCGTCAATAAATATCGACTGGCCTAATAAAAGTTTGCCACGCCCACTCTAACGCCCAAAAACCCTTTAAACGCTTAAGCATGGCGCCATCTAACGGATGACTTTGGAACAGCTGGCCAAGGTGCTCAACAGAGTCAACGTTAATTCTCGATAAGGATTTCTATTAAAGGAAATTGCGATGGTTTTCATTTGTCAATACCGAACTATATCCCAAGAACTATGCAAATCAAATCTAGTTAGCCAAATTGGAGGTCTGAGTCAAACAATGGCGTATGTGTGTATGTATGTAAGCATATATGTACATATGTATGTATTTACATTGTACACAGTTGCAATTGCCCGGCAAAGATAACTCCTTTCAAAGAAAGCTATTCGCTATACCCGTTACTCGTGTTGTGCAAACATTTAGACTTTAATATACATAATACTATTTAAGAATGAATGTGTTTAGCCAATATAAGTATGTATGTTTAATATTTCTAGTCAATTTATTACAAGAAGGCATATTTATATTAAGTTGTTTAGCTGAGTAACGGGTATCTAATAGTCGAGGCACTCGACTATATCGTTCTCTCTTGTTTTTTTTTCTTTTGGTTTTGTTAATATCTTTTACTGATTGTTTTTCTTATTTAATAGCCTTGTTTGTTATTTTAAAGAGTTCGTGAAACGTTTTCAGCGAGGTCTTCTTCAACTTTTTATGTGTGACTTATGGAAGATTTTTCCTAATCTAGTTTTGACCGTGACTCTACCATTATCTTCGACCTCCTCTGATTTGAATCGATGTTTGTCTTTGCTCTTGATTTGTTTGTTAGAGACATAGACAGTATCTCCCTGATTATATTTTAACGGCTTATTTCTGTTTTTATTAAGCCTATCAGTTGACATTTTCTGCTTATAGTAAACCTCTTATGTCTTCCTGCGTCTGTTCTTTAAAATTTGTTAGCCCCTGAAAATTTATTCTGGAAGCTCTGTTGAGAAAGATGTCGACTGGGTTGCGGTTCGTCACCGAATGGACAGAGTTGTTATATCTGTCTACGGCAATAAGAACCAACTCGGCTACTTTCAGGTTACGGTTGTCGTTTTTCAGACACCGATATATTTCAAGAAAGGTTGAGTGGAATCTTTCAACCTGGCCGTTTACTTCACTCTTTTGAGAGGGTGTGTAATAAACGGCTATTCCGAGAGATTGCAAATAGTTAAGCACTGTGTGACTATTGTTTCTGGTGCTGTGAAATAATGCAGAACTTCGGTCAGCCTCTCGCGGAGATGGACTGCCGACTTTGATTCTATTGGGAAAAGTTTGGCAAATTTTAAGAATTTATCGATGCAGCTCAGGAATTTAAGCTCAATGTGCAGGATTTCGCATGGGTAGGTAGGAATAGGGGTTAGTTGCAACTCCGGCTTGGCCGGATTATTATTCCACTCGACTCTACTTCGTCCGCTATATCAGTTACCAACCTCTGCGTAATGCGAAGTTTGAACCCCGGGGAAGTTCTCTCGATAGCACTCTTGCAGAGACTGTAAGTGGCAGTCAAGTATTTCATCAAACAGGGTAGCAAATTTATTGTGGTTTCGCAAGAATATTCCAGCCTATCTTGCTCAAACACAAGTTGATTCCTAAATACGTTAATAGGGGCTTCCACGTGAGGAATTAAATCCGATGCGTATTGAAGCGCACTGTGAACGGTAGCAACGGAATCCGTTGTTGAAGTTGAGGATGTGTCGGCATTGAGGTAGTTTACATTCGAAACGAAGCGAGAAAAAGCAACCACATTGGATTTGCCCGGCTTGTAAATAAGCTCGCAGTTGTACTCTTCTATGCGCGCTTTCCAGCGATTCAACTTAGCATTGTAGTTCCGATTGCCTAACGAAAAGGTTAGGGGCTGGTGCTCGGTATAAACTTTAATTGACACGGCGCTATAGAGGTAGGATCGTAAATTATCGAGGGCCCAAACTATCGCTAGCATTTCTTTCTCGTTCACTGCGTAGTTTTCCTCCGTGTTATTCAGAGACCGTGAAATATAGGCGATTGGGCGGTCTTTCCCGTCGTCGATTTGAGAGAGAACGGCTCCTATTTCATAATTGGAGGCATCGGTAGTTAAATGGAAAGGTTTATTAAAGTTTGGGAATGCCAAAACTTTTGAAGAGGCAAGGATGGGTTTCAAGTCGTCGAAGGCTTTCACGCCTTCTTCGTCAAGCGAAATTGAGATAGTCCTTGATTTAGATGCCTTGACCTGAGCATGCTCCCCCTCGTGAGGTTCGTCAGAGGTTTAGCGATTTTAGCATAATCGCAGATAAATTTCTTATAATTCGTGGGTGGAGGCATTTCTTTTATGGCTTTTACCTTCTTTTCATCTGCGCGGATCCCATCCGCCGTTACCATATAACCCAGGAATTCGACCTGGGTGCGCAGAAACTGTGTCTTATCCAAATTCACTTGCAACTTGGCAAGTATCAATTTTGTAAATACGGCGCGAAGGTTACGCCAGTGAGACTCGTAGTCTTTACTAAAGACGATAATATCGTCGATGTATACGTAGCAAATTTTACCAATGTGCTCTCGTAATACGTCGTCGATCATTCTTTGGAAAACAGCCGGGGCATTCTTCAACCCGAACGGTAAGCGCAGAAACTCGTATTTCCCGTTCAGTGTAGAGAATGCAGTTTAAGGTATGTGGATTCCTTCATGTGAATTTGGTGGAACCCGGACGTTAAGTCAAGAGTGGTAAATAGTTTGGCATCCCCCAGACTGGACAATGTAGACGTTATATCAGGGATTGGGTAAGTGTCGGAGATGGTGACTGCGTTGAGACGCTTGAAATCTATTACCATTCGGTATTGTTTTTCCCCGTTGGGCTTGGGCTTCTTTGGGACTACCCATATCGGGGAATTGTAGGGGCTCTTGGAGGGCCTGATTATTCCCTCGCGCAGGAGCTCGTCGACCTGATTTTCTACCTCGCCTCTCATGTTCGCGGGGGTAAGGGTAGCTTTTTGAATATATGGGTTCCTGAGTACTTGTTCGTATCTCAGCTCGAACACTTGTATCCACGGCTTCGCCTGGCGAGAGTGGCTCAAAAATAGTGGTGAATTCAGAAATTAGGGATTTGAGGCATTCCTTTGCTTCCACTGGGTGTTCGCTGTCGATTAGCGAATGGACATTCGAGGAAGGCATGGCAATTAGCGGAATTTTTATCCCTGGTGCTATTGTTAAAGAATCGTTTTTGCTATCAATAATTGCTTTAAGGGATTTCAAAGTGTCGTCCCCAATAATGCCATGGAAGGCAGTTAAACCGGGAAGAACGAAGAAGGTGACCGGAGAATCGTTGCCTATGGGACTGCAGAATGGCCCAGTTAGTTGATGTGTTATTTTTATCTCCCCTCCAGCGAATTGAACCGGAAAGGGTTTCGACAAGGGCAAGCATCCCTTGGCTATCTGGGGGCTAATGAAGTTCATATTCGCGCCAGTGTCTATTAGAAACTGTAGCTTAGCCCCATCTTTCACGCCATACTCTATGTATGGAACGCTAGAGAGGCGTCAGCCATAAAATTTACTGCGCCAGTACTACCAGCCTCCATGTGAGGTTGGCGGCCAGACTGGTTGTCTGGTAAAGCTTTATCATAATAAGCCTCACTGACGGATTTTTCCTCATGCTGGTTTAAAGCGGCCTCACCCGAGGATGGGACAGCAGTTAATTGGTACAGTCTTTGCGATTTCCGAAACGGGTTAAGATTGGAAGAGGTACTGGGGCTGCGTTTAACGCTTAAATTATTGTTTTCCTGGTTTGAATGGCCAGACTGGTGGGGCTCCATTTTGATCGCTCGGGGATTTGAATATCCTGGCGGGGGTTAGGAATTCCTGTTGCGTTTTTATATTGGTATTAGTTATTATAAGAAGAATGGTTGGATTGGGGCCAAGAGTACTTCTGGCGGTAAGGCTGAGGGGATGAAAACTTACTAGAATAGGTGACATGATTCATTAAGGTAAGATTCTGCAACTCTAAACAGATTGCGTAGGCCTCTGGCAAGTTTTTTGGGCCGCGAATTACCAATAGTTTAGAGAGGTCACCGCTCAGGCCTCTGATGAAGACATCCAAGGCTCTGTCTTTATAAGTTTCGACCAGCGCACTAAGAATTCCAGGGCTTTGGTTACCGTTTTTAAGGCAACGTATTATCAGGGCAAAATGAGCATTAATTCCCGAGTAAAACGTTTCCACGGTCTTCGCCCCTTGAGTCATTTGACCCATCTGGTATTCTAGTGTGCGAAGGTCTCGCTTATCGGCGTAATGGAGCATTAGGACGCGTTTAATTTCAGGCCAATCGTCTTCTGCCACGTTGTATGACAGAAGGGTTGTCTCCGCGTTACCCCTAATCTTCTGCCTAATGCTAACGACTATGGAGCGATAGAGAGGTCTTTCCTTGATTATCTCATAGTCTTTTAGAATGGTTTCGGCTCTACCCATCCAAGAGTCGTAGCCACCAGCTTCGCCCTCAAAGACCTGCAGCTCATTCACACAATCCGGCAACCTAGCAATCTCTTTTAGTTCGTACTCCGTACGGGCGGGAGTCAAAGGCTTCGGTTGGGGAACAACCTCGTTAACCTTTTCCTGAGCCTCCTCTAGGCTCACTACCTTATCACTAACTTTCTTAACATCGTTTTTAACGTCAGCCATCTGGCCAAGCAACACGGCCAGAGTAGCCTCAAATTTAGTCAAAGCTGCCTTCATTTCCTCCATACTAACGAATCGATTCAAACAAATGGGAGTCTTTTCAAATAGTTTAAAATAATTATGAGTAGAGTGGCGGTTAAGTTTTTTTTTTTTAATTTTTTATTATTAAATTCTACGCTGAGAACGCTTCACTTACCCGTGTTTCGTATTTATTCTTTATTCGTGTTATTTGTGTTATCTTCGTGTGTTCAGAACATGAGTGGTCACTTACAACGTGCAGATTCTAAAGCCTAGTATCCAGATCGACAAACGATTACGCTGGCGTAAAAACTTTAATATTTCCAGTGTGACCAAAATTTGGAGAGTTCATCAGATTTAAGCGTGCTACGGTCGTACTGTTAATCAGCTGGGTTTGTTGACAAGCAGTTAAAATTCAAATATCGTATTTGCGGGAAAGAGCCTTTAATGCCCTCTTCCCACAGAGCTCCATCCACCATCCGTTGAACGGATGGTCCATAAGGTTTTGCCGTTCCGAAAATTCCCAGTTAGTTCCCCATCCAAATTTGACGGACTTTTTTATGCGATAGTTAGGCGATGTTTTTTTGGTGCAACTCTGAGTTCTTCTTCTTGACAGTGGAACTTGGAACATTCACTACGAAAATTTAAAAAAACAATGGCGGGTAACTTTTAAACAGGAAGGCGCCAATTCAAAAAATGCTGTTTATACTTTTAATTAATTAGTGCTCCATCCGTATGGCAGCATTAGGTGTTGCTCCACTCTTTCCTAGGCACATACCGTACTTACAACATGGAGCATTTAAAATGAAATAAAATATGAAATTATAATAAAACAAAAAACAAACATTTATATATGTATAATCAACTTGATTTGTTACCATTTAGACAATATTGGGCAATAGCTGTTCATATTTTGTCTGCAGGCTGGCAAAAATCTGCAGACATATTAGTATTACAGTCTGTTACCAAGTATCATTTATAACGCTGTTTTGCTCATTTTAAATGTTGTGCAAAATGCAACGGGCTAAAATGATGAGCCACAGCTGTTCAGATCAGCTGTTATCGGATGGTGGATGGTGGATGTGCTCTGTGGGAATCGGAGTTTCACATTTGTCAAAAATCCCAACCGTTTCAGACGGATGGACTCTATGGGAAGAGGGCATAAGAGATATTATCGAATACCTTGGCAAGACAAGTCTGCCACTGTACAAAGAAATTAAAAAACAATACAATTTAAATTTAACAGTTGTTTTTTTAATTTACTGATAATTATTTGCTAATTTAAAGTTCATAGCTGCACTATTATTGTGTTTTTTCGTACATTCTGGACCTAAAACACATTTTGCTCTGACAAGAGGCACCCCAGATAGTATTAATGTTATTTTGTCCTCACATGTATACACCTGCAATCGACTTTCGTGAGTTTTTTGAGTTTTTCCCTCCATATCTTATAATGTTCAGTGAGAAGCGCACGCCAAAAGATTAAATTTTTTAATCTTTTCGCTAGGGTTCACCCAAAGTTCATTTTTCGCAGACTGGCAACGCTATGGAATTTTCTGGTATTTTTTTCGTCGATCAGGAGACCGACGTGAAAAAAAAGGCCCGACGAAAAGTGAACGCCATCTGTTTGCCTCTCGCTCTCTCTCATGACTGGCGTACGGATTTCGTCGATCTGGATACTAGGCTTAAGGGTAAAAAGACATTCGGGAATTTAATTTTTACGTGTGTGTGTGTGTTTTTTAATTTTTTGTTTCGTGAGATTTTTCCTCCTTTTTTTTTTTAATTTTATCATCATAGTTTTTCTTTTCAATTTTTTTTCCTCGGTGAATGCTTGTATATATTTTTGAAAATAAAAATTTTCGATTCCTTCTTTTATCCGGCGTTAGGCGCGGCGGGCCGTATTATTCCGTTTTGGTTTATCACCTACTAAGGTACGGTTGCCACACAATCCACTAGGCCGCCCATTCTGTGCTGGTAACACTGAGCGTATCTAGTGAATTACTCACACCACTTTCCACGTTATATTATTTTTTATTATAAATCGGGGCCGCTCGTAAACAAGTTACCGCAGCGGTTATCAAAATGTATATTTTTTTATGTTTGTTCCACCTTATAACGCCCGTGAATTAAAACCACCGCGGCGGTTTGGTCACTTCTTTTGTTTCAGGATAACCTTTTGCGCTCGTGAATAAGCCGGGGAGGTCAGATCACAGCAGCGGGTCGGTCATATTTTTATCATTTTTTTTCTTTATTTGGAATCGATTTTTATTATTCTCCTTTTCACCTTTTTTATTTCACTTATAAGGAATTAACATTTTTTGTTAATTTTTTTATTTTTTTCCTTTTCACCTTTTTTATTTCATTTATTTGGAATTAATTTAACTTTTCCTTTTCACCTTTTTTATTTCATTTTCAATTTTATTCTTTAGAAAAAAAACTTTTTTTCACTTGTACCTCTCATGGAAGGTTACTCTCACTTTTCTTACACACGCAACTCACAATTCACTTCCCGCCTTACCTTGTCATAGGGATCCTCGTCGCTTAATGGAGAGCTCCCTGTTCGGGCGCCAGTTAAGTCCTTCCCAAGGACTCCTGTCCTCGTGAGGACTGTCTTATACCTAGTCATTAGAATAATGTTCCTTAATCGTCAGTCCCTTCCAAGTATGTGGCCAATTCCCTTCCAGATGAGTGAGAAGTCCAGAGTGTCTTTTGTATTACGTTATAAAGTTTATTTGGTTTTATACAATATTCCAATATGCGGCCCAATTAGAACATTTTTTTGAAAAGCAAAAAAAAATTGTAACGAAAAATAAACATTTATAATTAAAATATAATAACGTACACCAATTTTTATGTTGTGTTATTTTGAGCTGTAAAAGAAGATGGCTCAAAAAGATTATAAATAGGCAGGGAATTTTGTAAAAGAAAAGTAGTATAATATATTAAATAAAATAAAACAAATGCGAAAATATGTTTGAAAAATTAAGATTTTTTAAATAAAAAAGGTAAATCAGTAACCAGAATATAAAAATAACTTTAACATTTTTAAAAAAAATTAAATCTTCCTCTTTTCATTCCTCTTTTCTATGATTAATCCAAACTCTAAATTAACAAGAATAATAATAGATTTGGAAGAATACGAATGTACAGTTGAATATCATAAGGGAATGGACAATTACGTTGCTGATGCGTTATCTAGAATAACCATCAAAGGACTAAAAAACATACAAAAACAAATTTTACAAGTCACTACAAGAAACCAGTACAGACAGAATAAACCCTGCGCATGGAAAAATCAAGCACAGCTGCCTAGGCAGTGTGTTGAAAAAGCTTCTATGCCCAAAATATACGACGTCCTTAACAACGACGAAGTAAAGAAAGTAGTGACCTTGCATTAACTAATTTCAAAAGTTATTGCAAGAATAAATGTTAGCGCTCTATATACTACCAATGGTACATTTGATTTAGATCAATTTTTCCAAAAGAAGCCGTTATATACAAGATCAGCCAACTTAAAATGGCACTGTGTGAAGAAATTATTGAAAATATTTCAGTTCATTCGTTTAAAAAAATGGGCAATAAAATTTAAAAAAAAATTAAGAGTAGCGCTACTCAAACCAGTGACCATAATAAAAGATAAGAAAGAAAAAGAAGCTATACTGTCTGAAAACTATGACGATCCTCTACAAGGCGGCCATACCGGTATAGCCAAAACCTTGTCAAAAATAAGACAACAAAAACTCTAACTTTGACAGAGACTCCAACTATGGCATTTGACAAAGTAATTGTTGATACGATAGGTCCATTACCAAAATCGGATCAGGGCAATGAGTATGCAGTAACTTTGATATGCGACTTAACAAAATATTTAATTGCCATACCAATACCAAACAAAGGCGCAAAATCAGTCAATTGTATTCCAAACTACGGTCCAATGAAGACTTTCATATCGGACATGGGAATTGAATATAAAAATTCAATTATTGAAGATTTATGTAAATACCTCGGTATAAAAAACATAACATCTACAGCGCACCACCACCAGACATTAGGAACCATAGAACGTAGTCATCGAACACTTAACGAATACATCGATCCTATATATCCGTTGATAAAACAGATTGAGACATATAGCTACAATACTTCGTCTATTGTTTCAATACAACACCTTCTATTGCACACAACTATTGCCCCTATAAATTAGTTTTTAGCAAACATCCAAATTTAAGTACATCTTTTACTTCAACAGGTAGAAAGACCCTTAATATAACATAGATGATTATACTAAGAAGTAAAATTCAGACTAGAAAATGCTTACAAAAGAATTATGTTAGATAAAAATAAGAAAAAAGAAAAATCGAATTACGACAAAAACACTATTGATTTTAAGTTAGAGATAGGAGACCAGGTTTTATTGAGAAATGAAACAGGTCATAAATTAGATAACAAATATTTACGCCCTTACAAAGTGGTAGAAATAAAAGAAAATGAAAACATAGTAGTAATGAGGGATAAAAATTAAAAACAAGTCGTTCATAAGGATAGGCTTACAATTTTTCATGTATAAATGCTTTGTTATTTCGTATGGCCTGATCAACCATACGCGTACCAAGCAAAAAAGAAGAAGGTACTTTACAACAACATTTTCCAATTATATAAGTTATGACCAGTCATGGTCAGCGGGGGGAAAATTCCCTTATATTACCTAAATAATACGACTTTCATGTTAATTCGTCCTTCTTCTCCTTTGTCCTTCTTAATTTGCTTTGAATTAAATACGATTTTACGTTAAAATAAAACAGTAATCGAATTGTTTCGTTACAATTGGTTTTATTATACAAAATATAGTTGTGCTCAGGTTGGGGGTACAAACAGAATTAATTCTAAACAATCTTATTTTGGTGGCTTGTTGGCTTGGGCAGCGCCGCGACGTCAGTGTACCGCTGGCAGAGCGGTTGCAGAAATATCCAAGCCGACACCAACGGTTTTGGGTGTCTGACCTAATGTGTTTCTACACTCCAGATGCTAACGCTGCACTTATGCCTGGGCTCAGCGAAGGGTAGCGGTAGCGGCGGCTATAGCTGAGGCAGCTAGTCGACGGTCGGTGTTCTTCCGACCGCTGACGTTCCGTCGCTGTCGTTCTGACGTTGTTGACGTTCGGTCGCTGGGTCGCCGCCGCTGCATCGCTGTCGTCGTTGGCGTTCGCTCAGTGGGTCGCTGTCGCTGCATTCCTGTTGCTGGTCTCATAACTCAGCGGCGTTATTGCAGCCACTTGAATATTGTTGCCGTTGATGACTGAGTGGGGTGAAGGGAATGGGTTCCAGTTTGTTGGTGGCCGAGAGGGGTGAAGAGAATGGTGCGGTGTTCGGTGTCGTAGGGCTCAAGAGGGGGCAGTTGGCTGGTGTTAACTCCTCCCCACCACAAGATCTGTGTCCCACAGATCATTTAGGCCTTGATTGCGGGTTCCAGCGTACTCCGCGCTTCCAGGTTCTCAGGCGGGTCCCGCAGCTTAGAATTCCTTTGGTCGACGTTACTTTTTTCCAAACGGGGTATACTGCTGTCATGATGGAGATAGCCATGACTATTTCTACTGAGATAGATATCAAAGTCTCATTGGACATGACTGAGAATCTTTTCAGGTTTGCCATGCTGAATTCGTGGACGTACTTCAACGAAAGCTAGTAACCCGTGGTTTTTATTTGGGTTAGTACGGCTTGCATAGCCATCAGGTGTGTTGACGAGTAGCTGCTGTAGTTCCGGTCACCAATCGTAATCGTTTCGTTGTTAAATTGTACGACGTACGAACCCTCCATGTGGAGTTTTTTGATTTGCAGTGGCTTTTAAACAGTAAAGTTGTTGTTGCCGCTGCTTGTCGCCAGTTCCTGCCTACACACTTTAATTCGTCGTTGCTGCCGCTGGACAATTTGACCGCTGCAGTTCGTTAACTGGACCAGAAGTTGTTGCTTGTCGCCAATTGCTGCCTACGAAGGAAGGCATATGGATTCGAAGAGGGAAGTTGCCACCAGGTATAGAGTGCTAAAAGTTTAAAGTTAATCTGTGGCGTGTCATAAATTGTGTTTTTGGCCCATCTTTCAACTTTTTGCATTCGTGTGAAAAATTCGGTAGATAGCGAGCATTCTAACCAAGAAATAAACAAAACTTGCATGTACTAACGATTATAATTCTGATATATACATCCATACATATTTACATATTTCGAATTATACATACATACATAAGTGAATCGCTTTGGACCAAAATCAAATAAATATTTGTCGGCATCCTGGTTTTTTTTTTTTAATAAAATTCCCCCATTTCTCGTCGTAGTGAACACCAATTATAGCTTTGCAAAAAATTAAATTTCCCTCGCTTTTCGCCATTTCCCGCGCTTTTAAGCGTAATATATAAACCATATTCGTTGCCCTTAGTTAGCGGTCAGTGCATCATTCTCCGTTAGCATTGCGTTGAGCACCGCCAGCCGTACACACATACACACACACACAGACAACGCAGCCCGTTCTTTCCAGTTCTCTATCGTCGTTTTCGTTTTCGATCGCTGGAACGGTGCAAGCGTTGCCGCTGCCTAAACGTTTGTTCGTTTTTTGGTGTTTGAGCTTGGCGTGTTCTCCCTTACACTACGTGCGCTCGGCATATTATAATTAGTGAATTATTAAAATAAATTAGGATTCCTTAATTCAATTTAAATAACTCCCCTACACTGCTTGCGTTCAGCTTATTCCTCTCGTTGGTTATTATTATTTTAATTTAATAAATTTAAAAACAAAATTTTGTTGTACACACTTACATACATTTAAAAAAAAAAAACTAAAATAAAGTAAATTTAAAAATCTTCGATAACAAACAAAAAAAAAAAAATGCCAAAATCAGAAAGTAACAGCCAGGAAATCGAAGAGTTGAAAAACCAACGAGATGGATATATGAGGAGTATAGAGCGAACGCAAAGATATTTAAATGAGGGTCGATTCTCTTTAAATACGGTTGAGTTAGAATGTCGATTAGAAATCCTAAATACGCACATCGAAAATGCTTCGCTTATACAAAATAAAATTGAAGCGAAAGATGGAGATGATGAGTACCGCGAAGAGTTCGAAGAGAATGCGATAATAGCAAAAATCGTTGCTAATTTCCCTAATTGCGGAAACAAAGCGTAAGAGCGTTGACAATTCCGCTCCGCCGGCAACGCGCACATCCCAATGCCGTTTGCCGAGCGTCGCTCTTCCAACCTTCAGCGGAAAACATTCAGAATTTAAAAATTTTATAAGCCTTTTCGAAATTTTTGTTGACAAAGATGCCACGCTGCACGATATCGAAAAATTCAACCATCTAATATCGTGTTTGGCTGGAGACGCGCTAGGAACAGTCAGGGCATTCCAAGTTACCGCGGATAAGTATCCAAAAGCTCTGGCTAGCCTAAGGCGGGTGTACGATAATGATTGTTTAACTTTCTTTGACAATATATCGACACTGTTTAATCTGCCAAAGATTTCCCAGCCATCAGCTACCGCCTTGAGAAACCTGATCGACACAGTCACAGCGCTGTACGATTCTCTTTTGTCCATTGGGGATGACAAACGTATTACGAATGCCATCCTCATCCATCTAGTAATGGGCAAAGTCGATGCAGGAACTAAAAGAAAATGGGAAGAACAATTAGATTATACCTCACTTCCTCTTTGGAGCGAGTGTGAGTCGGCCCTGAACAAGCGCTATCAGCATATGGTTGCCGAAGAAGCGTGTAAGCCAAAAATTGTTCAGCAGAGCCAGGCTAATCCAAAGAAGAATGGAAACAGGAGTTTTTCGTTTGTTGCTGCCATGGACGACCGCGAAGTATGTGTGTTTTGCAACTCAGCAGAACATCAAGTAGGAAATTGCACTGCTTTTGCTGCCCTAACAGTTCAGCAAAGATTCGATTTCGCAAAAAAGGCTCCCTTATGCATTAACTGCCTTCGTAAGGGCCACATGGTAAAAAGATGCAAATTGAAGAGATGCAGGGTGTGTAAGTCCTCACACCACACATTGCTGCACATTTATTCGCCATCAAATCTCGCGTTGCCACCTCCTCCTCAGCCCACGCTCTTGCAGAATACTCCATCCACTTCGCATGTTTTGCATGCGACTGCATCGGATAGCGTTATTCTTGCCACAGCCATCGTGAGCGTCCAAACAAAAAGTGGCGAATTAGTTTTGGCTCGAGCGTTGCTCGATTCTGGTTCACAAGTAAATTTTGTGACCGACGAGCTCGCTCAGAGACTTCAGATTAAGAGAGAGGACGTGTGTTTGAGCTTGCGGGGCATTGGTGGAAATAATGCTCAAGCAACCAAGAAAATACACACGATAGTCAAGTCGCGAGTGGGTAGCAGTCAATTGTCGTCCGAATTTTACATATTAAAAAATATTTCTGGTTATCATCCGGATCAAACGGTGAACACCAGCGGCTGGAGGGTGCCTGAAAATATTCAATTGGCAGTTCCATTCTTCTTCAAGCCCCAGAAAATAGACATGCTTATAGGCGCAGACTCGTTCCTTTGAACTATTGTCAGTCGGCCAGATAAAGCAAGGGCCTGAGTTTCCCATTTTCAAACAGTTCTCGGCTGGATAGTGTCAGGGAGATGTGCCTCAGAAAAAAATAAGAAATGCTGGAAAGTTGGTACATCTCAGCTGCCATGAGGAAGTGTTTGAGTCAATAGACACAACCCTGCAGAAATTTTGATCTGTGGAGGACATGCCGCCCGAGGCCAAGGTCCATACTCCTGAGCAGCAACTTTGTGAGCAACACTTTGAGAAAAATACTCAAAGATTGTCGACCGAAAGATTTTCGGTTCGTTTGCCGTTCAAATCTGACCCAAACACTCTTGGTTCATCATATGAAGTTGCGAAACGTTGATTTTTGTCGCTTGAAAGAAGATTATCCAAAGATCCTTCTTTAAAAAAGATGTATCTGGAATTCATGGAAGAATATGAAGCCATGGGCCACATGTCTTCCACTAACAATAAAATTCCAGACAGTTCGCACTATTTCATTCCGCACCAACGCGTGCTGCGACCTCAAAGCACCTCGACAAAGTTGAGAGTGGTATTCGACGCCTCGAGCCGTACATCGGCGCAGGTCGCGGTGAATGACATCTTGATGGTTGGCCCCACCATTCAAGAGAAGCTGTATTCGACCCTTCTTCGATTCAGACTGCAAGTTTGCGCTTGCAGCATACGTAAAAAAGATGTATCGTCAAGTAATGGTTGACGAAGCTGACCGAAACTTTTAGCTCAAAGTGTGGAGACGAGATCCATCTGAGTCTCTAAAAATCTTCAAGCTGAACACCGTGACTTATGGAACTTCGCCAGCACCCTATCTGGCGATTCGGTGTTTAATGCGGCTTGGAGAGATCGCGCAGGATTCGTGTCCAAAAGCCGCTAAGGTCATTCAGAATGACTTTTATGTTGACGATTTGTTGACTGGCGCCAGATGCGTTGAGGACCTGCTAAGCCTTCGAGACGAAGTTTCTCAGGTATTGCAAGAGGCAGGATTTGAATTGGCAAAGTGGTTTTCTAACTGCCCAGAGTTGTCCGCATCTGAAAGCGCTGTCATGCCGCTAACGGCAGACTCAGACGTAACTAAAACCCTTGGCGTGGTTTGGTTGCCGGGTAAAGATTACTTTCAATTTCGGTTGGATGACTCTTTCCTGGATCTTCGTGCGACAAAACGAAACATACTGTCGGTGACTGCCCGACTTTTCGATCCGCTTGGCCTTTTGTGTCCTCTAGTGACTAGGGCAAAAATGTTGTTGCAGGAACTGTGGCTTCGAAAGTTAGACTGTGACGAGCCGCTGCCGATGCAACTGCAGACATCTTGGGAAGCTTTTAAGGGAACGCTGTTGCAGCTGCCCAAGATCAAGGTATCGCGATTCGTTCATACAGACGCCAAAGTCCCGGCAGAAATACATGGTTTTGCTGACGCTTCCATGCGAGCATATGGAGCGTGCATCTACGTTCGCACTAGTACCGCTGAAGGTTTAAAAGTATCTTTATTGACATCAAAATCCAAAGTAGCTCCCCTCAAGACGAAAACTTTGCCTCGCCTTGAGTTGTGCGCAGCTCACCTTCTTGCGGATCTTTATAATCGTGTAAGACCATTGCTTAATTTTCCGATTACAAAAGTGTTCCTCTGGACGGATTCGGAGATCACTTTGCATTGGATCAAAACGCATCCTTCGTCGTTGTCAGTTTTTGTCTCAAACCGAGTTGCGGAGATTCAAGAGTGGTCGGAAAAAGCAATCTGGAGACATGTCCCCACGAAAGTAAATCCAGCGGACATCGTGTCAAGGGGATGTAACGTTGAGGAACTTACAGCTTCCATTTGGTTCGCTGGGCCATCGTTTTTGCACGATGCAGAAAAAGATTGGCCTGGAATCGATGGAATTACGCAAATCAGCATTGGCGCTTGTGGTAATCCCAGAGCCCAATTATGTGCTTCAGAAAATAGAATCCTTTTCGGGTTTTCGTGTGGGTCTTACGGTTTATTCAAAGGTGTAAAAAAGTGTCGCAGCCCTTTGGAAAAAGTATAACACCAAGAGAACTGAATTTTGCGTTCGAGAAAATAGTGGGAGTGATCCAATCTCACGAGTTCAGTGACGACATGGGTAAAATTCGGAAAAATAACCCGGTAGCAACGAATATACAAAAACTAAGCCCTTTTCTCCAGGAGAAAAAATTAGATTGGTGTTCCTCGACATTGCTGCGAGTTGGGGGTCGGTTATTGAATGCTCCTATCCCGTACGAAGCCAAATTCCCGTTGTTGTTGTCGAAAGGCTCACAGTTTGTTAAAACGTACGTGTCCTACCTGCACGTTACAAATTGTCATGCTGGCCCTCAAACTCTTGAAAGTCTGTTGCGAGAAAAGATATGGTTGGTTAATGCGCAGGAAGTTTGCCGCAGAACAGTTCGTTCTTGCATTCGTTGCTTTGGGTGCAAGCCGCAACTCTAGACACAAATCATGGGGAACTTGCCATCAGACAGACTTCGAGCTCTCCGCCCTTTTAATATCTGTGGTGTTGATTTTTGTGGCCCATTTAACACAACGTATCGTATCCGTGGTAAGCCACCGTACAAATCATAAAATAAATCCTTGTGGAGAATGGCTGTCGTCACGTGGAAATCCCCTTCTATTGCATTGGCTTTCCCTATCACTGTTGACCATTTTTCTTCTTGCGCCAGCACAACCGAGAAAGTTCATACTCTCTCGCTGTGAGCAAGAGACTCTTGCTGTCTTCATTTATGTTTTCTATTGAGAGCTTGTCGTTGAGATCTTTGTATATCGCTCTTTCAATGAGCAGTGCGTACAGAGCGGAATGAGAAGCGGTCGCAAAATGAGTCAGCAAAAGACCGATTGACCGAAAAACTCAATGCAAACGGTCTTCACATTTACTTTCGTTGTTGTAAAAAAGAAATAATATAATTTGTTTAATAGAGAATTTTAAATTTATTTTGAAATATTTTTGTTAACAAGTTCCATTTTGATTCCATATATCTGCAAAACAGACGCTAAACAAAAAAAAAACGCAAAAGACCTTTTGCTTAACTGAATACGACAAAACGGTCTTGGAACAACCAGAACCAAACAGAATAGAAAAAAACGCGAGCGAGCTCATTCAATAACCCATAAATCGGTTGCTCTCTGAGTCTTTTCGTGAAGAGTCAGGAAAAGACAGTTATTTGCAGACAACAAAAAACGATCGACAGTTATTTGCGAGCTCTGCTATCACGTCATTCAGCTTCTGGATTGATTCCTGTGCTGAGTCAAACAGCTTATTGTTTATCCGGATCTGTTGGACGTCATAAGGAGTTTTAAACATGATTTACTTGGGATAGCGCAATGTCAAGCAAGCCGTCAATAAAGTCATGCTGCGCTAAAGTAAGTAGAATATTAGAGGTTTGCGTCTGTGGACCTAGGTATATTAAAAATCACCTAATACTATTAACTGATCTCGATCTGACAGTTTCTTGGAAATGGACTGAATAACGAAAAGGTAATTTACGTAAATAGGGAACTCAGATGATGGTGGGATATATGAACAAGTAATATATACAAAACTGCCGGGACAACGATAATTTTATACCTAGGAATTCGATGTCATTAAATTCTTCGTAAGTTGAGTCGACAACAATCAGAACTCCACCTCCCCGCCTGGACTGACGATCAAGATTATAAATTGTATACGGTCTTAACAAGGTTTCTGTACATTCCATAATATTATATGGGAAATAAAAAACTAGCATGCGACTAGTGTGCTAGCATGCGACTAGTGAGCTGCGATTCAAGCGCGTCGAGCAGGTCCTTGATTTAACGGCAGTTCCGGATTAAATGCGTAACACTGCTGTCTGTAACACTAGCCGCCTAATAGATATTGTCTGGTTCTCATATACAAGGCATTCATCGCAGTAGTAGCGAAGGCCACTCCTTTATCGATGGCATCGCGAAACAGGCCAGAATAGCAAAGACACTTTGCGTGATAAATACTTTGCTGTCCAGCCGAGATAACTTTCCTGCAATTTTTCATTGAACAGAAAGCCATTATCACGGACCACTGTGCACTATAGCGGACAAAAAAAATCGAAAGCGCTCAAGAACTTTTTAATGAGAGAGCACGGAGAGCGACAGAGCGGGCGCGGAACACCGATTAACTTTGATGTAAGGCACCACGAAACGAGATAGAAATGAAAAGAGAGAGAAAGCGGGATTATTAACCGATTAACTCCTGTATAAGACACCTCAGAGAGATATTACCGTTGGAGTGCGTGCCGTTCCAACAGCGCCCAACGACGAAGAAAGACTGAAAAGGGAGGCAATAGAAAACAAAAACAACAAACCAGCACCGAATTAATGATAAAAACTTTTTATATTCTAAACACAAATTAATCACGAAGGACTCGCGAAGCGAACGGAAAGTTGTTAAAGACACTTAATGGTGAAGAAACATTAAAAAAAATGTAAGTAAACTTCGGTGGTTTCAACAAGAAAAATGAAAATTCGGAGCGCAAAACAAAAAACACGACCGTTCACGGTGAAGAGCGAAAGATTTCCCCTTGGATTTTTGGGTTCTTGGGGTAGTATCTCTGCTTGATTGGCCTTTCATCCTTTATTTTTATCTGGTGCTCTGCCATATTCGATGGATCCGTCATTGGTGTTGAAGTCTGTAGTATAGTTCACCTCGCTTGACTGTTGAACGATTTCTAACGATAGCTTCTTCTCGAGCCATCCATTGTGCCAGTTCCTGGCTGGTATTGTGATCTCGTTTCCAGCGAACTTTATTTCGGCTCCCACTTGTATAAGGAAGTTCTGTCCCAATACCAACGGATCCACTACTCCTGGTAAAATAAACAAGCTCATGGTCAATTGTTTGTTGCCGAGGTTGACCTCCACCTCGAGCATCTTCCGTCTGCCAACCTAACTTGCCGTCTCGTCGCTGTAATCCTTCCTAGAGCAACAAGATTGTCCGCCAATTTTTTGCTATCGAAGCTTGCCGTTGCCCCGGTGTCGATTTGGTTTTGTATCTGTGCCCATCAATCATCACCGCTGCGGACAACTGCTACTCCTCCTCGATTAACCTGCCAGTAAGTTTGGAGAGATAGCACTGTGCGACCCCCGCTAGCCTCTCTGCGGCTGAGGTCGCTGGCTATTTCCCGATCGTTGGCAGCACTCGACGCTCCTGACGCCCACTTTGCCGCATACCAAGCAGAATAACAGCCGTTGGTTTCGACATCCTCGAGCCCAGTGTCCGTTCCCATTAATTTTCGATAGGCCTCCTGCGGGTCTCTGAATTCCCCCAGGTTCTCCATTTCTTGTTTTGGCGATGAACCACTTCAACGCCCTTCCCTTAAGCAATTCCCCGTTGAAGCTGTGAGGAGTCTTAAACTCCCCACAAATCCCGATGAAGTAGATCGTCCTAGCAACAGCGGAGGAGGCGAGAAAGCCGGAGAAATGAAGGGCATCCAGGTCAAACGGGAAACATTCGGACCTTGGACCCTCATATGGCAAGGGCAAACGAGGTCATACGGAGAATTGGCGGACTTCGGACCCGCCTAAAGAGGACACACCGTGAATTAACGGTACCTCGATGGACCTTGGACCCGCGCCCAACGCGGGCAACGAGATCATACGGTAAATTGGCGGACTTTGGACCCGGATGAAAAGGACACGCCGATAATGAACGGTACTTCAGTGGACCTTGAACCCGAGCTCGACGAGGGAAATAACGGCACCTACTGCGCCTATAAAAGGACGGCGCAAGCGCAGCTCGGGACAGTACGAGTGCGAGAATCAGAGCGAGTGCGTGACGCGGAATAAGTACAAATCGAAACCGAAGTGCCCAAGGATCAAGATAGCAAAGTCGAGATCCAAGGTCCATCGAGGTACCGTTAATTCACGGTGTGTCCTCTTTAGGCGGGTCCGAATTTACAATTTATAATCTTGATCGTCAGTCCAGGCGGGGAGGTGGAGTTCTGATTGTTGTCGACTCAACTTACGAAGTATTTAATGACATCGAATTGCTAGGTATAAAATTATCGTGTCCCGGCAGTTTTGTATATATTACTTGTTCATATATCCCACCATCATATGAGTTCCCTATTTACGTAAATCACCTTTTCGTTATTCTTTATTTTCTGATTCTTTATTTTCTGCTCGCTACGTAAACGTGCGGCTAGCTCAGAGAGGTTGTGAGTTCGTTCCACCAAATTTATATTGAGTGACTGCTGGTGCTGGTTTATTGATTCTCTAAATATAGCCTTATTGCTATTATTCTGCTGCCCGTTGTGCTGTCTTCTGCTGCGTTGCTCCTGGCTCGCTGCTGCGCTGCTCCTGCTGTGCCGATGCGTCGCTCCTGGCTTACTGATGCGTCGCTCCTGGCCTGCTACTGCGTTGCTTCGGCTTGCTGCTCCGGGTGACGAGATCGGGACGGCTCCACCAAAAACCCTGGATGTTATGCGAGCTTCCCTACCGGGGCCGGCAAGGTGTAGCGCCTAGCAGGTGAACCGAAGTTTCGCCTTATCGCCTAGCCACCTTTACCGCCTGGCTTCCGAGGTTCAGCTTGGATTTTGTCGGCAAGGTGTATCGCCTAGCAGGTAGAACAAAGTTCTCCCTTATCGCCTAGCCACCTTTATCGCCTGACACCCGCGCAAGAACTCCCTAAGCTTGATATTACCACGACCTAGCACCGTTGGATCTCAGCGTTGTAGACTTGTCGTCGTTCGGCGTCTCGACTTTGCTATCTTGATCCTTGGGCACTTCGGTTTCGATTTGTACTTATTCCGCGTCACGCACTCGCTCTGATTCTCGCACTCGTACTGTCCCGAGCTGCGCTTGCGCCGTCCTTTTATAGGCGCAGTAGGTGCCGTTATTTCCCTCGTCGAGCTCGGGTTCAAGTTCAGCCTCTCTGCGGCTGATCTCTCACGAGATCATACGGTTAAATTGGCGGACTTTGGACCCGGCTGAAAAGGACACGCCGATAATGAACGGTACTTCAGTGGACCTTGAACCCGAGCTCGACGAGGGAAATAACGGCACCTACTGCGCCTATAAAAGGACGGCGCAAGCGCAGCTCGGGACAGTACGAGTGCGAGAATCAGAGCGAGTGCGTGACGCGGAATAAGTACAAATCGAAACCGAAGTGCCCAAGGATCAAGATAGCAAAGTCGAGACGCCGAACGACGACAAGTCTACAACGCTGAGATCCAACGGTTGCTAGGTCGTGGTAATATCAAGCTTAGGGAGTTCTTGCGCGGTGTCAGGCGATAAAGGTGGCTAGGCGATAAGGGAGAACTTTGTTCTACCTGCTAGGCGATACACCTTGCCGACAAAATCCAAGCTGAACCTCGGAAGCCAGGCGGTAAAGGTGGCTAGGCGATAAGGCGAAACTTCGGTTCACCTGCTAGGCGCTACACCTTGCCGGCCCCGGTAGGGAAGCTCGCATAACATCCAGGGTTTTTGGTGGAGCCGTCCCGATCTCGTCACCCGGAGCAGCAAGCCGAAGCAACGCAGTAGCAGGCCAGGAGCGACGCATCAGTAAGCCAGGAGCGACGCATCGGCACAGCAGGAGCAGCGCAGCAGCGAGCCAGGAGCAACGCAGCAGAAGACAGCACAACGGGCAGCAGAATAATAGCAATAAGGCTATATTTAGAGAATCAATAAACCAGCACCAGCAGTCACTCAATATAAATTTGGTGGAACGAACTCACAACCTCTCTGAGCTAGCCGCACGTTTACGTAGCGAGCAGAAAATAAAGAATCAGAAAATAAAGAATCAGAAATAAAGAATAACGAAAAGGTGATTTACGTAAATAGGGAACTCAGATGATGGTGGGATATATGAACAAGTAATATATACAAAACTGCCGGGACACGATAGTTTTATACCTAGGAATTCGATGTCATTAAATTCTTCGTAAGTTGAGTCGACAACAATCAGAACTCCACCTCCCCGCCTGGACTGACGATCAAGATTATAAATTGTATACTTACCCTGGAGAATTTTGGAGCTGGGAATATCCGGTCTTAACAAGGTTTCTGTACATACCATAATATTATATGGGAAATAAAAAAACTATCCGAGTACAATTTAGTCAGCTTACTAAGTAAGCCTCTTGTATTCTGATAGGAAAGAATAAAAGGGGAGGCTAGTTTTTTGGGACAGAAGAAGATGTGGAAAGATGTGGACTCAGGTTCCGCACTCCAGCTGCTGGCGTCCCCCCCTGGTGTGGCGGTCCCCGTCACCGAACCCGGAGATGGAGGACGAAGGTAGAATCTCCGACTTGGAGCTGGAGTCGGAGGATGAGGCCGGCGTCCGGCCTGCAGGGCAGGAGACCGAGGTAACGGTCATCGACCTGCGCTCGTCGGAGGGGGAGGCGGATAAGGAGGACACCGGGACGGAGACGGTGAGTCAGGAAGTCTCCTCGGACGAGGAGGACGAAAGGCCCGGATGGCGTTCCGGAGGATCCGGAGGGCCGCAGCCGGATGCGGGCGGATCCGTTTAGGGCGATGTAGCGCCATCGGGCCGCCCGGAAGTGTTGAGGCGGATCTTCGCAGCACGGGCGGACGTGGTGCGAAAAATGTTCGCACATCGGGCGGTGGCACGAGCAGCCGCCGCAGCCAGAGAGTGGCAGAAGCAGCTGGATGAGGCCGAAGCAGCAGCCACTGGGAGGAGGTGGCCGAAGGGGGTGGCCGAGGGAGGGTGGCCGCCGACTGGCTGGGTCTCGAGGTCAGCGCTCCCACTAGGTTGTCCCCTTCGGCGTTCGTTAACGTGATGCTTGGGCCGGCTCTGTCGTGGTATGTTGCTTCCAGCACGTCCCAGATATCGACAAGTTGTTCTCCGTTTCTGAATAACATTCCGACTATGCCTTTCTCATATCGTGAAATCTGCCATCCAGGGCGATTATTAAGCCGGTAAGGATGCTTTCTCGACCGGGGTACAGATCTCAGTCGGATCTAAGAGTCCTTCACAAGAATTTTATAAATCACCGAAACACCGGTCTAGAGAGTTCCGCTCCCCAGGCGAAAGGATAATTTTGATGGGGAGTCTTCACCGAAGGTTCTTATTTGAGTCGAGGAAAACGCAGTCGACGCTGGCGGTGTAGAGTCCTAGTCTTGTAGTTCGTCAGAAGCGTAAAATCCGCCGGGCTGGACCTTCGGGCGAGGCCGAGCCGGGAAGAGTATTTTGCGGGCTATACTGTTCCTGCAGCTGAGCTAGTCGGTTCCACATTCTTTGTGGGAAGGATCCTGCGCTGACCAGGTTGGCAAACGCCTTCCTGGCCTCTTCGACGGTACCATCTGCTTTAAAGCCGAACTCAACTGCGAGGGAGTTGAATGAAGCTCTTGAATGCCTCAGCTTTCGAATGCTTCCCCTTCCTGGCTGGTAGTGTGTACTCTGGCAGTCGGGGTGTCGTAGGTGGCAGTTTCCGGCTCTCCAGGACAACGCCTCTTGAAACCACAAATCGATCGATCGCTCGTCCTTCGCGTCAGGTCCTGCTCGGTCGAGCACGGCACTCTGGATCTTAGACGACCTTCCCCCGAGCTTTATTGTTCGACTCTGGCAGACCCTTCCGGATCTCAACTCCCTGTGTCTCAATTCCTTGTAGACTTCCCACGGTGCTGCTTCGGACGACTGGATCTGTTGTTGCTGTCTTGCTGTCTTGGAATTGGTTCTTTGACTTTTAAATTTACTGATCTTGACGGATTGACTCCTCTTGATCGACTGATCAGATTCCAGCGCTGGGACTTATATAGGACTCCTGGTACCGATAATCCTCGGCTTCTCCTTTTTCATCTTTGCGCACGGCACTATACTAGGGTCCAAAGTCCTCAGTTTTCTACTGTTATCCCTACTCTCAACGGTGCGCCCGGCGCTCTCGCGCCTCTCTCTCCGCTCCTTCCCTCCATACTCTCTTTCCTTGTATTCTCCAAATTCTCTCTCTTACAATAGTAAATCAATAATTTTTTATGAATTCATGTTGAGTTGTATTCGCAATAAACTAAACAAGTACCTACTGCTTCAGTAAGTGGTGCCGAAAATCTTCCTTCAATCCGGATGGTACCTTGAGAAATTAAATTTAAGCAACCAGTTGAGTTTTAATGATCAGCAGTTAGGTCAAAGGCTAATATAAAAACTGTTTTATCAAACATTGCCTTTGTAATTTGCAGGCCTCGATCGTCATGTTTTATTCCACTTCCTCTAAAAAGCATATTATAAACCCCGCGCACTTTTGGCATTTTCGGTGTTCGAGAAATCAAACTCAAGGGCCTGAGGAGGAACTTGAAACCGCATTAACGAATAGGTTAAATTGTTTAATTTTAAAATGTTCAAAATAGAAGGGGTCCAGTCCACTACTTCCACTGAAAACTTGCACACAAACCGATAAAAGCTTAACGATAGTACTTCCGTAGATAGCTGATGAGTCTGAGGTGAAGTGCAGACGGAACTAGCTAGTCCCTATCATAGTCGGGTTCACTCCAGTGATAAAAGTTAAGTGGAAAAATCGTTGTGTTATAGAAGAAAATAAAATATAACCAACGCATTACCACGAGTAATCCAATAACTACAATTATTTTAACAGTTTCATTATTTGGTGGGTTAAACACATTGACCTGCTGTTATTCTTCAAATAATAACCTTGAGCTGTCACGTGACATTTTTAATTAGATTAAACAAATTTAATGAAACAGAGCTTCCTCCAATGGACTATTTTTTCATTCCCTCACAGACTAACTTCTTCTGTCGAAGATATGAATTCGCACAAAAGCTTGGTCATCCTTTGATTGTAAAAATATGAGGGTTTATTTGAATAATAATAATAATAATAATTTTAGAAAGATTTGCCGACACTTATATTAACTTGACCTCGTTAATTATGTAACTGCTCTCATCAATTTCCTGGGATGTTGTTGTTCACGGGCGAACAGAACTAAATATAATAATTAATCCTGATATACATTCTTTTCTTTAAAGATCAATACAATGAGGATTGACTCAATGCACTAAAAACGAATTTTAACACAAAAAATTATAATTGAACTTCGAATCTTGCTATTGAGGCTAATTTGTAAACTCTTCAAAGAGATCATACGCCTCGGCTCCTATCCGAACAAATGGAATAAATATACTATCATAATGATACCGAAGCCCGGAAAACGGCACAACAAATTCCGTCATCCTACAGACCAATAAGTTCATTAAAAGCCATGAAACAATCGAACAAGTTTAACAGAATGACATCAGAAAAACGCACAGCCTTCGAGCATCTCAAGCTTTCGATCGAGTCTGGCTCGATGGCCTCTTGCATAAGATCAAAACACACTTGCCTACATACACTCATAAACTACTTGAGTCGTATCTCTACAACAGAGTCGTCTTCTGACTACTCTATTATCGAAGCTGGAGTAAGATTACTCCGAAAGGAGAATTTCAAGAATTTTGGAAGATCCTTCCAAAGTCAGTCATCCAGCGATAATGGACAGATTTTATGAACGTTTCGCTTTAGCGAATTGTCCACGGCAATAAGCGGTGCTATTTGCGCTTTTGACCAGCAGTTGTTTCGCTACCTTCACAGCGCTCTCCCACAATCCTCCAAAATGAGGCGATCGACATTTGACTCCGCGCTGACTGAAGGTGTCCTCCGATGAAGCTCTGGCTGGCAAGATCAAATGTTTTGGCCATCTCACGTGAGGCGCCTACAAAATTTGAAGCGTTGTCACAAAATATATCCGTACTAAGGCCACGTCGGGCAAAGAACTGCTTTAATGCAGCGATAAACGCGTTCGCACTTAGGTCAGATACAATCTCTATATGACATGCCTTCGTTAAGAAGCAACAAATACACTGAGATAGACCTTGTCGGGACTTTTTCCTCGGATATTGAAGTGTATTTGTATTGGTCCTGCGAAGTCTAATCCAGCGCGCTCAAACGGATAATACTCCCTCGCACTCTGCTTTTGGAGGCGCACCCATTAGATGTTGTCCTAGGACAAGGGAGCTGCCGAAAGCAGACGACGCATCTTCTCACAGCCTTGCGAGCTATTTTTTCTGCAATTGATAATCCATCACTTCTGCGATTCCGCTGCGGCATGTAAATTCATCCGATGTGTGTATTCAACTAGAGCTTCAAATGCCAAATTATTATTGAGTGGTAACAAAATTGGATGAATTGTTTCCCGTGGTAAATCAGCCTTTAACAATCGCCCTCCTAAACGAATAACTTGTAACCCTTCTTGTACATCGATGAAAGGATTTAAGCCTTGTATCTTTGTTGATTTTAACGTCTTACTTCTCAATAGCTTACTATGGCATAAATTATAGAACGAAGGCCTCCAGCCATTTCGCCTGCCGTTAACTTAGGTAAGCCGGTCCTTTCTTGATTACTTGTTCGCTGTCACCGATATATATATCCAAAAACTCGCTGAAGCTTCAAACAAATCTTTTACAAATTTGCATTACTAACTAAATCTTCGTCTTTATCGCAACTTTCATGATAACGAGAATGCACCCTGCTTATACTCAGGCATTGACTCGTGCTTTTGTAACCATGGTACTTCCGGCCAGCTATCTATTGGCTGCTTGAGAAACGCTGGACCATGCCACCACAAACTTGACTTGTTTATGTATACGGAGTACATACCTCTGGAAACAATATGAGCTGGATTGCTTTTGGCTCTATTTTTCACCAATCCTGAATCTCTGAAAGCTCCTGTATAAGCGCTACTCTATTTGCGACAAATGTTGTCCAGAGGCTTGCATGCGACGCGAGTCAGTTGAGCACAATGGTCGAGTCAGTGAAATACCTCATTCTTGTAAGCTTTAAGTGAATACTGATCTAACCTTGGCCATTAACGATGTCATGAGCAATGATCCTTGCAGTTCTAGTCGGGGCAGATGTCACCCTTACTGGCGCCACCTTGGATTTTGAAGTTACCAAATGTACGTAGACTGATTCTTCATGGTCTGGACGCGAGCATAGATGACTCCGCCATAAGCGCGGCTTGAGGCATCGGAGAACCCATAAAGCTTTAGAGTGTTCAGATCAGCCTGAGTGGGACTACGGAACGAGGCATCGCGCACAGGTCGATTAACTTCAGCCTCTTGATATTTTTGCCACTGACTGGCATAACTAGGTGGAAACTCTTCGTCCCAATCAAGCTTTAGCAGCCACAGCTCTTGTACAAAGATTTTTCCCAAAATTATAATTGGGCTTAAGAAACCCATAGGATCAAAAACTTGCGATAATTCCGACAGCACTATTCTTTTGGTAATTCTGGGATTACTCCCCTTAAAAGAGAATTGAAACTGGTCGCCTTGGCTTAACCAATAAATGCCAAGCGCCTTTGCTGCATCTTCAGTCTTGAGCATAAGGGGTTCTTCTGGAGCTGCTTCACTTGCTCAGTCGGATAACTGCTACGCCTATTTATGTAGGACGAATCTACCGATTTTAGGAGACAGAAATTTCTCGTTTTAATTTGGACAACTCGGATGGAGTATCCGCCCAGCAATATCATCCATATAAAAACTTCTCCCAATGGCCTCGACTGCAAAAGGATAAGGCTTACCGAATTGTTCAACCAAATAAAACATGCTCGCACGGCTAGGTATGAAGCGGACTTGTTCCGTAGGTCACGGTTTTTAACCCGCAGAGTTTGCACCTCCTGGGAGTTATTAAAACGCACAGTATGCACTGAAATTACAATGGGGATCTATTACTAAAATTTGCCTATACATTTTGGCAATGTCAGCTGTTAGCGCGTACTTGTAAAATCGGAATCGGATTAATCTCAAAATAATCAGGCTGCAAAGTTGCTGCCACGAGCATAGTGTTATTGAGCGACACTCCGTTGCTGGACTTGCAACTAGCATTTGGTTGGCTATCCGGCCTTAAAACGGGATGGTGAGGCATAAATACTTTACATTACTCGTCTGACTCGATCTAGAACTTCTAAGTGACCTAATTCCTTGTATTCATCGATGAATTCTGTGTACTGCCTTTTTAGATCCGGGTTGCGGTTTAGTTTCTCTCTAAGTTCAGAAATATATTTCGCTATTGCATAGGTATCTCCCAACGGCATTTTCGGACTTTTGAATGGAAGAGCCACCACAAGATGTCCGCAAGTAGAACGACTAATATTATTGACAAAATGAGTCTCGCAATTCTTTCCTCTTGATCAATTTCGGCTGGCGGAGCCAATTCTTCACACTTCCAAAACTTTTGGACTAGCTCGTGTAGGTCATTTGTTGCTTGAACTTTCTTTCTGTTTCACTAACTAACAAGGAGACGCTCGTAGAATCGGCTAGTTCCGACGACTACCCATCCTAAGAGTGATTTTTGAGAGTGGGCATTTCTGGTTCCAGCTCGATCTGTCCTGCTACAATCGGCTTAAAGAAGGATGATACACCCAGCAGCATATAAATTCTTTTTCCAGAATCGAATGTGGGATCTGCCAGTATTACGCACTTCAGTGTCTGTGACTTCACTCTATGTGCTACTCTTGAAGGATGATACTGTGTGATTTCGGGCAAAACACAAAAGCTTTCGCTGGCAGCAAACCTTGTCACTCTAGACTTGAATGTGGCTGTTACCGATCCTCTGGTCTGAGAAGTTGAATTACCCATTCCACTAAGTCTGTACTTGATTCTCTCACTGTCAACTTTAATTTGCCACTTACTTAATCGTCAAAAAAATTGCAACTTGCTTCCAGAATCTAAAATACACCTACAGTTTTGATAAGTTCCGTCGCTGCTTTTAATAAGCACGACGGCAGATGCTAGAAAACTGATGGATGACTTTGCCAACAGCGAACAATGTAAAGAATTCTGAGGTTGTTGAACCAGTGTGGTCGGGCTAGAACTGATTGTGAAGCAATTCATGATGAGGCTTACTACAAGCGCTACAGTATGGCTACCATAGGCTCTGGTAGAATGGCGTTTGCTAAAACAGACTAGGCAGAGAGATCGCTTCTTGACCTCCTGATACCGTTGAATTGGGAGAGCTCTTTAAATTTTGGACAAGATTTAATGGAATGTCCATCTCGACAAATAAAACAGCTGCCTTTTCCATTGCTATATACCGCTGTAGCTAAGCTTGACTTCTTGGAATTACTTTTAGTATTGTGTTTGGAGCTGTTTGTCTGCCGAGCCTCCCGATTTGCCAAATTCATACCTCTAGATACAAAAACTTGATAGCATTGGCCAGGAAGGGAGTTCAGTACAATCCCATTCACTTTCCCACTTATCTACAGTTTCCTCGTCTAGCTTGCTGCGAACAAATTAAATATAACCGCGTCTAAAATCTCTAGCTCTTTAGCTAGCAACCGTTAAGAAACTAGTTGCGAATTTACACTGTCTACTGAAATTCTGAAAGCTTCTGAGTTGGTATGCTTGACACGCTATAAGTTAAAAAGCTCTAGTACATGGGACTGAACAATGCTTGACTTGTTTTCATAGCGATCTTGCAGTAGGCGAAGAGCACGAATATAGTTAGCCCCTTATATTTCCAAGCAATCAATTGTACTTAGCGGTACGGGACCTAGAGCAGATCTCAAATGAATCATTTTTGATAGATCATCCAGCTCACTGTCACAAGCTATCAGCATTTTAAACTTATTAAACCAACTTGTCCACTCTGTAATTTTCCGGAAAATTCCGGTACCTTTAAAGACGGAAGCGGGACCGATCGCGGCGGTCGCGCTACCTGTGTACTATTCAAGACGTCAGCACTGCTAAAATTCTTTAAACTGCTAGTACGTCAACTTTAAATTCACAATAAAGTTCCTCTACAGAGTTGCGATTATCAAATTCGCATGCATCGTCCGTCTCCTGCTCGATCCTGGCTTGAATGTTGCAAAACTGGCTGTAATTAGACTCCACTAGGCTAAACCGTGCTTCTAGTTCTGCAGGCGTCATGGTGGCATTGTTTGCTGTAATGAATTCTTTATTGCGTATAAAGGAATTCACTAGGCCAGTTCGAGCTGTAAGAGTTTCATTCTCCTTCGGTTTTTTAGGAGCCATATTTTAAGGAACGAATTTACAATGTTATTATTATTATTATTTTATTTTTTTTTATTACAGGCTTAAATTAATTAAATTTCAATTTATCCTCAAAATTCCCTTTGTTGCTTAGCTTGGCAATATTCTTCAAAATTTCACTCAAAAGTTACTCAAAAGTACTCAAAAGCCCATTTCAAGCAAGTGTACGTGAAAATATATAATCTACTCCGCAATGCGTATATGTATGTGTGGATTTGCGGTCCCACTTTGCGTGTATCAGAGTAATTGTAATGGTGTCCTATACTAACGGGCAGAAATACATGTGATCCCTGTTTGGAAAATTGGTAGCGATCAATTCAAACCACACACAGTAAGGACTGATTACCACGTTTATGTAATTGTTTAAGCAGGGTAATTATTAACACATCAAATCAAAAAACATGCCTGCCAGAAATATTAAATTCATCAACACAGTTAGGACTCACTTTCCAATATAGTCGATGCTGCCGCAGTAGCCGTCTCAGTTATGACACAGTCGCCGGCTAGTAGTTGTTTCAATTAAATTGAGCTCCAATGACGAACTCCTCCGGGATTGAACTTTATCCAATAAGTCCCTGCTCGGGCCCCAAAATGATCGAGCCCAAAGCCCTTCCAGCTAGCGTTTATTTTAAGGATCCAAATTTGTTTTTTTCCAGCAGAAAAAAAGCACAGTCGCTCAGTTTAAAGTCTTTACTCGAACCGCAGTGATGACAAAGTCGACTTGGCGTTTGTCGATAGTGTTTTCATAACAGCGATAGTTTTAACCTTAACATGTTCGTAATATCGATAGGGTATTCTCATGCTAACATTTCAATGCAAGGAATATACTCAATAATTTCAACAGAATTAATTTAAATAAGCGGCGCGAACACATTATAATAAAAACAAGAAAGGATTTTGATTTTAATTTAATTACAACCGTAATTCAATAATATTTAAAACAAAAAAAAATTAAAAACAACAAAGTTATAATTTTTTTGAATTCTTTTTTCCGATTGTTCATAGGAACATAGCTATATGATACAGTCGACCGATCCGGATCGTTCCGTACTACCAGCAATAGAAATACAACTTTTGGGAAAGTTTCAAGCAGATAGCTTTAAAACTGAGTGACTAGCTTGCGTAGAAACGGACGGACGGACAGACGAACGGACAGACGAACGGACAGCCGGACAGACGGACGGACGGACACACGGACATGGCTAGATCGACTCTCCTTGTGATGCTGATCAAGAATATATATACTTTATAAGGTCGGAAAGGTCTCCTTCACTGCGTTGCAAACTTTTGACTGAAATTATAATACCCTCTGCAAGGGTATAAAAATAATAATAATAGTAGCAAGGCCACTAACATCTTAGTATTCATGATGCTAATAATTTGCATGGGTGGGCCATGAGTAAACCACTTCCCTTATCAGGAAATTATGCAGTTAGATTTAGAATTATAAACGGGGAAGATGGATACAAGTTAGAAGTATACCTTAAATATCTTGTCGAACTTCATAAGGCACATAATTTATTGCCCTTCTTTAAACAATCTTGTTGGTTATAGACCTACTATATATAGATTTAAACATAAAACATAGAAAATTAGCTAAAAATGAATTTGAAACCTTTTTTTTTATTAATGAATTACGCTGTTTACGGAAAGTCTATGGAAAATGTGTAGATAACGGTTTTAGACAACGATTAGCTAGTCACAATTTAACAGTGTTGAACTTTTTGTAACTGATTTATCTGCAATAAAAGACACACAAACTTGATTTATTAATATAACTCATATATATTGAATAAAGTGATTTGGAACTGTCTAAATGGTTAATGTATGATTACTTTTATAATTTTCTTTCCATAAAGTGTCCTTCGTCAAGTACTCATGGATCTAACAAAGATTTTTATAAATTAATTTGAGAATTAATTATAAAAAATACCAAATTCCAGTCGGTTTGATACATCAAAATACAATGAAAATAATAAATGTAATATAGTTCAGGCCAATAATGAAGAACTGGGTTTAATGATGTACGTAAATGCAGAAAATATAATGAAGCCCTTTGGGGGTCTAAAGGCCAAAGCCTACATAATCTTATTTGTGTAGAACGGTAATCAAAATTCAGACCAAAGTCCTTACAAATGTATTAAAAAGACTAAGGGGTCCAAAGATCGGTTGTAAATCACATAATGGTTATATGTGAGCTGTTATGGTGAACAGCAAACCAATAGAAATACATAGATCGCATAATCTTTATTTCAGTATAAATTGTTAATAAAACAAGGCTTAGCTATAAGGATGATAAAAGGTTTATATTACCTGATAAAATAAATACACTAGTTCACGGACATTTTTAAATAAGAAATATTTAAGGTGATAGTAAAGATTCAATAAATATGTATTTAATATATTTAAATGTATAATTTGCAAATTTGTGTAAATATTAAAAAAAAATTCGAAATTATAAAATAAAATTATTCCAAATTTATATTTCAGCATTTGTTTATCTATCCGCGAAGAGTGGCTTTAAAAACTTTAAAAACTTCTGTTGTGAGGAGCTGCATCCATTGATCTTTTTCAAATCCCACGAAATTATTATTACTTTGCTGCATCCAGACCATTGGTGAAAATTTTCGTGACGTTAACAATCCATAACAATAAAAGTCCTGATTTTTTCGGTTTTTTTATTTTTTGTATCTTGGCACGTGGTTGAGCCGTCTTTCTAAGCTACCGATTTGTACCGATCAGACCGCTATATAACGGACAAAGTTCATGTAGTCATAACCGTAGTTGATATAAAAATCTCAATTAATCATGAACACTGTAAATCGAAGTCTTCCCCAATTTCTTTCATTTTAAACCACCATTCAACATAAAAGAATTGGATAATGAAACAATTAAACAGCAACACTTAAATCGTCCGAATATTAATGGATTGGTCAGCTGGAGATATACCATATACAATTCATTTGTATATTCTTGGCCTGGTACTGTGAAGTATCGGTGTGCTGCCAATTAAGATTTACGGTGAGAGGGTAAATGCTGTCAACATCGATACTATCGATTTTTTAATTTCGTGAAAACATCGATTTCTTTTTCAAAATATCGATCTTTTGGGCGAAGTTTCATCACTTCTAAAATTATGTTGCGCTGGTCCTAAAAGGTAATTTAGTTTTTAAGTGTTTCAAAATCCTTATTTATTATTTTTTGTTCCCATAGAATAATTTTGTGTGTTAAGACAAATTGTGACAAATTTTTGGAAGTAAAAGGTAATTACTTCGGTATGAGCCACATGCTGGCAGTCTGGTGCTACCATTTTAGAACTTTTTTTAAGTTCCAAGAAATAGCTGTTTTTTGGAAATTGAAAAAAATGCAAGTTACATATAATTTTTAAATGTTTTATTATTGTATTTGAAATTTGTTATTAATATGTATAACTTTTTATTATAATTGATTAGGAAACAATGAGGACTTAACAGCGGAGCGGAGCGAACAAAAAAGTGTCACAGTTCCAATGTCTGGAACTATTTTAAAGAATTACAAGGTGGAGCGGCCCAATGCATAACCTGTGGGAAGGTGTACAAGACCTGTGGCAGCACCACTAATTTTTTCAACCACATGACGCGAGCGCATCCCACTTTGCTAAGCAAGCCAAAAGCGCTGAGGACTCTAGAAAAGTTTTACGACTCCACACAGCCAAGGAAATACGAAAGTGGCTCGTCCCGGAAAGCTGCACTTGATAAGGCTTTGATAAGAATTATCGCAACTGAATTTCAGCCATTCCGAATCGTTGATGACATAGGCTTTCGCTATTTTGTCCACTGCCTAGATCCGCAGAACTCATTACCTAGACGAAGAACACTAAATGATGTTTTTTTAACAAATATCGAGAAAAAACTAATGGACGTACTAAGGAATGTAAGGTACTTTTTATTGACAACGGATGTCTGGACATCAAGGGCAAATGACCACTATTTAACGGTGACATGATATTTTCTTTTGGAAGACTTTAAGATAAGAACCGCAGTTTTGTCGACAAACAAACTTTAAGCTATCAGAATCAGACAAGCGAAAATATCGCCAGCTCTATACATACGGTTTTGTCCAAATGGGAATTGACAAACAAAGTATCTGCCATTGTTACAGATAATGCTGCGTCCATGATCAAATCATGTTCCATAATTCAAAAGAGGCATATGCCGTGTTTTGCTCACACGCTAAATTTGATTATGCAAGTCACTCTTTTGTTGGAAAACATAAAACCGATTGTTTCCAAGTGTAAACGTATTGTAACCTTTTTTAAAAGTAGCTCGATAGCTTATTCAAAGCTAAAAACTTCTCAGAGACCCGATTAATGTTACGGATTGACACAAGAAGTTCCAACACGTTGGAATAGTTTCAACAAAATGGTGAGCTGGATCCTGAAAATAAAAGACGCTGTTTCTCAAGTCCTACTAGATACAAAAAATGCACCTCCACTGCTAACAGCAGATGAGACTTCTGTTCTCAATGACCTGGAACTTCTTTTTGAGCCTTTTGATTCGGCCACAAACAGGGTTTCTGGAAGCACCTATGCGACTATATCATTAATCATACCTCTCTCTGCTGATCTCCACCAACGTGTCAGCGACATGCACAAGTCATTGAAAACGAAAATCGAACTGTTCCAAAAATCGCCACCATACTGGATCCTAGATTCAAGAAAGAAGGTTTCCGAAGCAGCAGTTGTGCTGATTCAGCTGCTGAATTTCTTCGAAATGACATATCCGAACTTGCCAAATATTTGAATTCTGTTACTGTTTCAACACCGGATCCACGAACACACGAAACCCCAGCCCGTGATTCCGGAGGGGATGCAGCCTTTTTTTCGTTCATGAAAGCGAAGTTGTCAGACAGAGCCAAAACTCCCAAAATCGGATTCAATAATAGTTCTTCGACAATATTTGGAGAAGCCACATGCTAGTCCAAATATTAGTGTCCTGGACTATTGGAAGGTTTGTTAATTTATTTTATCTTATTTCACTGCAAAAATCATAACTACGTTTTCTTTTTCGTCAGACTCACGCCACTGAAATGGAGTTTTTAAAGGAGTGTGCGTATCGATATTTGTGTATCCCAGCTTGCTCGACGGAGTCTGAGCGAATTTTCAGCGGAGACGAGCACCTCTCAAGCCGGCTACGGTTAATAAGCTTATTTTTGTGGGCAGAAATTAATGGCTTTTAGAAGCTTAAAAATGTAGTATTTGTTTTTATTATAAATATTTTGTATTTTCTTTGTTTCTTAGTTTTTAGTTTAATGATATGATATATGAATGAAGTAAATGATCTCAAAATAAAACTTTCTTGCTAACTTCGGGCGGAGCCGAAGTTGATATACCCTTGCAGAATATTATGTACATTATATTCTCCAAAATTATTCATATGATGCATTCTTAATACTCATAAAAAATCCCAACTTTATGAATGAAGTAAATGATCTCAAAATAAAACTTTCTTGCTAACTTCGGGCGGAGCCGAAGTTGATATACCCTTGCAGAATATTATGTACATTATATTCTCCAAAATTATTCATATGATGCATTCTTAATACTCATAAAAAATCCCAACTTTCTAACTTTAAAAACACCAAAGTTATGGCATATCCAATCGTTCCGTTATATGGCAGCTATAGGATATAGTCGGCCGATCCTTATTAAAATTGGTAGGTCGGATTGATTGGCCAAAAATAAAACCCATAGAAAATCCCAACTTCCTAACTTAACAAACACCAAAGTTATGGCATTTCCGATAAATCAGTTATATGGCAGAAAGTGTGCAACGCAGTGAAGGAGACATCTCCGACCCTATAAAGTATATATATTCTTGATCAGGATCACCTCCTCAGTTGATATAGCCATGTCCGTCTGTCCGTCTGTCTGTCCGTCTGTCTGTTTCTACGCGAACTAGTCTCTCAGTTTTAAAGATATCGAATTGAAACTTTGCACACACCCTTCTTTCCTTTGCACGCAGTATATATGTCGGAACGGCCGGGATCGGCCGACTATATCCTATAGCTGCCATATAACTGATTGATCGGAAATGCCATAACTTTGGTGTTTGTAAAGTTAGGAAGCTGGGATTTCCTATGGGTTTTATATTTGGCCAATTAATCCGACCTACCAAATTTTATATGGATCAACCGACTATATCCTATAGCTGCCATATAACTGAACGATTGGAAATGCCATAACTTTGGTGTTTTTAAAGTTAGGAAGTTGGGATTTTTTATGAGTATTAAGAATGCATCATATGAATAATTTTGGAGAATATAATTTACAGAGTATTCTGCAAGGGTATATCAACTTCGGCTCCGCCCGAAGTTAGCTTTCCTTTCTTGTTAAAACTGAGAGACTAGTTTGCGTAGAAACAGACAGACGGACAGACGGACACGCTTATATCAACTCAGGAGGTGATCCTGATCAAGAATATATATACTTTACAGGGTCGGAGATGTCTCCTTCACTGCGTTGCACACTTTTGACCAAAATTATAATACCCTCTGCAAGGGTATAAAAAAAATAAATTCGATTTAATCCATTTTTTTTTCTTAAAAGATTTTTTCGCAGCTCTAATAAATGCCCTTGGCCTTCAGCTCAGTAAGCGTATTGATTATATAATAACGGCGATGGCCGGAGTAATGTTCATGAGCAATAGCTCTTTATTTGAGTGAATTCAAAGCAAGACTAAATATAAGGATTTGGCTTATAGCTTACAGAAGCTCACAGCGGCCACGCAAATATGCTGTGTTTGCCGTCTGTGCACGAGCGTCCGGCCCGTCGCTAGATCAGCAAGTTAAGTCCGCCCTCGGCCGATCTTAAATCAGCAATAAAATCTCTTTTTTGGACCGCGGATATTTTTGCCATAGTGAGTCGCTGATAAGTGAGACCAATGCAGAGCGCGCAGCATATTGCTCCGGTATTAATTGCTGCGAGATACGTTTGGTGGTTGTCGATGAGAACAGCTGGGTTGGCAGTGACGTTCAATACGGGAGAACTTTCTGACCCTGGGTTCTCTTTTGGGCATTAGCATGTTTGATGAAGAGGGTCTCGTTTATCGTGTTTCCAAATGGTGCCACGTCCCCTCTGACGCCCACAAGCCACAAGCTGTGGCCACAGTTTTGATGCTATTATGAAAATTTTAATTGATATGTATTTGTTTCGTCAATACCTATCGATTGGCCTAATTAAAGTTTGCCACGTCCACTCTAACGCCCAAAAACCCATTAAACGCTTAAACGCAATACAATATCGCCATCTAACGGATGACTTTGGAACAGCTGGCCAAGGTGCTAATTCGAGCGGCGAAAAACATACAAGAAGGCATATTTATTTTAAGTTGTTTAGCTGAGTAACGGGTATCTAATAGTCGAGGCACTCGACTATAGCGATCTCTCGTGTTTTTTTTTAGGAAATTTTATGATAAGGTATAAAATGTTTACGGACTGCAGAATTTTTACGGACAAAACAGACAAAAGCTCTTCTATGGGTGTGTTTCCTGAAAATGTTTTGTTCCGTGCCCCTAGTACAGAACCAGTGGCAAAAGTCGCCGCAATAAGTACAGAACAACTTGGGCTGCGGAGAAGTGAATACGTCAAGATTTCTTTTCGTACTGATTTTATTGACATGGATCCGGGTTTATATACATGATTTGGGTTTACAAGGATATATACTTAGGTCTAGTCTAGATAAAATGGACAACATGGTTTATTATCAGTTTACAGCAATAATAACCTAGTAATAATAAGTTTCCCAAGGGTTATGACAGATGGTATGAAGACACGTCCGTCGGCTGGGTGCATATGGTTTACATGCAGATGTACAAAGACCAGGATATCAGCTACATATTTATTATTTCCGTCTAAACAAACTGCATATAATGTTAGCGCTGATCTTGTTGTAAAGATCCATGTGTTCTAAACCAGACTAAATGTCTTTCTGCTTTTATTAATTTGCATGAAGAATCCGTTTTATTTTGAAACAGTTGCATTTCACAGCTAGTTGCAGACAAGAAGCTAATAGAGATATTTAATTGTCAAGTGTTATGTACCATAAAAATGTATTAAATCTATTTTCAGTAATAATTCTCTATCGATTTTAAACATATTTTTTCATCCGTTTTTATAAAATTAATTATAGAGTCTGTATAGTCATTTCATCTGCTTATCTTATAATACATATTAGTTGGAAAGTTTGAACAGCTGATAGATGTTAAGCCACCGATAGCTATGAGGCGGGGCACAGCCTGCTAAAATCGCTAATCAAAACACCCCCCACGGCTCGGCATGTAACAGCTTCTTTTGAATTTATGATCATTTTAAACAACCCTGTAAATCTACTATGTTAAGTTGCACTAGAAGCAACACTAATCGCTGTTTCTTTTTCGTCATCACGACGAATTGGCTCAGACGGCACTTGGAATAAAACTACGCAAAGGAGAACATCGTGTGTCTAATTTTAAAAACGCTAAGTTCTGTCGTTGTCTGCAAGATGCTTTTTTACTCATTTGCTTTAGGGTGGACACACACCTCTGCGTGGACTGCGCACTCAAAAATATCGTCAACTCTTCAAGTGCCACCAATTGTGACCCAAGTTATCGTTGGATCTCAGCCGGCTGTAAAGCCGCAACTTTACTAAAGTGGAAGCTGCATTATACATAGCTACCGTTTGGCCACAAATTTTCGTTGGATTCGTCGGCTCCACCCACACACACACACGTGACCGCACTCTGGAAGTCATCATTTCGCTGTTGGAAGTGCATAAGTATCGCCAAATGGGGTATGTTACAATCTGCTAATAAGCAGCATTTTCGCAAACACATATATTTTCATTCGTGGACCAATACATAGAAGCAAGTTCACAGATTTTCGTTCGTTGCTATGTCGCGTTATTCGCCGGCAGAAGATACCTGTGCTGCAAGCGCACACAAACACATAAATAGGTGAAGCGAAAACTAATACAACGACACCAACAATTTGCATTCCTCGGCTCCTTATTTTCGTTGGGAACCGCGTGTTCATATTGATCTCTTTTGGGCCGAAATTTTATCGCTGCTCTTTATTTCCACTGCTGAGTGCATCAAGCTTAATTGATGACTATATAAAAAAGGCATTCATCCTTCAGCAGAAAATCGAGGAAATCAGCTTGGACATAGCAAGTCGTGCGGACCTGGAGGAATTATGCATTTCAGCTAGGTCGTTCCTTATGTCAGTTTGCACTAGGTCAGACGCAGATAGGGAACACTCTAGATTGTCTTACAACTTGGGACTAAATACGTCCACGTCGCACAGTAGGTATCTCCTGCACATGAAGTTGCCGAAGTTTGATGGCAATTATGCGGATTTTAAAAACTTTATGGGACTCTTTAAAAGCTTAGTTGATGCAGATCCCCAATTAACAAATGTAGAAAAGTTCAATCACCTGCTGTCGTGCCTAGAAAAGGAAGCCCTAGGGACTGTCAAGGCAAATCAAATAACGGATGATAATTACCCAAAGGCATTGAAGAGTCTTTGTCGAGTCTATGATAATCCTTGCTTAATCTTTTTTGATTGCTTAGCACGGCTGTTCAGTATTCCCACAATTTCAGCGCCGTCTGCCAACTCGTTGAGATCGCTCATCGACACGGTCACGGCAATCTATGAGGTTCTATTAACTCTTAACAAAGTACACCCAAAAACGCGTTCTAGGTGGGAAGAACAAATAGTCCAATCTATTCCCCTGTGGGTTAAATGCGCTGACGCAATCGCGACGGCAACAATCGAAAGGCTAGTAAAACTTCCCTGACTGTGTCACAGTCTACCGAAGCTGCGAACTCAAAATGCTACTTCTGCAAAGCAAAGAAACATTATATTCGAGCTTGTCCGTCCTTCGCAAACGCATCCGTGGAATCACGTTTTAAATTTGCAAAAAGTTGTCCGCTCTGCATAAATTGTTTGCGTAAAGGACATGGCGTCCTTCAATGCAAGTCCTCATCTTGTCGAGTCTGCTCAAAGCCTCACCACACACTGCTACATAGGTACAATGTGGTACCACCAACTCCATTTGGAAATGGGAAGCAACTGCACAGATCATCGATACTCAACCAACTCAGCAATCACTTAACGCATCATTGAGCCATAGTCAACAAAATGGTGTCAATCAGGTTGGCCACGGCTCTCGTTGATGTAAAGAGTCAATCAGGTCAAAAACAGACGGCGAGGGTTCTTTTGGATTCGGGCTCACAGGTTAATTTCATAACCGAAGAACTGGCAAAGGGTATTCAATTGAAAAGGTATCAACACAACACAACTTTATCAGGTATTGGCAACCCACATTTTACAGCTTGCCATGCAGTTCAAACTACAATTTTCTCTCAATTCCTTTGAGGTCGTGGTTGAATTTATTGTGTTGAAAGCATCGACCTTCTCATAGGGGCAGACGTGCTTTTTGATTTGCTGACAACAGGAAAGATTCGACATAGAGACTCCGGTCCCACTCTTTACAAAACAGTATTCGGTTGGGTAGCTTCCGGAAGTTGTACGGTTTTGCGACCCTTAGCATCATCAGCGCGCTGCATGTTAGGGACGGTTGACGAGCCTCCTGCAGTTGACTCCCTTCTACTTGCTAAACTCTGGAGTGATGTCCAGAAATTTATCAATTTTAGTGTAGACAAGGTAGTAATGTGGTCAGATTCCGAAGTAGTACTTTTTTGGTTACGCACAAGACTCTCAACCCTCAAAACCTTTGTAGCCAACAGGGTCTCAGCCCTTCATGAAGTCGCACTAATTGCAATTTGAAGACATGTGCCAACTAATTGCAATCCTGCAGACCTTCATTGTACAGTCAAGGAGCTAGACGCGTCCTTCTGGTTTGGTGGACCACCGTTCTTGAGTGCTGACCATAGTACGTGGCCAGTCAATGAACATTTGGCGAAGACTTTACCGGAAGCCCAGGCTGAAATTTGAGCTAATGCTGCATCACACACCACCTCAGAGGCTGAGTCGAATCCAATTCTTCGCGTCGTTGAAAATTTCTCCTCGTATCTAAAAGTAATACGAATCGTCGCCTATATTTCTCGCTTTACAAGAGGCCGAAATTGGATTCTGTGGACTAGCACTACGCTCTCAGCCTCCGAATTAGCCTTCTCGTTCAACGTGAATCATTAGTCATCGAATTTTAAAAGTTGTCTAAGAACCAGTACGTGTAAAATTCCTTTCTAAAGCTTAACCCTTACAATTAATGCGAGTTGGTGTCTGCTTGTTGCACGCTCTATTGGAACATAACGCCAAGTTTCCCTTATTAATGCCGAAGGGAAATTATTTCGTAAGGCTGTACATCCTTTATCTTCATCACACCAATTGTCACGTTTGGCAACGCGCACTCGTCGGCTTGCTTCGTCAAAGTATTTGGCTGATCAACGCCCGTCGAGAATGCAGTGCTGTCGTAAGTCAATGCACTCACTGCTTTCGATACAAGCCTCGGTTGTATTCTCAAATAATGGGCAATCTAAGCAATCGACCATTCAGAGTTAGCGGAGTGTATCTTCACGGCCCAATTAGAGTGTCATTACGAATCCGCGGTAAAATCATACTTAAATTGTACGTTGTAGTTTTTATCTTCTTCTCGACAAAAGCTATTCATATGTCATCAAATCTAAACGCCGCAGATGTACTATCTAGAGAGATAAATGCATCTCAATTAAGTTCACATACGTTGTGGTTATACGGACCATTGCGTCTTCATGGACCAGAAGAGAAATGGCCAGCTCTATTTGAAGCTCCAAAAGACAACACTATTTCTTTGGATCGAAAAACAAAAATTGTTACATTGGCAACAGTTTCACTTGGTGATGAAATATATTGAATTAAACACGGAAGTTCATTTAATCGTTTACAACGTATAATTGCATAAAATAGAAAAAAAACCGTGGTTCTAGAGCTTGTCGAATTAGAAGAAGCTAGGCGGATAATAATACGTTGTATACAACAGGCTGATTTCACAAATGAATTTAATTACCTTCGACGTCATCCTGAACGCCCTGTAACGACCCTGTTTTGGGAGGCGGTGTAGCTCGCCGTGGTTAGGGTTCGCGACAGATATTTATATTTTCCTCAATAGATCGATTTACCTCCCTTTCCCCAATAATGACACAGAGGGATAGAACTAGAAAGGAGACGTGTATTTCGAAGTAATCGTACAATATACGTTGGTCGTGTGGTTGTGTATAGATGAGTTGGGACTGCTTGCTTTGTCGATTCGGCGCTACGGAAGGGCCGAGTGCTGAACTGCTTGCTCTCGTGATCCGGCGCTACGGAAGGGCCGAGTGATAAACTGCTTGTTGTCGTGACCCGGCGCTACGGAAGGGCCGAGTGATAAACTGCTTGCTGTCGTGACCCTGCGCTATGGAAGGGCCGAGTAATGAACTGCTTGTTGCGAGCTTCGGCGCTGCGGATGGGCCGAAAAGTCGCGTCGGCGGAGTGGACTGCTTCGTCGTGTGTACGTCGGGTTCGTAGTGTTCTGGGTCGTTGGGAGAGATCTACTTGGATTTCTAGTGGGATTCGGGAATGTAGGCATCGTTAGTTTCGGTCTGCCGGGCATCGTTAGGTTCGAACTGCCATTCTACATCCGTTTCGTTCCCGGGTCGGGAGCCGGAATCGTGACGTCTGGGGGAACTCACTGAGGTGGGCCTGTATTACGTAAACTGGGCCGCCTCAGTGATCACGAATGGGTCTGGGCTGAGTTCTAGGAAACCACACCGGGACGCCAGTGATCCTCACCAGGTCGCAGAACCGATTTAAAAACCGAGTTCTTACGGATCCATCACGACTACCAAGACTATCTACCAGAACACTCGGATATTTCTCCTGGTTGCGGATGTTTTCTCGATGATCGTCGGAACGCAAGTGGCGCCCAAGCAGATTAAAAACAAACAGATAGAAACTTCAAAATATCAACAAAGATCGTTTACCCTCTCCCTCAACACAGCACGGATTAATAATGGCAGACAAGCTGACTCGAAGCTGGATCAGCAATTGCAACAAGGCCCAACTGGAAATCTATCTGAGGGAATTCGACATCGAGCCAGAAACGCGGTGCGAGGACATGCGGAAACAAATGTCGGAGTTAATCAAGAGCGGTGCCCACAGCGAAGAAACCACCAAACGTCTCCAAGACCTAGCACAGAAGCACGCGAGAACCCCATCACCAGCACCCGACGGAATGGAGAAAAACCAGAACTTTTTACCGATACCAGACTGGAAAGAAACAAGCAGCGGAAAACCCGTACCCGATCCCAGAAAGACCGACATGGTGGCCACAATGGGAGTAATACGAAGCTGGGGAGAATTTTATGACGGCACGGGCGACCCAGCAGAATTCATTTGTAGAACGGAAGAGCTGGCAAGGGCCTATGGGATAGAGCTCGACCACGCAGCAGAAGCTATGGTAATTTTCCTCAGAGACTGTGCCCTGGTGACACACCCATCCTACCCCAATGCCATCGTGGGAAAACTTAAAAAAAAATTCATGGAATACTACAGACCAGCGGACCACGAAGAGAAAGCGATGGAAAACATAACACGCAGGCACTAGGGTACGAACGAGCTAGCAAAGGACTACGCGCGGGAACTCCGGAAGATTATGAGATTTACCCCACTCACGGAAGAAAAAAAAACTAGAGTGGGTTTACCGGAACAGTCGAGTGGAATTTAGAAAGTATGCTAAACGGGGAGAATGCCGAACCCTAGCAGAATACCTCCAGTTTGCAAAAGAATTCGAGGCCCTCCAGCCACAGGAACGCACAACACAACAAACACCGTTAAATCACTGGACACCACAGCAGCGACCGGGAAATTTCGAGAGACAACAGCAAACATCTGGAAATTTCGGGAGACAAACGAGAAACCAATGGAGACCCCAGGAACCACCACAAGCACTGAACGGAGGAATCACAAGATCATTCAGCATGAATAATAGATGTTCATGGTGCAAAGGAGAGGGACACATAAGACGGCAGTGCAACAACACACCAATAATATATTGCTGGATATGCGGACATGATGGAATACGCACGATCAATTGCTGTCGCCGGAACGAAACGGCGGGAAACGCCAGAGGCCCATGGGATCAGAGCGGGCACCCAGGGCAAACACCACACCCGCAACAGCAATAAACTTCAATGGCCGACGACTACTTGCACAAGTAAATATAGGCAACACAGGAGTTCGCGGGCCATAGACACGGGAGCCACAAGAAGTTTCGTCGCCAGGAAACTAGCCAACGACATAGCCAGGCTTGGGATAAGGAAGCAAGTAACCGAAGCCATTAGACTAGCAAAAGGGACAAACAGAACAGTCACAGAGGCACTGGAAGTACCAATATATCTCGGGAACAAAACAAGCATGACGACGCTGCTAATCCTCGAAGAGGTAATCGGCGACACTACGATGCGGAGGCACCACAGCAAGAATGAACATGAACAGAAGAAACAAAAACAGAAACAAAAAACAGAAGAGCCACGGCATCGGATCACTAGCGACAGGCGATCTATCCAGAATGCCAGAAGAAGAAGCTCACGGAGCCGAGGTCGAAGAAGACATCTGGATTAAACAGAAACTCCTAGAAATCCCGAAACATGGCCAGATTACGCGATAATCAACGGAAAACTATACAGACATCTACCGTCATGGGCCGCAGAAGAGGACACACAGCCATAGAAACTATGCATGGCGAAAAGCCAAAGAGCACGAGCACTGCGAGAAAACCACAGCGAAGCAACAGCAGGACACCCTAGGGGTCAGAAAAACAAAACACCGGATGAAGGCGACTCCAACAACCAAGGAAACGACCACAGCAACAACACGGCAAACAAAGGCGACACCAAAAACCAAGGAAACAACCGCAGCAACAACACGGCAAACAATGGCAACAATGACAACGAAGCACCAGGACCCAGCGTCACAAATAATCGCGCACTTTAAAAAAGCGCGATAGTCGACTACCATCGCTATATTCGTAACCCGATAACGAGTTATCGATATCGGGATTCTCGACTTCGACCGCTCTGGGCACACACAACGGGGCCTATATAAGCAGAGGCAAGACCCCAGATGACTCACTTGCGTTCCGACGATCATCGAGGAAACATCAGCAACAAGGAGAAATATCCGGGTAAGTGTTCAGGTAGATAGTCTTGGTATTGGTGGTGGATCCGTAAGAACTCGGTTTTTAAATCGGTTCTGCGACCTGGACAGGATCACTGGCGTCCCGGTGTGGTTTCCTAGAAATCAGCCCAGACCCAGTCGTATTACGTTTACGTAATACAGGCCCACCTCAGTGAGTTCCCCCAGACGTCCCGACCCGGAAACGAAACGGATGTAGAACGGCAGTTCGAACCTAACTATGCCCTACATTCCCGAATCCCACTAAGAAATCCAAGTAGATCTCTCCCAACGACCCAGAACACTACGAACCCGACATACGCTTCCGCAGCGCCGAAGCGAATTCTCGCCTCTTCCGCAGCGCCGAAGCGACTTCTTGGCCCTTCCGCAGCGCCGAAGCGACTTCTCGGCCCTTCCGCAGCGCCGACGCGACTTCTCGGCCCTTCCGCAGCGCCGACGCGATTTCGGCCCATCCGCAGCGCCGAAGCTAGCAGCAAGCAGTTCATCACTCGGCCCTTCCGTAGCGACGGGTCACGACAACAAGCAGTTTATCACTCGGCGCTTCCGTAGCGCCGGATCACGACAGCAAGCAGTCCTTCACTCGGCCCTTCCGAAGCGCCGTATCGACAAAGCAAGCAGTCCCGACTCATCTATACACAACCACACGACCAACGTATATTGTACGATTTCTTCGAAATACACGTCTCCTTTATAGTTCTATCCCTCTGTGTCATTATTGGGGAAAGGGAGGTAAATCGATCTATAGAGGAAAAAATATAATAATAAAATAAATATCTGTCACGAACCCTAACCACGGCGCGCTATACCGTCTCCCAAAACAGGGTCGTTACAGCCCATTACCCAATAGTAGCAAGGTCGCATCTTTTCATCTTCATTTGGACGAAAAATCTTTCATAAGAGTAAGAACAAGGATGGAAAATGCCCCAATTTCTCGGGATGCAATTAATCACTACTTACTCCCATATAATGACAACATCTTAAAAATGCTGCTACATAAACTTTATGAGGAAAATATGCACTGTGGTCAAAATACTTTAAAAGGTATTGCACGACAACAGTGTCACATTATCAAAATCACTCCTATGGTTAGAAACGTAATTACCATGTACCAGGTTTCGTCCAAAGTTACTTTTTCAAATAATGGGAAAACTACCTGAGCATAGAGTCTCACAAAATATACAATTTTTAAATACCCGAGTTGATTATTGCGGACCCTTCTGGATACATCACAAGGTCCGAGGCAAGCGAGCAGTTTTTGTTTGTTTCCCCACAAAGGTTGTCCATCTGGAACTTGTGGGACAATTAACTTTCCAGCATAACGGAAGCTGCGCCAACTTATGAATGGCCCGCCGGAAAAGGCCTCCTCCACTAGTCCGCACGTCGACGACCCTGACCATGCCATCCTCCCCTGGTACTTGGTAGTTCGAGGTGGAGTGCTGATTAGTATCTGTTGAACTCTGCCTACGTGGCGATACCAATTTGATGGGTTTTATTGGCAAATCTTAGCAACATCGGTATCACAATTTTGTGGATTCTTTCCACCTGACCGTTGCCCATAGGCATGCCTGTGGTGATGTGAAGTAGTTGAACTCCTTGGCGGCTGCAGTACTCCTTGACAAGTCCAGAAGTGAATGCAGTTCCCCTGTCAGTAACTATTCGGCGAGGGTTGCCAAAGACTGCTGCTTGCTTCTCGAGCTTTTATAGAACTTTTTCGGATCCCGTAGATTTTGTTGGATAAAGCCAAACAAATTTGGAAAATCCATCAACGACCGCCAGAATGTGATTATATTTCTTCTTAGTATCTGTCAGAGGTCCAACGTGGTCGATATGATAGGTTCCAAGAGGTTCTTGAGCCTTGTCAATGGGACTGAGTTAACCCTCCTTCTTTCTTCTTTCTTAGACATTCAACGCATCCTTTGACTACTCTTTCGACTTTTTGCTGGATTCCTGGGATAACTGTTTTCTAAAAGGTCACGAGTCTTTTTGATAACGAAATGGCCCTCCTTGTGTGCAATGACTTTGATTTTCTCTTCCATTGAGTCAGGAACAAGCAGTAGTTCGTTAACTGCGTTCGTTTTGTAAAGGATATTATTCTTCAAAAAGAAGTCTTCGTATACGTCATTGCTGGTCATTACGGATTTAACAGCCTTTATCCAGTTGTCATTTTGTCCTTTTTTTTTGTGCCTCTAATAATCGTGACTTTGTGGAATCTGCGATCATAAAGCATGACAATCTGCTTAGTGCATCTACGTGCCTCATCTTGGTTCCAGCTCTATGCTCCACTTTAAACTCAAACTCTTGCAGAGCCATGGCCCATCTTGCAACTCGCGGTGGCAGGTCGTAATTTTTTATCGTCATTGCAAATGCGTTGCAGTCGGTTACCACTGTAAATCGCTTTCCGAACAGGTAGACTCACCACTTTTTCAGAGCGCTTACGAAATGCTAGAACCTCAAGTTCGTAAGAACTATATTTTTCTTCACAAGTGTTTGTCTTCCGACTTAACACTTGTTCTCATACGAGGTTCGTCGTGGGCGTTGATAAACTGGAATGTCGTCTTCCAATACAATTTTCATACTCACAGGTGAGTTAATTGATTTTTCTGGTTTATACCCTGTAACAAGCTGCTCTATCTCTGGCTTTCGATTTTTATCCAGGTGAGACAACTCAACTTTGTCCCAAAACAGAAGTTTCCCTGAAGATCTACGTGACACAAATACCCTTAAATGTTGGCGCAAAATCGCTCTCTCTTGCTATGAATTTCACTCCTTCTGAGGTGAACATAAGGTCGACGGATTTCAGCACATCATTTCCAACAATCGCAGCATACTTCAGTTCATGCTGTTTAGCCACATGAAAAGTCACCGAAAATAATATATCATCTGCTTGGATATCAACTTCAAAAGATCCAATTGTTACCAATTCGCCCTTGCCAATGCCTCTCAGGTGTTTAACAACTTGTTTAAGCTTCAGGCCATCAAAACTTCTGAAAATGTCCTCTCGCATCCTAAGTCAATCATGGCTACAAGCGCCACATCATTAACTTTCAGCATCTTGAAAATTAAGCCTTTCGCAAATTTAGCTTTTAGCTGATTATCAGACTCGTTATTAACGGAAACTTTCGTTTTCTTCTCATCACAGTGCTTCGAGATGTGTCCTTTCTTGTTACAATTGTAGCAAACTACTTCGCCTTTGCAATCTGACAATGGCCCTCCCTATTACATTTAATGCAATTTCTTTGAAAATTACCTTGATCTACAGACCTTCCTTATTTACTTTCATATCTGGTATGCCATCTACAAAATATGAAACTAAGCTTTCTTCGTCGAGATCGGCTTGCTTATCTCCATTAAACTCAATGCATGTCATTTTTGGCTGCTTCTGCCTCTGCCGCAAAATCTTATGTATTTCCGCCGAACATAACTTTTTTCCAAACTCTTGCTTCAATGCTTCTTTTAGCTCGATCCAACCTCTAACTCCTCTAACGATTCTGATGTAAAGCTTGGCTGCTCCAATCAGACGCTGTTTAGCATAAATACATTTCTGCAAGTTATCCCAGCCCACTATAACAGCAACATCATCGAATTCGGACAGCCAGTAATTGACGTCCTCTTGTTCGGAACCAGAAAACGAAGATACACTGTCTTGAAAATCGCGTAAAGTAAGTCTTGAGCTTACAGGTGCATTTGCTTCTTGGTAATTTGATGAACTACTGACGCTTACAGAAAATTTCACACGCATCGCCACCCACATCCAGCCCAAAATGATCGAACAGCCGATCCTGTAAAACACTCTTTGTTCCATTTGTTTCCAATCCCAACTCTGAACACTTTGCCCGCAGCAAAGGAACTGTCAATCAAGAATCGATCTAGCATCTATGTTAATGCGTCTAAGCCAGTTACAGTTCAATTTGATGCAAACCAAATGCAATTAAAAATTTTCAAATAAAAAAGTTATAAGAATTCCCCCTGTCGCTCACCACACCCAATTGAATTTGACTATCCAAAACGTTCTCTTCTTGCCACGATTCGACAACTCCTCCCGTCCAGTCAGCTCTCTTCTGTTGCAACTCGTTCTCGTCGATGTCGTCACAGCACTGCTTTCCTGTAGTTGTAGACCTTTGCGAAATTTGTCATTTATTTAGCAAACTCTTGACTCGAACTGAAAAAAATTTCATCATCTTTTTGTGGTTGTGTTTTTTATTTCCCAAGTTTTTAATTGCGTTTTACTTAGCATGTCGCCAAATTTTTGCACATACTTCAATTTTCCTCCAATTTTTCTTCTTTTTAACGGTTTTTTCGTCGATTAACTGCTCGTTTTCAATTTACTTTCATGTCTTTATGTGTTAACGCACAGTTGTTTTAATTGTCCTTGTATTTTACTTCCTGGACGAGCCCCCAATAATTTGTAGGGTATTACAATTACAATTACAATTCAAATTAAACAATTAAAGATTAATATTCGGGTTTTACGACTTTCGCACTATGGATACTTCGACCTCCTTTGTCAATTGTTGGGAATCAACTAAACTAGGTGTAATATCGTGGCGAGAAATTCGGGTGGAAGAGTGTGATGGAGAGTCATTTGCGATCATGATGATGAATTATACGCCTTGTTTTGAAATCTAGTCTATCAATATATCCCCATCCCACACTAATACCCGTCGCAAATATGTTTTATTTGTCACAGTTCACATGTCTTCTTAATGCTTTTGTCGTTATCATTTTTTTAGGCGAATTTAAATTTTTAAAAATAGCTATAAGTCATGCCGAGTTTGGTTAAATTTTTTGTTGACGAAACGGCTGATTGGAGCTCAAACGAAAAAGTTTTAAAATAAACTGTTACCGTAAGGTAACCTTCATTGGCATAGACATCCAACAATCAGTTGATATACTACCGTTATGCACACTTATTTTTATTTTTTTTTTTCGCGCGGTGTCCCACGGCATACATACCCGCCCAACCGACCGAGGGGCGCAGACGTGTATCGTACGGCACGATTCGCGATAAGATAGACGCGAGATAGGAAAAATAAGGTAAATTTCCGGGGAAAAAAGTAATAGTTAGATCAATCTTGTGCCAATGAAGCAAGTATCAATCGTTTTAGGAGCGGCAGAGAGTCAAGATTTGATAAAGTCTATTATAGTCAGAACATAATACTCTGAAAGGCTCATGCAAGGCATAGTTAGATCTACAATGATTTAAAATTAGGGGAAAATAATTTCTAGTTAATCTAGTTAATCTACTTGGCACAGAAAAGTTTAGCCGACTTAACAAGTCGGGGCAGTCAATATCACCATGTATAAGGTTATAAATAAAGATAGTACCAAGCATCGTTCTACGGTTGGCTAGGGATGGTAAATTAATCAAAAGAAGTCTACTAGAATAAGAAGGTAAGATAAGATTTGCATCCCAGTTTAGGCGCCGTATAGCAAAAAGAAGGAAGTTTTTTTGTACAGATTCAATACGACCAATATGTATTCCGTATTGTGGACTCCAGACGGGAGACCCATACTCCAGAATCGGACGGACTAGCGAAATAAATAAAGTTTTAGTCAAATAAGGATCATCGAATTCTTTTGACCACCTTTTAATAAATCCAAGCACTCCTCTGGCTTTATTAACCATGGAAGAAATGTGATTAGAAAATTTTAGTTTAGGGTCCAAGAGAACGCCAAGATCGTTTACAAGAGTTATTCTATCCAAAGAGCTGCCACTTAACGTGTAAGTCGCGTATATCGGATTGGCCCGATAAAAAGTCATCAGCTTGCACTTGGAACCGTTTAACTTTAGTAAATTATCTCGGCACCAGTTTTGAAAATTATCTAGATCGGATTGCAAGTTTAAATGGCAGGAAATGTCCTTATACTGCAGGCACAACTTAACATCATCTGCGTACATAAGTACGCGAGAATGACTTATAATTGAGGGAAGATCGTTAATAAATAATGTAAAAAGTAACGGACCCAGATGGCTCCCTTGTGGGACACCGGAGGTAACACGGAGAATTTCAGAAATTGAATTTTTAAAAAGGACCCTTTGTGACCTGCCATTTAGATAACTTGAAATCCATTTAAGCAGATCAACTGGAAAACCTAAAAGGTCAAGTTTTTGAATGAGAAGTAAGTGATTTACAGAGTCAAATGCTTTACTAAAGTCAGTGTAAATGACGTCTGTTTGAAAACTACTATTGAAGCCTTTTATCACAAATGAAGTGAGCTCTAGAAGGTTTGTGATTGTGGATCTACGTTTTATAAATCCGTGTTGACACGGAGAAATGATTGATCTGCAAAGGTGCTGCAAATGAGGAGTAATAATTTTTTCAAAAAGCTTAGGAATAGCTGACAACTTAGAAATACCTCTGTAGTTACTGGCTTCTAACTTTGAAAAGAGGAATAACAAATGATTCCTACCAAATATTTGGGAATTGGGAGGTTTCTAGAGATAAGGTAAACAACTTGTGAAGAGGTTTGCACAGGGCCTTAGCGCAATACCTAAGCACGCACCCAGGAATACCATCGGGCCCTGGCGAATAAACAGGCTTAATACGAAGAAGATCCAAAAGAAGAGAGCTTTCTGTTAAAGTGGGACAGAATATGAGGTTTGACTTGGACATGGTGTAAGAATAAGGCTGTGATGAATAATCTAAAGTAGAGTAAGTCGTTTGAAAAAATTAGGCAAATAATTCGTCTATTGCCTGATCTGTGGTTGCCGTCATGTTTTCGAACGACAGCGAGGAAGGAAAAGAATTAGATTTACGCTTGGTGCTAACAAAATTATAAAACTGTTTCGGGTCCTGAGAGAACTGGACCTTACAACGGTTTAAGTAACTATTATAACACTGAGCATAAAGCACGGTAAATCTTGACCGAGCACTTAAATATCTAGTAAAAACAGATTGAGAACCGGTATTTTTATATTTCCTAAAAAGTCTGGACTTTACATTTCTTAAGTTTGTCAACTCTTAGCTAAACCAAGGTGATTTATTGGAAGTTGACGGATAGTACCACGGAACACACAATTAAAAAATGAGTTTATTGCAGTGTAAAAAATATCAACTGCATCGGAGATATTAATGCATAAGTAAAGATCAGACCAATTAAAGCCAGAAATAAAATTATTTAGCCTCAGAAAGTCTGCCTTGCGAAAACAATGCATTCGTTTGGATTTTTCTCATATTTCTTCTCTAACTCTACCCGTATCAAATGAAAGTTTGATTGTTGGGTTATATGGATCTTCAGGTTGCGTGAGTGGTGCTACTCTGGACAGAAACACACCTTCAGGATTTGATACAAAACACAAATCAAGTAGGCGACCTAATGAATTTCGAACATGGTTTACTTGAGATAGAGATATGTCAAGCAGGCCATCAATAAAATCATGCTGTGCTATAGGTAGTAAGACATTCGATCCGTCATCAGTGGACCAAGTAACTCCAGGTATATTAAAATCACCTAGAACTATCATCTGATCCCTATCGGAAAGCTTATTTGCAACGGACTTAATAACGGATAGGTAGGTGATTTAAATAATCAGGAAGTTCAGACAACGGCGGAATATATGAGCACGTTATGTATATAAAGTTACCAGGAAGCGACAACTTTACACAAATAAATTCAATGGTATTGAATTCATCAAAAAATAACTCCTCAGACGGGAAGTTTGAATCAACTCCAATTAAGACTCCACCTCCCCGTCTAGAGGGACGGTCATACCTATATATTGTGTGCTTACCTGGAAAAACTTCGGAGCTAAAGTTCTCCGGCTTTAACCAGGTTTCTGTGAACACAGTAATATGAGATGCAAAGGAAAGGCTATCAGAATACAATTTAGTGAGTTTGCTACGCAAACGTCTTGCATTCTGATAGGAAAGAAGGAGGTTAGAAGTTAGTTTTTTGAAATTGGTACACTGGTTTGGCCTCGACTAGGAAGTTTTACTCCCACGGGCCCCTTCTTCTTTATCTTAGCCTCGAACTCTTTTACAACCATATTATCCGGCCAAAAGTCGCCCGAGCATATGGCTTCAAAAAGCTCGTTAGGGACAGTTATCTTGAAAGATGAAATGTCTCTAGCATAAGAAAACTTAAACTTTTCCACCTTTACACTATTACAATCGGCTTTAGTTTTGTTTTGTATATAAGACAATACATCAGAAGATGTTTGATCAGGGGAAAGCCGAGAAACGAAAATTTGTTTCTTTAGTGGAACCACTAAAAGGGATTTTGGTGGAGCAGACATTGTTTCTGCAAAACCAACTTGAGCCGGTTGTCCGGACTCAGTAGTCCCTTGTGGTGGAGATGCTACATTCTGAGAGATAGGTGGATCCACTAATTGTGAAACCACTACGGACAAATCGGAATTCTTAGAAGTCCCTGGTTGCATGCATTCTGTAACGGATGGTTCGGATACCGAATCTTTTTTAGTTGCTGATCTTAGCAACATTTGAGGGTTTGCTGAAATCAGCTGCTGATCCGCCGGAATGCTCTGTTGTTCCTTTGATTTCGGTTGCGGGGTGTTCCCCTTTTGCTCCTTACCACCAGCGGCCTTTTTGCGCTTAGGGGACTCTTCTAATAGCTTACGACTATTAAACTGCGAGACCAGCGCAGAGAGAAGATCATCAGCTCGGCGAAAACTATCTCTAGCAACTCCGAAACAGCTAATCAGCCCCATCAGGCCGCCTTTAGTTTGGCGCAAGAACGATTTCATCTCGTTCGCAACCTCGACACAAGCGTCACAACAAAACTGCAAATTGGGCCCCTTTGAAAGGTCATCACTTGTCCGGCCAGTAAAGCCGGCGCACTTGGTGCGCACCATATTTTCACACAGCCAGCAAGTCATATTAGACTGGTCAGCCCTGATTACGAGGCTGCATTTTTTGCAGAAGCAGAGTAAATTTTTATTATTCATTTTATTAATTTACCACTGTACCAAGAAAGCGAATTGAAATTTATTAGCGAGCAGTTATAAGTACCGCAAGAGCGCAGAAACTACACGCTTAGAACTTTCAAAGCAAAGAGAGCAAGAGAGCGGGAGCGTAAATAAGTTAAAGGTGCATGCACAAAAGAGAAACGGCGGTGATATAAGAAAAGAAAACACAGATAAGAATTACGAAAAAGTAAAACAATTTATTAGTATTAAATACAAAGTGCACTCGCGAAGCGAACGGAGTTTAAATTTATGTTTAAATAAACCGGAAGAGAATTAAAATTGTATTGATAAAACCCACCGATGGGAATAAAAAAACAAAATGCAAAATTCGAAGCGCAGAAAAAAAAACACGACCGTTCACTTTGAAAGTCAAAGACGAATGTTCTTTTGGCAAGAAATATAATGTTAATAACAGATATTAAAAATGTAATGCTCACAGTTGCATTTTTAAAGTCCAATGTCATAAACCCATCCATTTTTAACCAAGATGATTAGAAGCTGGTGATTCTGGTTAGGATCAATTGCACTAAGCTCTAACAAATTCTGACTTGGTCAAACCGAGGAGTTTTCTAAGCTCTGAGTCAGTAGCCTTTCACCTTGCCATATCGATAGTATGGCTCGTCCTCATCCAGACACGGGCTGACTTGAGCAGGCAGAAAGACGCGAAGACATTGGTTTAACCTCTATGGAACATCACTTTTGTCCATATGAGTCAGTTTTTAGTAAGCAGCTATAGGATATAGTCGGCCGATCTTTATGAAATTTGGTATGTCGGATTGATTGGAATAAAACCCACAGCGCCATGTCGTGCTCATCGAGGGTATTACCAAAAACAATAACGTCGTCAATATAGTTCATGGCATTTGGGCACTGTACCAGCAGCTCCTCCATCAGCCTCTGGAAAATCTCCGCAGCTGAGTTCACTCCAAATAGCAACCTCTTATACGTCAACAGCCCGCGATGTGTAATAAATATCGTTATCTCCCGGGTTGTATCGTCAATCTCCAGTTGACCACTACGTCTTTCTTCTTTTCTTTTTCGTGGAGTGTTTTATCTCTTAAGATCTGCAGGAATTTAATCCGCATACTTGCTTTACCCACCTTTTTTTTCGTGGCGTGATCGAAATTTTTTCCGTTTCCTTTTTCTTTATTTTTTTTTTTTTTTCTTTTCTCTTCTCTTATCTTCCCTTCTCTTCTTTTCTTTTCTTTGTTTTTTACTTCGTCCGCCTGAATTTAATCGGCTCTCGATGAACAGACGCTTTACCAACTTATTCGTTTGTGTGCATGTTCTCTTTACCAGTATTCATCGGCAGCCGTCGCTTATTTTATGTAATACTTTGTTAATTTCCTTTCTTATCCGTCAGTAGTTTCGTAATAGTCTTTAATCCTCGTCGCCAATGTAACGCACCAGTAATAACACGCTTTTTTTAAGTTTAAGATATTTATTTGCACAGCCGTTGACTGCTCGCTTTCGTTGCTTATCTTCGACTCCTTCTTGAACTCAACATACGATACGATCCACCTCGTGTCGTAGTGAATTTATGGATTCCGTGTTGGGGTCAAATACCGATAAGCTGACACAGGTTCCTACAGCACTCAACAGCGCAAACCGATATTTGAATCATGGAGGACTACAAAAAAAAGTTTGACTAAAGCAGTAGAAAGTCTGACAAGATTTAAATTCAGCTATCAAAGGGTGACCACAAGCTTAAGGGGACCCCTCCATTCTCGGTTTCAAAAAATTGATTTTTTTAAATTTAATTCGAACCTATAACTATTCAATAATGTTCCTTTAAAATTTCAAGTGAAAATTACAAAAACTTTTGAAGATATGACTGGCGCTTAAGGTTACTCAAAAACTATTAATCCAATCGGTTCCAAATATAATATTAATACGTTATTCTATACATATAAAGCTATGACATGAACCAGGATAAGTGAAGATCTTTTTTACTTTTCAATTTAATTTGTGGCTAAAAATAAGACGATTTAAAAAAAAAAAATTTCAATGATTCGCCATTTTGTTAATTTTTGTGCGAAATTAATAATCCTAGTTCATGCTATAGCCATACATGTACTATTCCTAATCCCGTTGGAATTTTTGGTTTCAGATGTTCCAGTGAGCGGAAATCCCATGCGCCGTCGAAAAGAAGAGTTTTGTTCAATGACAATAAACAACAACAAAAAACAACAAAAAATTATGTTAATTTTTTTCTTATTTTTTAAGATTTCAAATAAATGGATGCAAAGGTACAAGCCTAAAAAATAATATATGCCCATTGAAAATCGTCAAAATTTGAAATCGAGAATGGGGGTCCCCTTAATAATTGGGGAACGTGTTCCCACCAAGTCGTGTTATGTCATCATTAGACCGGTAAGATTCTTGAGCTATATATATGACCGCTAAGTTGTAAATTAAATTTGGCGGACAGAGCCATTCCAGAGGAGCTGCCCAAAGAGTTTGAGAGCTGGCAATTGAAGATGAACTATGTCAGAATGATTCGGACCTGTCAGGACGCGAAAGTGAGCTGAGGCTGCACGTTTTCGTTTTCAAAGACTTATTAACTCGCCTATTTTTGTTTTTATTCTCGACTTTCGTTATATAACTTATTTTACTAGTTACATATTACAAAAAACATTGAAAAAACCAATTATGGCTTCAGCATTACGCCGCAGGTAAGAAGGGTCGCGATTGACAAGAACTTAGACGCGGCTTCTACCGCTTATTTTGTACAATATGTCTTTTCTAATGTATTATCTTTATTTAAGGTCAAACTATAAATTTATTTTAGATGACAATACCTACATGTACTTTGAAAATGCATGGCAAATTAGATAACTCTCTTAAAATGTTTTCACCTTTGCAACAAAACAAAATTATTAATAAGGTCATTACATTTTATTAAGGTATTTTAAAAAGGAAGTGTTTAATAAAAATTAATAAATGATGGGCTTCTATAAATTTAATTATATTTTTACCAAATTTGGGAAATATTGTATAGTAAAACTTTTTCAATGTTCTTGTATTAAATTTCAGTTCGAATTTCCTAATTTATTTTTGACAAGGTATTCCTTCGCAGGTTTATTAATCATCGCCACCAGTCATTACTTCCATGAATTCTATAAATTCAAAAAATGTATTGAATCATTTTTAACTAAACAAACGTATTTTTAATTGCGTACCATCGAAATCAACAGTCCCCGATCCATCGGAATCAATTTCCTCAATCATCATGTCTAGATCGTCGTTAGTCAATTTATCATCTAATTCTCTCAGAATTTCACGAAGAACTCCTGTAGTTATATAACCATTTCCTTCTTTATCGTAAAGCCGAAAAGCTTCTTTCAATTCAGCCATCATAGCTTCAGCGTCCTCTTCCACAAGAAACCGGGCAGCCAATGTGGTAAATTCTTCAAATTCAATTTGACCCGATCCATCTTCATCGACTTCAGCGATAATGTCAGCAAGAGTAGCATCATCAAGTTGGTGACCCAACATACTTAAAATCGTACCAACCATGGCCGTATTGATGTACCCATTCTTTTCTGGATCAAAAGCATTAAATGCATTGCGTAGTACTATTCAAAAGTAATATTTTAACTTTAATAAATAGTTAAGATGATTAAGCAACTTACAAGCAGTTTGTTCCTTAGTCAACTCGTCCTGAAAAAATTGAAACGTTTTATTTACCAGGCTATAAGAAAATGTAATTCATAAAAAGATATTGCTTCTAAAATAGTTCATTAATTTAATTTATGTTTATGAATTCAACATTCCACGTGTTTATTTGGTAAATGTAATACTTCAGTAAGGACACAAGCTTCCAATTTGCTGCATTTGGTTTACACAAATTTGCCAATCTAAGGAGCGCAGCTCATGAGAAGCGATTTTCCAAAGACCTGTGCGATATGGTATTGGCAGGATTGACAGCGGCTTCCCACTTGTATCCAAAATGTGGAGAATGCAGTGAAGTAAAAATTCCGAAATGCTGAAGCAACTTATTCGAAATTGGTTGCGTTGCTCTTACTTTATCAACCACTTTATGGAAATAAAAGATTGCGTTGAAAGAAGTTAAATTAATTCCGAAAGCTTATCGTTTGTCACGCAGAAATATTAAATGATTATTTAGCGTTTTGTAATAAACGCACAATAACTAAACTTTTCTAATTGTTTCTAATTGTTGTTTAAAGTTGTAGATGACACGTCAAAACACAAAAATCAAAAATGGGCCATTCTCTTTTGGAGAATTCGCAGTTCTTGGACCACGATTTGAGGTATCGCAATATGTGGCGAATTCGCTGACCTATAGGGAAAGAAAAAACACTGATTTTTCAAGAGAGAATATACATATTTTTATACCCGTTACTCGTAGAGTAAAAGGGTATATTGTATTCGTGCAAAAGTATGTAACAGCTAGAAGGAAGCGTTTCCGACCCTATAAAGTATATATATTCTTGATCAGGGTCACTAGCCGAGTCGATATAGGCATGTCCGTCTGTCCGTCTGTCCGTCTGTCTGTCCGTCTGTCCGTCTGTCTGTCTGTCTGTCTGTCCGTATGAACGCTGAGATCTCGGAAACTATAAAAGCTAGAAGATTGGCATTTTGCATGCAGATTCGAGGAGTTCCTACGCAGCGCAAGTTTGTTTCAAAAAGGTGCCACGCCCCCTTTAACGCCCACAATCGCTGATATACGATTTTAAAAATTTAAATATTTCGGAAAAGTAAAAATGCAGTTTTATTGTGTTTATCAATACCTATCGAAATGTAGAAGAAATTTTTCAAATCGGACCATTCGTTAAAAAGTTATGCGTGATCAAAGTTTCTATCTCCATCTCCCTCGCACTCCCTTTACCTGAGTAACGGGTATCTGATAGTCGGGGCACCCGACTATAGCGTTCTCTCTTGTTGAGTTTACAAATATGCGATTTCGTCGCCACTTAGGCAGCTCCTCGATGGGGGATGAAATAAAAGGCTATGTTAATAATTCCGCGAGTCTAAAACCCAGTTCAATCCAAGGTGAAAAACTGTTTCTAAAATATCAAAAAGCGTTAATGCTCGGGAAAAATTGGCCGGATTCTGTGGTGAAATATTCTGGAAATATCCTGAATATGTGAATTCCAATATTATAGGAAGTATAAGCTGACTTGTCAGAAGCTGAGGAGAGTTCACCTAGATCTTTAGTTGAGGGCTATTGGCGAAGCGATGGGTAACGAAATTTATTTGAAAGGCCGACTCGTGAAAGTTTACATATACTATGGCGGTATAGATTCACTTACACACGAAAATGAGGATACCGATTTCATTTGTGCAGTTCCTCGGCGTTCAAACCTTTTCTGGGTCTGATAATCAAGCTTTTTATACCCTTGCAGAGGGTATTATAATTTCAGTCAAAAGTTTGCAACGCAGTGAAGGAGACATTTCCGACCCTATAAAGTATATATCTTCTTGATCAGCATCACCAGGAGAGTCGATCTAGCCATGTCCGTCTGTCCGTCTGTCCGTCTGTCCGTCCGTCTGTCCGTCCGTCTGTCCGTCCGTCTGTCCGTCCGTCTGTCTGTCCGTCTGTCTGTCCGTCTGTCCGTCCGTCTGTCCGTCCGTTTCTACGCAAACTAGTCCCTCAGTTTGAAAGCTATCTGCTTGAAACTTTCCCAAAAGTTGTCTTTCTATTGCAGGTAGTATATAAGTCGAAACGAGCCGGATCGGGGGACTATATCATATAGCTGTCATATAACTGAACGATCGGAAAAGCCATAACGTTGGTGTTTTTAAAGCTAGGAAGTTGGGATTTTCTATGAGTTTTATTTTTGGCCAATTAATCCGACCTACCGAATTTCATAAGGATCGGACGACTATATCCTATAACCACCATATAACTGATTGATCGGAAATGCCATAACTTTGGTGTTTGTAAAGTTAGGAAGTTTGGATTTTCTATGGGTTTTATTTTTGGCCAATCAATCCGACCTACCAAATTTCATAAGGATCGGCTGACTATGTCCTATAGCTGCCATATAACTGAACGATTGGAAATGCCATAACTTTGGTGTTTTTAAAGTTAGGAAGTTGGGACTTTTTATGAGTATTAAGAATACATCATATGAATAATTTTGAAGAATATAATTTACAGAATATTCTGCAAGGGTATATCAACGGACAGACAGACGGACCCATAGAAAATCTCAGCTTCCTAACTTTACAAACATCAAAGTTATGGCATTTCCGATCAATCAGTTATATGGCAGCTATAGGATATAGTCGGCCGATCCCGGCCGTTCCGACATATATACTGCGTGCAAAGGAAAGAAGGGTGTGTGCAAAGTTTCTGTTCGATATCTTTAAAAGTGAGAGACTAGTTTGCGTAGAAACAGACAGACGGACAGACCGACGGACAGACGGACATGGCTATATCAACTCAGGAGGTGATCCTGATCAAGAATATATATACTTTATAGGGTCGGAGATGTCTCCTTCACTGCGTTGCACACTTTTGACCAAAATTATAATACCCTCTGCAAGGGTATAAAAACACTACAACTTTAATAAGTGAAATCAATATAAAAATAAAACAAAATTTGTATTTTTACTGTCACAACAAAATTACAACTTTACAATAACAATGGCACAACAAATTATCGCCTCACCCCAAATCGTGGCGCTAACCGACATCAGCCTTGCTAAAGCTCGTCGGCAGCTAAAAGATATCATGCCAATTAAGGGTGATCCAGAAAATCTTTACACCTTCGTCACAGAGAGGACTATGTAATTTCACTCTACCAAACTAATGATGTGCGACAACAGAGGATTCTACTTGGAGCCATCGACAGAAACTTGGACAAGTAACACGATCACTGGGCCTTCCGAACATCAAAGACTGGTCTACATTTAGATCGAGACTAGCTGCAGAATTTAAATCCCAAACACCGAACTACAAGTTACTGGAGAATTTCAGGGAGACACCTAAAAAAGCTGAAAAACGACATCAACTGCTGATTTTGAAGTTGCATATGGAAGGTAACCAATCTGAATTTCTTATTTATGTTCAGGCGATTAAAGATCCCCTATTTTGGTTCATCATGATATTTATACCCTTGCAGAGGGTATTATAATTTTGGTCAAAAGTGTGCAACGCAGTGAAGGAGACATCTCCGACCCTATAAAGTATATATATTCTTGATCAGAATCACCTCCTGAGTTGATATAGCCATGTCCGTCTGTCCGTCAGTCCGTCTGTCTGTCCGTCTGTCTGTTTCTACGCAAACTAGTCTCTCAGTTTTAAAGATATCGAACTGAAACTTTGCACACACCCTTCTTTCCTTTGCACGCAGTATATATGTCGGAACGGCCGGGATCGGCCGACTATATCCTATAGCTGCCATATAACTGATTGATCGGAAATGCCATAACTTTGATGTTTGTACAGTTAGGAAGTTGGGATTTTGTATGGGTTTTATTTAGGCCAATCAATCTGACCTATCAAATTTCATAAGGATCGGCGGACTTTATCCTATAGCTGCCATATAACTGATTGATCGGAAATGCCATAACTTTGATGTTTGTAAAGTTAGGAAGTTGGGATTTTCTATGGGTTTTATTTTTGGCCAATCAATCCGACCTACCATTTCATAAGGATTGGTCGACTATATCCTATAGCTGCCATATAACTGAACGATTGGAAATGCCATAACTTTGGTGTTTTTAAAGTTAGGAAGTTGGGATTTTTTATGAGTATTAAGAATGCATCATATGAATAATTTTGGAGAATATAATGTACATAATATTCTGCAAGGGTAAATCAACTTCGGCTCCGCCGAAGTTAGCTTTCCTTTCTTGTTTAGACTTAAGATCGTTAATTACTGTTGCACAAAATGAAGAACATATTAATTTTGAATTGAATAAAAATCCAGAAAACCGTAATAAAAACGCAAGCCCTAATCAGAATTTTAAATCACACAAATTCAATACAAATAATCAAGCCCAATATCGACCAAGTTATCCACAATATTCTCAACCATTTCAACCTAATTTTAATCAATACACGCAATCATTTACCTAACAAACACGCTATGTGGCACGTACCAAATCATTTCGGCACAAATACCCTTTCCACAATATTCCAATAAAATTCAAAATACTCAAACAGCATGTTTTAAAGGAACTATATACCCTCAACTATAACATCTCTCCACACCTAAAATTACTATCTTCTCGATTACCAAACGACTAAGAACATCGGACAGTGAGCAAACCAAAATGTGTATTGACGAATTGAGAACCTAATTACAGTATTATGACCATAATCAATACCATGGGTTGATTAATGTAGGGCAACAACAGGTACAATCCATCCAAAATATAGATGAACAAAATCAAAATAGCTCAGAACCAAACAAAATTTTCGGCTAACAGCCCCGGACAACACCAATACATAGAAATAGCTTACAAAGGTTGCACATACAAATGCCTAACAAACACAGGATCCACAATAAATATGATAAAAATAAAACATACAAATTAATTACTTCAAAATCAGTAAAAAACCAACATGTTGATATCCAAAAGGCACCAGAACCAATTAAAAAATCAGTTCAGGAATCAATCAGAAAAATTGATTTTGAATTGTTTCGATTATATCACTTGAATCCGGAGAAAAAACTTTAAGGTTGAAAGTTTTATTAAATAAATTCAAAAATCTTCAATATGAAGAGGGAGACAATCAATATTTACAAATACCATTAAACACTTGCTCAAGCGCACGAAATGGAAGTCGAAAACCAAGTGCGTGAAATGCTTAATCAGGGATTAATTAGGGAAAGTAATTCACCATACAATAGTCCTACATGAGTAGCTTCAAAAAAAACAAGAAAGGAAAGCTAACTTCGGGCGGAGCCGAAGTTGATATACCCTTGCAGAATACTCTGTAAATTATATTCTCCAAAATTATTCATATTCCTAACTTTAAAAACACCAAAGTTATGGCATTTCCAATCGGTCAGTTATATGGCAGCTATAGGATATAGTCGGCCGATCCTTATGAAATTTGGTAGGTCGGATTGATTGGCCAAAAATAAAACCCATAGAAAATCCCAACTTCCTAACTTAACAAACACCAAAGTTATGGCATTTCCGGTCAATCAGTTATATGGCAGCTATAGGATATAGTCGGCCGATCCCGGCCGTTCCGACATATATACTGCGTGCAAAGGAAAGAAGGGTGTGTGCAAAGTTTCAATTCGATAGCTTTAAAACTGAGAGACTAGTTTGCGTAGAAACAGACAGACGGACAGACAGACATGGCTATATCAACTCAGGAGGTGATCCTGATCAAGAATATATATACTTTATAGGGTCGGAGATGTCTCCTTCACTGCGTTGCACACTTTTGACCAAAATTATAATACCCTCTGCAAGGGTATGCTTCGTAAAATTAACATGAGAGAACGCTATAGTCGGGTGCCCCGACTATCAGATACCCGTTACTCAGGTAAAGGGAGTGCGAGGGAGATGGAGATAGAAACTTTGATCACGCATAACTTTTTAAAGAATGGTCCGATTTGAAAAATTTCTTCTACATTTCGATAGGTATTGATAAACACAATAAAACTGCATTTTTACTTTTCCGAAATATTTAAATTTTAAAAATAAATATTTAAAATATATAAGCGATTGTGGGCGTTAAAGGGGGCGTGGCACCTTTTTGAAACAAACTTGCGCTGCGTAGGAACTCCTAGAATCTGCATGCAAAATGCCAATCTTCTAGCTTTTATAGTTTCCGAGATCTCAGCGCTCATACGGACAGACAGACGGACAGACGGACATGGCTATATCGACTCGGCTAGTGACCCTGATCAAGAATATATATACTTTATAGGGTCGGAAACGCTTCCTTCTAGCTGTTACATACTTTTGCACGAATACAATATACCCGTTTACTCTACGAGTGACGGGTATAAAAATATAGTAGTAATTGAGTATAGGAAGCTCAATGAAAAAACTATCCCCGACAGATATCCAATACCAAACATGGACGAAATCCTTGGAATACCAGGAAGATTCCAATATTTTACAACTCTCCATTTGGCAAAGAGATTTCACCAAATAGAAATGGTGATATCTAACACTGCATTTTCCTTCAAAAGCGGTCACTACGAATACTACTTCGAATGCCATTTGTCCTTAAAAATGCACCCGCTACTTTTCAAAGGTTCATGAATAATATCCTTCCACCGTTGCTTAACAAACACTGTTTAGTGTATTTAGATGATATTATAATTTTTTGCACATCCCTTACGGAACATTTAAATTCATTACAACTATTTTTTTTCAAAATTTGCAGAAGCCAATTTAAAATTGCGGTTTGACAAATGTGAATTTAATAAAAAGAAGCTAGCTTTCTTGGTCACATCGTAACCCCTAATGGCATAAAACGAAACACCCTTAAAGTTAAAGCCATCGTTTCATATCCAATTCCAACAAAAGTAAAAGAGATCAAAGCTTTCCTTGGATTATCGCAAATTTATCCCAAACTACGCAGACATAGCAAAACCAATGACCAAATGTTTAAAAACAGGAGCAAAGGTAGATACACAAAACCTCGACTACATAGAATGCCAATGCTTATGCCATTAGAAGCATTCAAAAAACTTTAAGCTTTAATAATTAGAGAACCAATTCTCCAATTACCCGATTTTGAAAAAAAATTCACTTTGACCACAGATGCCAGTAATTTAGCCTTTGGTGCCGCACTTTCTCAAAATGTTAATCTTATATCCTTTATTAGCAGAACACTTAATGAACACGAATTAAATTACAGTGCTTCCTCGAAAAGGAATTACTCGCAATAGTTTGGGCCACTAAAACTTTTCGACATTATTTACTAAGACGACATTTTCTCATTACTAGAGACCATCAACCTCTTAGGTAGCTGCATACTTTAAAATAACCGAATGCCAAGTTACAAAGATGGAGAGCCAATTAAACGAATACCAATTTAAAATCGATCATATTAAGGGAAAGAAAATTCAGTTGCCGATGCATTATCAAGAAATTAAATTGAAGAAAATAATCATTGTGAAGTTACTCAACAAAAAACAAATAATTTTCATTAAATCCGATAAAAATAAAGTGGAAAATTCTGCAATATGGTAACTCCATTACCATATTTCAATATAATATAATAACAATTGATAATTGATATTTTATTCATTGGAAAATTACCATTTATATTAAGAGCGATGTAGATTTTGAAATTATTCAAAGAGCATACAGATAAATTATTAATACCACCTTCACTAAAGTAATTCGCAGTCTCTACCTATTAAAAAACTTTTGCATCCAGGTATACAGAAAATGACTAAATTATTCAAAGAAAATCACTTCTTTCCAAATAGCCAGTAATTCAGAATATAGATATTTATTCATCTGAGGGAAAACATTACATCAGTTGCATTGACATTTATTCTAAATTCGCTACACTTGAGCAAATTAAAACAAAGGACTGGATAGAATTCAGGAACGCCATAATGCGCATTTTTAATCAGTCAGGGGAGCCCAAACTACTAAAAGCAGATGGAGACGGAGCTTTCTCCAGCTTGGCTCTAAAGCGATGGTTTGAATCATAAGGAATTAAATAACAACTAAATACGGCGAAAAACGGTGTAGCAGACGTCCAAAGACTACATAAGACAATAAATAAAAAAATCCGTATAATCAATTCATCCGATGATGAAGATAAAGCCGATTTACGGTGGAAGCGTCAGGCGACGGCGAGTGCTTCTCAAAACTTTAAACGCGTTTTTCTCGAAACAGTATTTTTACGACTGGCGCATGAGGTTACTCAAAAGCTATTAATCCAATCGGTTCCAAATATAATATTAATACGTTATTCTATACATATAAAGCTATGGCATGAACCAGGATAAATCAAGTCGGTGAAGATCTTCTTTACTTTTCAACTTAATTTGTAGCAAAAAAAAATTTCAATGATCCGCCATTTTGTTAATTTTTGTGCGAAATTAATAATCGTAGTTCATGCCATAGCCAAACATGTACTCTTCCTAATCCCCTTGCAATTTTCGGTTTCATATGTTCTATTGTCTATTGTTTACTGACAAAAAAAAATTTTAAAAATGTAAAATTTTGTTTTTTTTCTTCAAATAAATGGATGCACAATTACAAGCATAAAAAATAATATACAGTAAAATCCGGTTATAACGACTCCGCTTATAGTGTCCGCCCGGTTATTGCGACGAAAACTCGACGGCTTGGTTGGTCCCCATACAAACTTATGTGATACAAACTTATATATTTAGTGCTTCTTCCGGGTATAACGACGTAAAATCGTCGCCCTTGAAAGTCGCTATAACCGGATTCTACTGTATGTTCATTTACCAGCCCATTGGAAATCGTCAAAACTTAATATCTAGAATGGGGGGGTCCCCTTAAAGCAAATAAAAATGTAGAAAAAATAGACGAAGACCATTAGAAAATTACTAATCGAAATAGGAAAACCCAATACTACAAAACACAATTTAGGAAACAAAAGATAAGTAATGCCGTTAAACTTCCACAAAAATAACGAATTACTACTTATTTCACATAACCACAAAATCATTAACACCATTAAAATAATTCGTTATCCCGACCGGAATGGGTATCAGTTAGACTATTCAGAGCAACAATCATATTTTGAAGATGACAATAAAAATTATAATCAAGACAATAAAGAAGTTAATAATGAATGCATTAAAAATATAATTAAGCGCAAGAATAAAATTTTTAATTTTATACCAACTCTATCAAAAGAAATTATTCAATACGTTAGAACCACTTAACATATACTTACTTATATGGAATTTAACTGAAACTATTATTGAACAAAATTGTCGAGAATTAAATGGCGATATAAAAATAAATGGAAACAAAATTATTAGAATAAAACAATGTAGAGTTTAAATTGGAAATGTTATTTTAATCGAAAATTCGTTAAGTCCAGAATTTGATTTAACACCATTAAATACACCGATTAATGTAACTAAGATAAAGAGGAACATAATGACAGTTAAAACTAATTTCAGAAAGTAATACCACATTTTTGTAATTATAATAATTGTAAAATAAAACCCATAGAAAATCCCAACTTCCTAACTTAACAAACACCAAAGTTATGGCATTTCCGATCAATCAGTTATATGGCAGCTATAGGATATAGTCGGCCGATCCCGGCCGTTCCGACATATATACTGCGTGCAAAGGAAAGAAGGGTGTGTGCAAAGTTTCAATTCGATAGCTTTAAAACTGAGAGACTAGTTTGCGTAGAAACAGACAGACGGACAGACGGACATGGCTATATCAACTCAGGAGGTGATCCTGATCAAGAATATATATACTTTATAGGGTCGGAGATGTCTCCTTCACTACGGTGCACACTTTTGACCAAAATTATAATACCCTCTGCAAGGGTAAAGATGCTTCGTAAAATTAACAAGAGAGAACGCTATAGTCGGGTGCCCCGACTATCAGATACCCGTTACTCAGGTAAAGGGAGTGCGAGGGAGATGGAGATAGAAACTTTGAATTTCTTCTGCATTTCGATAGGTATTGATAAACACAATAAAACTGCATTTTTACTTTTCCGAAATATTTAAAGTTTTAAAATCGTATATAAGCGATTGTGGGCGTTAAAGGGGGCGTGGCACCATTTTGAAATAAACTTGCGCTGCGTAGGAACTTCTAAAATCTACATGCAAAATGCCAATCTTCTAGCTTTTATAGTTTCCGAGATCTCTGCGTTCATACGGACAGACAGACAGACAGACAGACGGACAGACAGACGGACAGACAGACGGACAGACAGACGGACAGACAGACGGACAGACAGACGGACAGACGGACATGGCTAGATCGACTCGGCTAGTGATCCTGATCAAGAATATATATACTTTATAGGGTCGGAAACGCTTCCTTCTAGCTGTTACATACTTTTGCACGAATACAATATACCCTTTTACTCTACGAGTAACGGGTATAAAAATATAGTAGTAATTGAGTATAGGAAGCTCAATGAAAAAACTATCCCCGACAGATATCCAATACCAAACATGGACGAAATCCTTGGAATACCAGGAAGATTCCAATATTTTACAACTCTCCATTTGGCAAAGAGATTTCACCAAATAGAAATGGTGATATCTAACACTGCATTTTCCTTCAAAAGCGGTCACTACGAATACCTTCGAATGCCATTTGTCCTTAAAAATGCACCCGCTACTTTTCAAAGGTTCATGAATAATATCCTTCCAACGTTGCTTAACAAACACTGTTTAGTGTATTTAGATGATATTATAATTTTTTGCACATCCCTTACGGAACATAGGAACATAGGAACCATAGGAAATCCCAGCTTCCTAACTTTACAAACACCAAAGTAATGGCATTTCCGATCAATCAGTTATATGGCAGCTATAGGATATAGTCGGCCGATCCTTATGAAATTTGATAGGTCGAATTGATTGGCCAAATATAAAACCCATAGGAAATCCCAGCTTCCTAACTTTACAAACACCAAAGTTATGGCATTTCCGATCAATCAGTTATATGTCAGCTATACGATATAGCTGAAATTTGGTAGGTCGGATTGACTAACCAAATATAAAACCCATAGAAAATCCCAGCTTCCTAACTTTACAAACATCAAAGTTATGGCATTTCCGATCAATCAGTTATATGGCAGCTATAGGATATAGTCGGCCGATCCCGGCCGTTCCGACATATATACTGCGTGCAAAGGAAAGAAGGGTGTGTGCAAAGTTTCAATTCGATAGCTTTAAAACTGAGAGACTAGTTTGCGTAGAAACAGACAGACGGACAGACGGACATGGCTATATCAACTCAGGAGGTGATCCTGATCAAGAATATATATACTTTATAGGGTCGGAGATGTCTCCTTCACTGCGTTGCACACTTTTGACCAAAATTATAATACCCTCTGCAAGGGTATAAAAACACTATAACTTTAATAAGTGAAATCAATATAAAAACAAGAAAGGAAAGCTAACTTCGGGCGGAGCCGAAGTTGATATACCCTTGCAGAATATTATGTACATTATATTCTCCAAAATTATTCATATGATGCATTCTTAATACTCATAAAAAATCCCAACTTCCTAACTTTAAAAACACCAAAGTTATGGCATTTCCAATCGTTCAGTTATATGGCAGCTATAGGATATAGTCGGCCGATCCTTATGAAATTTGATAGGTCGGATTGATTGTCCAAAAGTTCCAACTTCCTAACTTAACAAACACCAAAGTTATGGCATTTCCGATCAATAAGTTATATGGCAGCTCTAGGATATAGTCGGCCGATCCTTATGAAATTTGGTAGCTCGGATTGATTGGCCAAAAATAAAACCCATAGAAAATCCCAACTTCCTAACTTAACAAACACCAAAGTTATGGCATTTCCTATAAATCAGTTATATGGCAGCTATAGGATATAGTCGGCCGATCCTTATGAAATTTGGTAGGTCGAATTAACTAACCAAATATAAAACCCATAGAAAATCACAGTTTCCTAACTTTACAAACATCAAAGTTATGGCATTTCCGATCAATCAGTTGTATGGCAGCTATAGGATATAGTCGGCCGATCCCGGCCGTTCCGACATATATACTGCGTGCAAAGGAAAGAAGGGTGTGTGCAAAGTTTCAATTCGATAGCTTTAAAACTGAGAGACTAGTTTGCGTAGAAACAGACAGACGGACAGACGGACATGGCTATATCAACTCAGGAGGTGATCCTGATCAAGAATATATATACTTTATAGGGTCGGAGATGTCTCCTTCACTGCGTTGCACACTTTTGACCAAAATTATAATACCCTCTGCAAGGGTATAAAAACACTATAACTTTAATAAGTGAAATCAATATAAAAACAAGAAAGGAAAGCTAACTTCGGGCGGAGCCGAAGTTGATATACCCTTGCAGAATATTATGTACATTATATTCTCCAAAATTATTCATATGATGCATTCTTAATACTCATAAAAAATCCCAACTTCCTAACTTTAAAAACACCAAAGTTATGGCATTTCCAATCGTTCAGTTATATGGCAGCTATAGGATATAGTCGGCCGATCCTTATGAAATTTGATAGGTCGGATTGATTGTCCAAAAGTTCCAACTTCCTAACTTAACAAACACCAAAGTTATGGCATTTCCGATCAATAAGTTATATGGCAGCTCTAGGATATAGTCGGCCGATCCTTATGAAATTTGGTAGCTCGGATTGATTGGCCAAAAATAAAACCCATAGAAAATCCCAACTTCCTAACTTAACAAACACCAAAGTTATGGCATTTCCTATAAATCAGTTATATGGCAGCTATAGGATATAGTCGGCCGATCCTTATGAAATTTGGTAGGTCGAATTAACTAACCAAATATAAAACCCATAGAAAATCACAGTTTCCTAACTTTACAAACATCAAAGTTATGGCATTTCCGATCAATCAGTTGTATGGCAGCTATAGGATATAGTCGGCCGATCCCGGCCGTTCTGACATATATACTGCGTGCAAAGGAAAGAAGGGTGTGTGCAAAGTTTCAGTTCGATATCTTTAAAACTGAGAGACTAGTTTGCGTAGAAACAGACAGACGGACAGACAGACGGACAGACAGACGGACAGGCGGACAGACGGACAGACGGACAGACGGACAGACGGACATGGCTATATCAACTCAGGAGGTGATCCTGATCAAGAATATATATACTTTATAGGGTCGGAGATGTCTCCTTCACTGCGTTGCACACTTTTGACCAAAATTATAATACCCTCTGCAAGGGTATAATAAAACAAAATTTGTATTTTTACTGTCACAACAAAATTACAACTTTACAATAACAATGGCACAACCAATTATCGCCTCAGCCTTGCTAAAGCTCGTCGGCAGCTAAAAGATATCATGCCAATTAAGGGTGATCCAGAAAATCTTTACACCTTCGTCACAGAGAGGACTATGTAATTTCACTCTACCAAACTAATGATGTGCGACAACAGAGGATTCTACTTGGAGCCATCGACAGAAACTTGGACAAGTAACACGATCACTGGGCCTTCCGAACATCAAAGACTGGTCTACATTTAGATCGAGACTAGTTGCAGAATTTAAATCCCAAACACCGAACTACAAGTTACTGGAGAATTTCAGGGAGACACCTAAAAAAGCTGAAAGACGACATCAACTGCTGATTTTGAAGTTGCATATGGAAGGTAACCAATCTGATTTTCTTATTTATGTTCAGGCGATTAAAGATCCCCTATTTTGGTTCATCATGATATTTATACCCTTGCAGAGAGTATTATAATTTTGGTCAAAAGTGTGCAACGCAGTGAAGGAGACATCTCCGACCCTATAAAGTATATATATTCTTGATCAGAATCACCTCCTGAGTTGATATAGCCATGTCCGTCTGTCCGTCAGTCCGTCTGTCTGTCCGTCTGTCTGTTTCTACGCAAACTAGTCTCTCAGTTTTAAAGATATCGAACTGAAACTTTGCACACACCCTTCATTCCTTTGCACGCAGTATATATGTCGGAACGGCCGGGATCGGCCGACTATATCCTATAGCTGCCATACAACTGATTGATCGGAAATGCCATAACTTTGATGTTTGTAAAGTTAGGAAGTTGGGATTTTCTATGGGTTTTATTTTTGGCCAATCAATCCGACCTACCAAATTTCATAAGGATTGGTCGACTATATCCTATAGCTGCCATATAACTGAACGATTGGAAATGCCATAACTTTGGTGTTTTTAAAGTTAGGAAGTTGGGATTTTTTATGAGTATTAAGAATGCATCATATGAATAATTTTGGAGAATATAATGTACATAATATTCTGCAAGGGTAAATCAACTTCGGCTCCGCCGAAGTTAGCTTTCCTTTCTTGTTCAGACTTAAGATCGTTAATTACTGTTGCACAAAATGAAGAACATATTAATTTTGAATTGAATAAAAATCCAGAAAACCGTAATAAAAACGCAAGCCCTAATCAGAATTTTAAAACACACAAATTCAATACAAATAATCAAGCCCAATATCGACCAAGTTATCCACAATATTCTCAACCATTTCAACCTAATTTTAATCAATACACGCAATCATTTACCTAACAAACACGCTATGTGGCACGTACCAAATCATTTCGGCACAAATACCCTTTCCACAATACTCCAATAAAATTCAAAATACTCAAACAGCATGTTTTAAAGGAACTATATACCCTCAACTATAACATCTCTCCACACCTAAAATTACTATCTTCTCGATTACCAAACGACTAAGAACATCGGACAGTGAGCAAACCAAAATGTGTATTGACGAATTGAGAACCTAATTACAGTATTATGACCATAATCAATACCATGGGTTGATTAATGTAGGGCAACAACAGGTACAATCCATCCAAAATATAGATGAACAAAATCAAAATAGCTCAGAACCAAACAAAATTTTCGGCTAACAGCCCCGGACAACACCAATACATAGAAATAGCTTACAAAGGTTGCACATACAAATGCCTAACAAACACAGGATCCACAATAAATATGATAAAAATAAAACATACAAATTAATTACTTCAAAATCAGTAAAAAACCAACATGTTGATATCCAAAAGGCACCAGAACCAATTAAAAAATCAGTTCAGGAATCAATCAGAAAAATTGATTTTGAATTGTTTCGATTATATCACTTGAATCCGGAGAAAAAACTTTAAGGTTGAAAGTTTTATTAAATAAATTCAAAAATCTTCAATATGAAGAGGGAGACAATCAATATTTACAAATACCATTAAACACTTGCTCAAGCGCACGAAATGGAAGTCGAAAACCAAGTGCGTGAAATGCTTAATCAGGGATTAATTAGGGAAAGTAATTCACCATACAATAGTCCTACATGAGTAGCTTCAAAAAAACAAGAAAGGAAAGCTAACTTCGGGCGGAGCCGAAGTTGATATACCCTTGCAGAATACTCTGTAAATTATATTCTCCAAAATTATTCATATTCCTAACTTTAAAAACACCAAAGTTATGGCATTTCCGATCAATCAGTTATATGGCGGCTATAGGATATAGTCGGCCGATCCTTATGAAATTTGATAGGTCGGATTGATTGGCCAAAAATAAAACCCACAGAAAATCCCAACTTCCTAACTTAACAAACACCAAAGTTATGGCATTTCCGGTCAATCAGTTATATGGCAGCTATAGGATATAGTCGGCCGATCCCGGCCGTTCCGACATATATACTGCGTGCAAAGGAAAGAAGGGTGTGTGCAAAGTTTCAATTCGATAGCTTTAAAACTGAGAGACTAGTTTGCGTAGAAACAGACAGACGGACAGACGGACATGGCTATATCAACTCAGGAGGTGATCCTGATCAAGAATATATATACTTTATAGGGTCGGAGATGTCTCCTTCACTACGGTGCACACTTTTGACCAAAATTATAATACCCTCTGCAAGGGTATAAAGATGCTTCGTAAAATTAACAAGAGAGAACGCTATAGTCGGGTGCCCCGACTATCAGATACCCGTTACTCAGGTAAAGGGAGTGCGAGGGAGATGGAGATAGAAACTTTGATCACGCATAACTTTTTAACGAATGGTCCGATTTGAAAAATTTCTTCTGCATTTCGATAGGTATTGATAAACACAATAAAACTGCATTTTTACTTTTCCGAAATATTTAAATTTTTAAAATCGTATATAAGCGATTGTGGGCGTTAAAGGGGGCGTGGCACCATTTTGAAATAAACTTGCGCTGCGTAGGAACTTCTAAAATCTACATGCAAAATGCCAATCTTCTAGCTTTTATAGTTTCCGAGATCTCTGCGTTCATACGGACAGACAGACAGACAGACAGACGGACAGACAGACGGACAGACAGGCGGACAGACAGACGGACAGACGGACATGGCTAGATCGACTCGGCTAGTGATCCTGATCAAGAATATATATACTTTATAGGGTCGGAAACGCTTCCTTCTAGCTGTTACATACTTTTGCACGAATACAATATACCCTTTTACTCTACGAGTGACGGGTATAAAAATATAGTAGTAATTGAGTATAGGAAGCTCAATGAAAAAACTATCCCCGACAGATATCCAATACCAAACATGGACGAAATCCTTGGAATACCAGGAAGATTCCAATATTTTACAACTCTCCATTTGGCAAAGAGATTTCACCAAATAGAAATGGTGATATCTAACACTGCATTTTCCTTCAAAAGCGGTCACTACGAATACCTTCGAATGCCATTTGTCCTTAAAAATGCACCCGCTACTTTTCAAAGGTTCATGAATAATATCCTTCCACCGTTGCTTAACAAACACTGTTTAGTGTATTTAGATGATATTATAATTTTTTGCACATCCCTTACGGAACATTTAAATTCATTACAACTATTTTTTTCAAAATTTGCAGAAGCCAATTTAAAATTGCTGTTTGACAAATGTGAATTTAAAACAAGAAAGGAAAGCTAACTTCGGGCGAAGTCGAAGTTGATATACCCTTGCAGAATACTCTGTAAATTATATTTTCCAAAATTATTCATATGATGCATGCTTAATACTCATAAAAAATCCCAACTTCCTAACTTTAAAAACACCAAAGTTATGGCATTTCCAATCGTTCAGTTATATGGCAGCTATAGGATATAGTCGGCCGATCCTTATGAAATTTGATAGGTCGGATTGATTGGCCAAATATAAAACCCATAGGAAATCCCAGCTTCCTAACTTTACAAACACCAAAGTAATGGCATTTCCGATCAATCAGTTATATGGCAGCTAAATTTGGTAGGTCGAATTGATTGGCCAAATATAAAACCCATAGGAAATCCCAGCTTCCTAACTTTACAAACACCAAAGTTATGGCATTTCCGATCAATCAGTTATATGGCAGCTATAGGATATAGTCGGCCGATCCCGGCCGTTCCGACATATATACTGCGTGCAAAGGAAAGAAGGGTGTGTGCAAAGTTTCAATTCGATAAGGATTGGTCGACTATATCCTATAGCTGCCATATAACTGAACGATTGGAAATGCCATAACTTTGGTGTTTTTAAAGTTAGGAAGTTGGGATTTTTTATGAGTATTAAGAATGCATCATATGAATAATTTTGGAGAATATAATGTACATAATATTCTGCAAGGGTAAATCAACTTCGGCTCCGCCGAAGTTAGCTTTCCTTTCTTGTTCAGACTTAAGATCGTTAATTACTGTTGCACAAAATGAAGAACATATTAATTTTGAATTGAATAAAAATCCAGAAAACCGTAATAAAAACGCAAGCCCTAATCAGAATTTTAAATCACACAAATTCAATACAAATAATCAAGCCCAATATCGACCAAGTTATCCACAATATTCTCAACCATTTCAACCTAATTTTAATCAATACACGCAATCATTTACCTAACAAACACGCTATGTGGCACGTACCAAATCATTTCGGCACAAATACCCTTTCCACAATACTCCAATAAAATTCAAAATACTCAAACAGCATGTTTTAAAGGAACTATATACCCTCAACTATAACATCTCTCCACACCTAAAATTACTATCTTCTCGATTACCAAACGACTAAGAACATCGGACAGTGAGCAAACCAAAATGTGTATTGACGAATTGAGAACCTAATTACAGTATTATGACCATAATCAATACCATGGGTTGATTAATGTAGGGCAACAACAGGTACAATCCATCCAAAATATAGATGAACAAAATCAAAATAGCTCAGAACCAAACAAAATTTTCGGCTAACAGCACCGGACAACACCAATACATAGAAATAGCTTACAAAGGTTGCACATACAAATGCCTAACAAACACAGGATCCACAATAAATATGATAAAAATAAAACATACAAATTAATTACTTCAAAATCAGTAAAAAACCAACATGTTGATATCCAAAAGGCACCAGAACCAATTAAAAAATCAGTTCAGGAATCAATCAGAAAAATTGATTTTGAATTGTTTCGATTATATCACTTGAATCCGGAGAAAAAAACTTTAAGGTTGAAAGTTTTATTAAATAAATTCAAAAATCTTCAATATGAAGAGGGAGACAATCAATATTTACAAATACCATTAAACACTTGCTCAAGCGCACGAAATGGAAGTCGAAAACCAAGTGCGTGAAATGCTTAATCAGGGATTAATTAGGGAAAGTAATTCACCATACAATAGTCCTACATGAGTAGCTTCAAAAAAAACAAGAAAGGAAAGCTAACTTCGGGCGGAGCCGAAGTTGATATACCCTTGCAGAATACTCTGTAAATTATATTCTCCAAAATTATTCATATTCCTAACTTTAAAAACACCAAAGTTATGGCATTTCCGATCAATCAGTTATATGGCGGCTATAGGAGATAGTCGGCCGATCCTTATGAAATTTGATAGGTCGGATTGATTGGCCAAAAATAAAACCCACAGAAAATCCCAACTTCCTAACTTAACAAACACCAAAGTTATGGCATTTCCGGTCAATCAGTTATATGGCAGCTATAGGATATAGTCGGCCGATCCCGGCCGTTCCGACATATATACTGCGTGCAAAGGAAAGAAGGGTGTGTGCAAAGTTTCAATTCGATAGCTTTAAAACTGAGAGACTAGTTTGCGTAGAAACAGACAGACGGACAGACGGACATGGCTATATCAACTCAGGAGGTGATCCTGATCAAGAATATATATACTTTATAGGGTCGGAGATGTCTCCTTCACTACGGTGCACACTTTTGACCAAAATTATAATACCCTCTGCAAGGGTATAAAGATGCTTCGTAAAATTAACAAGAGAGAACGCTATAGTCGGGTGCCCCGACTATCAGATACCCGTTACTCAGGTAAAGGGAGTGCGAGGGAGATGGAGATAGAAACTTTGATCACGCATAACTTTTTAACGAATGGTCCGATTTGAAAAATTTCTTCTGCATTTCGATAGGTATTGATAAACACAATAAAACTGCATTTTTACTTTTCCGAAATATTTAAATTTTTAAAATCGTATATAAGCGATTGTGGGCGTTAAAGGGGGCGTGGCACCATTTTGAAATAAACTTGCGCTGCGTAGGAACTTCTAAAATCTACATGCAAAATGCCAATCTTCTAGCTTTTATAGTTTCCGAGATCTCTGCGTTCATACGGACAGACAGACAGACAGACGGACAGACAGACGGACAGACAGACGGACAGACAGACGGACAGACAGACGGACAGACGGACAGACAGACGGACAGACAGACGGACAGACGGACATGCCTAGATCGACTCGGCTAGTGATCCTGATCAAGAATATATATACTTTATAGGGTCGGAAACGCTTCCTTCTAGCTGTTACATACTTTTGCACGAATACAATATACCCTTTTAATCTACGAGTGACGGGTATAAAAATATAGTAGTAATTGAGTATAGGAAGCTCAATGAAAAAACTATCCCCGACAGATATCCAATACCAAACATGGACGAAATCCTTGGAATACCAGGAAGATTCCAATATTTTACAACTCTCCATTTGGCAAAGAGATTTCACCAAATAGAAATGGTGATATCTAACACTGCATTTTCCTTCAAAAGCGGTCACTACGAATACCTTCGAATGCCATTTGTCCTTAAAAATGCACCCGCTACTTTTCAAAGGTTCATGAATAATATCCTTCCACCGTTGCTTAACAAACACTGTTTAGTGTATTTAGATGATATTATAATTTTTTGCACATCCCTTACGGAACATTTAAATTCATTACAACTATTTTTTTCAAAATTTGCAGAAGCCAATTTAAAATTGCTGTTTGACAAATGTGAATTTAAAACAAGAAAGGAAAGCTAACTTCGGGCGAAGCCGAAGTTGATATACCCTTGCAGAATACTCTGTAAATTATATTTTCCAAAATTATTCATATGATGCATGCTTAATACTCATAAAAAATCCCAACTTCCTAACTTTAAAAACACCAAAGTTATGGCATTTCCAATCGTTCAGTTATATGGCAGCTATAGGATATAGTCGGCCGATCCTTATGAAATTTGATAGGTCGGATTGATTGGCCAAATATAAAACCCATAGGAAATCCCAGCTTCCTAACTTTACAAACACCAAAGTAATGGCATTTCCGATCAATCAGTTATATGGCAGCTAAATTTGGTAGGTCGAATTGATTGGCCAAATATAAAACCCATAGGAAATCCCAGCTTCCTAACTTTACAAACACCAAAGTTATGGCATTTCCGATCAATCAGTTATATGGCAGCTATAGGATATAGTCGGCCGATCCCGGCCGTTCCGACATATATACTGCGTGCAAAGGAAAGAAGGGTGTGTGCAAAGTTTCAATTCGATATCTTTAAAACTGAGAGACTAGTTCGCGTAGAAACAGGCAGACGGACAGACGGAAAGACGGACATGGCTATATCAACTCAGGAGGTGATCCTGATCAAGAATATATATACTTTATATGGTCGGAGATGTCTCCTTCACTGCGTTGCACACTTTTGACCAAAATTATAATACCCTCTGCAAGGGTATAAAAAAGAAGCTAGCTTGGTCACATCGTAACCCCTAATGGCATAAAACCAAACACCCTTAAAGTTAAAGCCATCGTTTAATATCCAATTCCAACAAAAGTAAAAGAGATCAAAGCTTTCCTTGGATTATCGCAAATTTATCCCAAACTACGCAGACATAGCAAAACCAATGACCAAATGTTTAAAAACAGGAGCAAAGGTAGATACACAAAACCTCGACTACATAGAATGCCAATGCTTATGCCATTAGAAGCATTCAAAAAACTTTAAGCTTTAATAATTAGAGAACCAATTCTCCAATTACCCGATTTTGAAAAAAAATTCACTTTAACCACAGTGCCAGTAATTTAGCCCTTGGTGCCGCACTTTCTCAAAATTTTCATCTTATATCCTTTATTAGCAGAACACTTAATGAACACGAATTAAATTACAGTGCTTCTTCGAAAAGGAATTACTCGCAATAGTTTGGGCCACTAAAACTTTTCGACATTATTTACTAGGACGACATTTTCTCATTACTAGAGACCATCAACCTCTTAGGTAGCTGCATACTTTAAAATAACCGAATGCCAAGTTACAAAGATGGAGAGCCAATTAAACGAATACCAATTTAAAATCGATCATATTAAGGGAAAGAAAATTCAGTTGCCGATGCATTATCAAGAAATTAAATTGAAGAAAATAATCATTGTGAAGTTACTCAACAAAAAACAAATAATTTTCATTAAATCCGATAAAAATAAAGTGGAACATTCTGCAATATAAGGTAACTCCATTACCATATTTCAATATAATATAATAACACTTGAAAAGGCCAAGCAAAATTTAATTGATATTTTATTCATTGGAAAATTACCATTTATATTAAGAGCGATGTAGATTTTGAAATTATTCAAAGAGCATACAGATAAATTATTAATACCACCTTCACTAAAGTAATTCGCAGTCTCTACCTATTAAAAAACTTTTGCATCCAGGTATACAGAAAATGACTAAATTATTCAAAGAAAATCACTTCTTTCCAAATATCCAGTAATTCAGAATATAGATATTTATTCATCTGAGGGAAAACATTACATCAGTTGCATTGACATTTATTCTAAATTCGCTACACTTGAGCAAATTAAAACAAAGGACTGGATAGAATTCAGGAACGCCATAATGCGCATTTTTAATCAGTCAGGGGACCCCAAACTACTAAAAGCAGATGGAGACGGAGCTTTCTCCAGCTTGGCTCTAAAGCGATGGTTTGAATCATAAGGAATTAAATAACAACTAAATACGGCGAAAAACGGTGTAGCAGACGTCCAAAGACTACATAAGACAATAAATAAAAAAATCCGTATAATCAATTCATCCGATGATGAAGATAAAGCCGATTTACGGTGGAAGCGTCAGGCGACGGCGAGTGCTTCTCAAAACTTTAAACGCGTTTTTCTCGAAACAGTATTTTTACGACTGGCGCATGAGGTTACTCAAAAGCTATTAATCCAATCGGTTCCAAATATAATATTAATACGTTATTCTATACATATAAAGCTATGGCATGAACCAGGATAAATCAAGTCGGTGAAGATCTTCTTTACTTTTCAACTTAATTTGTGGCAAAAAAAAATTTCAATGATCCGCCATTTTGTTAATTTTTGTGCGAAATTAATAATCGTAGTTCATGCCATAGCCAAACATGTACTCTTCCTAATCCCCTTGCAATTTTCGGTTTCATATGTTCTATTGACTATTGTTTACTGACAAAAAAAAATTTTAAAAATGTAAAATTTGTTGTTTTTTCTTCAAATAAATGGATGCACAATTACAAGCATAAAAAATAATATACAGTAAAATCCGGTTATAACGACTCCGCTTATAGTGTCCGCCCGGTTATTGCGACGAAAACTCGACGGCTTGGTTGGTCCCCATACAAACTTATGTGATACCCAACTTCCTAACTTAACAAACACCAAAGTTATGGCATTTCCGGTCAATCAGTTATATGGCAGCTATAGGATATAGTCGGCCGATCCCGGCCGTTCCGACATATATACTGCGTGCAAAGGAAAGAAGGGTGTGTGCAAAGTTTCAATTCGATAGCTTTAAAACTGAGAGACTAGTTTGCGTAGAAACAGACAGACGGACAGACGGACATGGCTATATCAACTCAGGAGGTGATCCTGATCAAGAATATATATACTTTATAGGGTCGGAGATGTCTCCTTCACTACGGTGCACACTTTTGACCAAAATTATAATACCCTCTGCAAGGGTATAAAGATGCTTCGTAAAATTAACAAGAGAGAACGCTATAGTCGGGTGCCCCGACTATCAGATACCCGTTACTCAGGTAAAGGGAGTGCGAGGGAGATGGAGATAGAAACTTTGATCACGATACATTTCGATAGGTATTGATAAACACAATAAAACTGCATTTTTACTTTTCCGAAATATTTAAATTTTTCAAATCGTATATAAGCGATTGTGGGGGTTAAAGGGGGCGTGGCACCTTTTTGAAACAAACTTGCGCTGCGTAGGAACTCCTAGAATCTGCATGCAAAATGCCAATCTTCTAGCTTTTATAGTTTCCGAGATCTCAGCGCTCATACGGACAGACAGACGGACAGACGGACATGGCTATATCGACTCGGCTAGTGACCCTGATCAAGAATATATATACTTTATAGGGTCGGAAACGCTTCCTTCTAGCTGTTACATACTTTTGCACGAATACAATATACCCTTTTACTCTACGAGTGACGGGTATAAAAATATAGTAGTAATTGAGTATAGGAAGCTCAATGAAAAAACTATCCCCGACAGATATCCAATACCAAACATGGACGAAATCCTTGGAATACCAGGAAGATTCCAATATTTTACAACTCTCCATTTGGCAAAGAGATTTCACCAAATAGAAATGGTGATATCTAACACTGCATTTTCCTTCAAAAGCGGTCACTACGAATACCTTCGAATGCCATTTGTCCTTAAAAATGCACCCGCTACTTTTCAAAGGTTCATGAATAATATCCTTCCACCGTTGCTTAACAAACACTGTTTAGTGTATTTAGATGATATTATAATTTTTTGCACATCCCTTACGGAACATTTAAATTCATTACAACTATTTTTTTCAAAATTTGCAGAAGCCAATTTAAAATTGCTGTTTGACAAATGTGAATTTAAAACAAGAAAGGAAAGCTAACTTCGGGCGAAGCCGAAGTTGATATACCCTTGCAGAATACTCTGTAAATTATATTTTCCAAAATTATTCATATGATGCATGCTTAATACTCATAAAAAATCCCAACTTCCTAACTTTAAAAACACCAAAGTTATGGCATTTCCAATCGTTCAGTTATATGGCAGCTATAGGATATAGTCGGCCGATCCTTATGAAATTTGATAGGTCGGATTGATTGGCCAAATATAAAACCCATAGGAAATCCCAGCTTCCTAACTTTACAAACACCAAAGTAATGGCATTTCCGATCAATCAGTTATATGGCAGCTAAATTTGGTAGGTCGAATTGATTGACCAAATATAAAACCCATAGGAAATCCCAGCTTCCTAACTTTACAAACACCAAAGTTATGGCATTTCCGATCAATCAGTTATATGGCAGCTATAGGATATAGTCGGCCGATCCCGGCCGTTCCGACATATATACTGCGTGCAAAGGAAAGAAGGGTGTGTGCAAAGTTTCAATTCGATATCTTTAAAACTGAGAGACTAGTTCGCGTAGAAACAGGCAGACGGACAGACGGAAAGACGGACATGGCTATATCAACTCAGGAGGTGATCCTGATCAAGAATATATATACTTTATATGGTCGGAGATGTCTCCTTCACTGCGTTGCACACTTTTGACCAAAATTATAATACCCTCTGCAAGGGTATAAAAAAGAAGCTAGCTTGGTCACATCGTAACCCCTAATGGCATAAAACCAAACACCCTTAAAGTTAAAGCCATCGTTTAATATCCAATTCCAACAAAAGTAAAAGAGATCAAAGCTTTCCTTGGATTATCGCAAATTTATCCCAAACTACGCAGACATAGCAAAACCAATGACCAAATGTTTAAAAACAGGAGCAAAGGTAGATACACAAAACCTCGACTACATAGAATGCCAATGCTTATGCCATTAGAAGCATTCAAAAAACTTTAAGCTTTAATAATTAGAGAACCAATTCTCCAATTACCCGATTTTGAAAAAAAATTCACTTTAACCACAGTGCCAGTAATTTAGCCCTTGGTGCCGCACTTTCTCAAAATTTTCATCTTATATCCTTTATTAGCAGAACACTTAATGAACACGAATTAAATTACAGTGCTTCTTCGAAAAGGAATTACTCGCAATAGTTTGGGCCACTAAAACTTTTCGACATTATTTACTAGGATGACATTTTCTCATTACTAGAGACCATCAACCTCTTAGGTAGCTGCATACTTTAAAATAACCGAATGCCAAGTTACAAAGATGGAGAGCCAATTAAACGAATACCAATTTAAAATCGATCATATTAAGGGAAAGAAAATTCAGTTGCCGATGCATTATCAAGAAATTAAATTGAAGAAAATAATCATTGTGAAGTTACTCAACAAAAAACAAATAATTTTCATTAAATCCGATAAAAATAAAGTGGAACATTCTGCAATATAAGGTAACTCCATTACCATATTTCAATATAATATAATAACACTTGAAAAGGCCAAGCAAAATTTAATTGATATTTTATTCATTGGAAAATTACCATTTATATTAAGAGCGATGTAGATTTTGAAATTATTCAAAGAGCATACAGATAAATTATTAATACCACCTTCACTAAAGTAATTCGCAGTCTCTACCTATTAAAAAACTTTTGCATCCAGGTATACAGAAAATGACTAAATTATTCAAAGAAAATCACTTCTTTCCAAATATCCAGTAATTCAGAATATAGATATTTATTCATCTGAGGGAAAACATTACATCAGTTGCATTGACATTTATTCTAAATTCGCTACACTTGAGCAAATTAAAACAAAGGACTGGATAGAATTCAGGAACGCCATAATGCGCATTTTTAATCAGTCAGGGGACCCCAAACTACTAAAAGCAGATGGAGACGGAGCTTTCTCCAGCTTGGCTCTAAAGCGATGGTTTGAATCATAAGGAATTAAATAACAACTAAATACGACGAAAAACGGTGTAGCAGACGTCCAAAGACTACATAAGACAATAAATAAAAAATCCGTATAATCAATTCATCCGATGATGAAGATAAAGCCGATTTACGATGGAAGCGTCAGGCGACGGCGAGTGCTTCTCAAAACTTTAAACGCGTTTTTCTCGAAACAGTATTTTTACGACTGGCGCATGAGGTTACTCAAAAGCTATTAATCCAATCGGTTCCAAATATAATATTAATACGTTATTCTATACATATAAAGCTATGGCATGAACCTGGATAAATCAAGTCGGTGAAGATCTTCTTTACTTTTCAACTTAATTTGTGGCAAAAAAAAATTTCAATGATCCGCCATTTTGTTAATTTTTGTGCGAAATTAATAATCGTAGTTCATGCCATAGCCAAACATGTACTCTTCCTAATCCCCTTGCAATTTTCGGTTTCATATGTTCTATTGTCTATTGTTTACTGACAAAAAAAAATTTTAAAAATGTAAAATTTGTTGTTTTTTCTTCAAATAAATGGATGCACAATTACAAGCATAAAAAATAATATACAGTAAAATCCGGTTATAACGACTCCGCTTATAGTGTCCGCCCGGTTATTGCGACGAAAACTCGACGGCTTGGTTGGTCCCCATACAAACTTATGTGATACAAACTTATATATTTAGTGCTTCTTCCGGGTATAACGACGTAAAATCGTCGCCCTTGAAAGTCGCTATAACCGGATTCAACTGTATGTTCATTTACCAGCCCATTGGAAATCGTCAAAACTTAATATCTAGAATGGGGGGGTCCCCTTAAAGCAAATAAAAATGTAGAAAAAATAGACGAAGACCATTAGAAAATTACTAATCGAAATAGGAAAACCCAATACTACAAAACACAATTTAGGAAACAAAAGATAAGTAATGCCGTTAAACTTCCACAAAAATAACGAATTACTACTTATTTCACATAACCACAAAATCATTAACACCATTAAAATAATTCATCATCCCGACCGTAATGGGTATCAGTTGGACTATTCAGAGCAACAATCATATTTTGAAGATGACAATAAAAATTATAATCAAGACAATAAAGAAGTTAATAATGAATGCATTAAAAATATAATTAAGCGCAAGAATAAAATTTTTAATTTTATACCAACTCTATCAAAAGAAATTATTCAATACGTTAGAACCACTTAACATATACTTACTTATATGGAATTTAACTGAAACTATTATTGAACAAAATTGTCGAGAATTAAATGGCGATATAAAAATAAATGGAAACAAAATTATTAGAATAAAACAATGTAGAGTTTTAATTGGAAATGTTATTTTAATCGAAAATTCATTAAGTCCAGAATTTGATGATTTAATGTAACTAAGATAAAGAGGGATATAATGACAGTTAAAACTAATTTCAGAAAGTAATACCACATTTTTGTAATTATAATAATTGTAATTATTGTTCTTATTATTTTTCTTGTTCTATCAAAAAATCTATAATTCTATCACTAAATCCACTTACCTTTTTATATACAAAATTTAGAAAACAAGCTAAAAATAATCAACATATGCAACCCTTTTAAGGAGTTATATACCTTTTTCATTGAAAAAAAATCGAAAATTGTTTTATTGCTTTATCTTGAAGAACAACTTCTTGATAACATTTCCCTAAATTTTCATAGAGATTTGAGCAGTAGAAAAAAAGTTGCAACGCTCCCAGCCGTGCGCCTCGTCCCCGCCCAAATTCAAACTTGAAACTTTAAACGCGAATATCTCGAAATGGTGTTTTTTGAAACACTTTGCGGTGATATGGATTGGCGAAAAACTAATGAACCAATTTTCTTCAAATAACATATAACTATAACATCTCTCCACACCTAAAATTACTATCTTCTCGATTACCAAACGACTAAGAACATCGGACAGTGAGCAAACCAAAATGTGTATTGAGGAATTGAGATTTCAAGACACACACGAATACGAAGAATTACAACCTAATTACAGTATTATGACCATAATCAATACCATGGGTTGATTAATGTAGGGCAACAACAGGTACAATCCATCCAAAATATAGATGAACAAAATCAAAATAGCTCGAACCAAACAAAATTTTCGGCTAACAGCCCCGGACAACACCAATACATAGAAATAGCTTACAAAGGTTGCACATACAAATGCCTACCAAAAACAGGATCCACAATAAATATGATTAATAAAAATATATTTTGTTTTCCTATTCAAAATAACAAATGTTACAAATACCATTAAACACTTGCTCAAGCGCACGAAATGGAAGTCGAAAACCAAGTGCGTGAAATGCTTAATCAGGGATTAATTAGGGAAAGTAATTTACCATACAATAGTCCTACATGAGTAGCTTCAAAAAAAACAAGAAAGGACAGCTAACTTCGGGCGGAGCCGAAGTTGATATACCCTTGCAGAATACTCTGTAAATTATATTCATAAAAAATCCAAAAATCCAAAGTTATGGCATTTCCACTCAATCAGTTATATGGCGGCTGTAGGATATAGTCGGCCGATCCTTATGAAATTTGATAGGTCGGATTGATTGGCCAAAAATAAAACCCATAGAAAATCCCAACTTCCTAACTTAACAAACACCAAAGTTATGGGATTTCCGATTAATCAGTTATATGGCGGCTATAGGATATAGTCGGCCGATCCTTATGAAATTTGGTAGGTCGGATTGATTGGCCAAATATAAAACCCATAGAAAATCCCAACTTTCTAACTTTACAAACACCAAAGTTATGACCTTTCCGATCAATCAGTTATATGGCAGTTATAGGATATAGTCGGCCGATCAATATGAAATTTGGTAGGTCGGATTGATTGGCCAAATATAAAACCCATAGAAAATCCCAACTTCCTAACTTAACAAACACCAATGGCATTATGGCATTTCCGATCAATCAGTTATATGGCAGCTATAGGATATAGTCGGCCGATCCCGGCCGTTCCGACATAAGAAGGGTGTGTGCAAAGTTTCAATTCGATAGCTTTAAAACTAAGAGACTAGTTTGCGTAGAAACAGACAGACGGACATGGCTATATCAACTCAGGAGGTGATCCTGATCAAGAATATATATACTTTATAGGGTCGGAGATGTTTCCTTCACTGCGTTGCACACTTTTGACCAAAATTATAATACCCTCTGCAAGGGTATAAGGATGCTTCGTAAAATTAACAAGAGAGAACGCCGTTACTCAGGTAAAGGGAGTGCGAGGGAGATGGCGATAGAAACTTTGATCACGCATAACTTTTTAACGAATGGTCCGATTTGAAAAATTTCTTCTGCATTTCGATAGGTATTGATAAACACAATAAAACTGCATTTTTACTTTTCCGAAATGTTTAAATTTTTAAAATCGAATATAAGCGATTGTGGGCGTTAAAGGGGGCGTGGCACCATTTTGAAATAAACTTGCGCTGCGTAGGAACTTCTAAAATCTACATGCAAAATGCCAATCTTCTAGCTTTTATAGTTTCCGAGATCTCTGCGTTCATACGGACAGACAGACAGACAGACAGACGGACAGACAGACGGACAGACAGACGGACAGACAGACGGACAGACGGACATGGCTAGATCGACTCGGCTAGTGATCCTGATCAAGAATATATATACTTTATAGGGTCGGAAACGCTTCCTTCTAGCTGTTACATACTTTTGCACGAATACAATATACCCTTTTACTCTACGAGTAACGGGTATAAAAATATAGTAGTAATTGAGTATAGGAAGCTCAATGAAAAAACTATCCCCGACAGATATCCAATACCAAACATGGACGAAATCCTTGGAATACCAGGAAGATTCCAATATTTTACAACTCTCCATTTGGCAAAGAGATTTCACCAAATAGAAATGGTGATATCTAACACTGCATTTTCCTTCAAAAGCGGTCACTACGAATACCTTCGAATGCCATTTGTCCTTAAAAATGCACCCGCTACTTTTCAAAGGTTCATGAATAATATCCTTCCACCGTTGCTTAACAAACACTGTTTAGTGTATTTAGATGATATTATAATTTTTTGCACATCCCTTACGGAACATTTAAATTCATTACAACTATTTTTTTCAAAATTTGCAGAAGCCAATTTAAAATTGCTGTTTGACAAATGTGAATTTAAAACAAGAAAGGAAAGCTAACTTCGGGCGAAGCCGAAGTTGATATACCCTTGCAGAATACTCTGTAAATTATATTTTCCAAAATTATTCATATGATGCATGCTTAATACTCATAAAAAATCCCAACTTCCTAACTTTAAAAACACCAAAGTTATGGCATTTCCAATCGTTCAGTTATATGGCAGCTATAGGATATAGTCGGCCGATCCTTATGAAATTTGGTAGGTCGGATTGATTGGCCAAATATAAAACCCATAGGAAATCCCAGCTTCCTAACTTTACAAACACCAAAGTAATGGCATTTCCGATCAATCAGTTATATAGCAGCTATAGGATATAGTCGGCCGATCCTTATGAAATTTAACAGGTCGAATTGATTGGCCAAATATAAAACCCATAGGAAATCCCAGCTTCCTAACTTTACAAACACCAAAGTTATGGCATTTCCGATCAATCAGTTATATGGCAGCTATACGATATAGTCGGCCGATCCTTATGAAATTTGGTAGGTCGGATTGACTAACCAAATATAAAACCCATAGAAAATCCCAGCTTCCTAACTTTACAAACATCAAAGTTATGGCATTTCCGATCAATCAGTTATATGGCAGCTATAGGATATAGTCGGCCGATCCCGGCCGTTCCGACATATATACTGCGTGCAAAGGAAAGAAGGGTGTGTGCAAAGTTTCTGTTCGATATCTTCAAAAGTGAGAGACTAGTTTGCGTAGAAACAGACAGACGGACAGACGGACATGGCTATATCAACTCAGGAGGTGATCCTGATCAAGAATATATATACTTTATAGGGTCGGAGATGTCTCCTTCACTGCGTTGCACACTTTTGACCAAAATTATAATACCCTCTGCAAGGGTATAAAAACACTATAACTTTAATAAGTGAAATCAATATAAAAACAAGAAAGGAAAGCTAACTTCGGGCGGAGCCGAAGTTGATATACCCTTGCAGAATATTATGTACATTATATTCTCCAAAATTATTCATATGATGCATTCTTAATACTCATAAAAAATCCCAACTTCCTAACTTTAAAAACACCAAAGTTATGGCATTTCCAATCGTTCAGTTATATGGCAGCTATAGGATATAGTCGGCCGATCCTTATGAAATTTGATAGGTCGGATTGATTGTCCAAAAGTTCCAACTTCCTAGCTTAACAAACACCAAAGTTATGGCATTTCCGATCAATAAGTTATATGGCAGCTCTAGGATATAGTCGGCCGATCCTTATGAAATTTGGTAGCTCGGATTGATTGGCCAAAAATAAAACCCATAGAAAATCCCAACTTCCTAACTTAACAAACACCAAAGTTATGGCATTTCCTATAAATCAGTTATATGGCAGCTATAGGATATAGTCGGCCTATCCTTATGAAATTTGGTAGGTCGAATTAACTAACCAAATATAAAACCCATAGAAAATCACAGTTTCCTAACTTTACAAACATCAAAGTTATGGCATTTCCGATCAATCAGTTGTATGGCAGCTATAGGATATAGTCGGCCGATCCCGGCCGTTCTGACATATATACTGCGTGCAAAGGAAAGAAGGGTGTGTGCAAAGTTTCAGTTCGATATCTTTAAAACTGAGAGACTAGTTTGCGTAGAAACAGACAGACGGACAGACAGACGGACAGACAGACGGACAGACAGACGGACAGGCGGACAGACGGACAGACGGACATGGCTATATCAACTCAGGAGGTGATCCTGATCAAGAATATATATACTTTATAGGGTCGGAGATGTCTCCTTCACTGCGTTGCACACTTTTGACCAAAATTATAATACCCTCTGCAAGGGTATAATAAAACAAAATTTGTATTTTTACTGTCACAAACAAAATTACAACTTTACAATAAACAATGGCACAACCAATTATCGCCTCAGCCTTGCTAAAGCTCGTCGGCAGCTAAAAGATATCATGCCAATTAAGGGTGATCCAGAAAATCTTTACACCTTCGTCACAGAGAGGACTATGTAATTTCACTCTACCAAACTAATGATGTGCGACAACAGAGGATTCTACTTGGAGCCATCGACAGAAACTTGGACAAGTAACACGATCACTGGGCCTTCCGAACATCAAAGACTGGTCTACATTTAGATCGAGACTAGTTGCAGAATTTAAATCCCAAACACCGAACTACAAGTTACTGGAGAATTTCAGGGAGACACCTAAAAAAGCTGAAAGACGACATCAACTGCTGATTTTGAAGTTGCATATGGAAGGTAACCAATCTGATTTTCTTATTTATGTTCAGGCGATTAAAGATCCCCTATTTTGGTTCATCATGATATTTATACCCTTGCAGAGAGTATTATAATTTTGGTCAAAAGTGTGCAACGCAGTGAAGGAGACATCTCCGACCCTATAAAGTATATATATTCTTGATCAGAATCACCTCCTGAGTTGATATAGCTATGTCCGTCTGTCTGTCCGTCTGTCTGTTTCTACGCGAACTAGTCTCTCAGTTTTAAAGATATCGAACTGAAACTTTGCACACACCCTTCTTTCCTTTGCACGCAGTATATATGTCGGAACGGCCGGGATCGGCCGACTATATCCTATAGCTGCCATACAACTGATTGATCGGAAATGCCATAACTTTGATGTTTGTACAGTTAGGAAGTTGGGATTTTGTATGGGTTTTATTTTTGGCCAATCAATCTGACCTATCAAATTTCATAAGGATCGGCGGACTTTATCCTATAGCTGCCATATAACTGATTGATCGGAAATGCCATAACTTTGATGTTTGTAAAGTTAGGAAGTTGGGATTTTCTATGGGTTTTATTTTTGACCTACCAAATTTCATAAGGATTGGTCGACTATATCCTATAGCTGCCATATAACTGAACGATTGGAAATGCCATAACTTTGGTGTTTTTAAAGTTAGGAAGTTGGGATTTTTTATGAGTATTAAGAATGCATCATATGAATAATTTTGGAGAATATAATGTACATAATATTCTGCAAGGGTAAATCAACTTCGGCTCCGCCGAAGTTAGCTTTCCTTTCTTGTTCAGACTTAAGATCGTTAATTACTGTTGCACAAAATGAAGAACATATTAATTTTGAATTGAATAAAAATCCAGAAAACCGTAATAAAAACGCAAGCCCTAATCAGAATTTTAAATCACACAAATTCAATACAAATAATCAAGCCCAATATCGACCAAGTTATCCACAATATTTTCAACCATTTCAACCTAATTTTAATCAATACACGCAATCATTTACCTAACAAACACGCTATGTGGCACGTACCAAATCATTTCGGCACAAATACCCTTTTCACAATATTCCAATAAAATTCAAAATACTCAAACAGCATGTTTTAAAGGAACTATATACCCTCAACTATAACATCTCTCCACACCTAAAATTACTATCTTCTCGATTACCAAACGACTAAGAACATCGGACAGTGAGCAAACCAAAATGTGTATTGAGGAATTGAGAACCTAATTACAGTATTATGACCATAATCAATACCATGGGTTGATTAATGTAGGGCAACAACAGGTACAATCCATCCAAAATATAGATGAACAAAAACAAAATAGCTCAGAACCAAACAAAATTTTCGGCTAACAGCCCCGGACAACACCAATACATAGAAATAGCTTACAAAGGTTGCACATACAAATGTTTAACAAACACAGGATCCACAATAAATATGATAAAAATAAAACATACAAATTAATTACTTCAAAATCAGTAAAAAACCAACACGTTGATATCCAAAAGGCACCAGAACCAATTAAAAAATCAGTTCAGGAATCAATCAGAAAAATTGATTTTGAATTGTTTCGATTATATCACTTGAATCCGGAGAAAAAACTTTAAGGTTGAAAGTTTTATTAAATAAATTCAAAAATCTTCAATATGAAGAGGGAGACAATCAATATTTACAAATACCATTAAACACTTGCTCAAGCGCACGAAATGGAAGTCGAAAACCAAGTGCGTGAAATGCTTAATCAGGGATTAATTAGGGAAAGTAATTCACCATACAATAGTCCTACATGAGTAGCTTCAAAAAAAACAAGAAAGGAAAGCTAACTTCGGGCGGAGCCGAAGTTGATATACCCTTGCAGAATACTCTGTAAATTATATTCTCCAAAATTATTCATATTCCTAACTTTAAAAACACCAAAGTTATGGCATTTCCGATCAATCAGTTATATGGCGGCTATAGGATATAGTCGGCCGATCCTTATGAAATTTGATAGGTCGGATTGATTGGCCAAAAATAAAACCCATAAATAAAATCCCAACTTCCTAACTTAACAAACACCAAAGTTATGGCATTTCCAATCGGTCAGTTATATGGCAGCTATAGGATATAGTCGGCCGATCCTTATGAAATTTGGTAGGTCGGATTGATTGGCCAAAAATAAAACCCACAGAAAATCCCAACTTCCTAACTTAACAAACACCAAAGTTATGGCATTTCCGGTCAATCAGTTATATGGCAGCTATAGGATATAGTCGACCGATCCCGGCCGTTCCGACATATATACTGCGTGCAAAGGAAAGAAGGGTGTGTGCAAAGTTTCAATTCGATAGCTTTAAAACTGAGAGACTAGTTTGCGTAGAAACAGACAGACGGACAGACGGACATGGCTATATCAACTCAGGAGGTGATCCTGATCAAGAATATATATACTTTATATGGTCGGAGATGTCTCCTTCACTGCGTTGCACACTTTTGACCAAAATTATAATACCCTCTGCAAGGGTATAAAGATGCTTCGTAAAATTAACAAGAGAGAACGCTATAGTCGGGTGCCCCGACTATCAGATACCCGTTACTCAGGTAAAGGGAGTGCGAGGGAGATGGAGATAGAAACTTTGATCACGATACATTTCGATAGGTATTGATAAACACAATAAAACTGCATTTTTACTTTTCCGAAATATTTAAATTTTTAAAATCGTATATAAGCGATTGTGGGCGTTAAAGGGGGCGTGGCACCTTTTTGAAACATACTTGCGCTGCGTAGGAACTCCTAGAATCTGCATGCAAAATGCCAATCTTCTAGCTTTTATAGTTTCCGAGATCTCAGCGCTCATACGGACAGACAGACGGACAGACGGACATGGCTATATCGACTCGGCTAGTGACCCTGATCAAGAATATATATACTTTATAGGGTCGGAAACGCTTCCTTCTAGCTGTTACATACTTTTGCACGAATACAATATACCCTTTTACTCTACGAGTGACGGGTATAAAAATATAGTAGTAATTGAGTATAGGAAGCTCAATGAAAAAACTATCCCCGACAGATATCCAATACCAAACATGGACGAAATCCTTGGAATACCAGGAAGATTCCAATATTTTACAACTCTCCATTTGGCAAAGAGATTTCACCAAATAGAAATGGTGATATCTAACACTGCATTTTCCTTCAAAAGCGGTCACTACGAATACCTTCGAATGCCATTTGTCCTTAAAAATGCACCCGCTACTTTTCAAAGGTTCATGAATAATATCCTTCCACCGTTGCTTAACAAACACTGTTTAGTGTATTTAGATGATATTATAATTTTTTGCACATCCCTTACGGAACATTTAAATTCATTACAACTATTTTTTTCAAAATTTGCAGAAGCCAATTTAAAATTGCTGTTTGACAAATGTGAATTTAAAACAAGAAAGGAAAGCTAACTTCGGGCGAAGCCGAAGTTGATATACCCTTGCAGAATACTCTGTAAATTATATTTTCCAAAATTATTCATATGATGCATGCTTAATACTCATAAAAAATCCCAACTTCCTAACTTTAAAAACACCAATGTTATGGCATTTCCAATCGTTCAGTTATATGGCAGCTATAGGATATAGTCGGCCGATCCTTATGAAATTTGATAGGTCGGATTGATTGGCCAAATATAAAACCCATAGGAAATCCCAGCTTCCTAACTTTACAAACACCAAAGTAATGGCATTTCTGATCAATCAGTTATAGGGCATCTAAATTTGGTAGGTCGAATTGATAGGCCAAATATAAAACCCATAGGAAATCCCAGCTTCCTAACTTTACAAACACCAAAGTTAGGGCATTTCCGATCAATCAGTTATATGGCAGCTATAGGATATAGTCGGCCGATCCCGGCCGTTCCGACATATATACTGCGTGCAAAGGAAAGAAGGGTGTGTGCAAAGTTTCAATTCGATATCTTTAAAACTGAGAGACTAGTTCGCGTAGAAACAGGCAGACGGACAGACGGAAAGACGGACATGGCTATATCAACTCAGGAGGTGATCCTGATCAAGAATATATATACTTTATATGGTCGGAGATGTCTCCTTCACTGCGTTGCACACTTTTGACCAAAATTATAATACCCTCTGCAAGGGTATAAAAAAGAAGCTAGCTTGGTCACATCGTAACCCCTAATGGCATAAAACCAAACACCCTTAAAGTTAAAGCCATCGTTTAATATCCAATTCCAACAAAAGTAAAAGAGATCAAAGCTTTCCTTGGATTATCGCAAATTTATCCCAAACTACGCAGACATAGCAAAACCAATGACCAAATGTTTAAAAACAGGAGCAAAGGTAGATACACAAAACCTCGACTACATAGAATGCCAATGCTTATGCCATTAGAAGCATTCAAAAAACTTTAAGCTTTAATAATTAGAGAACCAATTCTCCAATTACCCGATTTTGAAAAAAAATTCACTTTAACCACAGTGCCAGTAATTTAGCCCTTGGTGCCGCACTTTCTCAAAATTTTCATCTTATATCCTTTATTAGCAGAACACTTAATGAACACGAATTAAATTACAGTGCTTCTTCGAAAAGGAATTACTCGCAATAGTTTGGGCCACTAAAACTTTTCGACACTATTTACTAGGACGACATTTTCTCATTACTAGAGACCATCAACCTCTTAGGTAGCTGCATACTTTAAAATAACCGAATGCCAAGTTACAAAGATGGAGAGCCAATTAAACGAATACCAATTTAAAATCGATCATATTAAGGGAAAGAAAATTCAGTTGCCGATGCATTATCAAGAAATTAAATTGAAGAAAATAATCATTGTGAAGTTACTCAACAAAAAACAAATAATTTTCATTAAATCCGATAAAAATAAAGTGGAACATTCTGCAATATAAGGTAACTCCATTACCATATTTCAATATAATATAATAACACTTGAAAAGGCCAAGCAAAATTTAATTGATATTTTATTCATTGGAAAATTACCATTTATATTAAGAGCGATGTAGATTTTGAAATTATTCAAAGAGCATACAGATAAATTATTAATACCACCTTCACTAAAGTAATTCGCAGTCTCTACCTATTAAAAAACTTTTGCATCCAGGTATACAGAAAATGACTAAATTATTCAAAGAAAATCACTTCTTTCCAAATATCCAGTAATTCTGAATATAGATATTTATTCATCTGATATAGATATTTATTCATTACATCAGTTGCATTGACATTTATTCTAAATTCGCTACACTTGAGCAAATTAAAACAAAGGACTGGATAGAATTCAGGAACGCCATAATGCGCATTTTTAATCAGTCAGGGGACCCCAAACTACTAAAAGCAGATGGAGACGGAGCTTTCTCCAGCTTGGCTCTAAAGCGATGGTTTGAATCATAAGGAATTAAATAACAACTAAATACGACGAAAAACGGTGTAGCAGACGTCCAAAGACTACATAAGACAATAAATAAAAAAATCCGTATAATCAATTCATCCGATGATGAAGATAAAGCCGATTTACGATGGAAGCGTCAGGCGACGGCGAGTGCTTCTCAAAACTTTAAACGCGTTTTTCTCGAAACAGTATTTTTACGACTGGCGCATGAGGTTACTCAAAAGCTATTAATCCAATCGGTTCCAAATATAATATTAATACGTTATTCTATACATATAAAGCTATGGCATGAACCTGGATAAATCAAGTCGGTGAAGATCTTCTTTACTTTTCAACTTAATTTGTGGCAAAAAAAAATTTCAATGATCCGCCATTTTGTTAATTTTTGTGCGAAATTAATAATCGTAGTTCATGCCATAGCCAAACATGTACTCTTCCTAATCCCCTTGCAATTTTCGGTTTCATATGTTCTATTGTCTATTGTTTACTGACAAAAAAAAAATTTTTAAATGTAAAATTTGTTGTTTTTTCTTCAAATAAATGGATGCACAATTACAAGCATAAAAAATAATATACAGTAAAATCCGGTTATAACGACTCCGCTTATAGTGTCCGCCCGGTTATTGCGACGAAAACTCGACGGCTTGGTTGGTCCCCATACAAACTTATGTGATACAAACTTATATATTTAGTGCTTCTTCCGGGTATAACGACGTAAAATCGTCGCCCTTGAAAGTCGCTATAACCGGATTCTACTGTATGTTCATTTACCAGCCCATTGGAAATCGTCAAAACTTAATATCTAGAATGGGGGGGTCCCCTTAAAGCAAATAAAAATGTAGAAAAAATAGACGAAGACCATTAGAAAATTACTAATCGAAATAGGAAAACCCAATACTACAAAACACAATTTAGGAAACAAAAGATAAGTAATGCCGTTAAACTTCCACAAAAATAACGAATTACTACTTATTTCACATAACCACAAAATCATTAACACCATTAAAATAATTCATCATCCCGACCGTAATGGGTATCAGTTGGACTATTCAGAGCAACAATCATATTTTGAAGATGACAATAAAAATTATAATCAAGACAATAAAGAAGTTAATAATGAATGCATTAAAAATATAATTAAGCGCAAGAATAAAATTTTTAATTTTATACCAACTCTATCAAAAGAAATTATTCAATACGTTAGAACCACTTAACATATACTTACTTATATGGAATTTAACTGAAACTATTATTGAACAAAATTGTCGAGAATTAAATGGCGATATAAAAATAAATGGAAACAAAATTATTAGAATAAAACAATGTAGAGTTTAAATTGGAAATGTTATTTTAATCGAAAATTCATTAAGTCCAGAATTTGATGATTTAATGTAACTAAGATAAAGAGGGATATAATGACAGTTAAAACTAATTTCAGAAAGTAATACCACATTTTTGTAATTATAATAATTGTAATTATTGTTCTTATTATTTTTCTTGTTCTATCAAAAAATCTATAATTCTATCACTAAATCCACTTACCTTTTATATACAAAATTTAGAAAACAAGCTAAAAATAATCAACATATGCAACCCTTTTAAGGAGTTATATACCTTTTTCATTGAAAAAAAATCGAAAATTGTTTTATTGCTTTATCTTGAAGAACAACTTCTTGATAACATTTCCCTAAATTTTCATAGAGATTTGAAGCAGTAGAAAAAAAGTTGCAACGCTCCCAGCCGTGCGCCTCGTCCCCGCCCAAATCCAAACTTGAAACTTTAAACGCGAATATCTCGAAATGGTGTTTTTTGAAACACTTTGCGGTGATATGGATTGGCGAAAAACTAATGAACCAATTTTCTTCAAATAACATATAACTATAACATCTCTCCACACCTAAAATGACTATCTTCTCGATTACCAAACGACTAACAACATCGGACAGTGAGCAAACCAAAATGTGTATTGAGGAATTGAGATTTCAAGACACACACGAATACGAAGAATTACAACCTAATTACAGTATTATGACCATAATCAATACCATGGGTTGATTAATGTAGGGCAACAACAGGTACAATCCATCCAAAATATAGATGAACAAAATCAAAATAGCTCGAACCAAACAAAATTTTCGGCTAACAGCCCCGGACAACACCAATACATAGAAATAGCTTACAAAGGTTGCACATACAAATGCCTAACAAAAACAGGATCCACAATAAATATGATTAATAAAAATATATTTTGTTTTCCTATTCAAAATAACAAATGTTACAAATACCATTAAACACTTGCTCAAGCGCACGAAATGGAAGTCGAAAACCAAGTGCGTGAAATGCTTAATCAGGGATTAATTAGGGAAAGTAATTTACCATACAATAGTCCTACATGAGTAGCTTCAAAAAAAACAAGAAAGGACAGCTAACTTCGGGCGGAGCCGAAGTTGATATACACTTGCAGAATACTCTGTAAATTATATTCATAAAAAATCCAAAAATCCAAAGTTATGGCATTTCCACTCAATCAGTTATATGGCGGCTGTAGGATATAGTCGGCCGATCCTTATGAAATTTGATAGGTCGGATTGATTGGCCAAATATAAAACCCATAGAAAATCCCAACTTCCTAACTTAACAAACACCAAAGTTATGGCATTTCCGATCAATCAGTTATATGGCAGTTATAGGATATAGTCGGCCGATCAATATGAAATTTGGTAGGTCGGATTGATTGGCCAAATATAAAACCCATAGAAAATCCCAACTTCCTAACTTAACAAACACCAAAGTTATGGCATTTCCGATCAATCAGTTATATGGCAGCTATAGGATATAGTCGGCCGATCCTTATGAAATTTGGTAGGTCGGATTGATTGGCCAAATATAAAACCCATAGAAAATCCCAACTTTCTAACTTTACAAACACCAAAGTTATGACCTTTCCGATCAATCAGTTATATGGCAGTTATAGGATATAGTCGGCCGATCAATATGAAATTTGGTAGGTCGGATTGATTGGCCAAATATAAAACCCATAGAAAATCCCAACTTCCTAACTTAACAAACACCAAAGTTATGGCATTTCCGATCAATCAGTTATATGGCAGCTATAGGATATAGTCGGCCGATCCCGGCCGTTCCGACATAAGAAGGGTGTGTGCAAAGTTTCAATTCGATAGCTTTAAAACTAAGAGACTAGTTTGCGTAGAAACAGACAGACGGACATGGCTATATCAACTCAGGAGGTGATCCTGATCAAGAATATATATACTTTATAGGGTCGGAGATGTTTCCTTCACTGCGTTGCACACTTTTGACCAAAATTATAATACCCTCTGCAAGGGTATAAGGATGCTTCGTAAAATTAACAAGAGAGAACGCCGTTACTCAGGTAAAGGGAGTGCGAGGGAGATGGAGATAGAAACTTTGATCACGCATAACTTTTTAACGAATGGTCCGATTTGAAAAATTTCTTCAACATTTCGATAGGTATTGATAAACACAATAAAACTGCATTTTTACTTTTCCGAAATATTTAAATTTTTAAAATCGTATATAAGCGATTGTGGGCGTTAAAGGGGGCGTGGCACCATTTTGAAATAAACTTGCGCTGCGTAGGAACTTCTAAAATCTACATGCAAAATGCCAATCTTCTAGCTTTTATAGTTTCCGAGATCTCTGCGTTCATACGGACAGACAGACAGACAGACAGACGGACAGACAGACGGACAGACAGACGGACAGACAGACGGACAGACAGACGGACAGACAGACGGACATGGCTAGATCGACTCGGCTAGTGATCCTGATCAAGAATATATATTCTTTATAGGGTCGGAAACGCTTCCTTCTAGCTGTTACATACTTTTGCACGAATACAATATACCCTTTTACTCTACGAGTAACGGGTATAAAAATATAGTAGTAATTGAGTATAGGAAGCTCAATGAAAAAACTATCCCCGACAGATATCCAATACCAAACATGGACGAAATCCTTGGAATACCAGGAAGATTCCAATATTTTACAACTCTCCATTTGGCAAAGAGATTTCACCAAATAGAAATGTTGATATCTAACACTGCATTTTCCTTCAAAAGCGGTCACTACGAATACCTTCGAATGCCATTTGTTCTTAAAAATGCACCCGCTACTTTTCAAAGGTTCATGAATAATATCCTTCCACCGTTGCTTAACAAACATTGTTTAGTGTATTTAGATGATATTATAATTTTTTGCACATCCCTTACGGAACATTTAAATTCATTACAACTATTTTTTTTCAAAATTTGCAGAAGCCAATTTAAAATTGCTGTTTGACAAATGTGAATTTAAAAAAAAGAAGCTAGCTTTCTTGGTCACATCGTAACCCCTAATGGCATAAAACCAAACACCCTTAAAGTTAAAGCCATCGTTTAATATCCAATTCCAACAAAAGTAAAAGAGATCAAAGCTTTCCTTGGATTATCGCAAATTTATCCCAAACTACGCAGACATAGCAAAACCAATGACCAAATGTTTAAAAACAGGAGCAAAGATAGATACACAAAACCTCGACTACATAGAATGCCAATGCTTATGCCATTAGAAGCATTCAAAAAACTTTAAGCTTTAATAATTAGAGAACCAATTCTCCAATTACCCGATTTTGAAAAAAAATTCACTTTAACCACAGTGCCAGTAATTTAGCCCTTGGTGCCGCACTTTCTCAAAATTTTCATCTTATATCCTTTATTAGCAGAACACTTAATGAACACGAATTAAATTACAGTGCTTCCTCGAAAAGGAATTACTCGCAATAGTTTGGGCCACTAAAACTTTTCGACATTATTTACTAGGACGACATTTTCTCATTACTAGAGACCATCAACCTCTTAGGTAGCTGCATACTTTAAAATAACCGAATGCCAAGTTACAAAGATGGAGAGCCAATTAAACGAATACCAATTTAAAATCGATCATATTAAGGGAAAGAAAATTCAGTTGCCGATGCATTATCAAGAAATTAAATTGAAGAAAATAATCATTGTGAAGTTACTCAACAAAAAACAAATAATTTTCATTAAATCCGATAAAAATAAAGTGGAACATTCTGCAATATAAGGTAAATCCATTACCATATTTCAATATAATATAATAACACTTGAAAAGGCCAAGCAAAATTTAATTGATATTTTATTCATTGGAAAATTACCATTTATATTAAGAGCGATGTATATTTTGAATTTATTCAAAGAGCATACAGATAAATTATTAATACCACCTTCACTAAAGTAATTCGCAGTCTCTACCTATTAAAAAACTTTTGCATCCAGGTATACAGAAAATGACTAAATTATTCAAAGAAAATCACTTCTTTCCAAATAGCCAGTAATTCAGAATATAGATATTTATTCATCTGAGGGAAAACATTACATCAGTTGCATTGACATTTATTCTAAATTCGCTACACTTGAGCAAATTAAAACAAAGGACTGGATAGAATTCAGGAACGCCATAATGCGCATTTTTAATCAGTCAGGGGACCCCAAACTACTAAAAGCAGATGGAGACGGAGCTTTCTCCAGCTTGGCTCTAAAGCGATGGTTTGAATCATAAGGAATTAAATAACAACTAAATACGGCGAAAAACGGTGTAGCAGACGTCCAAAGACTACATAAGACAATAAATAAAAAAATCCGTATAATCAATTCATCCGATGATGAAGATAAAGCCGATTTACGGTGGAAGCGTCAGGCGACGGCGAGTGCTTCTCAAAACTTTAAACGCGTTTTTCTCGAAACAGTATTTTTACGACTGGCGCATGAGGTTACTCAAAAGCTATTAATCCAATCGGTTCCAAATATAATATTAATACGTTATTCTATACATATAAAGCTATGGCATGAACCAGGATAAATCAAGTCGGTGAAGATCTTCTTTACTTTTCAACTTAATTTGTGGCAAAAAAAAAATTTCAATGATCCGCCATTTTGTTAATTTTTGTGCGAAATTAATAATCGTAGTTCATGCCATAGCCAAACATGTACTCTTCCTAATCCCCTTGCAAGTTTCGGTTTCATATGTTCCAGTGAGCGGAAATCACATGCGCCGCCGAAAAGAAGGTCTATTGTTTACTGACAAAAAACAAAAAAAAAAATTTTTTAAATGTAAAATTTTTCCTTTTTTTTTAAGACTTCAAATGGATGCACAATTACAAGCATAACAAATAATATACAGTAGAATCCGGTTATAACGACTCCGCTTATAGTGTCCGTCCGGTTATTGCGACGAAAACTCGACGGCTTGGTTGGTCCCCAGACAAACTTATGTGATACCAACTTATACATATATTTAGTGCTTCTTCCGGGTATAACGACGTAAAATCGTCGCCCTTGAAAGTCGCTATAACCGGATTCTACAGTATGTTCATTTACCAGCCCATTGGAAATCGTCAAAACTTGATATCTAGAATGGGGGGGTCCCCTTAAAGCAAATAAAAATGTAGAAAAAATAGACGAAGACCATTAGAAAATTACTAATCGAAATAGGAAAACCCAATACTACAAAACACAATTTAGGAAACAAAAGATAAGTAATGCCGTTAAACTTCCACAAAAATAACGAATTACTACTTATTTCACATAACCACAAAATCATTAACACCATTAAAATAATTCATCATCCCGACCGTAATGGGTATCAGTTAGACTATTCAGAGCAACAATCATATTTTGAAGATGACAATAAAAATTATAATCAAGACAATAAAGAAGTTAATAATGAATACATTAAAAATATAATTAAGCGCAAGAATAAAATTTTTAATTTCATACCAACTCTATCAAAAGAAATTATTCAATACGTTAGAACCACTTAACATATACTTACTTATATGGAATTTAACTGAAACTATTATTGAACAAAATTGTCGAGAATTAAATGGCGATATAAAAATAAATGGAAACAAAATTATTAGAATAAAACAATGTAGAGTTTAAATTGGAAATGTTATTTTAATCGAAAATTCATTAAGTCCAGAATTTGATTTAACACCATTGTATTCACCGAATAATGTAACTAAGATAAAGAGGGACATAATGACAGTTAAAACTAATTTCAGAAAGTAATACCACATTTTTGTAATTATAATAATTGTAATTATTGTTCTTATTATTTTTCTTGTTCTATCAAAAAATCTATAATTCTATCACTAAATCCACTTACCTTTTTATATACAAAATTTAGAAAACAAGCTAAAAATAATCAACATATGCAACCCTTTTAAGGAGTTATATACCTTTTTCATTGAAAAAAAATAGAAAATTGTTTTATTGCTTTATCTTGAAGAACAACTTCTTGATAACATTTCCCTAAATTTTCATAGAGATTTGAGCAGTAGAAAAAAAGTTGCAACGCTCCCAGCCGTGCGCCTCGTCCTCGCCCAAATCCAAACTTGAAACTTTAAACGCGAATATCTCGAAATGGTGTTTTTTGAAACACTTTGCGGTGATATGGATTGGCGAAAAACTAATGAACCAATTTTCTTCAAATAACATATAACTATAACATCTCTCCACACCTAAAATTACTATCTTCTCGATTACCAAACGACTAAGAACATCGGACAGTGAGCAAACCAAAATGTGTATTGAGGAATTGAGATTTCAAGACACACACGAATACGAAGAATTACAACCTAATTACAGTATTATGACCGTAATCAATACCATGGGTTGATTAATGTAGGGCAACAACAGGTACAATCCATCCAAAATATAGATGAACAAAATCAAAATAGCTCAGAACCAAACAAAATTTTCGGCTAACAGCCCCGGACAACACCAATACATAGAAATAGCTTACAAAGGTTGCACATACAAATGCCTAACAAACACAGGATCCACAATAAATATGATTAATAAAAATATATTTTGTTTTCCTATTCAAAATAACAAATGTGAATAATAACTACGATATACTAATTGGCAGAAAACTGTTGAAAAAAGCGCAATCAATTATAAATGACAAAAATAGTACAGTTACACTTCTTTATAAAACATACAAATTAAATACTTCAAAATCAGTAAAAAACCAAAATGTTGATATCCAAAAGGCACCAGAACCAATTAAAAAATCAGTTCAGGAATCAATCAGAAAAATTGATTTTGAATTGTTTCGATTATATCACTTGATTCCGGAGAAAAAACTTTAAGGTTAAAAGTTTTATTAAATAAATTCAAAAATCTTCAATATGAAGAGGGAGACAATCAATATTTACAAATACCATTAAACACTTGCTCAAGCGCACGAAATGGAAGTCGAAAACCAAGTGCGTGAAATGCTTAATCAGGGATTAATTAGGGAAAGTAATTTACCATACAATAGTCATACATGAGTAGCTTCAAAAAAACAAGAAAGGAAAGCTAACTTCGGGCGGAGCCGAAGTTGATATACCCTTGCAGAATACTCTGTAAATTATATTCTCCAAAATTATTCATATGATGCATTCTTAATACTCATAAAAAATCCCAACTTCCTAACTTTAAAAACACCAAAGTTATGGCATTTCCGATCAATCAGTTATATGGCGGCTATAGGATATAGTCGGCCGCTCCTTATGAAATTTGGTAGGTCGGAATGATTGGCCAAAAATAAAACCCATAGAAAATCCCAACTTCCTAACTTAACAAACACCAAAGTTATGGCATCTCCGATCAATCAGTTATATGGCTGCTATAGGATATAGTCATCCGATCCCATTTGTCCTTAAAAATGCACCCGCTACTTTTCAAAGGTTCATGAATAATATCCTTCCACCGTTGCTTAACAAACACTGTTTAGTGTATTTAGATGATATTATAATTTTTTGCACATCCCTTACGGAACATTTAAATTCATTACAACTATTTTCTTTCAAAATTTGCAGAAGCCAATTTAAAATTGCGGTTTGACAGATGTAAATTTAAAACAAGAAAGGAAAGTTAACTTCGGGCGGAGCCGAAGTTGATATACCCTTGCAGAATACTATGTAAATTATAGTCTCCAAAATTATTCATATGATGCATTCTTAATACTCATAAAAAATCCCAACTACCTAACTTCAAAAACACCAAAGTTATGGCATTTCCAATCGGTCAGTTATATGGCAGCTATAGGATATAGTCGGCCGATCCTTATGAAATTTGATAGGTCGGATTGATTGGCCAAATATAAAACCCATAGAAAATCCCAACTTCCTAACTTAACAAACACCAAAGTTATGGCATTTCTGATCAATCAGTTATATGGCAGCTATAGGATATAGTCGGCCGATCCCGGCCGTTCCGACATATATACTGCGTGCAAAGGAAAGAAGGGTGTGTGCTAAGTTTCAATTCGATAGCTTTAAAACTGAGAGACTAGTTTGCGTAGAAACAGACAGACGGACAGACGGACAGACAGACGGACATGGCTATAACAACTCAGGAGGTGATCCTGATCAAGAATATATATACTTTATAGGGTCGGAGATGTCTCCTTCACTGCGTTGCACACTTTTGACCAAAATTATAATACCCTCTGCAAGGGTATAAAAAAGAAGCTAGCTTTCTTGGTCACATCGTAACCCCTAATGGCATAAAACCAAACACCCTTAAAGTTAAAGCCATCGTTTAATATCCAATTCCAACAAAAGTAAAAGGGATCAAAGCTTTCCTTGGATTATCACAAATTTATCCCAAACTACGCAGACATAGCAAAACCAATGACCAAATGTTTAAAAACAGGAGCAAAGATAGATACACAAAACCTCGACTACATAGAATGCCAATGCTTATGCCATTAGAAGCATTCAAAAAACTTTAAGCTTTAATAATTAGAGAACCAATTCTCCAATTACCCGATTTTGAAAAAAAATTCACTTTAACCACAGATGCCAGTAATTTAGCCTTTGGTGCCGCACTTTCTCAAAATGTTCATCTTATATCCTTTATTAGCAGAACACTTAATGAACACGAATTAAATTACAGTGCTTCCTCGAAAAGGAATTACTCGCAATAGTTTGGGCCACTAAAACTTTTCGACATTATTTACTAGGACGACATTTTCTCATTACTAGAGACCATCAACAACTTAGATAGCTGCATACTTTAAAATAACCGAATGCCAAGTTACAAAGATGGAGAGCCAATTAAACGAATACCAATTTAAAATCGATCATATTAAGGGACAGAAAATTCAGTTGCCGATGCATTATCAAGAAACTAAATTGAAGAAAATAATCATTGTGAAGTTACTCAACAAAAAACAAATAATTTTCATTAAATCCGATAAAAATAAAGTGGAACATTCTGCAATATAAGGTAACTCCATTACCATATTTCAATATAATATAATAACACTTGAAAAGGCCAAGAAAAATTTAATTGATATTTTATTCATTGGAAAATTACCATTTATATTAAGAGCGATGTAGATTTTGAAATTATTCAAAGAGCATACAGATAAATTATTAATACCACCTTCACTAAAGTAATTCCCAGTCTCTACCTATTAAAAAACTTTTGCATAATGACTAAATTATTCAAAGAAAATCACTTCTTTCCAAATAGCCAGTAATCCAGAATATAATAAATGAATGCAACATATGCAATTTAGCTTAAACAGAACACAGAAACACCAAAATGCCTTTTAAAATCACTCCTAACCCTGAACATTGTCGAGACAAATTTATGGTAGATATTTATTCATCTTAGGGAAAACATTACATCAGTTGCATTGATATTTATTCTAAATGCGCTACACTTGAGCAAATTAAAACATAGGACTGGATAGAATTCAGGAACGCCATAATGCGCATTTTTAATCAGTCAGGGTACCCCCAAACTACTAAAAGCAGATGGAGACGGAGCTTTCACCAGCTTGGCTCTAAAGCGATGGTTTGAATCATAAGGAATTAAATAACAACTAACTACGGCGAAAAACGGTGTAACAGAACAGACGTCCAAAGACTACATTAATAAAAGACAAGAAATAAAAAAATCCGTATAATCAATTCATCCGATGATGAAGATAATGCGGATTTACAGTGGAAGCGTCAGGCGACGGTGAGTGCTTCTCAAAACTTTAAACGCGTTTTTCTCGAAACAGTATTTTTACGACTGCCGCATGAGGTTACTCAAAAGCTATTAATCCAATCGGTTCCAAATATAATATTAATACGTTATTCTATACATATAAAGCTATGGCATGAACCAGGATAAATCAAGTCGGTGAAGATCTTCTTTACTTTTCAACTTAATTTGTGGCAAAAAAAAATTTCAATGATCCGCCATTTTGTTAATTTTTGTGCGAAATTAATAATCGTAGTTCATGCCATAGCCAAACATGTACTCTTCCTAATCCCCTTGCAATTTTCGGTTTCATATGTTCCAGTGAGCGGAAATCACATGCGCCGCCGAAAAGAAGGTCTATTGTTTACTGACAAAAAACAAAAAAAAAATTTTTTAAATGTAAAATTTGTTTCTTTTTTTTAAGACTTCAAATGGATGCAGAATTACAAGCATAAACAAGAGAGAACGCTATAGACGTGTGCCCCGACTATCAGATACCCGTTACTCAGGTAATGGGAGTGCGAGGGAGATGGAGATAGAAACTTTGATCACGCATAACTTTTTAACAAATGGTCCGATTTGAAAAATTTCTTCAACATTTCGATAGGTATTGATAAACACAACAAAACTGCATTTTTACTTTTCCGAAATATTTACATTTTTAAAATCGTATATAAGCGATTGTGGGCGTTAAAGGGGGCGTGGCACCATTTTGAAACAAACTTGCGCTGCGTAGGAACTTCTAAAATCTACATGCAAAATGCCAATCTTCTCGCTTTTATAGTTTCCGAGATCTCAGCGTTCATACGGACAGACAGACAGACGGACAGACGGACAGACGGACATGGCTAGATCGACTCGGCTAGTGATCCTGATCAAGAATATATATACTTTATAGGGTCGGAAACGCTTCCTTCTAGCTGTTACATACTTTTGCACGAATACAATATACCCTTTTACTCTACGAGTAACGGGTATAAAAAGAATATACAGTAGAATCCGGTTATAACGACTCCGCTTATAGTGTCCGTCCGGTTATTGCGACGAAAACTCGACGGCTTGGTTGGTGCTCATACAAACTTATGCGATACAAACTTATATATTTAGTGCTTCTTCCGGGTATAACGACGTAAAATCGTCGCCCTTGAAAGTCGCTATAACCGGATTCTACTGTATGTTCATTTACCAGCCCATTGGAAATCGTCAAAACTTGATATCTAGAATGGGGGGGTCCCCTTAAAGCAAATAAAAATGTAGAAAAAATAGACGAAGACCATTAGAAAATTACTAATCGAAATAGGAAAACCCAATACTACAAAACACAATTTAGGAAACAAAAGATAAGTAATGCCGTTAAACTTCCACAAAAATAACGAATTACTACTTATTTCACATAACCACAAAATCATTAACACCATTAAAATAATTCGTTATCCCGACCGTAATGGGTATCAGTTAGACTATTCAGAGCAACAATCATATTTTGAAGATGACAATAAAAATTATAATCAAGACTATAAAGAAGTTAATAATGAATGCATTAAAAATATAATTAAGCGCAAGAATACAATTTTTAATTTTATACCAACTCTATCAAAAGAAATTATTCAATACGTTAGAACCACTTAACATATACTTACTTATATGGAATTTAACTGAAACTATTATTGAACAAAATTGTCAAGAATTAAATGGCGATATAAAAATAAATGGAAACAAAATTATTAGAATAAAACAATGTAGAGTTTAAATTGGTAATGTTATTTTAATCACAATAAATACATGTCTGCATGCGACAACGGTCAAACCTGATCATGTTGAATCAGATAAACAGCCTAGTGAGACAACCACTTGCAAAAATGCCGATCCAATTGTAATTATTGGTGAAGAATTGCCTAGTATCCAATTAAAGGTAGCTAATATTGATGTCAGAAGAAGTGACGAAGTGAAAGGATAACCCAAAAACATCATATTATTTTTTTTTAACAATGGTGGGTTTTTACTATAAAAATTAATGAAAATGGACAGCATATAAAATATAAGGCCAGATTGATAGCAAAAGGATTCATAAATGTTTTAAAAAGAATGGCTTTAGTAATTCTTGATCATGGGGATATCTTGAAAAATATCTGTGTGCTTTTATATGTAGATGATCTTGTAATTGCAACAAAGAGCAATGATACAATGACTAATCTTAAAACATTCCTAATGAGTAAATTCAGGATGACAGACTTATATGAAATAAGACATTTCATTGGAATAAAAGTAAAGATGGTTTTCTGTATCTTAGTCAATCAGCATACACTAATAATATCTTAAGTAAGTTTAATATGGAAGAATGTCATGCAGTCAGTACACCACTTCCAACTAAGTTAATTTATGAAGCCTTAAACTCAGATGAAGAATGTAATGCGCCATGCCGAAATCTGATTGGGTGTTTGATGTACCTAATGCTATGTACCCGTCCTGGTATGTACAGCAATGGGAATATTGAGTAGATATACAAACAAAAACAATTCAGAATTATGGCAAAATCTTAAAAGGGTTTTAAGATATCTAAAAGGTACTGTTGATCTAAAATTAACCTTTATTAAAAATAAAGATTTTAATGACACAATTATTGGATTTGTTGATTCTGACTGGGCAGGAAGTGAATCCGATATTCCCACAGAACACCAAGTGGCAGATGTCCTCACGAAGCTGTTGCCCGCTGCCAGATTCTTGACCCTAAGGGACGAAATGGGTCTCAAGAACTAAAACTACAATATATACTATATACAATAACTACATTTAAAAATCTACCCAAAAGAAACTATTGAAACTGATATTACTTAGTTTATCTTATCTAATCTTTATGTAATCTTACTTAGTTTAAATTTTGAAATTTTAATATAACGAAACTTATTATTTATTTTGTTAACTACTAATAAAAGAAACATTGAATCTGTCAATGAATTTACAATTTTTTGTGTTAACCAATGATTTGATAGGTTTTCCTGGGTTTCCCCTAATCCTAGAACTAGTTTGTTGAGAGTTTTACTTATTTAGTTGTGATATCTGGGTTGCCTTTTTACAATAATGATTTTTTCAATTTTATTGTCAATTATAAAAATCCTATATGTTCGGCCAGGTCAATATCATTTCTTATAGATAGTTTTAATCTAAAAACTGTTGGGCTTAAGACCTTTTACATTTCATTCAAAGAAATACAAGAGAAACTTATTTGGCAAAGATCCTAGTATATGTAATCAGAACTCGACTCCAAAACTCGTTAACCTGGGTCATTAGTAAAGCTACTTTTAGTATTAGTCAGATCTGCTAAGCAGGTAAGCGATGTGTCAAGGGGGCCCACCGTCAAATTGTTTGAACACTGCAGTTGTTCTGCTTTCGTAATAAGTTAGCCTTTTTCCTCGAATCGCTGGTTAATGCTCATCAGGAGCTCTTGGCCATCGATCGAGTAAAGCTTCTTTTAGTATTAGTCAGATCTGCTAAACAGGTAACCGATGTGTCAAGGGGGCCCACCGTCAAATTGTTTGAACACTGCAGTTGTTCTGCTTTCGTAATAAGTTAGCCTTATTCCTCGAATCACTGGTTAATGCCCATCAGGAGCTCCTGGCCATCGATCGGGTAACCTTTAGTCCACCTTTCCTCAGGTCAGTGCTTCCAGGCTTGACACCGACGTTTCAGTGCGTTTTTTACGTGTATTAATTGATTTCGAAGTTCAAGTTTTTCTTAAGTCGTATCTCCGTCAAAAGTGTGCAGCGCAATAACGGAAACCCCATAGTAAAAATTTATATTCTTTGTTTACGCCGCTCTCCCCTCTCTTAAATTGCCCGCGCTTCCCTCGTAGCGAATGCCTAATCGCCCGCACTGTATGCTCGCGACTCCAGGCTCTCCCGCTCTCCCGCACTGGACGCTTGCGATTCCAGGCTCTCCCGCCTTCCCGCTCCCGGAATCTCTCCACTGCGCTTTGAAACGCAGCGCTCAATCAGGCTTAAGTTAGTCTTTCATTGTCACACTATTGAAATACATCGCCCGGCCGGTCCGCGCTATTAACACGAAAAGTCCCACGAGTCTCTTTTTGTTCTTTCTCTTGCGCACCGCGATCGTCGAGTGTTTTTCACCTTCTATTCCACAGCTTGCCACCCGGCTACGTGCAACAGCCGCAACGTCCGACGAAGCTGCCCCCAAACGACGAACCCCCCCGACGCCCCAACTCTTAATTTTTTGGTCCATTCGAGCCAGATAAGTGCCAATTTATTAATTTTTTTATTAACTGCCGGTCGACAGTCAGCCATCCGAAGAACATAATTCGTTTGACTTTCTGTACGATTTGTCTAAAATCCAAGTCCGATTTAATCCGACGACGGCAGTTAGTAAATTACAATTCCAATTCCGTCTTTTATTTCTTCGTTCTCTTTTAACGTGCGGGTATATTGCCTATTTTCTAATTCCTTTTCGTGTGCATATTGATGTACAAGTTTCATATTCGCATTTGGCCGTACATCCATTAAATATACATCCAACATCAAATCGAAGAAAATAAAAAATATAAATCCAAATTAAAGTGTGCAAATAAAAAGTCAAGCGACAGTGAAAAATAATTTAATTTAAAAAAAAAATTCAGTGAACAGTGAAAAATAAATTAATTTCCAAATTTAGTTCAAATTAATTTCCCACAAAAAAGTGAAACAAAAATTAAGTGTTCCGCCAATTTCGGCCCACAAATATTTTTGATATTAATTTTTTGCTTACATTATCAAAAATCCAAATACAGTCCACAATAAATCGAAAATTTACAACACATACCCGCCGGCAAAATTTACAATAAAATTTTCCGCCATATTGATTACATATATTACATCCATATTACATATATTACATCCATATTACATATATTACATATTACATATATACATACATACATACATTTATACATATTTTTCTACATAACTACACCCCAATTCCGAAAGCTCAAGTATTTCCGTCGGCCATCCAATAAATATATATTAAATAAATTCCTAAAGCCGACGTGAAATAACTTTTGTGTCTCAGTGTTTTTTTTCTCATTTACATATTTTGGGCACTATCCATCCATACATCTACACATACACGCGAATTGCAGTACCTCAAAAAGCTCGATACTCCCGCGCATTCCAGCGTCACCAATACACAGCCCGCAAAAGTTCGGGCAGTTGCTTTTCAATCATCCCATAAATAAATTCCAACAAAATTAATAAACACCAAGTTCAACTCCAATAAAATTAAACAAATACTGATAATTACTGCCAGTTCCAAAAAAGAAAAAAAAAAAGGGGGAGAAATATAAAATACTGTCGCCATCGCGGAACTAGTGGAATCAATTTATTAATTTATTGATTTCTTAATTTGTTTCTTCGGTTCATTTCATTTCATTTTTTCAAAAAAACGCCCATTCCAGTATTTTTTTCTTATTTATTGAGCTTGGTAAATCTACATATATATCGATACTCGATTTTATCTTTTGGGGATAAAAAAGAAAAATTGGAAAAAAATACCACCCGCATACCACTGCAAGGTATTTTTTTTTTGTTTGTCTCCGAATATTTTTTAAAATAAAGAAAAACAAAACCAATAATCTCCAAACACCCCCTATAAAATACTAAACGACAAATACCTCATCAAATACAGTATTTTTTCAGAATTTTTGTTTTGTAGTATTTTTTTGGTATTTTTTCCATTTTTGCTCCATCGTTCCACCAAAAGCCTGAGGAATATTTTAACAATAATTCAGCCACGCATATCGACTATTTTATCTGGTCGATACCCAATTTCCACCGGTCCATAAGTGGGTCCGTAATATCAGCGCGCACATTCCATCCTAACAGCATGCTAGTTTGGTATGTCCAGGAAAAGTTCCAACAAACTATCCCCTGTTCCATCACCGAAAATACCAAAAATCACGGTAAGGACCTCCCAAAAAGGCTCCTTCTCCCATCGACAGAATAACGCGAGCCAACACAAAAATGGTTGCAACGGCTGCCGACCTCGCTATGAGCCAGTTTATTGAAGTCTCGGATCGACTGTCCGAATTGGAATCTCGAATAAATATTCCCTCGGCGGTCCCTCCTACGTTATCCGTCCTCAATATTCGCCGAGTCGAAATCCGAGAGGTATGGGTCCGCATCAAAAAAGAGTACGATGCATGTACCGCATGCCTTGTAAGAGCCGGAGAAGGTGCAGCTGACAGCTTGCCAGTCCTCAAGGCTAAGTACGGTTATTGCTACAGCGCGTACGAAAGGTGCGGCGCCCAGATAGCAGATATGATAGTGCAAACTCCGCAACTTCCGCAACCTTCCCCAACGCCATCTGATCCTTCTCAGACATACATTCCGTCAGGCTGCCGGCTTCCGCCGTGCGATACCGAGGTTTTTACCGGCGACTATCTTCGTTGGCCAACCTTTAGGGATCTATTCACGGCAATTTATATCAACAATCCCAGACTCACTCCTGTGGAAAAATTATTCCACCTTAATGCTAAAACGAGTGGCGACGCTCACAATATAGTTTCAAATTCACCCCTTACTAATGATGGCTTTCGATCAGCGTGGGATAACCTCACTGAGCGTTTCGAAAACAAGCGATTGTTAATAAACACACCCTCCTACACCGAGGCAGCCCATCCCCAGCGCGCGCAAATCCAACGCCAACGCCCAGATCCAGACCAAATACAGCCTCGGCTGCCACTGGCACGCAGTCAACGCTTCAGAATTATTTTGCGGCAGGCACTAGGTCAGTCCTCCTAGGCACCGCTATAATTAATATATGCCATCTAGGTTCCAATTTCCAAGCGCGAGCCTTGATAGACTCCGGATCTGAGGCGACCTTCATCACTGAGCGCCTTTTCAACCTGATTAAACTGCCGTTCCAGGTTATCCGAGCACAGGTCTCAGGACTTAATCAAACGGTCTCCGCTGAGACCAAAAATATCTGTCAATTCACGATCTGTTCTCCGACCCGGCCTAGTTTGCAGTTAACCACCACTGCCTACGTGCTTCCACAAATAGCCGGAAATCTTCCTTCATGTCCGCTTCCGCAACATTTCCTGCGAGACCCTCCCGAACTTCCGCTAGCGGATCCAAAGTTTTATGAGAGCGCACAAATAGATATTCTAATCGGGGCCGATATACTTCCATCCATTCTACTAAGCGGTACCCGAGCGAACATCTGTGGCTCGCTTCTCGGTCAAGAGACCATTTTCGGCTGGATTCTAACAGGACCAGTACCCCGCTCCGAGGCATGATCAAATATCATCCTTTTCCACGCAAGTTGCACACACGTATGAAGCGTCCCTCGATAAACTCCTCACCAAATTCTGGGAGGTGGAGGATCTGCCAGTAAAGGTGGCAAAAGAATCCGACGTGATTTGTGAGGACAATTTCCTTCGGACCACCACAAAAGACGAGACCGGCAGGTATGTCGTGAGTCTTCCTTTTCGAGATCCTGAAAACATTAATTGCTCCCTAGGACATTCCAGTATTTTTTTCTTATTTATTGAGCTTGGTAAATCTACATATATATCGATACTCGATTTTATCTTTTGGGGATAAAAAAGAAAAATTGGAAAAAAATACCACCCGCATACCACTGCAAGGTATTTTTTTTTTGTTTGTCTCCGAATATTTTTTAAAATAAAGAAAAACAAAACCAATAATCTCCAAACACCCCCTATAAAATACTAAACGACAAATACCTCATCAAATACAGTATTTTTTCAGAATTTTTGTTTTGTAGTATTTTTTTGGTATTTTTTCCATTTTTGCTCCATCGTTCCACCAAAAGCCTGAGGAATATTTTAACAATAATTCAGCCACGCATATCGACTATTTTATCTGGTCGATACCCAATTTCCACCGGTCCATAAGTGGGTCCGTAATATCAGCGCGCACATTCCATCCTAACAGCATGCTAGTTTGGTATGTCCAGGAAAAGTTCCAACAAACTATCCCCTGTTCCATCACCGAAAATACCAAAAATCACGGTAAGGACCTCCCAAAAAGGCTACCCGAGCGAACATCTGTGGCTCGCTTCTCGGTCAAGAGACCATTTTCGGCTGGATTCTAACAGGACCAGTACCCGCTCCGAGGCATGATCAAATATCATCCTTTTCCACGCAAGTTGCACACACGTATGAAGCGTCCCTCGATAAACTCCTCACCAAATTCTGGGAGGTGGAGGATCTGCCAGTAAAGGTGGCAAAAGAATCCGACGTGATTTGTGAGGACAATTTCCTTCGGACCACCACAAAAGACGAGACCGGCAGGTATGTCGTGAGTCTTCCTTTTCGAGATCCTGAAAACATTAATTGCTCCCTAGGACATTCCAGATCCCAGGCGCTGGCTCAATTCTTAAGAAACGAGCAGCGGCTAAAAAGGGGACAGTACGTTAAAATCCAAGTACGACTCAGTTATTCAAGAATATCTCGACCTCAATCACATGAGAGAAGTCCTTCCTACCCACGATTCAGCGTGTTACTACCTGCCACACCACGCAGTGTTAAAACCGGAGAGTACGACCTCCAAACTTCGAGTGGTATTCAACGCCTCCAGCCCTTCAGACAATGGGGTCAGCTTAAATGATATCCTTCATGCTGGCCCGGTCCTACAGTCCGATCTAACCATCCAGATCCTGAAGTGGCGATATTTCCGATTTGTGTATAGTGCTGACATCGAGAAAATGTACCGGCAGATCTGGGTAGATCCGAAGCAGAAAGCGTTCCAACGTATCTTATTCCGCTATAGGGAAGTATACATTCGAGATTTTGAGCTAAAAACTGTTACGTTTGGGGTCAATTGTGCACCGTTCCTGGCAATTCGGGTACTGCAACAGCTAGCGACCGACGTGCAACTAACCCATCCGAGGGCGAGTAAAGTTATTCGTGGTTGCATGTATGTCGATGATGTCCTTTCGGGAGCTGACTCTGCAGAAGAGGCTCACCTCACCACTCGCGAGTTGCAGAGTGCCCTCGATTCGGCTGGTTTTCCATTGAGGAAATGGACCTCCAACCACAAAGAAGTTCTGGCTCATATCGGAACCGATCATCTTTTAAATGCCGATTTCCTCGAAATAGATACGGAAAGCACGGATAAAACTCTCGGAGTCCGTTGGAAAGCAACATCCGATGAGTTTTTCTTCGCCCTCCCCGACCTATCCACCGAAGCTACACTCACAAAACGACATGTTCTCTCCCAAATTGCGAAGCTGTTTGATCCAGCAGGCTGGCTCGCTCCTTTCGTGGTCTGTGCCAAGATTTTCATGCAGGAGATCTAGGGTGGGATGATGAACTTCCAATTGAACTGTGCCAAAAGTGGCGTGATTTCCTTCAAAACTACTCAGTCCTAGATCAAGTCCGAATTCCCAGATGGGTTTCCTTCCGCACAGAGTTCCGAGTGGAACATCACGGATTCTGTGATGCCTCTCAAAAGGCGTACGGTGCTGCGATCTATGTGCGCGTCGAGATGGGGCACACGACGATAGTGCATCTTCTCACGGCCAAGACGCGCGTGGCGCCAGTAAAAAACTGTGTCGCTTCCCAGACTAGAGCTGTGTGGAGCTCTATTGCTATCCGAGATGGCCGAATCCATCTCCCCCATATGCTGTCCTCGAAACTCCATTGTTGGACCGATTCCACGATTGTGCTTGCAACGTTCGTTGCCAATCGGGTAACAAAGATCACCCAGTCCACAGAGGCAGCCAATTGGTCGCATGTTCAATCCGAACACAATCCAGCTGACTTGGCCAGTCGGGGCATGCCCCTACAAGAACTGGTCGACAACTCCCTTTGGTGGCATGGGCCCACTTGGTTGCAAAAGCCACGAGATCAGTGGCCTGCCCAAAGTATTGACTTACAGGTGACCGAAGTGGAAAGGCGTCCTGTCAAGGCCCATGTTGCTTCCATTCCCACAGAAGACATCCTTGATCGCTTTTCCAAGTTAAATAGAGCTTTACGGGTCCTTGCGTATGTCCACCGTTTTGTCCGGCGATGTAGGAAACAATCGCCGATTCCGGAAGTCCATCTAGAAGCCCAAGAACTTGTCGCCGCTGAACGGCTCATGGTCATTAGCACTCAGCGCAGATATTTTGCTAATGAATATCGCTGCTTGAATCAAAAGCGCCCTGTGTCCTCGACAAGTTCCATCCTCTCCTTGAACCCCTTTCTAGATGAGAAAGGGCTTATAAGGGCGTGCGGCCGAATAACGGCCTCCGAAAATTTGCGATATGATGAACGACATCCTATAATCCTTCCGTACGAATGTGCACTCTCTCGACTACTGGTAAACTTTACGCATCTCATAACGTTGCACGGAGGGAACCAGTTAGTCGTACGTCTCACCCGGTCAAGATACTGGGTTCCGAAAATAAAGAACTTGGTAAAGGCCGTTATTAACTCCTGCAAGGTCTGCGTTATCCATAAGAAGCGATTGCAAGTTCAGATGATGGGAAGTTTTCCGAAAGAGCGAGTCTCTTTTTCCCGCCCATTCACGTACACAGGGATGGACTACGCTGGCCTTTCGACATAAAAAATTACACAGGCAGAGCTTGCCTAATTACAAAAAGGGTATGTGTTGGTTTTCGTGTGTTTCTCTACAAAGGCCATCCATCTAGAGCCTACATCCGATCTGAGGGCCGAGAAATATCTCGCCGCTTTCGCTCGTTTCGTATCCAGAAGAAGTTGTCCCCGTCAAGTACACTCCGACAATGGGAAAACCTTTGTCGGCGCAGCCACCCTGCTCTCCCGAGATTTTCTACAAGCCGTAAAAGAGTCTGTGACTGATGCGTATAGTCATCAGCAGCTCAACTGGCAATTCATTCCTCCGGGGGCACCCCATATGGGAGGCCTGTGGGAAGCGGGTGTCAAAAGCTTCAAAACCTTGTTTTACAAGTCCACCGCTACTCGAAAGTACACTTTTGAAGAGCTTTCAACCCTCCTAGCGAAAATTGAAGCCTGTCTAAATTCCAGACCGCTATCTCCTATGTCTGAAGATCCCACTGATCTCTTAGCGTTGACACCAGGGCATTTTCTAGTCGGCGGACCTCTTCTGTCCATAGTGGAACCCGAATTAAATGGGGAATCCAAGTCCATTGTGAATCGGTGGCAACACTTAAAGGCGCTCCATCAACAATTCCAAGCTCGATGGAAAGAGGAGTATCTCAAGTGTCAGTCCCCGACCGCAAATCTCCGCGTTGGCGACATGGTAGTCGTCAAGGAGGACAATCTGCCCTCGAATGAGTGGCGCCTTGGCAGAATCGACTCTGTCTTTCCAGGGGCTGACGGCAATGTCCGTGTCGTCAGCATTCTCACGGCACACAGGATTATCAAGCGTCCCGTGACCAAGGTGGTTATTCTCCCAGGAGAACACTCCAACCGTCTTCCTCCACCAACATCCTCCACATAATTCCCCAACACTCCTCGCCATCTAAGCAGTTTTTCAAATCATAGCCATATGTTTTTTCTTTTCATCCATTACTCACTCACATCATGGTTCCTCGTCCACGCAGCGCTCAGGCATTGAATAGCAGACGAACTCGAGGTATACATTCCTACCGATGCCAAGTCTGCCGTGGAATCCATCCGCTTCAGAAGTGCCAGAGGTTCCTAAAGCTGAGCGCAGAGAAGCGGCTTCGGGCAGTGCTCATCAATAAGTACTGCTCGAATTGTCTCGCCCACGAGCATTCCGACGGGAGTTGTCGCAGTGGCGACAAGTGGAAAACGTGCAACGGGAAGCACCACACGCTCCTCCATATGCACGAGCGTCCCCTGCCGTCGGCTACTCAGCAGGGTTCGCGCCGGCAGAATCCGCCAACTCGCCAAGCGCTGGCCCCGGCAAGGCGCTCGGCATCCGCCGCTTCTCAGCAGCGCTCGCGCCGGCAAGATCCGCCAACTCGCAGAGCGCTTGCCTCTCCGCCGCGCTCAGCCTCCTCGGCACCGGCTCCGTCACTTGCGTCCATCCTCCTACGGCACAGCGTGAACGTTCTGCCGACGGCCATGATTACCTTGGAGACCGGGCTGAAGACCTTCGACACGGCCGCCCTCATCGACCCGTGTACGCCGACGAGCTGCATCGACGCATCTATGGCGTCCGCGTTCCGCTTGCCGACTACCACCGTCGGCGACGAGAAGATCTGTACGGCGACAATTCGGTCGAAGCGCGACAACGACTTCAAGTTAGAGGTGGTCTTAAAAGTGGAGCCGAACGTCCGCATCCGCACCCCCATCCGAGAGCTCTCGGACACCGTGGTCGGCAGATACGGGGACCTCCCGTTGGCCGACGAACGCTTCTACTAGCCGGCAACCATCTCCGTAGTCCTGGGTGCGGATGTCTACGCCAAGGTCATCCGCCCTGGCTTCCATTTGGTCGACGAGGGACTCCCAGTGGCCCAGAGGACGGCATTCGGGTGGATCCTGTCCGGCGCCTGCAGTCAAGCCTAGACGATAGGAGTGGGTTTTTCTTTTGCAACGCTAGCGATTGCAAGGGGGGCGGAATGTTTACGCCGCTCTCCCCTCTCTTAAATTGCCCGCGCTTCCCTCGTAGCGAATGCCTACTCGCCCGCACTGTATGCTCGCGACTCCAGGCTCTCCCGCTCTCCGGCACTGGACGCTTGCGATTCCAGGCTCTCTTCATTGTCACACTATTGAAATACATCGCCCGGCCGGTCCGCGCTATTAACACGAAAAGTCCCACGAGTCTCTTTTTGTTCTTTCTCTTGCTCACCGCGATCGTCGAGTGCAACAGCCGCAACCACCGACGAAGCTGCCCCCAAACGACGAACACCCCCGACGCCCCAACTCTTCATTATTAATCAGCGTCACTAGTCGAGTTGATATAGGCATGGCCATCTGTCTTTTCGTTAAAATTCATCCACAAAATCAAAAAAAACATCATATAGCTGCTTAATAAAATATCAGAAAACTTTTGGGAAAATCGACAGGTCTTCAATGTTTTTTTACATATACGAATATAACTCGAGGTAAACAAATGTAATTACAATTTGAGAAATACATTTTAATTACATAAACATTTCGTTCTTTTTTAACATATACGCATAAAAATATATACTATATAGTCGTTTTATAGAACATAACATATTTCTTATAGGTACATGACGAAGTTCCTTTCTGGGTTTTTTGTGATTTTAAGTGGTTGTAACGATCTAGGCCGTTTTGTCTAATGGCTTATTATGTGAAATATTGGGTTGTCAAATAACTCCCTTCCGCTTTTTTGCTCTTTATTCAATGCTTTATAAAAATTGATACAGTGAACTGATTTAGCTAAAATATGCGCCGTTTTGTTCGATAATGTGTTCCCATTTAGACGGCAACTTCGTAATACCCCCCCTGGGAGCAGCTCATAGTGTATGATGCCCTTCCAATCCCACCAAACACAAAGCAAAACTTTCCTGGCCGTCAATCCCGGCTTGGCCACTGTTTTGGACGATTCACCGGCCTTCAACCACGACCGTTTTCGCATGATATTGACGTATGTGATCCATTTTTTGTCGCCAGTCACCATTCGCTTCAAAAATGAGTCGAGTTCATTCCGTTTCAGCACCATATCGCAGGCGTTGATTCTGTCTAACAGGTTTTTTTTGCGTCAAATCTTGCGGCACCCAACATCCGGCTCTGAATCGGCGAAACCATTCCTCCGCGGTTCGAAGTGATAGAGTACCATCCCCTAAAACACTATTAATCTCACGGAATGTTTCTCTAGCGGATTTACCTTTTACGAAGGAACACTTTAAAACAGCGGGAATTTCGGCGTTGGCGAACTTCATGTTTACACATGTATAACTTTTCAACGCAATTAACGAACTTGTTATGAATAGCGTCGTTTTGTCGGTTACGTCAACCCCTTTCAATTGATATATAGCATTGCCCGATACCGATATGTAGCGCTTTGCACAAAGCCGCCAAATTCAAAAACCAAAAAAAGCGAAACGGAGATATTTGACAACCTGATGTGTTTGTGTTTGTGAGCACTTTTAAAAGAAAAATATTATTTTCCCGATCACCAAAAATTAATTCAAAATTTTATTAAAGAATGCGAAGTTTGCAACATCGCAAAAACAGAACATAGAAATACTAAATTAGAATTCGAAATAACCCCAGAAATTTTAAATCCAAGAGAAAAATATGTCATAGATTTTTATATGATAGATAATAAACAATTTTTATCTTGTATAGACATTTATTCAAAATTTGCCACCTTAATAGAAGTCAACAGTAAAGATTAGTTAGGAGCAAAAAGGACAGTAACTAAAGTTTTCAATGAAATGGGTAAACCAAGTCAAATCAATCAATAAAGATTCAGCTTTCATGTGAGCAGCATTGCAACTTTGGTTAAAATCTGAAAATGTTTTTATTGATATAACAACAAGCAAAAATGGAATTTCTGATGTTGAGAGATTTCATAAAACATTAAATGAAAAATTAAGAATCATAAACAGTGAAACAGACATAGAAAATAAACTAACAAAATTTGAAACTATTCTTTATGTCTATAATCATAAAACAAAACATAACACCACAGGCAGAACTCCTGCAGATATTTTTATTTTCGCTGGAACTCCAAAATATAATACACAGTCAAATAAAATCAATAAAATAGAAAAACGAAATGAATCACGAAATAAATTTGAATTTGATACTAGATATCGACAAGCTCCACTAGTAAAATCAAAAACCACTAATCCATTTAAAAGGACAGGAAAAATCACAAAATTAGATGATAATCATTACGAAGTAGTTAACAGAGGAAGAAAAATAAAACATTATAAGTCTAAATATAAGAAAATCAAAGAAAATTAACGAAAATAAATACCATAATTCCAGATCTAACTTGTTGATCAACACTATCAACATCCTATTAATTTGAATACTTGGTTGCAAACCAATACTAATCAAATATGGAAAATTTCTCATATCCCAAAAGACATTATAAAAACTTCAATATTTAAAATTTTGCCTTACCCAAATGAATTTAATGACATATTAACAGAACCTTTAGAAGACAAATACTATTTTCAAAATAATCCAACATTTTCATTTAATACAAAAGAAAGAGTTACAAATGAATGCATTTTAGGAATATTAAACCAATCCAATGCCGAATGTAGATACGCAAAAATGTATAAAAAAAATATTAAACAAATTTATAGTGCCAAATATTATTATAATATAATAAAATAAGAATACACACGAGAAAAAATAACACATTTCTAATTATAATACTATTTTAATTGTAATAATTATAATTTTAATTATTTATTTAATTTATAAATTCTTTTCTTTTTTCCGAAAAACATTGTAATTAAATATAAAAATCAAAACAAAAACAATACTAAAAACCCTGAAAATTTAACACAATTAAATGAAAATATTGTACAAAATGAAAATACCCTACAATTAAACGAAAACATCACACAAACTAATATACCCACTCACATATACCCTAATATATCCGCCTGAGGACAGGCTTTTTTCTAATGGATGGGGAAGTAACATACCTACACCCACATATCTACCATATAAACATATTTACCCTACGCATTACCCAAAATCATCGACACCCAAGAGTCGCCAATTAATATAAACATCCTCTTGAGTTATAAACAAATGAAAGAACCCCAAATTGTCGGCTCCCACGAGTGCCCAATTAATGTAAACATCCTCTTGCATTATAAACAAATGTCCCCAAACTCCAAAAAGCTTTTATCCCCCAATACTGTAAAATTGCAGACGCAGCTCAAGCCTAGATCGCTCTCATGCTCAGTGCTCTCATTTTGGAGAGTTCTTTTTTCCAATCGAAGGTTTGATAAGCGTCAGCGTAGTTTATAAGTTTGAGTTTTAAGTTGAATCTTGTAAAGAGCAGACCTATCTCTCCCAGTTCGCGTTTACACTATTTTGATAAATAAAAATTATATTTTTTTCAAAGTGTTAAATCCCGAATTTGTTATTATATATAACATATTTATACCCGTTACTCGTAGAGTAAAAGGGTATATTGTATTCGTGCAAAAGTATGTAACAGCTAGAAGGAAGCGTTTCCGACCCTATAAAGTATATATATTCTTGTTCAGGATCACTAGCCGAGTCGATCTAGCCATGTCCGTCTGTCCGTCTGTCTGTCTGTCCGTATGAACGCTGAGATCTCGGAAACTATAAAAGCTAGAAGATTGGCATTTTGCATTTAGATTTTAGGAGTTCCTACGCAGCACAAGTTTATTTCAAAATAGTGTCACGCCCCTCTGACTCCCACAAGTCACAAGCTGTGGCCACAGGTTTGATGCTATTATGAAAATTTTAATTGATATGTATTTGTTTCGTCAATACCTATCGATTGGCAGAATAAAAGCTTGCCACGCCCACTCTAACGCCCAAAAACCCATTAAACGCTTAAGCCTGGCTAGCGCCTACATTTCCGCCTTTCAATAGCGCTATCTAACGGATGACTTTGGAACAGATGGCCAAGGTGCTAATTCGAGCGGAGAAAAACATACAAGAATATGTTTTATTTTATATGCATATTTATATTAAGTTGTTTAGCTGAGAAACGGGTATCTAATAGTCGAGGCACTCGACTATAGCGTTCTCTCTTGTTTGTATCTAAAAACTTGATTTCCAAATTAAATAAGAAAGCAAAGGCATCAATTTTTTTATTAGTTCAGAGAAGCTAGACATGTTATTTCTCTGAATAGTATGCGTCACCAATTTGGGGAGGGAATTGTTATAAAAAAATTTGGTAGAACGTGAAAGAATAATTACTTTTTATACCCTTGTAGAGGGTATTATAATTTTAGTCAAAAGTTTGCAACGCAGTGAAGGAGACATTTCCGACCCTATAAAGTATATATATTATTGATCAGCATCACCAGGAGAGTCGATCTAGCCATGTCCGTCTGTCCGTCCGTCTGTCCGTCCGTCTGTCCGTCCGTCTGTCCGTCCGTCTGTCCGTCCGTCTGTCCGGTTCTACGCAAACTAGTCCCTCAGTTTTAAAGCTATCTGCTTGAAACTTTCCCAAAAGTTGTCTTTTTATTGCAGGTAGTATATAAGTCGAAACGAGCCGGATCGGCCGACTATATCCTATAGCTACCATATAACTGAACGATCGGAAAGGCCATAACTTATGTGTTTTTTAAGTTGGGAATTTGTTTGGGTTTTCTTGACCAATCAATCCGACCTACCAAATTTCATAAGGATAGGTCGACTATATCCTATAGCCGCCATATAACTGATTGATCGGAAATGCCATAACTTTTTTGTTTGTAAAGTTAGGAAGTTGGGACTTTTTATGACTATTAAGAATGCATCAAATAAATAATTTTGGAAAATATAATTTACAGAGTATTCTGCAAGGTTATATAAACTTCGGCTCCGCCCGAAGTTAGCTTTCCTTTCTTGTTTATGTCTATTCTATTTTATGTCCAAAGTAAGCGTGTAGTACATTTGCTAATTCTTTTGGAAAACTGGCAGCGTGCCTACTTTATATAAGAAAGTGCAGCGCTGCATTGAAGAAGTTTCAACGTCTTGTGATGCCGTGGCTGGCTTTTCTTACGTCTAATCGACTAAAAGAAGAGGAAGTCCTCATTCTACAAATTTGTATTATACAAACTGATTCGACATAGCTTCATCGTTTCAGTATTATAGGCCTAGAAATCGAAAGGTAGTCGTTTTGTAATTATTGCAAAGGTATAAGAAATTCGGCTTGCCAAAGTTTGCTTCCTTTTTTTTTGAGCTAAATTCAAATAAAAGATTGATGTTTAAAACAAAGCATCAGATATTTAACAAATACATGTTTTAAGTGTTATCATATTGGCTTTTATAACATCTAAGTTATATAATAGGCCTATTTTTTGAACTTTATATTATTAAAGGATCGATCTTTAAAACAAAACTTCCGATATCAAAAAAACCTCTTAACAAGCTAAATGTCAGATATCAAATTTTGTGACAAAGATTCCCAAACTAGTCTCTCAGTTTAAGAGCCATCTGGATGAAACTTTTCCAAAAGTCTATCTATATTGAAACGGTCCCCATCGTGCGACTATAAATTTCATGAATTCTTGAATACATGAAATCAAAATAGCTCCTGGTTATGCGATACAGACGAACTCATGAAATAATAGAAATCAATAAATCAATAAGACATAGGAAGTAAACTTATTTTAATAATAAGTTAGTGTAGGAATACGCTTTTAGTGGGCTTATTGATGACACATAACATTTTTCATTTCAGTTTGTCCATTTACTTGTCGAGCTAGCCTGTATAGCTGCCACAGAATAATTGGAAACATAATTTTCAAAAATTATTATTATGCTTGTTTTGAAATTTCTGCTCTTTTCTGCTCTTTTACTCCGAGACATGTTTTTTTATAGTTTTAGAAACTCGATATGTGTTTTACAAAAAAAATTAAATTGACTATGACATCAAGCTGTTTTTATACCCTTGCAGAGAGTATTATAATTTTGGTCAAAAGTGTGCAACGCAGTGAAGGAGACATCTCCAACCCTATAAAGTATATATATTCTTGATCAGGATCACCTCCTGAGTTGATATAGCCATGTCCGTTTGTCCGTCTGTCTGTCCGTCTGTCTGTCCGTCTGTCTGTTTCTACGCAAACTAGTCTCTCAGTTTAAAGCTATCGAATTGAAACTTTGCACACACCCTTCTTTCCTTTGCACGCAGTATATAAGTCGGAACGCCCGGGATCGGCCGACTATATCCTATAGCTGCCATATAACTGATTGATCGGAAATGCCATAACTTTCGTGTTTGTAAAGTTAGGAAGTTGGGATTTTCTATGGGTTTTATATTTGGCCAATCAATCCGACCTACCAAATTTCATAAGGAACGGCGGACTATATCCTATAGCTGCCATTGATCGGAAATGCCATAACTTTGGTGTTTGTAAAGTTAGAAAGTTGGGATTTGCTATGGGTTTTATATTTGGCCAATCAATCCGACCTACCAAATTTCAAAAGGACCGGACGACTTTATCCTATAGCCGCCATATAACTGATTAATTGGAAATGCCATAACTTTGGTGTTTGTTAAGTTAGGAAGTTGGGATTTTCCATGGGTTTTATTTTTGGCCAATCAATCCGACCTACCAAATTTCATAAGGATCAATTGACTATATCATATAGCTGCCATATAACTGAACGATTGGTGTAACTTTGGTGTTTTTAAAGTTAGGAAGTTTGGATTTTTTATGAGTATTAAGAATGCATCATATGAATAATTTTGGAGAATATAATTTACAGAGTATTCTGCAAAGGTATATCAACTTCGGCTCCGCCCGAAGTTAGCTTTCCTTTCTTGTTTTATTTTGCAAAAGAGGTATTTCCAACCATAAAAAAATAGCATTAAATATATTGGACAACTATATAATACTGGCATTTAAAAAAAAAGAAAATTTATTAGAAACAAGAAAGGAACCAAACTTCGGCAAGCCGAAGTTTATATACCCTTGCAGTTATTACGAATCGACCACATTTCGACCACATTTATATTACTAAAAACAATGGAGCTATGTCTATTTTGCGCTGCATTTTGCCATCGTTTTTATGGCAGCTATATTATATTGTTGTCCGATTTTAATTTAATTAAAACCGTTATTCTATAATATTTAAATAAAACCAAATCCCTAAGAACAAAAAAAAATAATTAAAAACAACAAAGTTATGTTTTTTGAATTTTTTACCGATTGTTCCTATAGGAGCTATGTATATGATATAGTCGACCGATCCGGCTCGTTCCGACTTATATAATACCTGCAATAGAAATACAACTTTTGGGAAAGTTTCAAGCAGATAGCCTTAAAACTGAGGGACTAGTTTGCGTAGAAACGGACAGACGGACGGACAGACGGACATGGCTAGATCGACTCTCCTGGTGGTGCTGATCAAGAATATATATACTTTATAAGGTCGGGAATGTTTCCTTCACTGCATTGGGAACTTTTGACTGAAATTATAATATCCTCTGCAAGGGGATAAAAATAAATCGACGACAGATTCAAAATGGAAAATAATATTTAATAAATCTATTTCTCAAAAGTTGGCATTACGATTAAGGGAAAGTTCGAAGGGGTTGAATTTTATTGAATGATTTAATTGATTTGTTGATGATGATAGCTATGGTAGCCATATTCTATGGCATATTCTATGACTAAGTAAACATTTTCTTCTATGTACCAGTGCTCAATAACAATTCTAAATTACGTTTAAAGTTAAGTCTGAAGAACACACCAAAGTTATCGCGTTTCTGATCGTTCAGGTATATAGCAGCTATACGATATAGAAAGATGGGACTTCTAACTTAAGAAACACCAAAGCTATGGCATTTCCGATCAATCAGTTCTTTGTCAGATATAAGATATAGTCAGCTGATCCTTAAGGTCGGATTAATTGGCCAAAAATAAAACCCATAGAAACTCCCAACTTCCTAACTTTACAAACACTAAAGTTATGGCATTTCCGATTGATCAGTTATATGACGGATATAGGATATAGTCGGCCGATCCCGGCCGTTCCGACTTGTGCAAAGTTTCAATTCGATATCTTTAAAACTGAGAGACTAGTTCGCGTAGAAACAGGCTGACGGACAGACGGACATGCTTATATCAACTCAGGACGCAATCCTGATCAAGAATATATATACTTTATAGGGTCGGAGATGTCTCCTTCACTGCGTTGCACACTTTTGACCAAAATTATAATACCCTCTGTAAGGGTATAAAAAGCTTTCAAAAAAGCCATGTTAATATAAGAAACCAATAAATAAAGCACAAAATTAATTATGATAAAAGCTGTTTAAATTTGAATTAAAATTAGGAGATCCGGTTTTATAAAAAAAAAACGAGGACGGAAGCTAACTTCGCAAGTCGAAGTTTTAATACCCTTGCAGACTTTGCCGAAATTGCTAAAAGTGAAAAAGTGGCGAAAGGAATAAGGTATACATAAGTAAACTAGATTTGCATCGTTTCAAGTTAATTGCTTTTATACTGCAAAAATGTCATATACAAATAGAAAAAAAGGGATACTTTCGCAGCCTTTAACAATTTTTCCTATCTCCTTTAAGATATAGACTTCCGAGCGGCAAGCGCTTTTACCCTAATCAATTTATGCGTAAATAAATAAGAATTGGAAAAATTTATGATAGTAGCTTACACACTGCGCGAAATATTCTGATAATCATTAAATTTGGACCGATTTCACCCTATTGTTCCTATGGGAGCTATAGGATATAGACGTCCGATCGGCACGCGCTTTCACCTTGATCAATGTATGCATAAAAAAATACGATTTGGAAAGATTCATGTCAATAGCTTGTATACTGCGCGAAATATCCTAAAAATCATTAAATATTAACCGATTTTACCCTTTTGTTCCTATAGGAGCTATGGGATATAGACGTCCGATCGCCACGCGCTTTTACCCTGATCAAGGTACGCATAAAAAAAAAAGATTTGGATTAGATTTATGTCAATAGCTTTTACACTGCGCGAAATATCTTCCATTCTTGCAAGTTATATCCGATTGTTCCTATGGGAGCTATAGGATATAGACATCCGATCGGGGCGGTTTTCAAACTTGATCTGCGTACACTTGTTTTAGGACGAGTGTGAAAGTTTCAGTTCGCTAGCTTTTAAACTGAGCTCGCAAACGGTATTGAAACAGACGGACAGACGGACATGGCTATATCGACTCCCCTATTGATCCTGATCAAGAATATATATACTTTATAGGGTCGGAAACGTCTCCTTCACTGCGTTACAAAATTCTGACCAAAATTATAATACCCTCTGCAAGGGTATAAAAAAAAGGAAGCAAGCTTCGGCAAGCCGAAGTTTATATACCCTTGCAGTTATTACAAATCGACCACATTTCGATTTCTATGCCTACATTACTAGAAACTATAAATTTTGCGCTGCATTTTGCCATCGTTTCTATGGCAGCTATGTGATATTGTTGTCCGATTTTATTTTAATTAAAACCATAATTCGACAATATTTAATTACCAAATCCCAAAGAACAAAAACAAATTTTAAAAAACAACAAAGTTATAATTTTTTTGATTTTTTTTTCCGATTGTTCCTATTGGAGCTATATGATATAGTCGCCCGATCCGGCTCGTTCCGACTTATATACTACCTGCAATAGAAATACAACTTTTGGGGAAGCTTCATGCAGATAGCCTTAAAACTGAGGGACTAGACGGACATGGACAGATCCACTCTCCTGCTGGTGTTGATCAAGAATATATATATGTATTTTATAGGGTCGGGAATGTTTCCTTCACTGCGTTGCAAACTTTTGACTGAAATTATAATATCCTCTGCAAGGGGATAAAAATAAATCGACGACAGATTCAAAATGGAAAATAATATTTAAGAAATCTATTTCTCAAAAGTTGGGTCGAAGATGTCTCCTTCACTGCGTTGTAGGGTATACAATTATTAAAATGACTTATCTTTGTTGGTATTCGGATATATGCAAATAACTCTATGATTTTAAAAATGCGTTTTTAATTTAATTAAACATCTTTGATTGACAAGTTATTATTCACATAGCTTCAAACTTATAGACTATATTACGTAGAATCAATCATTTAACGTTGAAACACATAAAAACGACGATCTCTGAAACCAACCCTTTCAAGAATCGTTAACAATCTCTGGGTCTGCTCTAAGTTTACACATTCTTCTAAAATCTTTTAAAAATTGCAATAATGATCTTTTTATCGAAATGGAAGTCTGACAATTGGGTACCTTAATTAACTTACACTCATTTTGTCAGCTTATATTGCTCCAAAAATGAAATTATTTTAGTAAAAAATTTGTATTAAAATTTCCAAAAAGAAGTTTACAAACACAATCACAAGGCGATGTAATAATTTCGTTGGATGTCAACTGATCGCTTTATTGAAACACAACTTATTGTCACAGCATTCTCCCGATGTTACGATCGCAGACGTATATAAACATTGTCTTAAGGCGATAAAAAGAAAAATTGTATAAGTGTTGGTTGCAACGCCATTATCCCAGCATCGAAAAATGAACAAAATATACACATCGCAAACGTTGCAACTATTTTCAATTTTAAAAAAATTGAAAAGCGAGCATAAATATTTTTCTCGCCATGTTTCTCAAAGAATATTTCTTTTCACGAACCAGAAAAATGCTCGGAAATGTATTTTTAGATGTACAATAATCTACACATTTCTTTATTTTTACAAACCGTACATTACATGTGATCTTGGAACGCAAAATATAGAGCCAGAAATATATACATACTTTCTCCCATTAAAACCAAAAGCTTAAGAAACGTAATTTGTTAAATTAAACTTACACGACTTCACTTGATTTAAGCCTTAAGGGGGTATATACCTTTTTCATTTTCAAAATATCGAAAAATTTTTTTTGCTTTATCTTAATGAACAACTTCTTGAGAACATTTCCCCAAATTTTCATAGAGATTTGAGCAGTAGAAAAAAAGTTACAGCGCACCTAGCCGCGCGCCTCGTCCCCGCCCAAACCCAAACTTGAAACTTTAAACGCGAATATCTCGAAATGGTGTTTTTTGAAAAATGACTTTGCGGTGATATGGATTGGCAAAAAACTACTGAAACGATTCTTTTCAAAATTTTTTTTGAATGTTCGTAATGAATTTTTTTAGTACTTGAACGATCGTTTTTTCATGTAAAAATTTTTATTTTGCCGAAATAGATAGTTTTGTAAGAATTTAAGTGTCCAAAAACATTATTTTTTTGCATAAAACGTTCCCGTATGCACAAAAAAAAAATTTTTTTTTTAAACGTTTGTTCAAGTACAGGATACTACTTTAAACTAATGAAATATTTTTATTTTTTTTGGTATCAGTCGACCCTTTTGTACTGGGGAATAGTCACCTTAAGGCTCTTTAAAAAAAGGCATTTAAGGGAAACAGCCACACCTCAAAAACTATTAAATATTTTTTCAAAATTTTTTGCATAAACATTGTCAACAATCTAAACTTTCAGAAAATATAATCATTCATTTAATAAAAACAATAGTTACATACATAAAAAAATCCAAACTTTCCTATTTTTTTCGACAACAAAAGGTATATACCCCCTTAATCTAATTTATACTGTTAAGAATCTGTTTATATTTTCTATCTCAAAAATAATAAATAATAATATCAAAAGCATTATTACACTTAAATATTCTTGTTTAAAATAAATCATCAGCCGAATCGACCTATTCACGCCTTTCGGTTATTAGAGCCAGAAACCAGGGAAAAAATTCACATTCTTATGTATATTTATTAACTTAATTTAATTTTTATGCCGAAAAATTGGGAAATTCCGTTGTTGCTTTGTATAAGTTAGTATTAGATACCTGAATGTATGTTTTGGTAGTAGCATTACAGTACTACAAGAATATATGGAACTCAAATAAATTACTCTTTTTTGTACTGTACTGTGTATTGACACTATCCGAAAAGAACCAGTACAACAGAGCTTAGTGTTGCCACTCATAATAAAGTCGGATCATTCTGTAAGTTATTTATGTCATGAAATATTCTGAAAAAAAACCTAAAACCTTATTGAATGAAAAATTCATGTACTTTGTACACTAACAACATGCTTACCATTCATGAGGGTATTATATACTTTGATCAAAACGCCGGAATAAACGAAGAAATACGTTTTTGTATTATAAAAAAATTTTGTTTTTAATATATTTAAGCTTATTAAATATTTTGCTTTTAAAAGCTACTTGACTTCAAAATAGACTTCTGCATGAATGTACCCATTTGTAGCATAACAGATCTGTGCAGTAGTGTAGTGTTCTTAAAAATACTGCACTCGTTCTTTAAGCCTTGTACTCAGATCGACAAACGAGTACGCTAGCGTGAAAACTTTAATCATTCCAGTGTGACTAACATTTCGAAAGTTCATCAGAATTAAGCGTACTACGGTCGTACTGTCAATCAGCTGGGTTTGTTGACAAGCAGTTAAAATTTAAATATCGTATTTGCGGGGAAGAGCCTTTAAAAGATATTATCAAGGTAGTTGGCAAGACAAGTCTGCCGCTGTACAAAGAAATTAAAAAACAAGAGAGAACGCTATAGTCGGGTGCCCCGACTATCAGATACCCGTTACTCAGGTAATGGGAGTGCGAGGGAGATGGAGATAGAAACTTTGATCACGCATAACTTTTTAATGAATGGTCCGATTTGAAAAATGTCTTCTACATTTCGATAGGTATTGATAAACACAACAAAACTGCATTTTTACTTTTCCGAAATATTTAAATTTTTAAAATCGTATATAAGCGATTGTGGGCGTTAAAGGGGGCGTGGCACCATTTTGAAACAAACTTGCGCTGCGTAGGAACTCCTAGAATCTGCATGCAAAATGCCAATCTTCTAGCTTTTATAGTTTCCGAGATCTCAGCGTTCATACGGACGGACAGACGGACAGACGGACAGACAGACAGACGGACAGACGGACAGACGGACAGACGGACATGGCTAGATCGACTCGGCTAGTGATCCTGATCAAGAATATATATACTTTATAGGGTCGGAAACGCTTCCTTCTAGCTGTTACATACTTTTGCACGAATACAATATACCCTTTTACTCTACGAGTAACGGGTATAACAATACAATTTAAATTTAACAATTGTTTTTTTTTTAATTTACTGATAATTATTTGCTAATTTAAAGTTCATAGCTGCACTTTTATTGTGTTTTTTCGTACATTTTTGACCTAAGAAACACTTTTCTCTGACAAGACGCACCCCAGATGGTATTAATGTTAATAAATTTCTCAGTTTAAAAGCTTTTTGAATTAAGATTTCTATTCTTAACATATACTCAAAATATAGATAATTCTTACTATTATCATAGAAAAAAACTACTAACTAATCATGCCGTTTAACTACTATTTTGCCAAGCTCCAGATAGTTTAGACTTAAAGTATGACTGAAACGGACTCCATTCTTTCAGACTTAAACTTTTTTGTTTTATCGAGGCTAATAGGTAGGCAATCAATACTATTAAAGTGCTTGACTTTTTGCTTCCCCTTATTCCTTTTATTATGCTTTAAACGTAATTATAGCCTCAAGTGCGTTTGTTACAGCACTACTAGATGGAGTGAAAAGTAACCTCCTTCGGAATGAAAATTTTTTTTTTCTCAAATGTTTTTTTTATTTTATTCAATGTAGTCCCCTTTTAGCTCGATACACTTATTCCAGCGATTTTCCAACTTCTTGATCCCATCTGAAAAGTAATTTTTCGGAAGGTCTGCAAAATACTCTTCCGCGGCGTCGATGACTTCCTCGCGTGAGCTGAATTTTTTATTAATGAGATATCTTTTCAGGTTCGGGAAGAGATAATAGTCCGAGGGAGCCAATGCCGAAGCAATTGGATCCCTAAGTCACTTATTTTAGCCGTGGTTACTACGCTCTTGTGCGCCGGTGCATTGTATTGCAAAAACAAAATTTTTTTGCTTCATGTAAAGCCGTTTGGCAGCGGTTTCGGCCTTCAATCGCTCCAACAATGCGCAGTAATACTAGCTGTTGATGGTTTTTCCCTTTTCGAGGTAGTCCACGAAGAGTATGCCATGACAATCCCAAAAAACTGACGCCATAACCTTTCCGACCCAGCGAGCCTCCCTCGGCCGCTTCGGAGCACTCGTGCCGGCTTTGGACCATTGCCGGGCACTCATTCTGTTCTCTGATATGTAATAGTGGATCCAGGTTTCATCAACAGTTACCAATCGACGCCAAAACACAATCCGTAAGACCAAACACTCTTTCAAACTGCTCTCGCGTTCGAGTTTTTGGTCCGGAGTGAGCATGCGCGGCACCCAGCGGCAGGATAACTTTTTCATTTGAAGAATCTCGCTCAAAATATGGCGTGTGCGCTCAGTACTGATCTTTATGGCATCTGCTAACTCGCGCACTTTCACTTTGCGATCAGCCAATACCATTTGCCCCATAATATTTGTCCAATTTTTCTTTTGTTTCCTTCGCCTCCCAAAAAAACATGTTTTATGAGAGAACGAAAATCGTTTTTGTCCATATTCAACATGATGCCAAACACGTCAACAACAATCAGCAGCCAAAACAAAACTAAGGGCAGTATCGCACTGAAATTTGGTATGCTTGCCTAAATATGAACGCACCGTAAGGAACCATAACCTTCTTTGCAGTAGTAGCGCATTCTGGGGGTCAAGGAGGTTACTTTTCACCCCACCTAGTAAATATACTAGCTTCCTCTCTTATCACTTTTGCTTTATATTCACTCTTATAGACACATTTTCGTTTTAAACTTATCTAACAATCAGGAGCGAATGTAAATAAGGTCTACAGACGCATAAGCTAACTAACGTTTCCTTTGACTAAGGGGCGGAAGTCACTTTCAATACAAATTGTCCTTACAAACCCAAGCTTTCGATTATTTGCCAATCTTGAAGGCATTCATTTTATCTGATCACCAACATATTATTATTATTATGTTTCATATAAACTTTGCGTCTGTCCATTTTGTCCATATTGTAAATTCGCGATATTGATTCTTCTCCCCAAGGGAAACGTGGCTGCGCGCGAGTTACCGCGTGACAATTTGACAGCTAGCCGTTCATCGCTCTATATAAATTTCCCGCTAAAATCGCATCGTCAGCAAGAGGCAGGATGTGGCGAACTGCCGCTCAAGCATTTGGATCTGAAAAACTACTTTGTTAGCATATAAGCATAAACATATACACACACATATATAATATAATACGAATATGGTTTCCGGGCTGAGGTTCCAAGCGAACCATCATGCCATAATAAAAATCAGTTTAGAATTGGCCATTAAACTGCACGGTGTTATTATTTAATAAAGAACCAAATTGAAATACATACATTGACCAGAACTTGACGATTTTCGGCCACCACAAGGAAACCATAGTTAACTGGCGCAGCCGGCCACCTCAGCTGGAAGATGAAAGCCAACAAGGATTGCAGTACCCAGAGAACTGAGGAGGACCATGAAGACAGCTATTGGACAAATTATTGGATTATTAATACTAATTGGGCAGTGAATAAATGAAAGAAAACTGATGGAAGTGAGGTGTAAGAGCTTGTATATGTGAAAGAGGCCAAGGAGAATGCAGATTATGAAGATTACAAGGCTGGCAGAAATAGCAGAGGAGAAGGATATAGACGCAACCTAGCCAAAATGAGTGGTGTAGTGCGTTGAGCCAATGCTCGATGCAACTCGATCGAACCTAGTTGGGTGCACCTCTGGTTCGAAGTTTGGTTCGTTGCAACTCAATCGAGCCAATACGATATGCAACAGGTTTGAGATGGATGTTCGACGCAGCGAACGGTTCGACCGGAACGGAGTGGCGGCAGAGACGAGTCGCCGAATGAATACCCTGAAATTTATGATATGGCTCATAAGAAGGAAGTGTGTAAGGTGCATGTCTTGGCTGAAATAACAGCATCGCGCAGGAATTTCGGTTAGATTTGGCACGGTGAGAGAAGAAGTGAAAAAGAAAAGAAGAAAAATAATAAAGAGGATAAATAAATCTTATGCATGACTCATAGGAAGAAGTGTGCGAAGAATCAAGTACAAATCACAGTTGACTGTCCGCTCGTGGCTGAAATAACTGCATCGCGCAGGAATTTCGGTTATCTTCAGCGCAGTGATTTATAGGGAGAGAATGTGAAAAAAAAGTTTAAAAAAAATAAATTTATGTAAATTTTATGATGTGGCTTGTAGGACGGAAGTGTGTGGAAAGTTTAAAGATAAATCACAGGGTGACTGTCCGCTCTTGACTGAGATAGCTGCATCGCCCAAGTATTTTGGTTAGCTTCAGTACGGTGATTTTTTTTGAAAAGCATTAAAGAAAAATACATATATTGCATGGCAATTGAAAAAAAAAGACGGAAGACAGAAAATAAATTTGGATTTTGACGCCACTACATCGCGCTAGGGCGGCCGAATTAAAAAAAATAAAAAATAAAGAAAAGTAACTAACTTGAACACAATACACTTCCAGAGCTGTTTAAGAAAAAAATTATTAAAAAAAGAGAAATTATTATGTATTTGTGAACAAAATAATCAACAAAAAATTTTTCAGAACTCATTAATGACACCCACTTTCTATGAAGACAAATTATTCTACAACTACGCCACACACACATACACGAAGAAGGATATATAGAAGCATTTTAAGGAATCTGACACTGTTATACAAAATTACACCACACACACATACGGAGAAGAGGATATAAAAGCATTTTAAGGAATTTCACTCTATCATACCACATATATTTACGGAGAAAGAAGAGATAAGATTATTTTAAGAATTGAAACTATTATTAAGCGATATCCAATATATCTAAGTAAGATAGGGCCAATATATATAAAAAAGGTTAAGGAGTTACAGAGGCCATTGACTAGGAGTAAAATCTTAAAAAGGCTGCTAGCTTGCCGACAATCGCGTAACAGTTACAGGCAGAGGCAGAGGTTACAGGCAACATCAGGTACGGCAGGAAGTAGAAATAAAGTAGTAAGGATGGAGGATCAGTAGGACAACAGCCGACGATTGATATATTAGGAGGGATAAAACTTTCGGACGTCATAAGATCAATGCACGTTTATGAAGGTATCGTACGGCACGATTCGCGATAAGATAGACGCGAGATAGGAAAATAAAGGTAAAGGTCCGGGGAAAAAAGTAATAGTTAGATCAATCTTGTGCCAATGAAGCAAGTATCAATCGTTTTAGGAGCGGCAGAGAGTCAAGATTTGATATTACAGGAAAAAGTCTATTATAGTCAGAACATAATACTCTGAAAGGCTCATGCAAGGCATAGTTAGATCTACAATGATTTAAAATTAGGGGAAAATAATTTCTAGTTAATCTACTTGGCACAGAAAAGTTTAGCCGACTTAACAAGTCGGATTAAAAAACAGAACCAGACTTACTCAGGGAATTAAATCAATTTGAAAACAAAAAACTCTCGGTGAAGGCATTTTATGATGAGATTTCTAACACGCACAAAGCATTGTGTAATATCATCGATAAGACCGAGACTGACCCTACGGCTCTACAAACAAAAAATAAGTTGTATTTTTGTTACAGGATTAAAAGGCAAATTAGGTAGTGCTGTTCGGAGTAAGGAGCAGAACACATTGTTGAAGGCTTATGAGATAGCTATCCGAGAAAGGGACATCTATCTCAGGACACGAGAAGTAAATATATCGAATAAACCTTTCAACTCCGGGAATTACGTGAGACAACAGTGTCAGGGCTATAATAGAAACAGTGGATATAACAGTTATTATTCGAGAGGGAATACTGTGTTTAACGACCGGTACAGGCAGCAGGGAATGCTTAGTAATAATAGACGAGAGAACTACAGGTGAAATAAAGAGGAGACAGGTGGTAATAGGCGCCAAGATGACCAGTCGACTGGGAGTATTTCGGGCTTCGGCGGACGCGCAATTATGCCAAAGCAGGAAGTTGCGGAATGTTCCCCGTCAGGGTCAACGTTTCAGGCAATGGCAGTCCGGCCATTCAAAAAGGGGGCAAATAAATACAATGGAAAAGGAAGCTGACCTAGAGCTCTGTAACATTGTAGATGAAGAGGATTTTTGCCAGAGTGCCTCGGGAAGCAAACAGGGTTCATAAGAAGGGACACCCATAAGTCAGTGCTGCCTTACGTTGTAATTAAAGAGGAAAGGAAGCACTTAAATTATTAATTGATTCTGGGGCTACACATTCGTATTTAAACCCTGAATTAATTAAAGATGATAGGAAGGTAAAGTTAGAAAAGACTTTTGTTATTAAAACACCTATAGGGACCCACGGTATAGATGAGGGTATCAAGGGTGTTAAATTTCAAGAATTTGACAATGAGCCCTTCGATTTTTACTTATTCAATTTTTATTCCTATTTTGATGGACTACTGGGAATGGATATACTTAGGAGCATAGGAGCCAAGTTAGATTTAGAAAATTTATTTCTAGAAAAAAGAAATAGAAGGATTCCGGTAAAATTGAGGCCGAATAGGGTTACAGAGGTGCACCTATTAGAGGAGTCATCAAAGACACTTATACCACTTCCCGTTACAATAAACAAAAGGGCATTTCTATTAAATACAATAGTTTTAGAAGAAGGAGTGCAGATTACTGGTGGGATCTATCAGGCAAAGAGAGGACAGGCAGAGCTAGAAGTAGCCAACTTTACTGATTGCAAAAAGAAGTTATACTTGGAGGCACCATTGGCAGTAAGACCATATAACAAAGATAACTTTGTAGAAATGGAAATGGTAGCCCCGTTGCGAAAGTCCGATACTGAATTAAATTTTATAGATAGCGACGACATTAAGATGGTGCAACCCAAACTGGCAATTGACCATTTGAATGAAGAGGAGGCGGAAGGCGTTAAGAAACTTTATTCCCAATTTCCAGACATATTTCACTCAAAAGGAAGACCGTTACCGTTTACCAATGCGGTTACGCACTCAATTCCAACGACAGATGAAATTCCGATATATAAGAAACCATATAGATATGGGTTTAAACAGAGAGATGAGATAAAAAATCAGATACAGGAGCTTTTAGATCAGGAGGTTATCAGGCATAGTCACTCACCATGGAGTGCACCAGTATGGCTGGTACCAAAAAAGATAGATTTGTTAGGGAAACAGAAGTGGCGATTAGTAGTCGATTTTAGGAAGCTTAATGAAAAAACAGTAATGGACAGTAATGCCAGTAATCAGTGAGGTATTTGATAAACTTGGAAAAACAATGTATTTTTCAGTTTTGGATTTAGCAAGTGGGTACCACCAAGTCGAAATGGATAAGAAGGACATTCCGAAAACTGCATTTTCGACAGAAAATGGACATTTTGAATACGTGAGGATGCCGTTTGGGCTTACTAATGCTCCCGCCACCTTCCAGAGAGTAATGAATAATATTCTGAGAGAGTTAGTTGGAAAGATCTGTTTAGTATACATGGACGATATAATAGTTTATTCACCGTCACTGCAGAGTCACATGCAGGATTTGAAAACAGTATTTAAGAATGAAGCCCGATTTAAGTTGCAAACAGATAAGTCTGAGTTTCTTAAAAAGGAGATAGAGTACCTGGGTCATGTAGTAACCCAGGAGGGGGTTAAGCCAAACCCGAGGAAGATTGAGGCCATAAAGCTTTTTCCATTACCAAAAACAGGGAAATAAAATCATTCTTGGGATTGATCGGGTATTATAGGAAATTTATAAGGGACTCCGCAAGGGTAACAAAACCCTTGACAAAAATACTAAAAGGGAAGCAACAAATTGTTCTTGCTGACGAATATATTCGGAAGTTTGAACACTCCTAGACCTTATTGTGTAATGACCCCCCTTTTGAGGTACCCAGATTTTGCAAAGCCGTTTATATTGACTCCGGATGCAAGTAATTTCTCCGTGGGTGCAGTATTGTTCCAGGGGGCAATGGGGAGTGACAGACCTACCTAGAAGTCAACTATTCCACTGTAGAGAAGGAAATGTTGGCCATAGTTTGGGGTGTAAAACATTTCAGACCGTACTTGTTCGGTCACAAATTCACAATAGTGACAGATCACCGTCCACTAACCTGGTTGATGGGCTTTAAGGAGCCCAATTCCAAGTTGGTGAGGTGGAAACTGCAACTATTGGAATATGATTATGAAGTGGCTTATAAAAAGGGTTTGCAAAATGTAGTAGCAGGCGCTCTCAGTAGAATAGAGCTACAGATTAACAATAGCGAGTTGGATTCCAATCAGGCTACGTGTGCAGATGGTGACCATACGGGAGTATGTTCGCAAGAAAGAATTCAATATTGAACTCATATTCGAGATTGGGCTGAAGTCAAATAGGATGGTAATATCACCCTTTAGAAACAAGACTAGAAGAGTAATAACTGAACCAAATTTTGAACAAGAACAAATTGCAAAAATCATGAAGGAACTATTAAAGCCACACAGAATGTGTGCAATTTATGCCCCTGATGGAATCTTTAAAGAAATAGAAAAATCTTTTGAAGCATATTTTAGGAAGTGTGGGTTATACAAAGTGGTAAGGTGCCTAACGTACATGCAGGAAATCACGGACATAGATGAGCAGAGGAAGGAAATAGAGAAGTGTCATATTTCGAAAAATCACAGAGGAATAGATGAGACATTTTGGGAAATGAGACGTGTAGTCTATTTTCTTATATGAAGAATAGGATTAGTCAAGTCATAAACAAATGCGAGACTTGCCAGACATTAAAGTATGACAGGCACTCACCAAGGGTAGTATTCCAAAAAACAGAGACTCCCACGAAGCCACTAGACATTATACATACTGACTTACATACGATTAATAAAAGTTATGTTATGACGATTATAGATAAATTTTCTAGATTTGCAGCTGGGTATACTATACCAACTAGAGACGGCATAAACATTGTCAAGACGATGAAAAAATTTATCAGCCAACACGGTGTTCCAAAAATGATAATTTGCGATCAAGGGGCTGAATACGCCTCAAGTTTGTTTAAAGATTTTTGTACTCAGTATGGGATCGAGTTACATGTGACGTCATTTCAACAATCATCGACCGGTACAGGCAGCAGGGAATGCTTAGTAATAATAGACGAGAGAACTACAGGTGAAATAAAGAGGAGACAGGTGGTAATAGGCGCCAAGATGACCAGTCGACTGGGAGTATTTCGGGCTTCGGCGGACGCGCAATTATGCCAAAGCAGGAAGTTGCGGAATGTTCCCCGTCAGGGTCAACGTTTCAGGCAATGGCAGTCCGGCCATTCAAAAAGGGGGCAAATAAATACAATGGAAAAGGAAGCTGACCTAGAGCTCTGTAACATTGTAGATGAAGAGGATTTTTGCCAGAGTGCCTCGGGAAGCAAACAGGGTTCATAAGAAGGGACACCCATAAGTCAGTGCTGCCTTACGTTGTAATTAAAGAGGAAAGGAAGCACTTAAATTATTAATTGATTCTGGGGCTACACATTCGTATTTAAACCCTGAATTAATTAAAGATGATAGGAAGGTAAAGTTAGAAAAGACTTTTGTTATTAAAACACCTATAGGGACCCACGGTATAGATGAGGGTATCAAGGGTGTTAAATTTCAAGAATTTGACAATGAGCCCTTCGATTTTTACTTATTCAATTTTTATTCCTATTTTGATGGACTACTGGGAATGGATATACTTAGGAGCATAGGAGCCAAGTTAGATTTAGAAAATTTATTTCTAGAAAAAAGAAATAGAAGGATTCCGGTAAAATTGAGGCCGAATAGGGTTACAGAGGTGCACCTATTAGAGGAGTCATCAAAGACACTTATACCACTTCCCGTTACAATAAACAAAAGGGCATTTCTATTAAATACAATAGTTTTAGAAGAAGGAGTGCAGATTACTGGTGGGATCTATCAGGCAAAGAGAGGACAGGCAGAGCTAGAAGTAGCCAACTTTACTGATTGCAAAAAGAAGTTATACTTGGAGGCACCATTGGCAGTAAGACCATATAACAAAGATAACTTTGTAGAAATGGAAATGGTAGCCCCGTTGCGAAAGTCCGATACTGAATTAAATTTTATAGATAGCGACGACATTAAGATGGTGCAACCCAAACTGGCAATTGACCATTTGAATGAAGAGGAGGCGGAAGGCGTTAAGAAACTTTATTCCCAATTTCCAGACATATTTCACTCAAAAGGAAGACCGTTACCGTTTACCAATGCGGTTACGCACTCAATTCCAACGACAGATGAAATTCCGATATATAAGAAACCATATAGATATGGGTTTAAACAGAGAGATGAGATAAAAAATCAGATACAGGAGCTTTTAGATCAGGAGGTTATCAGGCATAGTCACTCACCATGGAGTGCACCAGTATGGCTGGTACCAAAAAAGATAGATTTGTTAGGGAAACAGAAGTGGCGATTAGTAGTCGATTTTAGGAAGCTTAATGAAAAAACAGTAATGGACAGTAATGCCAGTAATCAGTGAGGTATTTGATAAACTGGGAAAAACAATGTATTTTTCAGTTTTGGATTTAGCAAGTGGGTACCACCAAGTCGAAATGGATAAGAAGGACATTCCGAAAACTGCATTTTCGACAGAAAATGGACATTTTGAATACGTGAGGATGCCGTTTGGGCTTACTAATGCTCCCGCCACCTTCCAGAGAGTAATGAATAATATTCTGAGAGAGTTAGTTGGAAAGATCTGTTTAGTATACATGGACGATATAATAGTTTATTCACCGTCACTGCAGAGTCACATGCAGGATTTGAAAACAGTATTTAAGAATGAAGCCCGATTTAAGTTGCAAACAGATAAGTCTGAGTTTCTTAAAAAGGAGATAGAGTACCTGGGTCATGTAGTAACCCAGGAGGGGGTTAAGCCAAACCCGAGGAAGATTGAGGCCATAAAGCTTTTTCCATTACCAAAAACAGGGAAGTAAAATCATTCTTGGGATTGATCGGGTATTATAGGAAATTTATAAGGGACTCCGCAAGGGTAACAAAACCCTTGACAAAAATACTAAAAGGGAAGCAACAAATTGTTCTTGCTGACGAATATATTCGGAAGTTTGAACACTCCTAGACCTTATTGTGTAATGACCCCCTTTTAAGGTACCCAGATTTTGCAAAGCCGTTTATATTGACTCCGGATGCAAGTAATTTCTCCGTGGGTGCAGTATTGTTCCAGGGGGCAATGGGGAGTGACAGACCTACCTAGAAGTCAACTATTCCACTGTAGAGAAGGAAATGTTGGCCATAGTTTGGGGTGTAAAACATTTCAGACCGTACTTGTTCGGTCACAAATTCACAATAGTGACAGATCACCGTCCACTAACCTGGTTGATGGGCTTTAAGGAGCCCAATTCCAAGTTGGTGAGGTGGAAACTGCAACTATTGGAATATGATTATGAAGTGGCTTATAAAAAGGGTTTGCAAAATGTAGTAGCAGGCGCTCTCAGTAGAATAGAGCTACAGATTAACAATAGCGAGTTGGATTCCAATCAGGCTACGTGTGCAGATGGTGACCATACGGGAGTATGTTCGCAAGAAAGAATTCAATATTGAACTCATATTCGAGATTGGGCTGAAGTCAAATAGGATGGTAATATCACCCTTTAGAAACAAGACTAGAAGAGTAATAACTGAACCAAATTTTGAACAAGAACAAATTGCAAAAATCATGAAGGAACTATTAAAGCCACACAGAATGTGTGCAATTTATGCCCCTGATGGAATCTTTAAAGAAATAGAAAAATCTTTTGAAGCATATTTTAGGAAGTGTGGGTTATACAAAGTGGTAAGGTGCCTAACGTACATGCAGGAAATCACGGACATAGATGAGCAGAGGAAGGAAATAGAGAAGTGTCATATTTCGAAAAATCACAGAGGAATAGATAAGACATTTTGGGAAATGAGACGTGTAGTCTATTTTTCTTATATGAAGAATAGGATTAGTCAAGTCATAAACAAATGCGAGACTTGCCAGACATTAAAGTATGACAGGCACTCACCAAGGGTAGTATTCCAAAAAACAGAGACTCCCACGAAGCCACTAGACATTATACATACTGACTTACATACGATTAATAAAAGTTATGTTATGACGATTATAGATAAATTTTCTAGATTTGCAGCTGGGTATACTATACCAACTAGAGACGGCATAAACATTGTCAAGACGATGAAAAAATTTATCAGCCAACACGGTGTTCCAAAAATGATAATTTGCGATCAAGGGGCTGAATACGCCTCAAGTTTGTTTAAAGATTTTTGCACTCAGTATGGGATCGAGTTACATGTGACGTCATTTCAACAATCATCGACCGGTACAGGCAGCAGGGAATGCTTAGTAATAATAGACGAGAGAACTACAGGTGAAATAAAGAGGAGACAGGTGGTAATAGGCGCCAAGATGACCAGTCGACTGGGAGTATTTCGGGCTTCGGCGGACGCGCAATTATGCCAAAGCAGGAAGTTGCGGAATGTTCCCCGTCAGGGTCAACGTTTCAGGCAATGGCAGTCCGGCCATTCAAAAAGGGGGCAAATAAATACAATGGAAAAGGAAGCTGACCTAGAGCTCTGTAACATTGTAGATGAAGAGGATTTTTGCCAGAGTGCCTCGGGAAGCAAACAGGGTTCATAAGAAGGGACACCCATAAGTCAGTGCTGCCTTACGTTGTAATTAAAGAGGAAAGGAAGCACTTAAATTATTAATTGATTCTGGGGCTACACATTCGTATTTAAACCCTGAATTAATTAAAGATGATAGGAAGGTAAAGTTAGAAAAGACTTTTGTTATTAAAACACCTATAGGGACCCACGGTATAGATGAGGGTATCAAGGGTGTTAAATTTCAAGAATTTGACAATGAGCCCTTCGATTTTTACTTATTCAATTTTTATTCCTATTTTGATGGACTACTGGGAATGGATATACTTAGGAGCATAGGAGCCAAGTTAGATTTAGAAAATTTATTTCTAGAAAAAAGAAATAGAAGGATTCCGGTAAAATTGAGGCCGAATAGGGTTACAGAGGTGCACCTATTAGAGGAGTCATCAAAGACACTTATACCACTTCCCGTTACAATAAACAAAAGGGCATTTCTATTAAATACAATAGTTTTAGAAGAAGGAGTGCAGATTACTGGTGGGATCTATCAGGCAAAGAGAGGACAGGCAGAGCTAGAAGTAGCCAACTTTACTGATTGCAAAAAGAAGCTATACTTGGAGGCACCATTGGCAGTAAGACCATATAACAAAGATAACTTTGTAGAAATGGAAATGGTAGCCCCGTTGCGAAAGTCCGATACTGAATTAAATTTTATAGATAGCGACGACATTAAGATGGTGCAACCCAAACTGGCAATTGACCATTTGAATGAAGAGGAGGCGGAAGGCGTTAAGAAACTTTATTCCCAATTTCCAGACATATTTCACTCAAAAGGAAGACCGTTACCGTTTACCAATGCGGTTACGCACTCAATTCCAACGACAGATGAAATTCCGATATATAAGAAACCATATAGATATGGGTTTAAACAGAGAGATGAGATAAAAAATCAGATACAGGAGCTTTTAGATCAGGAGGTTATCAGGCATAGTCACTCACCATGGAGTGCACCAGTATGGCTGGTACCAAAAAAGATAGATTTGTTAGGGAAACAGAAGTGGCGATTAGTAGTCGATTTTAGGAAGCTTAATGAAAAAACAGTAATGGACAGTAATGCCAGTAATCAGTGAGGTATTTGATAAACTGGGAAAAACAATGTATTTTTCAGTTTTGGATTTAGCAAGTGGGTACCACCAAGTCGAAATGGATAAGAAGGACATTCCGAAAACTGCATTTTCGACAGAAAATGGACATTTTGAATACGTGAGGATGCCGTTTGGGCTTACTAATGCTCCCGCCACCTTCCAGAGAGTAATGAATAATATTCTGAGAGAGTTAGTTGGAAAGATCTGTTTAGTATACATGGACGATATAATAGTTTATTCACCGTCACTGCAGAGTCACATGCAGGATTTGAAAACAGTATTTAAGAATGAAGCCCGATTTAAGTTGCAAACAGATAAGTCTGAGTTTCTTAAAAAGGAGATAGAGTACCTGGGTCATGTAGTAACCCAGGAGGGGGTTAAGCCAAACCCGAGGAAGATTGAGGCCATAAAGCTTTTTCCATTACCAAAAACAGGGAAATAAAATCATTCTTGGGATTGATCGGGTATTATAGGAAATTTATAAGGGACTCCGCAAGGGTAACAAAACCCTTGACAAAAATACTAAAAGGGAAGCAACAAATTGTTCTTGCTGACGAATATATTCGGAAGTTTGAACACTCCTAGACCTTATTGTGTAATGACCCCCTTTTGAGGTACCCAGATTTTGCAAAGCCGTTTATATTGACTCCGGATGCAAGTAATTTCTCCGTGGGTGCAGTATTGTTCCAGGGGGCAATGGGGAGTGACAGACCTACCTAGAAGTCAACTATTCCACTGTAGAGAAGGAAATGTTGGCCATAGTTTGGGGTGTAAAACATTTCAGACCGTACTTGTTCGGTCACAAATTCACAATAGTGACAGATCACCGTCCACTAACCTGGTTGATGGGCTTTAAGGAGCCCAATTCCAAGTTGGTGAGGTGGAAACTGCAACTATTGGAATATGATTATGAAGTGGCTTATAAAAAGGGTTTGCAAAATGTAGTAGCAGGCGCTCTCAGTAGAATAGAGCTACAGATTAACAATAGCGAGTTGGATTCCAATCAGGCTACGTGTGCAGATGGTGACCATACGGGAGTATGTTCGCAAGAAAGAATTCAATATTGAACTCATATTCGAGATTGGGCTGAAGTCAAATAGGATGGTAATATCACCCTTTAGAAACAAGACTAGAAGAGTAATAACTGAACCAAATTTTGAACAAGAACAAATTGCAAAAATCATGAAGGAACTATTAAAGCCACACAGAATGTGTGCAATTTATGCCCCTGATGGAATCTTTAAAGAAATAGAAAAATCTTTTGAAGCATATTTTAGGAAGTGTGGGTTATACAAAGTGGTAAGGTGCCTAACGTACATGCAGGAAATCACGGACATAGATGAGCAGAGGAAGGAAATAGAGAAGTGTCATATTTCAAAAAATCACAGAGGAATAGATGAGACATTTTGGGAAATGAGACGTGTAGTCTATTTTTCTTATATGAAGAATAGGATTAGTCAAGTCATAAACAAATGCGAGACTTGCCAGACATTAAAGTATGACAGGCACTCACCAAGGGTAGTATTCCAAAAAACAGAGACTCCCACGAAGCCACTAGACATTATACATACTGACTTACATACGATTAATAAAAGTTATGTTATGACGATTATAGATAAATTTTCTAGATTTGCAGCTGGGTATACTATACCAACTAGAGACGGCATAAACATTGTCAAGACGATGAAAAAATTTATCAGCCAACACGGTGTTCCAAAAATGATAATTTGCGATCAAGGGGCTGAATACGCCTCAAGTTTGTTTAAAGATTTTTGCACTCAGTATGGGATCGAGTTACATGTGACGTCATTTCAACAATCATCTAGTAACTCAACGGTAGAAAGACTACACTCGACACTGACAGAAATATACAGAATAATATTGAAGACTAGGAAAGATTTAAAATTAGAATGTGACCATGAGGAAATTTTGGATGAGGCGTTTCTTACTTATAACAGTTATATTCATGCGTCTACAAAATTGAAACCTTTTGAACTTTTCTCAGGTAGGACGCACATTTTTGAGAAAGAAATAACCTTTGAGACAAAACATGAATACTTAAAAAACCTTAACGAATATCGAGAGGGAATTTTCACGAAAGTTAAAGAACAGCTAGACAAGGTAAAGCAAAAGAGAACGGATAAATTAAACAAGGGAAGAGAAGAACCAATAGAGCTACAAGAAGGAGATATCGTTTATTGGAAAGAAAATAGGAGAAATAGGTTAACACCTAGGTTTTCAACACAGGAAATTGAACAAGATATGGGAGTTACTTGAAGGACGAAGAGAAAACAGATAATACACAAATCTAAGTTAAGAAAAAGAATTCGGAAATAATAATTAACGCCTTATAATAAATTAGAGGTATGTTTCGACCCACGGGTCAGACGTTTGACATTCGGAGGTTTGAAGGAGAGACTATCGCAAAGTTAGACCTGGGAACCGTGAGAGTCGCGGTGGTGTCGAAGGTATTTAACCATGTAGTTAATCTTAAGAATTATCAGCTTAACATAGATCAGATGGAGAAGGCATTGTCCGACATAGAAAATGTAAGGTTTTCTGGAGAAGCAGTCCAGATAATATAAGGAAAATTGAGACAAGTAAGGGAAAGATTAAAGACACTGACACCAGGAAAAAGAAGGAAGAGAGGAATTTTTAATGGGTTAGGAAGTGTTATAAAAATAGTATCAGGAAATATGGATGCCGAGGATGCACAGAACATAGGGAATAGGATTAATGAACTTAATAACGACATAACATTTTTGACAGAGGAGGCAGCTGAACAGAGACAGTTTTATCAAGAGACTCTTAGTAGGTTTAAAAATATAACGACGCATATAAAAAATAAAAAGAACAATGTATTTAGGGAACTGTCGCAAAAACAAAATGAAATACACACGTTACAGCATTTAAATAGAATAAGTTATAATATTGATATGCTAGCAGAACACTTAAATAATATTGCGGGAAGCATTTTATTGGCAAACCTTCAGATTATTCCGAAGTTCATTCTATCAGAAACAGAACTAAATAAAATCGAGAAATTTTTAACTAACCAAAATCTTGAAATATTATCAAATGAACATATATACGAGTTCCTAAAAATGCAAAATTCTCCAAAATTATTCATATGATGCATTCTTAATACTCATAAAAAAATCCCAACTTCCTAACTTTAAAAACACCAAAAATGCCATAAGCATTTCCAATCGTTCAGTTATATGGCAGCTATAGGATATAGTCGGCCGATCCTTATGAAATTTGGTAGGTCGGATTGATTAACCAAATATAAAATCCATAGAAAATCCCAGCTTCCTAACTTTACAAACATCAAAGTTATGGCATTTCCGATCAATCAGTTATATGACAGCTATAGGATATAGTCGGCCGATCCCGGCCGTTCCGACATATTTACTGCGTGCAAAGTTTCAGTTCGATATCTTTAAAACTGAGAGACTAGTTTGCGTAGAAACAGACAGACGGACAGACAGACGGACATGGCTATATCAACTCAGGAGGTTATCCTGATCAAGAATAGGGTCGGAGATGTCTCCTTCACTGCGTTGCACACTTTTGACCAAAATTATATAATAATTATAATACCCTCTGCAAGGGTATAAAAATGGACCTGAACTTTGAGACCCTTCATCTTTTTTTTTTTTTTTTTCGCGCGGAGTCCCACGGCCCACTTACCCGCCCAACCGACCGAGAGACGCAGCCGTGTATCGTACGGCACGATTCGCGATAAGATAGACGCTAGATAGGAAAGTAATAGTTAGATCAATCTTGTGCCAATGAAGCAAGTATTAATCGTTTTAGGAGCGGCAGAGAGTCAAGATTTGATATTACAGGAAAAAGTCTATTATAGTCAGAACATAATACTCTGAAAGGCTCATGCAAGGCATAGTTAGATCTACAATGATTTAAAGTTAGGGGAATATAATTTCTAGTTAATCTACTTGGCACAGAAAAGTTTAGCCGACTTAACAAGTCGGGGCAGTCAATATCACCATGTATGAGGTTATAAATAAAGATAGTACCAAGCATCGTTCTACGGTTGGCTAGGGATGGTAAATTAATCAAAAGAAGTCTACTAGAATAAGAAGGTAAGATAAAATTTGCATCCCAGTTTAGGCGCCGTAAAGCAAAAAGAAGGAAGTTTTTTTGTACAAATTCAATAAGACCAATATGTATTCCGTATTGTGGACTCCAGACGGGAGACCCATACTCCAGAATCGGACGGACTAGCGAAATAAATAAAGTTTTTGTCAAACAAGGATCATCGAATTCTTTTGACCACCTTTTAATAAATCCAAGCACTCCTCTGGCTTTATTAACCATGGACGAAATGTGATTAGAAAATTTTAGTTTAGGGTCCAAGAGAACGCCAAGATCGTTTACAAGAGTTATTCTATCCAAAGAGCTGCCACTTAACGTGTAAGTCGCGTATATCGGATTGGCCCGATAAAAAGTCATCAGCTTGCACTTGGAACCGTTTAAATTTAGTAAATTATCTCGGCACTAGTTTTGAAAATGATCTATATCGGATTGCAATGTCCTTATACTGCAGGCACTACTTAACATCATCTGCGTACATAAGTACGCGAGAATGACTTATAATTGAGGGAAGATCGTTAATAAATATTGTAAAAAGTAACGGACCCAGATGGCTCCCTTGTGGGACACCGGAGGTAACATGGAGAATTTCAGAAAATGAATTTTTAAAAAGGACCCTTTGTGACCTGCCATTCAGATAACTTGAAATCCATTTAAGCAGATCAACTGGAAAACCTAAAAGGTCAAGTTTTTGAATAAGAAGTAAGTGATTTACAGAGTCAAATGCTTTACTAAAGTCAGTGTAAATGACGTCTGTTTGAAAACTACTATTGAAGCCTTTTATCACGAATGTAGGGAGCTCTAGAAGGTTTGTGATTGTGGATCTACGTTTAATAAATCCATGTTGACACGGAGAAATGATTGATCTGCAAAGGTGCTGCAAATGAGGAGTAATAATTTTCAATAAGCTTAGGAATAGCTGACAACTTAGAAATACCTCTGTAGTTACTGGCTTCTAACTTGTTACCTTTTTTTGAAAAGAGGAATAACAAATGATTCCTTCCAAATATTTGGGAATTGGGAGGTTTCTAGAGATAAGGTAAACAACTTGTGAAGAGGTTTGCACAGGGCCTTAGCGCAATACCTAAGCACGCACCCAGGAATACCATCGGGCCCTGGCGAATAAGCAGGCTTAATACGAAGAAGATCCAAAAGAAGAGAACTTTCTGTTAAAGTGGCACAGAATATGAGGTTTGACTTGGACATGGTGTAAGAATAAGGCTGTGATGAATAATCTAAAGTAGAGTAAGTCGTTTGAAAAAATTGGGCAAATAAATCGGCTATTGCCTGATCTGTGGTTGCCGTCATGTTTTCGAACGACAGCGAGGAAGGAAAAGAATTAGATTTACGCTTGGTGTTAACAAAATTATAAAACTGATTCGGGTCCTGAGAGAACGGGACCTTACAACGGTTTAATTAACTATTATATAGCACTGAGCATTAAGCACGGTAAATCTTGACCGAGCACTTAAATATCTAGTAAAAACAGATTGGGAACCAGTATTTTTATATTTCCTAAAAAGTCTGGACTTTACATTTCTTAAGTGTGTCAACTCTTTGCTAAACCAAGGTGATTTATTGGAAGTTGACGGATAGTACCATGGAACACAGGAATTAAAAAATGAGTTTATTGCAGTATAAAAAACATTAACTGCATCGGACATATTATTGCATAAGTAAAGATCAGACCAAAGACCAATATAAACTCCAAAATGCGTAACGCCATACGATTTTTTTGCACACGAATTTTTTGTGCTGGCTTTTCAACTGGCTTTTATTCGGACGTTTACACTCCAAGACCTTATTGTGTAATGACCCCCTTTTAAGATACCCAGATTTTGCAAAGCCGTTTATATTGACTCCGGATGCAAGTAATTTCTCCGTGGGTGCAGTATTGTTCCAGGGGGCAATGGGGAGTGACAGACCTATCGCATTAGAACCCTGAACGACGCAGAAGTCAACTATTCCACTGTAGAGAAGGAAATGTTGGCCATAGTTTGGGGTGTAAAACATTTCAGACCGTACTTGTTCGGTCACAAATTCACAATAGTGACAGATCACCGTCCACTAACCTGGTTGATGGGCTTTAAGGAGCCCAATTCCAAGTTGGTGAGGTGGAAACTGCAACTATTGGAATATGATTATGAAGTGGCTTATAAAAAGGGTTTGCAAAATGTAGTAGCAGGCGCTCTCAGTAGAATAGAGCTACAGATTAACAATAGCGAGTTGGATTCCAATCAGTCTACGTGTGCAGATGGTGACCATACGGGAGTATGTTCGCAAGAAAGAATTCAAGTGGCAGAACAACCTTTGAATGATTTCAATATTGAACTCATATTCGAGATTGGGCTGAAGTCAAATAGGACGGTAATATCACCCTTTAGAAACAAGACTAGAAGAGTAATAACTGAACCAAATTTTGAACAAGAACAAATTGCAAAAATCATGAAGGAACTATTAAAGCCACACAGAATGTGTGCAATTTATGCCCCTGATGGAATCTTTAAAGAAATAGAAAAATCTTTTGAAGCATATTTTAGGAAGAGTGGGTTATACAAAGTAGTAATGTGCCTAACGTACATGCAGGAAATCACGGACATAGATGAGCAGAGGAAGGAAATAGAGAAGTGTCATATTTCGAAAAATCACAGAGGAATAGATGAGACATTTTGGGAAATGAGACGTGTAGTCTATTTTCCTTATATGAAGAATAGGATTAGTCAAGTCATAAACAAATGCGAGACTTGCCAGACATTAAAGTATGACAGGCACTCACCAAGGGTAGTGTTCCAAAAAACAGAGACTCCCACGAAGCCACTAGACATTATACATACTGACTTACACACGATTAATAAAAGTTATGTTATGACGGTTATAGATAAATTTTCTAGATTTGCAGCTGGGTATACTATACCAACTAGAGACGGCATAAACATTGTCAAGACGATGAAAAAATTTATCAGCCAACACGGTGTTCCAAAAATGATAATTTGCGATCAAGGGGCTGAATACGCCTCAAGTTTGTTTAAAGATTTTTGCACTCAGTATGGGATCGAGTTACATGTGACGTCATTTCAACAATCATCTAGTAACTCAACGGTAGAAAGACTACACTCGACACTGACAGAAATATACAGAATAATATTGAAGACTAGGAAAGATTTAAAATTAGAATGTGACCATGAGGAAATTTAGGATGAGGCGTTTCTTACTTATAACAGTTCTATTCATGCGTCTACAAAATTGAAACCTTTTGAACTTTTCTCAGGTAGGACGCACATTTTTGAGAAAGAAATAACCTTTGAGACAAAACATGAATACTTAAAAAACCTTAACGAATATCGAGAGGGAATTTTCACGAAAGTTAAAGAACAGCTAGACAAGGTAAAGCAAAAGAGAACGGATAAATTAAACAAGGGAAGAGAAGAACCAATAGAGCTACAAGAAGGAGATATCGTTTATTGGAAAGAAAATAGGAGAAATAGGTTAACACCTAGGTTTTCAACACAGGAAATTGAACAAGATATGGGAGTTACTTGAAGGACGAAGAGAAAACAGATAATACACAAATCTAAGTTAAGAAAAAGAATTCGGAAATAATAATTAACGCCTTATAATAAATTAGAGGTATGTTTCGACCCACGGGTCAGACGTTTGACATTCGGAGGTTTGAAGGAGAGACTATCGCAAAGTTAGACCTGGGAACCGTGAGAGTCGCGGTGGTGTCGAAGGTATTTAACCATGTAGTTAATCTTAAGAATTATCAGCTTAACATAGATCAGATGGAGAAGGCATTGTCCGACATAGAAAATGTAAGGTTTTCTGGAGAAGCAGTCCAGATAATATAAGGAAAATTGAGACAAGTAAGGGAAAGATTAAAGACACTGACACCAGGAAAAAGAAGGAAGAGAGGAATTTTTAATGGGTTAGGAAGTGTTATAAAAATAGTATCAGGAAATATGGATGCCGAGGATGCACAGAACATAGGGAATAGGATTAATGAACTTAATAACGACATAACATTTTTGACAGAGGAGGCAGCTGAACAGAGACAGTTTTATCAAGAGACTCTTAGTAGGTTTAAAAATATAACGACGCATATAAAAAATAAAAAGAACAATGTATTTAGGGAACTGTCGCAAAAACAAAATGAAATACACACGTTACAGCATTTAAATAGAATAAGTTATAATATTGATATGCTAGCAGAACACTTAAATAATATTGCGGGAAGCATTTTATTGGCAAACCTTCAGATTATTCCGAAGTTCATTCTATCAGAAACAGAACTAAATAAAATCGAGAAATTTTTAACTAACCAAAATCTTGAAATATTATCAAATGAACATATATACGAGTTCCTAAAAATGCAAAATTCTCCAAAATTATTCATATGATGCATTCTTAATACTCATAAAAAAATCCCAACTTCCTAACTTTAAAAACACCAAAAATGCCATAAGCATTTCCAATCGTTCAGTTATATGGCAGCTATAGGATATAGTCGGCCGATCCTTATGAAATTTGGTAGGTCGGATTGATTAACCAAATATAAAATCCATAGAAAATCCCAGCTTCCTAACTTTACAAACATCAAAGTTATGGCATTTCCGATCAATCAGTTATATGACAGCTATAGGATATAGTCGGCCGATCCCGGCCGTTCCGACATATTTACTGCGTGCAAAGTTTCAGTTCGATATCTTTAAAACTGAGAGACTAGTTTGCGTAGAAACAGACAGACGGACAGACAGACGGACATGGCTATATCAACTCAGGAGGTTATCCTGATCAAGAATAGGGTCGGAGATGTCTCCTTCACTGCGTTGCACACTTTTGACCAAAATTATATAATAATTATAATACCCTCTGCAAGGGTATAAAAATGGACCTGAACTTTGAGACCCTTCATCTTTTTTTTTTTTTTTTTCGCGCGGAGTCCCACGGCCCACTTACCCGCCCAACCGACCGAGAGACGCAGCCGTGTATCGTACGGCACGATTCGCGATAAGATAGACGCTAGATAGGAAAGTAATAGTTAGATCAATCTTGTGCCAATGAAGCAAGTATTAATCGTTTTAGGAGCGGCAGAGAGTCAAGATTTGATATTACAGGAAAAAGTCTATTATAGTCAGAACATAATACTCTGAAAGGCTCATGCAAGGCATAGTTAGATCTACAATGATTTAAAGTTAGGGGAATATAATTTCTAGTTAATCTACTTGGCACAGAAAAGTTTAGCCGACTTAACAAGTCGGGGCAGTCAATATCACCATGTATGAGGTTATAAATAAAGATAGTACCAAGCATCGTTCTACGGTTGGCTAGGGATGGTAAATTAATCAAAAGAAGTCTACTAGAATAAGAAGGTAAGATAAAATTTGCATCCCAGTTTAGGCGCCGTAAAGCAAAAAGAAGGAAGTTTTTTTGTACAGATTCAATAAGACCAATATGTATTCCGTATTGTGGGCTCCAGACGGGAGACCCATACTCCAGAATCGGACGGACTAGCGAAATAAATAAAGTTTTTGTCAAATAAGGATCATCGAATTCTTTTGACCACCTTTTAATAAATCCAAGCACTCCTCTGGCTTTATTAACCATGGACGAAATGTGATTAGAAAATTTTAGTTTAGGGTCCAAGAGAACGCCAAGATCGTTTACAAGAGTTATTCTATCCAAAGAGCTGCCACTTAACGTGTAAGTCGCGTATATCGGATTGGCCCGATAAAAACTCATCAGCTTGCACTTGGAACCGTTTAAATTTAGTAAATTATCTCGGCACTAGTTTTGAAAATGATCTATATCGGATTGCAATGTCCTTATACTGCAGGCACTACTTAACATCATCTGCGTACATAAGTACGCGAGAATGACTTATAATTGAGGGAAGATCGTTAATAAATATTGTAAAAAGTAACGGACCCAGATGGCTCCCTTGTGGGACACCGGAGGTAACATGGAGAATTTCAAAAAATGAATTTTTAAAAACGACCCTTTGTGACCTGCCATTCAGATAACTTGAAATCCATTTAAGCAGATCAACTGGAAAACCTAAAAGGTCAAGTTTTTGAATAAGAAGTAAGTGATTTACAGAGTCAAATGCTTTACTAAAGTCAGTGTAAATGACGTCTGTTTGAAAACTACTATTGAAGCCTTTTATCACGAATGTAGGGAGCTCTAGAAGGTTTGTGATTGTGGATCTACGTTTAATAAATCCATGTTGACACGGAGAAATGATTGATCTGCAAAGGTGCTGCAAATGAGGAGTAATAATTTTCAATAAGCTTAGGAATAGCTGACAACTTAGAAATACCTCTGTAGTTACTGGCTTCTAACTTGTTACCTTTTTTTGAAAAGAGGAATAACAAATGATTCCTTCCAAATATTTGGGAATTGGGAGGTTTCTAGAGATAAGGTAAACAACTTGTGAAGAGGTTTGCACAGGGCCTTAGCGCAATACCTAAGCACGCACCCAGGAATACCATCGGGCCCTGGCGAATAAGCAGGCTTAATACGAAGAAGATCCAAAAGAAGAGAACTTTCTGTTAAAGTGGCACAGAATATGAGGTTTGACTTGGACATGGTGTAAGAATAAGGCTGTGATGAATAATCTAAAGTAGAGTAAGTCGTTTGAAAAAATTGGGCAAATAAATCGGCTATTGCCTGATCTGTGGTTGCCGTCATGTTTTCGAACGACAGCGAGGAAGGAAAAGAATTAGATTTACGCTTGGTGTTAACAAAATTATAAAACTGATTCGGGTCCTGAGAGAACGGGACCTTACAACGGTTTAATTAACTATTATATAGCACTGAGCATTAAGCACGGTAAATCTTGACCGAGCACTTAAATATCTAGTAAAAACTGATTGAGAACCAGTATTTTTATATTTCCTAAAAAGTCTGGACTTTACATTTCTTAAGTGTGTCAACTCTTTGCTAAACCAAGGTGATTTATTGGAAGTTGACGGATAGTACCATGGAACACAGGAATTAAAAAATGAGTTTATTGCAGTATAAAAAACATTAACTGCATCGGACATATTATTGCATAATTAAAGATCAGACCAAAGACCAATATAAACTCCAAGATGCGTAACGCCATACGATTTTTTTGCACACGAATTTTTTGTGCTGGCTTTTCAACTGGCTTTTCGCTCTCTGCCCAAAAGCCAGCGAGAGAGCGCTCAAAAGCCAGCCGCTCTTTGCACGCATACTGCGACAGCCTACGAATGTATGTGTGCACATGTATTCACAAGCGAAGAAATTCGCTGAAGCGCGCTGTCGAAATATACTCTTTATTTTAAAATTATAACATTATTAAAAATACTTATTTTGCATTGCCTTTATATTTACTTTATTTACTAATTATTCGAATGTATAATATTTTTTAGTAATGACCAAATATATCTAAGTATAAAAAAAAAACATAATTTATTTCATACATGACTTCACATTGGAATAATTGTCATTAGGGTATTCAGCATGCGACGTGTGAACGATTTTTAGGAGCCTCAGAAATTTTGCGATTGAACAGGATGAATATTTTTATATTTATTGTATTTTAAATATATGGATTAAAAAATATGTGGTATTTTTATATTATACGTATTAAATAACATTATAAAAATTATTATCATAATATAAATTACATTTATATAAATATTTGTATATTAAGTATTTTAATTATTTAGCAAAGGGGAAACAAAAAAATTATTAAAAATGAATTATAAGCGACACCAATAAATAAATAATATTTTACTGAAAAATTAAAAAAAAAATTGCATCGAAAAAACATTCTAAAAAATATAACAAAACGCTTTCGACAACTTGGAAAAAAGTTATTAATATGTATGTACGTAATATTAAATTTAAATAGGATAGTTTAACTTTTTATAAAATAATAATATAAGCTTTAAATATTTATTAGGTTTACATAAAAAAACGATGGATAAATAAAAATGAATATTAAATTAAATTTTTCGTTTTATATATTTAAATTAATTATAAAAACATACAGTGGCTCACAGCTTATTTGACCCACAACTAACTTTCAACATTAAACAGGTATAACTCCTGAACCAAAAGAGATACCCATAAAAATAAAACGCAGAAAGGTTAACTGTTGTTTTAACTTAAAAAATATGTTTTCATTTATTTATTATATTTATTATATTCTTAATTAAACAATAAAAACTAAAAATACTGCCCTTTTCGACGTCACAGCTTATTTGACCCAGTTCATCAAATTAATTATAAAAAATTGGAAAAAAAATATTTTTTAAACTTTTAGTATTTGGTATGTCCGCCCTTTTGGTCCACAACCTACTTCAGTCGATTGGGAATAGATTCGACCAATTTTTTTGTGGTTCCTGGGGTGATTTTAGCTCATTCTTCGAGCAAAGCCGTCTTTAAGTCATTTTTATTGGAAATATTGCGCTCCCGATTTTTTGAGTCCAGCAAAGCCCACAAATTCTCAATAACATTAAAACCGGGTGACTGAGCTGGAGATTTCATTATATTGGGACAATTATATCCCAGCCAATATTGAACAATACCCTTCTTATGCTTTGGGTCATTGTCTTGGTAGAACCGAAAACCCTGTTTTATTCCCAATTTCTCAGCACTTTGGAGTAAATTATCCTTAAGGATATCAAGATAAACATTTTTATTCATTATGCTTTCAAAAAATTTTAGGTTTCCGACTCCTGCTGTGGACTTACAGGCCCAAACCATAACGTGTCCGCCGTCATGCTTAACGGTGGGTTTTAGATGTTTGTCCTGCAGCTCTGTATTGGCTTTACGCCATAGCTAAGAACGTCCTCGGACCAAAAATATTAAATTTTGACTCATCAGCGAAAATGACGTAATATTTTGGGTCCAAATGATGTTCTTACGTATGGCGTAAAGCCAATACAGAGCTGCAGGACAAACATCTAAAACCCACCGTTAAGCATGACGGCGGACACGTTATGGTTTGGGCCTGTAAGTCCACAGCAGGAGTCGGAAACCTAAAATTTTTTGAAAGCATAATGAATAAAAATGTTTATCTTGATATCCTTAAGGATAATTTACTCCAAAGTGCTGAGAAATTGGGAATAAAACAGGGTTTTCGGTTCTACCAAGACAATGACCCAAAGCATAAGAAGGGTATTGTTCAATATTGGCTGGGATATAATTGTCCCAATATAATGAAATCTCCAGCTCAGTCACCCGGTTTTAATGTTATTGAGAATTTGTGGGCTTTGCTGGACTCAAAAAATCGGGAGCGCAATATTTCCAATAAAAATGACTTAAAGACGGCTTTGCTCGAAGAATGAGCTAAAATCACCCCAGGAACCACAAAAAAATTGGTCGAATCTATTCCCAATCGACTGAAGTAGGTTGTGGACCAAAAGGGCGGACATACCAAATACTAAAAGTTTAAAAAATATTTTTTTTTCAATTTTTTATAATTAATTTGATGAACTGGGTCAAATAAGCTGTGACGTCGAAAAGGGCAGTATTTTTAGATTTATTGTTTAATTAAGAAGTTCCTTGCTATAATAAATAAATGAAAACATATTTTTTAAGTTAAAACAACAGTTAACCATTCTGCGTTTTATTTTTATGGGTATCTCTTATGGTTCAGGAGTTATACCTGTTTAATGTTGAAAGTTAGTTGTGGGTCAAATAAGCTGTGAGCCACTGTACCTTTTAAAACAAAACATATAAAACTGCTTGAGTAAATAAGAATAGATTTAAGTGCAGGTTGATAATATTAGATATGATGTTATTCGTATTTACTTTAAATATTTTAAGTCATTAGATCAAAATTTATTATATTTGAATAAAAATTAAATTTAATATTTCCATTTTAAAGTTAATAAAAACAGCCATGGATAAAAAACAAAGCGACATATATTTAATTAAATATCCTTTAAATATATTCAATTAAAATAAACTTCGCTTTGTTTTTGTTTAACAATCATAGTATATTCAAATATATTAAACTTTATTGAAATATTTTTAAATTTAATCAAGCAGTTTTATATATTTTGTATTAAAAGTTATGTTTTTAGCTTTAATTTAAATATGTAAAACGAAACTATGAATTAAATATGCAGATATTAACATTTAAGGTATATAAAAAAGTTTTACTTCAAGCTTCATTGCCACATATACATAAATGCAATTTAAATAATCATCCTGTTCAATCATAGAAGTTCTTTTGACACACAATTAGTTTCTTAGTCCAGAAATGATTTCTGGACGAAAATCGTTTTCTCGAACAAATACCCACACATACGCACTTCCTTATTCGTGCAATTCTATTTTTAGATTTTTAGGCTCTCAACTTTGTGCGAGCGGAGAGAGCGGAATTTTCGTCGCCACCAAAAAACGAGCTGCATATTGCAAAACCAATGTATGGGCGTTACGCATCTTAGTGATTATATTGGTCTTTGATCAGACCAATTAAAGCCAGAAATAAAATTATTTAGCCTCAGAAAGTCTGCCTTGCGAAAACAATGTATTCGTTTGGATTTTTCTGATTTATCTTCTATAACTCTACCCGTATCAAATGAAAGTTCGATTGTTGGGTGATATGGATCTTCAGGTTGCGTGAGTGGTGCTACTCTGGACAGAAACACACCTTCAGGATTTGATACAAAACACAAATCAAGTAGGCGACCTAATGAATTTCGAACATGGTTTACTTGAGATAGAGATATGTCAAGCAGGCCGTCAATAAAATCATGCTGTGCTATAGTTAGTAAGACATTCGATCCATCCTCAGTGGACCAACTAACTCCAGGTATATTAAAATCACCTAGAACTACCAACTGATCCCTATCGGAAAGCTTATTTGCAACGGACTTTATAACGGAAAGGTGATTCAAATAATCAGGAAGTTCAGACAACGGCAGAATATATGAGCAAGTTATGTATATAAAGTTACCAGGAAGCGATAACTTTACACAAATAAATTCAATGGTATTGAATTCATAAAAAAATAACTCCTCAGACGGGAAGTTTGAATCAACTCCAATTAAGACTCCACCTCCCCGTCTAGAGGGACGGTCATACCTATATATTGTGTACTTACCTGGAAAAACTTCGGAGCTAAAGATCTCCGGCTTTAACCAGGTTTCTGTGAACACAATAATATGAGATACGGAATACAATTTAGTGAGTTTGCTACGCAAACCTCTTGCATTCTGATAGGAAAGAAGGAGGTTAGAAGTTAGTTTTTTGAAATTGGTACACTGGTTTGGCCTCGACTAGGAAGTTTTACTCCCACGGGCCCCTTCTTCTTTATCTTAGCCTCGAACTCGTTTACAACCATATTATCCGGCCAAAAGTCGCCCGAGCATATGGCTTCAAAAAGCTCGTTAGGGACAGTTATCTTGAAAGATGAAATGTCTCTAGCATAAGAAAACTTAAACTTTTCCACCCTTACACTATTACAATCGGCTTTAGTTTTGTCTTGTATATAAGACAATACATCAATACATCAATTGATCAGGGAAAAGCCGAGAAACGAAAATTTGTTTCTTTAGTGGAACCACTGAAAGGGATTTTGGTGGAGCAGACATTGTTTCTGCAAAACTAACTTGAGCCGGTTGTCCGGACTCAGTGGTGGAAGCTACATTCTGAGAGATAGGTGGATCCACTAATTGTGAAACCATTACGGACAAATCGGAATTCTTAGAAGTCCCTGGTTGCCTGCATTCTGTTACGGATTGTTCGGATACCGAATCTTTTTTAGCTGCTGATCTTAGCAACATTTGAGGGTTTGCTGAAATCAGCTGCTGATCCGCCGGAATGCACTGTTGTTCTTTTGATTTCGGTTGCGGGGTGTTCCCCTTTTGGCTCCTTACCACCAGCGGCCGTTTTGCGCTTAGAGTCCCCTTCTAATAGCTTACGACTATTAAACTGCGAGTCCAGCGCAGAGAGGAGATCATCAGCTCGGCGAAAACTATCTCTAGCAACTCCGAAACAGCTAATCAGCCCCATCAGGCCGCCTTTAGCTTGGTGCATGAACGATTTCATCTCGTTCGCAACCTCGACACAAGCGTCACAACAAAACTGCAAATTGGGCCCCTTTGAAAGGTCATTACTTGTCCGGCCAGTAAAACCGGCGCACTTGGTGTGCACCATATTTTCACACATCCAGCAAGTCATATTAGACTGGACAGCCCTGATTACGAGGCTGCATTTTTTGCAGAAGCAGACTACATTTTTATTATTCATTTTATTTATTGGGAAACAAGAAAACGAATTGAAATTTATAAGCGAGCAGTTATAAGTACCGCAAGAGCGCAGAAACTGCACGCTTAGAACTTTCAAAGCAAAGAGAGCAAGAGAGCGGGAGCGTAAATAAGTTAAAGTGCATGCACAAAAGAGAAACGGCAGGGATATAAGAAAAGAAAACACACTAAAACAATTTATTAGTATTAATACAAAAGTGCACTCGCGAAGCGAACGGAGTTTAAATTTATGTTTAAACATCCAGAAGAAAAAATGTTTTGATAAAACCCACCGATGGGAATAAACGAAAACAAAATACAAAATTCGAAGCGCAGAAAAAAAAACACGACCGCTCGCTTTGAAAGTCAAAGACGAAGTGAAGATGTTAAACACACCAATAACGTTAGCGTTGTTCAAAGAAGTCAGGAACGACATTTTACAGTCATATATGTAATAATATTAATACCTTCGATAACCGAAATTGCTAAAACTGAAAAAGCAGCGAAAGGAATAAGGTACTTTTTTTTTTTATAGTTTGTTGAACACGCCACACAAGGATGGACCTTGTTTTCGTGTATTGACGAATTATTCCTAAAGATCCCAAAAAAAGCGGGTAACGGGTGCTCCATTCTTGAGCAAATTAGGTCATAGCCGGTCAAAAGTTAATCAAGATGTGTTATTACAGAAGACGACCGTGTCTGTCACGGCCCAGAATCCATAAGTCTGCCGGGTGTCGTCTGCGGAGACGCCGTCGACCCAGGGGTGTTGCAAGATGTCTTGCCAGACAGTTTGCATGTGTGAGCAAACGTTCCCGGTATCGACTTGAGGATTTACAAATCGTCTCCGTTACCGTCGGCACTCCCGTGTCCTGGAACATAACTCGGTTTTCTACATAATGGTGCCACTTCACCCCAAGCATCCTCCTGAGAGCCTTTGTAATGCATGTTTGCACCCATTTTAGTGACGAATCACAGGCCGTGACCCAGCAAGTGATTCCCCAGTTTAAAGTTGGAAGGACAATGGCCTTAAAAAGCCGCACCTTAGCTTCAAGGGATAGGCCGCTTCGTCTACTGGACGGACAGTAACAGGAGGGCCAAATGAAAGTCCTAACCTAGAGATTGTTGTCTGGACTTCTTCGCTTGTTGCAAATTCAAATGGAGTAAAGCGATTTTCAAGATCATCAGTAAATACTTCAGCAATCTCGGAATCATTTCCAGAGCGCAAAACCGTGATTCTGGTTAGGATCAATTACACTCAGCTTGTCTTTAAAAAATTCTGACTTGGCCGAACGGAGGACTTTCCTTAGCTCTGATACAGTAGCCTTCCACCTTGCCATATCTATGGTATGCCTCGTCCTCATCCAGACACGGCGAAGTGCATGACCCTTTCTGGCCAAGGCAGCAATTTCTGGCTTTGAATGAGCCCAAGATGGAGGCGGAATAGGTATACTTCTAGGGGGAGGGGCAGCTTGATGGATCTGTCCAACTAAGACCTCAGCAAAGGAATCTACGTCGTCCACAGAAAGAAGAGAAGGTTGCTCCTGAGTCAGAGCAGTAAGTTGCGCACTGAATCTTTTAAGATCCGAGCCCCGGGGAAGAAGTCTGGATTTGGTAACGATCGTATAGGCAGCCACGCAAAAATATATCAGGAGCGGAATATGATCAGAGGAAAGTCCCGGGCACTCTGAGATTGTAAGGTGGTTGCACGGGATGCCTTTGTACACAGCAAAATCAATGGCCGTCGGGAGGTGGTCATTGATCCAAGGAAAATGAGTGGGTCCGCCAGTAGCCAAAATCTGCATATTTGAGTCAGATTCATGTCAATTGCTTTTTTTCATTTAAAAATAGAAAAAAAGGGATACTTTCGCAGCCTTTAACAATTTTTCATACGGAAGCTATAAGATATAGACGCCTGATCGGCAAGCGCTTTTACCCTAATGAAGATATGCGTAAATAAATAAGACTAGGGAAAATTTTTGTCAGTAGCTTACACACTGCGCGAAATATTCTGATAATAATAAAATTTGGACCGATTTCACCTTATGGTTCCTATGGAAGCTATAGGATATAGACGTCCGATCGCCACACGCTTTTACCCTGATCAAGGTACGCATAAAAAAATAAGATTTGGAAAGATTTATGTCAATAGCTTTTACACTGCGCGAAATATCTTCCATTCTTGCAAGTTAAATCCGATTGTTCCTATGGGAGCTATAGGATATAGACATCCGATCGGGGCGGTTTTCAAACTTGATCTGCGTACACTTGTTTTAGGACGAATGTGAACGTTTTAGATCGCTAGCTTTTAAACTGAGCTTGCAAACGGTATTGAAACAGACGGACGGACGGACAGACGGACATGGCTATATCGACTCCCCTATTGATCCTGATCAAGAATATATATACTTTATGGGGACGGAAACGTCTCCTTCACTGCGTTACAAACTTCTGACCAAAATTATAATACCCTCTGCAAGGATATAAAAATATCTCCCTAAAAGGATATTTCAAAACTCAAATTATTTTCAAAGTTATAGCCGTTTTAGTGACGTGGCAACTAGATCGGCTGAGCGAACGACTGGAACAATAGGTGGCTGGAGGGCCGGGCTACCTGACTATGAATAACTTTCTATCCTTATTTCCAGTATACTACACTAATCGTTTGAAGGTCATTGTATGGAGGTGGGATAGCTGATAAACAGAATATAATGTATACCACTAACCATATATATATAACAACATATAGTCTGGTCATTGCATACAACGAAAATGGACTCAAAATGTATTAGCTCGCGCACTTATTGCACGAGCATAGAGTAAGAATCTATAAAAAGGTTTCATTTGCTCTGCCCGCACCTCTGCCAAAGCTCTGCTGAGAGCCATGTTCGAAGCTAACTTCGCTTTCTCACTACTCCTTACATGTGTAGCAGGATCGCCTGTTACGTTACTATTTATAATTGCAAATACACATGTATAATAAATATAATAACAAGTATATTTCTAACTTAAGTATATGGCCAACGATCACTGTTATTATTATGTATATGTATGCATTTGTTATAATTATGTAGGTTTACCGATATGTATTCAAAATGCAACTCTGAAAACGAGCGCGGAGGAAAAGAACGAAGAGAGTCAGTCGTCGTTTTGCAAGCGTAGAGTGTGGACACAAGAAATAAAGACATATTGAAAATTAATATATCCAACGTGAACTTTTAATAAAAACATAACTCGGACCCCTACACATATGCTGTTTTTCTGCGAGCGGATGGTGCCTGCATACCCTACCGACGATTGAATTTTAGGGGTGCGGACAGGAACAAAACAGCTGATTGGCTTTTGTTTTGTTTACATTTTTTAGGACACTTGTTTTGAATGTTATGTTAAATGATCTTTGGTTGATTTCTTTTTTATGATTCGCAGTGTAAGTTTGTTTCATGTTGATATTTAATTATCTACTTTCTTATTTTTATGTATGTTTGTCGCCGCTCGCATCAGTTAAGATTATAAAAAGGATCATTTATGCTACGTTTTTTGTACACTGTCCCACTAATATTACTGTAAGCACAGGTGTATGTAAGTAATATACATATGTACATATTTAAATCGGTATCCAGGAAACACCACGAGGAGGCCATTGCAATTGCGATGAAGTCTTCAATGAAGACTTACGAGTCGACTTGAGATATCAAAATGGTTTGAACATCTCCTTGTTCCTACCTAACCATACCTCCTATAAATACAAAAAAAATTAAACATTTTATAAGAAACTAATTACTGTTTGAGTATTTTTAGTTTTCTTGCACAAGCTGTTGATACTGCTTTTCCTTTCGTATACATTTTTCTGTAATAAATCCTTCTAGCATTTTCATCCTGTGTTCATAACAGGAATGGGTAACCGAAAACCAATTTGAGTAAATGCTGGACTTTTCAGTGGCGAGTATACAGGAATGTACAGTTTTTGTTTTATTCTTTAGCCTAGTACTCAGATCGACAATCGAGTCCGCTAGCGTAAAAACTTTAATCTTTACAGAGTGACCAAAATTTCGAGAGTTCATCAGAATAAAGCGTGCCACGGTCGTACTGTCAATAAACTGGGTTTGTTGACAAGCAGTTAAAGTTCAAATATCGTATTTGCGGGAAAGAGCCTTTAAAATATGTTATCAACTACCTTGTAAAGACAAGTCTGCCGCTGTACAAAGAAATTAAAAAACAATACAATTTAAATTGAACATTACATTTTTAATCTTTTCGCTAGGGTTCACCCAAAGTTCATTTCCGCAGACTGGCAACGCTATGGAATTTTCTGGTATATTTTTCGTCGATTTGAGGTCCGAGGACCGAGGACCGTCGCACTGGGTAAAAGCACTTGCCGATCGGACTTCTATATCTTATACGTCATAGGAATAATTGTTAAAGGCTGTAAAAATATCCCTTTTTATACCCGTTACTCGTAGAGTAAAAGGGTATATTCTATTCGTGCAAAAGTATGTAACAGGTAGAAGGAAGCGTTTCCGACCCTATAAAGTATATATATTCTTGTTCAGGATCACTAGCCGAGTCGATCTAGCCATGTCTGTCTGTCCGTCTGTCCGTCTGTCTGTCCGTCTGTCTGTCCGTCTGTCTGTCCGTCTGCAAGGGTAAAAATTCGACTTGCCAAAGTTACCTTCCGTCCTCGTTTATTTGTATTTCATCACATAGGATAACTGCTTCGTTACCTTTCTCACTCATTTCACCAACAATTTTCAGGTTGAAATCCTGGCGTATTATTTTTAAAAAGAGCCCATCGAGACAACGTCCGTTTGACGGATTTTTATATATTCATATGTTCGGGATGAATAAAAGTTTGTTTATGTTCTATGAGACCTCGAATATCTTCAAAAGTTTGCTGTTTGAAATTGGACAAACCCTGGTAATTTATTCTAGAGGTACGATTGAAAAAAATATCTACGGGTATTTTATTCGTCACCGAGTGGACAGAGTTATTGTACCTGTCTGTGACAATAGGTATAAGTTCTGTGGGTTTAAAAGTCTGATATTCGCCTTTCATGCATCGATATATTTCCATGAAGGTAGAATGAAATCTTTCTACCTGGCCGTTTACTTCGCTTTTTTGAGTAGCAGTATGGTATAACTCAATTCCCAGTGTTTGCAAATAATTCAGGACAGTTGGGCACAGAAGACCTCTTTCGTTGTCCGACACTATCATTCTAGGTGCGGTGAAATAATGAAGTGCATTTAATAGTGTCTCGCGGAGATGAATTGCTGACTTTGATTGTAAGGGAAAAATTTTGGCAAACTTGGAGAATTTATCGATGCAACTGAGATAAATTTTCTTTTCTAATGTGAAAACGTCGATATGAAGTATTTCACACGGGTAATTGGGGATAGGGGTTGTTTGCAGCAAGGGTTTATTGGGGTGCCTGTCGTATTTTTGCAGCTTACAAATGGTGCAGGTTGTGTGACGATCCCGCCTGACGGCTAGGCCGCCACAATATATATTTAAGCAATAGTTATCTAAGTTTCACATTATTACCATTAGTATGTAAGAGATTTAAAATGAAGTATTATAATTTAGTAATGGTTAAGCGGTCTTATGGATTTTAGGGTATAAAACCGCACCACCCGCCCGAGATGGCAACCATAGAGAAAAATACTGGAAAATAGGGAAAATACCAAACCTTCCTTGGGGAGAATGGTCCAAAAGGATGAGAGGGTCACACGGCGGTTTCCGGGACTCTCTCGGCTCTTGGACTTCGAAGCGATCGGTCGCGCACGCGGACAAAGTAAATAAAGAAAACACGTGTGAAAGAGAACGCGGTCGGTAGGAAATAAGGTTAGTGAATCAGTGTAATCGGCGCAGTGAAACACAGGGACGTTTTAAAAACAAAGAATTAAACTGAGTGAACTCGTACGAAAAGAAACGTCAAGCCGGATTGTTATGCATTTTATTTTTACCCCGTACCCCTCTGTTCCCCGAGTGATTCAGGCCGTTGGCGACTGATGACCCAATTGGAAGCGGTAAATTATTTTCACCATATACATACACGTTATCCTGATCTACTGAATTTCATCCACTAACCTGCCTGCGTAGTGAGGCGGAAGATCCCCTCATTCTCCTACATAGTTCCCCCCCACCCCCCGCGAAGTGGCAGATCCCTTCGTGCCCTACTAACCCCCGCGGCGAGACGGAAGATCCTCTCACGCATCCCCCTCTAATATCCTACCGCGAAGTGGCAGATCCCTTCGTGTCCTACTAACCCCCGCGGCGAGACGGAAGATCCTCTCACGCATCCTCTCCTCGTATCCTACCGCGAAGTGGCAGATCCCTTCGTATCCTATTAACTCCGACGGTGAGACGGAAGATCCTCTCACCGGCCCTATTAATCCCACATCTTAACGGAATGGCAGATCCTTCCGACTAATCAAACTTGCTTCCAGCCGGTCAACCACGATAGAATCCGGCTGCGGCCTCGCCCGAAGGTCCAGCCCGTGGGATTCTTGACCCCTCGGATCACGTACCTCGGCCAACCACGATAGAATCCGGCTGCGGCCTCGCCCGAAGGTCCAGCCCGTGGGATTCTTGACCCCTCGAACCACGCGTCTCGGCCAACCACGATAGAATCCAGCTGCGGCCTCGCCCGAAGGTCCAGCCCGTGGGATTCTTGGCCCCTCGGTCCACGTATCTCGGCCCACCACGATAGAACCCGGCTGCGGCCTCGCCCTAAGGTCCAGCCCGTGGAATTTTTCGTCCCGGAAGGACTTGGTGGTCTGACGTTATCGTACCCTCGAAGGTCCTGGAGCACTTCGGGATAGTTGATCAAAAATCGTCGTTCGCCGCGCGAACATTACTCTCTAGCCCTATGTCTCAGTGACTTTACAAATTTCTTGTAAAAGGACCTCTGGATCCGACTGAGAGTTGTATCCTGGCCAGAGAGCATCCTTACAAGTGGCGCCCGAGCAGGGACATTGAGGCTAACTAGAGCAACACCAAAGTGGCTCAAAGACCCACTAAGATAAAGATCTTTATCCCGAAGGATCGCGCCCCTGCCGAGTGTTACAACTGTGAGAGCAAAAGAAAAGGCAAAGGAAAAGGAAAGCAAAGGAAAAGGAAGAAGGTTCACGTATCACAATAAACCATGGCTAATACGAAGGAGTCCGACGGCGAGTACGAGGAAGCCGATTCGATAGAAAATCCAGGCGTAGGAGTACGATGGATTTATTGCCCGGCGTAAAGATGAGTTAGCCGCTCTAGCACTCGAGTTCGGGTTTAGCGCGGACGGCACCGTAGCAGAAACGCAGAAGGCGTTCGCTACACTCGTAACCACAGGATCGTTTCCAGAATCGTGTGGAAACGACTCGCTCAACTACAGGAGCAGTACAGTTCGAGAGCCGTCACTCCGAACCGCCTAGGAGGCGACAAAGGGTTCATGCCGGGAGCCAAGATAACCCAAGTTGACCAGAATCAGGCTCCATATTTCGCCAGTCATAGTTTTCCCGGAAGACTGACAAGCTATCTAGGTGTCCATCCCGGCACGTCACGAGATTTTACCGCCTCATCACTCGGAAATCATGGCGTGTCGAAGCCGCCAGAGTCAGAAGTTCCACTCATTATCACTCTTCCTCGTCATTTACTAGCCGAGCGGATGCATAAATGGAATCTACGATTCGACGGGACGTCGGACCCGGTGACCTTGATCGCTGAACTTGAAGAGAAGATAGCAACCTACGGAATCAACCAGGAGGAAGTACCCCGCGCCATGTCAGAGATTTTGGAAGGTTGGGCAGCGCGATGGCTCCGCACGAGCCGCTTACAGACAGCTACGTGGGCAGAATTTCGCGCCGAGTTCTTAAGTTTCTTTCTGCCCCCACGTTACTTCGAGCGACTAGAGGACGAAATCCGAGCTCACACCCAGGGAGCGGATGAGACGTTTAAGGAATATTTGGTCGAGTTGAGGACCAAGATGCAGCAAGCCGGATACCAAAAGGAAGAAGAACTCTATCGGATCTACGAAAATATGGCACCGGAATATCGTCTGTATATAAGTTCGCGACGCTGGAGCAATTAACCCAAATGGCAACGGAATACGAAAGTGTGAGGCAGCTGACGTCGAGTCGCGCAGGTATTCCTAGGACGACGACTGCAGACCGGGATAGGGCCAACGCCCGTCTGACGCCGAACCCCTTTCGAGGCCACGGGGTACCCGTTCAAGGAGGGAATGCAACTCACCGAATGATCAGACAGCCCCTCTCGAACGTCGACGTACAGCGAGCTTGTAGTAGATGTGGAGAAGTCGGTCACTTTAGGCGGGGTTGTACTAACCCTCGTCTGAACTTTGTTGGGACTGCGGTCGAAGGAACACATTGACCGTCGACTGTTGTCGCCGGGATACCCCGGGAAACGAACAACGTCTTCGCCGAGATGCGGGCGCAGCGGAGACGAATGCAGTAACAGCCCGGCACCAAGAAACTCACCATTAAGGATAAACAACGCCTGATCACTGCTTCCGTGCAGATCGGAGGCCGATGGGGTGGATGCCACGGTGGATACAGGAGCGTCGAGGAGCTTTGCGAGTGAAGGGTACGCTCGTATGGTAGCAAGACCTGAGGAGATGCAGGAGATCATCACTACGATAGCGTTAGCTGATCGGTCAAGCCTGGCAGTGAAGAGTTATGGCGTACTCGCGTGGAGTTAGCTGGCACGCGAGTGTGGATGCCATTCTTGGTGATGCCAACCATGTTGGATCGCGTGATATTAGGTATGGATTTCTTGGCGACAATGGGAACACGGATACAGTGCGGAGAAGCTACCTTAAAGGTAAAATTGCGCCCGTCGGTGGAAGACCCCCGACTGCGGCCGAGCAAAGTCGATCGGATGTCATCAGAGGATACGAACTCGGAAATACTCGAAGGAAGGAGTATGACGGTTCTAGGGGGTCAAGAACCCGACGATAAGGACACCAGGTATGCAGAGCAGAGTGAGGTCCCCGCACACAACCGGAATCATGCGTCAGATGGCCCCATCAGGAGAATTAAAGAACGACGGAGGAGACGGGACCGGGAGGCACGACGAACCGGGAAGGGCCTTGCAGGACTTTCCAGATGAAATCGACGAAGCAGAGGGCGAAGAACCAACGGCGGAAGAGGATGATCTGAGACCCGACCAGCGGGAATTCATCACTCGCGAGTTGGCGCTTTTCAAGGAGCTTCAAGGCGTATCACACGTGGCGGAGCATCGGATTGTAATGCGAGACGATAAACCCTTGAAACAAAGGTATTACCCAAGGAATCCGGCAATGCAGAGCGCGATCGACACCCAAGTGGACGACTCCGCGAAGACGCCATCGAACCGTCACGGAGTCCACATAGCGCACCCATAGTGTTGGTCAAAAAGAAGACGGGTGAATGGCGCATGTGTGTTGATTATAGGCAATTGAACGCTCACTCAGTACCCGACGCGTACCCCGTCCCCAGGATCAACCATATTCTGGAGAAGCTACGACAAGCCCGATACATTTCGACGCTGGACTTAAAGCACGGTTATTGGCAAATACCCATGGCCAAGGACAGCCGTCAATTCACAGCCTTCACCGTTCCGGGCAGAGGCCTATACCAATGGAAGGTCATGCCCTTCGGCCTTCATTCGGCCAGCGCAACCTTCCAACGCGCTTTGGATGGCGTGATCGGTGTGGACATGGAGCCGTTCGCCTTCGCCTATTGGGACGATATCATCGTTATAGGCGCCACGGAGGAACAACATTTGTCCAACCTGGCCGAAGTCTTCCGTAGGCTGCGGAGGGCGAACCTGAAGGTGAATCCAAAGAAGTGCGCGTTCTTCAGGAGGAGGTTAGTTTACCTAGGCCACGTGATTAGCGCCGAAGGGGTACAAACCGATCCGGAGAAAGTGACGGCCGTTACCAACCTTAAGTCCCCTACCTGTCTCAAGGAGCTCCGGCAGTGGCTAGGCATGGCATCTTGGTATCGCCGGTTCGTCCCTAACTTCGCAACCGTGGTCCAACCGATGACGGCCCTGTTAAAGAAAGGCCGGAAGTGGTCGTGGGGTCCCGAACAACAGAGTGCGCTGGAGGAGGTGGAAAAGGAGGTTAACCACCGCCCCCGTGTTAGGATTGTCCCGACTTCGACAAGACGTTTGTGTTGCAAACTGACGCTAGCGACGTGGGACTAGGAGTAGTCTTGTCGCAAGATATCGAAGGCCAGGAGAGGGTCATCGCGTACGCCAGCCGTCGACTCACGGCCGCGGAGGGCAATTATACGACGACGGAAAAAGAGTGTCTGGCCATTATATGGGCCATTAGGAAAATGAGGTGCTACTTGGAAGGGTATCGGTTCGAAGTGGTTACCGACCACCTAGCCCTCAAATGGTTGAACTCCATCGAAAGCCCCTCCGGTCGGGTAGCCAGATGGGCGCTGGAGTTGCAACAATTCCAGTTCGACGTGCGGTACCGCCGAGGCAAATTGAACGTGGTGGCGGACGCGTTATCCCGGCAACCCTGTGATGTCTTGCAACAGATGACCGAGATGGAGACACCCTGTAAATGGATCCAAGGTATGCAAGTTAAGATAAGAGAGTGCCCCGAGAAGTTCTCAGACTACATGACGGAAAATGGACAACTATACCGGATTTTGGGACATAGAGCGGATGACGAGGACTACTTCCATGGAAACTGTGCGTCCCTAGTTCAAACAGGGTCCGAGTCCTCCGAGAATGCCACGACGCGATCACGGCTGGACATTTGGGCGTCCGAAAAACCGTTTCCCGACTATCGCAGAGGTATTTCTGGCCCGGCATGTTAGAGACGCGAAGCGTTACGTCCAGCGCTGCGAGTCGTGCCAGAAGTTTAAAACCGCCAGACGAAGGCGGCAGGCAAAATGCTAACCCGCGTAACAAGCGAACCGTTTGACGTTCTATGCGCAGGACTTTGTCGGCCCGCTACCTCGGTCAAAGCACGGAAACACCATGCTCCTCGTGTTTCATGACATCTTTTCCAAATGGGTGGAGTTGATCCCGTTACGGAAAGCTACCACCGCCCAGGTTCAGAAGGCATTCCGGGAACAGATACTGGGTCGGGTCGGCATCCCTCGGAAGTTCGTCTGCGATGATGGTACTCAATTCACCAGTCGCACTTTGAAAGAGTATTTCAGCACGATAGGGGTAGAGGTCCAATATACAGCCCCGTACTGTCCACAAGAGAACCCTACCGAGAGGACGAATCGGACTGTCCAAGGACGATGATAGCCCAACTCACCGAGGGGAGACCAAAGTTCCTGGGACGAGCTGTTACCGGAAATAGCGCTCGCCATCAACGCAAGTGTATCGGACTCGACGGATACAGTCCCGCCTTTCTGACGCAAGGACGCGAACCCAGACTCCCTACTATGTTATACGACGAGGTCACCCCTGGATCGGCGGTGATATCTAAGGACCCCGCAGGAAAAAGCGTTACAACTCAGAGGAATCTTCGACATCGTCAGATCCAACCTCCAACGTGCTTCCCAAGAGCAAGCACGTCATTACAACCTTCGAACGCCGTGAGTGGAGACCGAAGCTCGGTGACAAAGTGTAGGTACGCCAACATCCCCTCTCGAAGGCAGCCGAAGGTTTCGCCGCCAAATTGGCCCCCAAATATGACGGTCCCTACACCGTAACGAGGTTCACATCCCCTAACCTTGTTCTGTTGCGAAGCCCCGGAGAAAGACGTTCACGCTCCGCCAACATCAGCCAACTGAAACCCTATTACTCAGAGGACTTCGAGAATGCCGCCGCAGAAAAGATGACGAGGCTACCCAGGGGGCCGACACGAGAGGTTAAGTAGGATACAAGGTCATACGGTAATTTCTAAGCTGAATTGTACTAACACACCCTATGTTATTATCTAAGTATTCTAAGTAGAGGTTTCACTGCACCGATAGGTAGGGAGCTTAATCAATAAGGGTCTCGTATCTATAAGTTTAGTCTCCGCTTTCAGATCGAAGAAGTCATCGAGTTGTCGGATGGTTCCGACGATACCGAATCTTTTCATCACGACCTTTCCGATCGCGACGAGTGGGTCGCGGAAGGATACAGCGGAGGAGATTCGGACACATCGGGGGACGAAGAGGGAGAGATCGCAGAGGACCAGGTTACCGACGATGGCCAAGGTGAAGAAGACCCACACGGCGGCGCTGAGTCTTCCGACGACCAGGAGCCTAGGGGTACAGGTGGGTCGCGGTTTGCGGGCATGTGGAGCCCTAAACCCGGCGAAACACGACGACCCGATCGACCATCGGCAGCGTTCAACGTCGAGGACGACTCCAGCAACGCGAGCGACAGCGACGAACGCGACGAGCCTCATGATTACAAGAGAGGTCGTCGCTCACAGGGGCCAGGGTATTACGCACCGCGAGGAGACGACGAACAGCCGTGGACCAGGCGAGATCCTCGAGGCGGTCACCCGCGATACTCCGAGTCCCACCAACGTCCCTGCATCGAATACTCGTGTCATCGTACGGTCGAAGACCAAGTCAGCCGCTGGGAAGGGCATGTCGCGATGATGCGCATCGAGGTCAAGTCGGTCGTGTTTAAGACACCCTGGATACACGCCGAAGGTCCTTACGTGGACGAACCTCCATCACCACCGCTACCCCCCGCTCTGGATTGGGACGCGACGTTCCGTCCCCAGGCAGAGGTCCCGACGTCCCCCCGTCGGCCGCCGTGCTCGCCGAAGAAGACCCGCGCGCAGGAGACGCAGACATCCCCGACTTGCTGGCAGCGTTCGCCGAAGCAGACCCGTGCCCGGTCTGTCCAGACGTCGCCAACTTGCCGACGACGCTCGCCGAGGGAGACTCGCGTCCAGGCGGTCCCGACATCCCCAGTCGGACTACGGCGCTCACCACGGGAGACCGGAGGGCAGGAGACGAAGCGTTGCCGCGTGAGTTCGCACCACGGGACTCACCACGTGAAATATTTTTTGGAGTGCGAGTTGGCAACCGACAGCGAGGACGGGGTAGAAGATCGCCCCCTGTTCCGTCGGGTATTCCAGAACTCGGAGGCAGCGGAGGCCAGTACGGCAGACCCGGACCCGACGGACGAGGCCAAGGAGGACGACGTTTGCAGTCCAATCGACCGTCACACCAATCCCCGATCTGCGCACCGCCAGGAGCACCACTGACCGAATGGGAGGACGGAGTTCTCGATCAGGTCTTGACCGGATCCAGGGGACCGGTTGGGACGGGTCGTTCATGGAGGAGTTGGACCTCATCCATAGCAACTCCAGACGGTACCTCGAGACGAGTTAGCCCCGTTAATGAAGGTTGGATTGGGACGGGCGAACTGCGGCGATTGCCGACATCGGCCATCGTCTGATCGCCGAGAGGGCGGCCGAACAAGCCGGACGGGACATCGCGTTCGCTTCGCCGTTAAGGGACTGGATTGGCACTACGTCGTCACCGTGAAGAGCGACGGGCGGTTCATCATCAGCCCCCGGTAGGAAAGGGGGGGGTGTGACGATCCCGCCTGACGGCTAGGCCGCCACAATATATATTTAAGCAATAGTTATCTAAGTTCACATTATTACCATTAGTATGTAAGAGATTTAAAATGAAGTATTATAATTTAGTAATGGTTAAGCGGTCTTATGGATTTTAGGGTATAAACCGACCACCCGCCCGAGATGGCAACCATAGAGAAAAATACTGGAAAATAGGGAAAATACCAAACCTTCCTTGGGGAGAAAGGTCCAAAAGGATGAGAGGGTCACACGGCGGTTTCCGGGACTCTCGGCTCTTGGACTTCGAAGCGATCGGTCGCGCACGCGGACAAAGTAAATAAAGAAAACACGTGTGAAAGAGAACGCGGTCGGTAGGAAATAAGGTTAGTGAATCAGTGTAATCGGCGCAGTGAAACACAGGGACGTTTTAAAAACAAAGAATTAAACTGAGTGAACTCGTACGAAAAGAAACGTCAAGCCGGATTGTTATGCATTTTATTTTTACCCCGTACCCCTCTGTTCCCCGAGTGATTCAGGCCGTTGGCGACTGATGACCCAATTGGAAGCGGTAAATTATTTTCACCATATACATACACGTTATCCTGATCTACTGAATTTCATCCACTAACCTGCCTGCGTAGTGAGGCGGAAGATCCCCTCATTCTCCTACTTAGTTCCCCCCACCCCCCGAAGTGGCAGATCCCTTCGTGCCCTACTAACCCCCGCGGCGAGACGGAAGATCCTCTCACGCATCCCCCTCTAATATCCTACCGCGAAGTGGCAGATCCCTTCGTGTCCTACTAACCCCCCGCGGCGAGACGGAAGATCCTCTCACGCATCCTCTCCTCGTATCCTACCGCGAAGTGGCAGATCCCTTCGTATCCTATAACCCGACGGTGAGACGGAAGATCCTCTCACGCATCCCCCTCTATATCCTACCGCGAAGTGGCAGATCCCTTCGTGTCCTACTAACCCCCGCGGCGAGACGGAAGATCCTCTCACGCATCCTCTCCTCGTATCCTACCGCGAAGTGGCAGATCCCTTCGTATCCTATTAACTCCGACGGTGAGACGGAAGATCCTCTCACCGGCCCTATTAATCCCACATCTTAACGGAATGGCAGATCCTTCCGACTAATCAAACTTGCTTCCAGCCGGTCAACCACGATAGAATCCGGCTGCGGCCTCGCCCGAAGGTCCAGCCCGTGGGATTCTTGACCCCTCGAACCACGCTCTCGGCCAACCACATAGAATCCGCTGCGGCCTCGCCCGAAGGTCCAGCCCGTGGGATTCTTGACCCCTCGCCACATCTCGGCCAACCACGATAGAACCGGCTGCGGCCTCGCCCAAGGTCCAGCCCGTGGAATTTTCGTCCCGGAAGGACTTGGTGGTCGACGTTTCGTACCCTCGAAGGTCCTGGAGCACTTCGGGATAGTCAAAAATCGTCGTTCGCCGCGCGAACATTACTCTCTAGCCCTATGTCTCAGTGACTTTACAAATTTCTTGTAAAAGGACCTCTGGATCCGACTGAGAGTTGTATCCTGGCCAGAGAGCATCCTTACAAGTGGCGCCCGAGCAGGGACATTGAGGCTAACTAGAGCAACACCAAAGTGGCTCAAAGACCCACTAAGATAAAGATCTTTATCCGAAGGATCGCGCCCCTGCCGAGTGTTACAACTGTGAGAGCAAAAGAAAGGCAAAGGAAAAGGAAAAGCAAAGGAAAAGGAAGAAGGTTCACGTATCACAATAAACCATGGCTAATACGAAGGAGTCCGACGGCGAGTACGAGGAAGCCGATTCGATAGAAAATCCAGGCGTAGGAGTACGATGGATTTATGCCCGGCGTAAAGATGAGTTAGCCGCTCTAGCACTCGAGTTCGGGTTTAGCGCGGACGGCACCGTAGCAGAAACGCAGAAGGCGTTCGCTACACTCGTAACCACAGGATCGTTTCCAGAATCGGTGTGGAAACGACTCGCTCAACTACAGGAGCAGTACAGTTCGAGAGCCGTCACTCCGAACCGCCTAGGAGGCGACAAAGGGTTCATGCCGGGAGCCAAGATAACCCAAGTTGACCAGAATCAGGCTCCATATTTCGCCAGTCATAGTTTTCCCGGAAGACTGACAAGCTATCTAGGTGTCCATCCCGGCACGTCACGAGATTTTACCGCCTCATCACTCGGAAATCATGGCGTGTCGAAGCCGCCAGAGTCAGAAGTTCCACTCATTATCACTCTTCCTCGTCATTTACTAGCCGAGCGGATGCATAAATGGAATCTACGATTCGACGGGACGTCGGACCCGGTGACCTTGATCGCTGAACTTGAAGAGA